>JARQOD010000001.1:538659493-538765509 GCA_033576555.1 Oophaga sylvatica
TCTCACTTGGCCCATAAAAAGGCATCAAAAAACCCCAACCCCCAAGCCTGAAAAAACCACCTTTTTGCCAAAAAGGGGGACCCCCAGGGGCAAAAAAAAACCCAGTATTTTTTGCCGGCACAACAAAAAAAAAAATTTTAACTTGCTGCACCGTTTTCCCCCGGGGGAAAGGGGGTTTTTTAAGGGGCAAAAAAAAATTTTAAAAATTTTATTCAAAACCAAAAAAAAGGGGGCCCCAAAATTCTAAAAACCCCTTCAGCACGAGCTCTAAACCCCCGGTCAACAAACTTATCTCCAAAAAAAAAAAAACCCCCCCCCCCCCGGCCCCCAGAAAAAAAGAAAAAAATTTTTTAAAAAAATTCGGCCCCCCCTTTTTTTTTGTTTTCCCCTTTCCTTCTTTAAGTAACCCTAAAAACAACAGCCCCGGGGTTTTCTGTTATTTTCCCGGGGAAACCGGGATAACAGGAAAAAAGCAAAAACCCCCAACCACCCAGAGAGTTTGTAACAAGCTTTTTGGGGAAAACCCCCTTTTGAACAAAACCCCCAACTAGAATTAAAGGGGGGGGGGTCCCCACGATGACCTAGCCCTCGACACCCCCGGGTTAAACAAACCCAAAAGAAAAAAAAAACTACCTCCCCAAAACCCCCCAAAGGAATTAAAAACCCCCCCAAAAAATTTTGGGGGAGAACAGATAAGAAAAAACCAAACAAAAAACAGAGAACAAATGCGGGGCCCAAACTGTCTAGTTTAGAACGCAAAAAAAAAAGGGTATACTGTCTGCAACCCACCTAAACCCAAAAAAAAATTTTCCAATTTTTCTAAATACAAAATACGGAGCCCCAACCTCCCCCCCATAAACCCAGAACTCTGGTGTAAAGGGGGGCCAAAACAAGATAAAATGAAATAACGGGAACAAAAAACCACAGAAAAGACGGACATAACGGGGCAAAAAAAAAACCCCAAGTCCCAACAGGGTCCCCGCCGGGACCTGCTGAACTAACCCCCACAAGGCAGAAAACTGAGAAAAGAAAAAGGGGAAAACAAATGCCAAAAGTTTTAAACAGCAAAAAAACTTATCTGAAAGAGGGGGACACAAAAAAGGAGAAAAGTGACTACAGAAGGCTCAAAAAAAAAAACAAATCCCGGGGCAACAACCATGGGAAGGCGCCACTTTACCCCCTGTTATTTTGGGTTGCTGAGGAGAAATAAAAAAATTTCCCCCAAAAAGTCCCCAAACCCCCAAAAAGAGGAAAAAACACTGGTTTAGAACCCAAACAACCGCAACACTAAAATCTGAGCGACCTACGGTGATCCTAAACCCCTCACACCCGGAGAGATAGCACCCTAAAGAAAAAAATTTAAGCTAACGCCCCGAAAAACCCCCCAAAAGAAATAGGAAGCCCCCAAACATTAAGGCTTTAGACAAGAAAAAATAAAAACACAGCCCAAAAAAAAGGGGACAAACACGGGGCCCAATTCTGTCTAGAAAAAAAGATAGGAAAGACAAAAACCCCCCAAAAAACCCAAAAAAAATCCCAACACTCTGAAAAACAAAAAAACGGGAGATCAAGATCCTACCACCTAAATCAATCTCTGGTAACACACAGAAAATTTCACAAATAAAAAGTGACACAGGAACAAGAAAAAGTTCAAAAAAAAAACTGAAAAAAAATTTTAAGCCAGGCCCCAAAGGGGCCCAAAGGGTGAAGTCCACTGCAAGGCAGCAAACCAGCAAGGAAAATCACCAGAAAAAAAAACACAAATCATTTTTTCAAAATGAAGCGGGGGGCAACTCCCCCAACCCCAAACGGAAGAACAATTGTTTACCAAAAGGCGGGGGGGGGATTTTCAGGACTTATATTAACCTTCGGCCCCCCTGAAAGCCATTAAAAAAATTTGGGGTTTTTTCCCCCCACAACCACCGAGGAGCCCCGCTCCAAGGGTTTCCCCCCAACGGGTTTACAACAATCCTCCAATCAAACATCTTTTTCCAAACACCCCTCAGGTGAAACGACTTCTGCAACCAGACCACCCATTAACAACAACCATCAGAGGACCCCCCAAATCAAAGCCAAAATTTTTGAAGTTCACAAACAGGGGGAAAACTGAAAAGGGGGGGGACTTTTTTTTGAGACCCTAATCGCCCATTTTTTGGGGGGGGTAACTGACAAGGAATGAAAATTTTTTCTAAGATCGGGGGAGTACCTTCCCGAAACCCTCCCCAAAAAAATCCAGGGTTCCTCGGGCCCCTTTTTAAATTTTGGGGGATCCAAGCTGGACACGGGGATACACTCTCACCCTTTTGGGGTCCGGGCCCCCCCGGGGGGGAAGAAGGGGCTGAAAAAACCCCCTTTCCAAAAAACCTTTTTTATATGATCGCATAAACAGGGTTTTTGGGGACAAAAAATTTTTTTAAAAAAGGCGCCCTTTTGGGGAAATTTTTCCACAAAACCTAAAACATTAACAAAACCCCAACGGAGGGGGCGGGGCAAGCAAGTCCCACGGGGCTCACAAATCCCTGACGTCACGAACAAAGTAGGCCCCAAAAGGACCACTCCCCCCCATTGGGGCCCAAAAACCAAAGCAAAATTTGGTTTTTTTTTCCCCACAACCACCGGGGAAAAAAACCCCCAAGTCGCCTGCAACGGGTTTTCCCAAAAATCCCCTCCAATCAGTAACATCACTCCAAACATCCCCTCAGGGGGGGCTTCTTTCCCAAACCCGACCACTCCCTTTTAAAAAAACCCAAACCCTCAAGGGGGCCCAAACCCCAGAAACCAGATTTAGAATGGTTTTTAAAAAAGGCAGGGGGCCGCAAAGGTCTACATTTTCGGGGACCCTCAATTCGGGCCCCGTTTTTGGGCCCGGGGGGGTTTGGGGCAAGGGGAACAATTTCTCAAGACAGGGGGAAACCCCTTTTCCGTACCAAATCCCCATGAAATTTCCCCTGTGCCTTTTAAAATTTTGGGGGGCCAATTAAAACTCATGAGCGACTCCTGCCTTTTGGGGGGCCTGGGGCCCCCCCCCCCGCTAGCTTTTTGGGCCACAGGTTTTTAAAATATGCGGGCTTACACAATAGCGCATTCACCTTTCATGGAAAATCAGCAGGCCCCCAACCCCCTTTTTAAAAAAAAAAAAAGGATGGGGGGGTCCCCAAAGGGGGAGGGGGAAACCCAAAAACCCCAAGGGGGGTTTTTTGGGAGGGGTAAATTTTCCCCCCCCCTTCACAAAAAAATTTTTAAAACCTTTTCCCCCTTTTTGGGGGGTTGGGGGCCCCCTCCTCCTTTTCCTACCTCCACCCCCCCCCATTAAAAACCAGGGGAACATTTTTAGTCACCGGCCCCTTTATTTTTTTCATTTAAATGCCCCCCAAAAAAATAAAAAAAAATGAAACCCCCCCAAAGGGGGAAATGTTTGCCACCCTCCTTAGTGAGGACATTCCAATCTAGAACCCCTCCTTTTAAAGGGCCAGTTTTTAATCGGGCCCTTCCTCCAGTCTCATCACCTTCGCCCAACACCACTTTAAAGTTTCTGCTGCTAAGTCAGTAAAAAACCAAAAAGGGGGGGGTTTTTGGATTTAATTATTTTTCTAGGAAAAGTGGGGTACCCAAGGGGGGAAAATGTTTCCCCCCAACCTTAGTGTATCTTCAAGTCTAGGGCTCCTCCTTTTAAATTGGGCCCCATTTTTTAACGGGCCCTTCTCCACCTCTCACTCCACTGCCACTAATTAAAGGTTAAACGGTTCCTTGCTCTACGCCATTCAAAATCCAAAAAGGGGGGTGGTTTGCTGGGTTAAACTTGTTAGGAAAAAGGGTTGAGGGTACCCCAGGAAAAGGGTTCCACCCCAAAACCCATGTAGGGGATTCCAATCTAGGACCGCTCCTTTAAATTGGGGGTTTTTTAAATCATCCTTTCCCCCACTCCACATACGCTGCCCTAACCAACGGGGGCGTTTCCGTGCCCTACACCATGAAAAAACCTAAAAAGGGGGGTTTTCTGGGTTAAATACTTGTTTGGAAAAGGTTAGGTGTCCCCCACAGGGACTTTTGGCCACCCATACACTGTGATGGGAATTTAATCTAGGGACCCCCTTTTTAAAAAATTGGGGCCTAGTTTTTCATCGGGGCCTCCTCCAAGTCTCAAATCCACCGCACAAATCCAGGTTAACGGTTGGGGGCGTACACCTGTCAAAATCCAACAAGGGGGGTTTTTTAAGGGGTTACATACTGTTAGGAAAAAGGGGTTAATGTTCCAACGGGGGAAAATGTTACCACCCATACCCCATGAGGGGCATTCCAAAATCGAGAGACCCCTCCTCAAGTGCCCTTTCGGGAAATTTGCGTTTTTTTCCCTTTTTTTTTCCGGAATTTTTTTCCCAAAAAACCAAAAAAACCAAGATAAGCATCCAAAATTAATTTTTTCCGCATTTTGGCCCATTTTGTTTTTTTTTTTTCCCAAAAAAAAACGTTCGGGGAAAAAAATACAACTGTTCATTTTTTTGGGGGTTTAAGGTTTTCAGGCTGGTACCGGGGGCCGGGGAGGAGAGGCACTCTCCCCCGGGGCGGGGGTACCTTTCCCCGGGAAAACCCAATTAAAATAAAAATAATGAATTCCACCTTCCGGGCGCCCCCGCAGCTTTCCCCTCAGCGACGCCCCGCACCCGGTCCCAAATCCTTTGCGAGAATCCCCAAAGGGCTAAATCTCGCGTATGCTACTCAGGGGGGTGTTTGTCGAAAAGGCTCCTGGCCCGGGGCTGCCGGGAGTTCCTGAGGGGCGGGAAAGGGGGGGGGCCGCCGGGTGAGAATATCACTTTTATTTTTTTTTTATTATTTTTACATTAATCTTTTTACTATTGATCGCATAGCGGGACAATAGTAAAAATTTTTTTACACTGTAAACATATTTTGACTCGTGTCCAACCTTTCAATCTTTTTTTCCAAGCGATGCACGACGCTAGGGAAAACGCACATTCCAAGCTAATTACCTTGCAAAACGCTATTTTTTTTGGGGGAATACGAACAAAAAAAAAAAGCTTTTCCCCGGGGAGAAGTGGGGGATGCCGGGGAAATTTTCCGCGCAATTCCGCAACTGTAACTTCCAAATTTGGGGGCCCATTTTTATGGGGCCTTCCCCCGCATCCATCACCATCCGTGGGACAACCAACGCGCCGCCACTACTCATTACTTCCCAGTACATGTACCGGGGGAGTCACGACAACGAGCATTTTCCCATTCCTCGGGCGGGGAAATGGGGGTCCCCCTACATTTTTTGGGGACTTAGGACCCCAAACACCTGCAGGATTGTCTCCAGCCATAAAAACCCCCGCCATCTTTGTTGTGGGCGGCGGTTGCTGGGGGCCCACACATCAGGATATAAAACCGATCCCCCTCCGCCACATTCAGCCCATTAAGGGGGAGGGGACGTTTTCAGTAGGCAATTTGGGATTTCTTTTTGGGGGGCTACCTCCTAAATCTCAAACCTAAAAAAACCCCAAAATCCTGTTTGGCCAATTCGGAGTATCATGGTGGGAGCAGGGGGTGAACCGCCTAACACATCAGCAAGGCCCCCAGACTGATGTGCATTTAGATGATGCATCTCAAAGGGGGCCTTCCCCCTTCCCATTTTTGGTCGGGGCGCTCCTGTAGAAAAATTGGGGGCCTATATAAAACCCCGGCCAATATTTTTCGGTTTGGTTCCCTGCCGGGGCAATTCCCCGGGCCAAGGGGCAGGTGCTTCTTTTTTTTTTTTTAGCCCGGGTTGATGCACTTAAAAACACCATTTTTTATAAAAAAAAAAACGGGGACAAATTTTGTTACTGACTCTGTCCGCTATATCTGTGCGTGCTCAAATGGGCCATGTAGGGGAAATTTTTTTGTACCCTGGGTTTAAATTTCCGAAAAACTGTCTTTTATTAATCGTCAGGGCATAATTTTACAACTTAACGGTGCGGGTACAATGACTTCATATGGGGCCCCACCAGGGACCTAAAACCCGAAGTCACAGGGGGGGCCAAAAGCTTTATATCTTCCTGCCCCACTCTTTCGACACCCCATCGGGTATAAAGGGGGTGAACGGCAGAAGAATTGATTATCTGGGGGAAGAGAAATTAAATCCTTTTTTTCAAGGACATGCAGTTCATCTCATCCCCCCCGGACTTTGGAAATATGAAGCTATTCATGAGCCAAAGAAAGCGACTTTTCATATCGAAGCCACAAGTGCTTATGTTAAGAGCGGGAAGCAGGGCGAAGGGCGCAGTGGAGAAGATAGAGAAGTGCTATAGGTATTGGATTACCTGCACTAAATTGCCGGACACCGGGGTCCGAAGCGTTGCTACAGTTTCAAGCTTAGTAACAAGAAAACCGGAGGCATCTGGACTACAGGTCGCAGAGTGCAGCCCAAAGCGTCAATACGTAACCGGAGTCAGGGAGAACGGGACTTTGAGTCAAGCGCAGACAAAAGTAAGGACTTAGTTCTCACCACTTAGAAGGCTCCACCACAATGTTGGCCGGGCATGACAGCTATTGAGAAAGCTGGAGAGATCAGAGTTAACTTCGCTTCAGGCAAGTTGGACTCACATGTACATTGGAAGTTAAGGAGGCCTCTAACCTGCTCAGCGGTTACCCGAATGTGCACTCTCTACCCCGACCAGCTCCCCGGGACCTGCTTGAACCATCTACCAGTAAAAGGTATGAAAAGAAGCTGCATTGTGTGTGACTGAATTCTTATCTACACCCTGCATCATCACTATAGACTTCCAGGGACCAGTCTCACCTGTGGGAGACCCACCATCTAGCTGCCCCATAACATCCCCTGTGAAGACCCTTACAGCAGCGCTGGTACAACTGACCAGAAACCACAGGTGGCGTCACAAACTACCTAACCTACAAATCCCCTGTAAATATCCCCCATTGCACGACCGCCAGGGCCACGGACCGAGCCGCCGCTACCAGTGACAACTCCCAAAGATTTCCATGGGCTCGGCTCCGAGTACCCCATAGCCCTGGTATCCACAATTGTGGTGCGTGTCGAAACACATATATACCTCAACTGTGGAAGACTTTCTCCTTTACTTGGTTTCATAAACTAAAGTTCATTCAGCTACAAATGTTATGCTGATATCTATTGGCCAGTGTTGTTACTGCTTACTTATGTTGCTGTCAATTAAGTTGATTCAAACTGGGAGTGGCTTCTACTTCCCTTCCTGCCTCCCTCCTCTCAGTAGCCATTTTGCTGTTCATCTCATTGCTGTGAGCACACACATTTCTAGGCTTGTGAAGTCTTCAATTTCTTGGATACGAAGGTAGGAAAGTCTCACAGCATCTAACAGCCAGTTATACCTTCATTCGCCTTATGTGGGGACAGAACAGTCAGAAATTGTCTTTGAGCCTGGACTTGGCTTACATATATTTTGTATGAAACTTATCACTATAGGTATGATTTTTATACGAAAAATGGATAATAATTAGTATCTACATATTGTTTTACGATGTTTTACTTATATTTAGCACAAAATAAAGATAGTGGCTCTGTTACAATTTTCCTATTGGTCGAAAAAACAGTCGAAGATGGAATGAAAATTCTGAAACTGTATACGGTTTACATAATATATAAATGACATTTATAAATAATTATCACTAGAAATAATTTACTTTTTTATCTGCACTTTAGTATCGAGTTTCATTCTACTTGCCACGTGTTACTGAACTAAATTACGAAGCCAAAATTCATCTACCAAGTCATCATGAGTGATAGTGATGCTGGATCTAGTTTCCGCCATAATCCAAGAAAACATGTTTGCAGGTTAGTATCATTTTGTGAAAAGCCAATAATGTAGTATTGTGTAGTATTTCGGAAAATTATTTATTTTTCATTTTTTCATTTTTACAGATTTACGTCTGACGAAATAATGCGAATGCTAGAAGAATCTGATTCTGAGCATGCGGAAGAACCATATGTTGCATCTGATGATGAAAACTATGTACCACAAGTGGATGTTACTGAAGAAGATTCACACATTGAACAAGAAATGGTCATAGAGCAGGAAAAAGAATACGACTCAGACGAAAGTGTTGAGGATGAGTCTGTGCCTCAAAGTGCAGGCGACATTTGGACTGCTAAGGATAAAACTCAATGGTGTAGTGATCCACTGCCAAATGCACAAACACAATCTCGTAATGTCCTACGACAAAGAGGTGGCCCTGCAGCAATCAGCAACTTGTATACAGCAAAAGAGCTATTCAAGTCAATCATGACTCATGAGTAGTGTTGAGCGATATTGCTCGATATCTAAAAATATTGTATCGAAATTGTATCGCCGATAGCACTAAATATCGTCGATATCCGATTTCGATACCGGAAGTCCCATGTAAGTCTATGGGAACAAAATATTGAAATTAAAAAAAAACATTCTTGCCTTGTTGGTTAATTGTACATGAAGGAAAACAACAAAGACTAATGTAAAATGTATTGGGGGAGGTTGAGGAGACAATAAAGGCATACATGTTTAACCCAATGCATTGGAATAGCATTAATATATATTTTTTGGAAATACGTTTGGATTGACTAACAAATTGACAATGTTGTTAACCTTTTTTCTATTTTGGCAAATATGTATGTTTCACAACTTCCATGCTCTTCACCTTTTTAACTTTTGCCAGTGCCACACTTTCTCCTTCATAATCTTCAGCAGCAGCATCATCTTTCTCATCAAATTATTCTTCATCTTCACCTTCTTAATCTTCTTCTTTAACTTCTTGCTATTCATGTTTTTGTTTACATTACTCATATTGTTATTATTAAACTAATTAATCTCATATTCAAATTCTTCATCTTCTTCCTCTTCATCTTCTTCATCATATTCTTATTTGTGACAGAGATTCCTGTACTTGTAATCTGTAAAAGTATGAATTGTTCATCCTTCCGTTCTTGCTGTCACAAAAGATTTAAATTACAACAGTATTTGTCCGTGTTCAGTTTAGCCTGCAGCAGCAGGCATTTTCCAGGGGCACCACGAGGAGGAACGGACTCACCCCCATACACTCTTAGTCTTCTTCTGCTTAGAATTTAGAGCATTTTGGTCTTATACTTCATGTTCTTCTGCTTTTTGATCTTTTGCTTATTGTTCTTCTGTCTCTTGTTCTGTATCTTGTAGTTTGTCTTAACCTTCTTTGTCCTGTTGGTGATCTTCTTCTTGGTAATCTTTTATTTTTTCTTTGTGATGGTGTTCAGGCTGGTTGGCTTCATGCTCGTCGTCCTTGTTGTCGTCATCTTCTTCTGGGTGGTCTTTAATGTCGTCTAATTTCCGAGAAACAGCTGACGTTACTGGAACCCTGACGGGTATCAGATGGAGCAAGAGACAATGGAAGTAACGAGGACCAGCTGACTGTGCTGGACCCCGGACGGGTAGCAGAAGGAAAAGAGGCAATGTCACAACCGAGTACCAGCTGACGTTACTGTGACACGGTTACTAAGCAGGAGGTACCTGTGCTCCAAAGCACTACCAAGGACCAGCAGACGTTGCTGGAACTCGGATACGGAGATGGAGGCACCTAGGCCAAAGGCACTGGGGAGAACCACTTCACGGTACTGGACCCCGGACGGGTAGAAGAACGCACCCATGAAAATGTAAGTTGACAGGACGCAAGCCGTCCGCAGTTACCGAATCACACAGTCCTACAGTGGGTGCTTATCCTATTGTCACAATGGAAACCGCCTTTATTTACATATCCCACAGCACACATAGGAATCACCTAAACTGCAGGCACCATAGAGTCGGCTAACCCGAATGCAACACGACAGCACAACTTATTGGAGGATAATTGACGTTCACACTGCCAGGAAACAGCTGTCGTGCTGTAACCAGGCTGGCCAGGAGTCAGTACCCCTGCCAATTACTTACGAGCAACAAATGGCGGTGTTGTAGCCCAGGGAGTAGAGTTCAGGTGGTAGAAAGATGAACATAACAGGAGACATGGAAAACGTTGCCAAACAGTTATTTAATCTGAAAACGGACAGGCAAATTCAGGTGAGATCCATGCCTTGTTCATTTTCAGAAAAGTAAGCCGTCTACATTCTCTGAGGATAGTCGCATGCGACGGTCTGTTACTACACCACCTGCAGCACTAAAGACACGCTCAGATAATACACTGGCAGCAGGGCAAGCCAGCACCTCCAATGCATACTGGCTAAGCTCTGGCCATGTATCCAACTTAGAGACCCAAAATTTGAAAGGGGAAGAGGCATCTGGGAGTACACTTAGAGGGAAAGCCAAGTAGTCTGTCACCATCTTACGGAAACGTTTCTTCCTGGTGACTGGAGCCGTCTCGGATGGTGTAGACCTTGCTGGCGCTGTCACAAAACTTTGCCACATTTGTAACATACAGTTCTTGCCCTGTGCAGAGGCGCTGCTTCTGATCCCTCTTGTTGTAGAGGTGTCTACACTGCCTCGACGCACAGAGCTGCTTTGTAAAGCAGTATCAGCAGCAGCAGCAGCAGCTCTCTCGGCTGGAATGTACAACAGTATGGATTGCACCAGTGTGTCTTGGTACTCCTGCATTTTACGGTCCCGGTTCACCGGTGTGATGAGGGTTTGTAAGTTGTCCCGGTAGCGAGGGTCTAGGAGGGTGTACACCCAATAATCTGACGTGCTGAGAATGTGGGCGATGTGGCGGTCGTTTCTCAGGCACTGAAGCATGAAATCAACCATGTGCTGCAGACTCCCAACTGGCCAACAAAGGCTGTCCTCTGGAAGAGGCGTCATCTCTGTCTCCTCTGCATCACCCCACCCTCGCTCTACATACTGACTACAGCATTGTGTACCTCCCTCTGTAGGGATTTTTCCTCCTCCATTGACTCCTCCTCCTCCTCATCCTCCTCACAAAGTGAGCCCTGCCCAGCCCTTTGTGAGGAACCACGTTGCGCTGACTGTCCTGAAGGTAATTGAATTTGTGACTCCTCATCCTCCACCTCTTTCAAAACCTCTTCCTTTAGTGCTTTCAGTGATTTCTGAAGCAGGCAGATAAGGGGGACAGTCATGCTGACTAGTGCATCATCTGCACTCGCCATCCGCGTTGAGACATCAAACGCACGCAAAACGTCGCAGATGTCCTTCATAGAGGCCCACTCAGTAGTGGTGAAGTGTGAACGGCGCAAATTGCGAGTTGATTGCGCCTGTTGCAGCTGATACTCCATTACTGCTGGCTGCTGCTCACACAACCGCTCCAACATATGTAACGTGGAATTCCACCTGGTGGGTACGTCACATATGATGCGATGTTCAGGAAGGCGAAATCTGACTTGCAGAGCTGCAATGCGCGATCTGGCCATGCTGGAACGTCGCAAGTGAGCGCACTCTAGGCGGACCTTGTGCAGCAGTGCATCAAGATCCGGATAGTCCCTCAAAAAACTCTGCACGACCAAGTTAAGCACATGTGCCAGACATGGTATGTGAGTGAGGTTGCCAAGGCCCAGAGCTGCCACCAGATTTCGGCCATTGTCACACACTACCAAGCCTGGCTGGAGATTAGCTGACAAAAACCACACGTCGCTCTCCTGCTTGATGGCATCCCAGAGCTCCTGCGCTGTGTGGCTTCGATTCCCCATGGAATTAATTTCAGTACGGCCTGTTGACGTTTGGCCACGGCTGTGCTCATATCGGTCGCAACAGGTAAGCGTTCACGGGTCCATGTGGAGGTATACCGTGACGGCTCGTGCAGCGATGATTCTGAGGAACTGGAGTAGGAGGAGGAATCAATGTGCACAGACTGGATTCCTGCAATCCTTGGAGTTGGCAGAACACGTACAGCGCCACTGGCAAGATCTGTACCCGGCTCCACAACATTGACCCAATGGGCAGTGAGGGAAAGGTATCGTCCCTGGCCATGGGTACTGGTCCACGCATCGGTGGTCAGGTGGACCCTGCTACTGACGGCGTTTAGTAGCGCATGTTTAATGTTTCCCTCGACATGTTTTTGCAGAGCAGGGACAGCTTGCCTGCTGAAATAAAATCGGCTTGGCACATTATATTGTGGGACTGCCAATGCCATAAAGTTCCTGAAACTGTCAGTCTCCACCAGCCTGAATGACAGCATTTCAAGGGACAGGAGTTTTGCAAGGCCAGCATTCAGAGCCTGTGCTCGTGGATGGTTTGCCGAGTATGGCCGTCTTTTATCCCATGCCTGTGTTACCGATGGCTGTTTTTTGTACTGGGAGTGTGACGATGACTGTGAACTTGCTGCAGTGGGTGGAATAACAGTTTCTCTATGGACAACAGTGACCGAGGTTCTTCCATGGAGATCCTGTGAGGAAGCCGAAACAGGTGTGTGAGAGCTGGAGGTAGAGGCTCGAACATGACCTAAAGATGTAGGTGCTGCTGTAGGTTGGCCTACATCTCCAGTGTGTCTTTGGAACTCAGCTACGTGCTTTGTCCGTACATGTGTCCACATATTTGTGGTATTCAGGTTCCTGATATTTTTACCTCTTTTAACTTTTTGCTTACACAGCTTGCATTGAACATAGCAAATATCATGTACAAGTCTGTCAAAAAAGGACCACGCAGTGCAAGTCATGGGAGCGCCAATTTTGACAGTTCTAAGAGAACTGCTCCCAACAGGTGCCAAACTGGAGGCTACAGGCAAGCGAGTCTGCAGCCTACCTCTCCCTCCTCTTTGTACCGTTGGGACAATCTCTTCCTCAGAGCTGCTCCCACCACCTTCCTGTTGCTCACGCCATGTTGGGTCTCGGACTTCATCATCTCCACTACCCTCTTCCAACACCTGCTGCTGTTGGATGGTCTGGGCAGCACCATGCTCCACAAAACCTGGCACCTGAGTCTCATCATCATCATAAGATGCGTTCTGCGGTGTGCTGTCCATCGGCACTGGCTCACCCGCCTCTTCAGATTGAGAGAGACACAGCTGTTGCGCATCACTGCATACTCCCTCTTCTTCAAATTGCAGAATGCTGCTTGCCTGTGCCCATGTTTGCGAGCCAACAGATTCTGAGAACAGAAGCAGAGACTCAGCTGGCTCCTGTACAGAACTCTCTGACTGCCTTGGCAATTTGACAGGCGGTGAACAGACAGATGGTTGCTCAACAGTGTTGTGTTCCTGAGAGGAGGTGGAAGGAATTGAAGTCGATGCATTGGCTGCCATCCAACCAACAACGGCTTCAATTTGTTCTTCCCGCAGCAGGGGTGCACGCCGAGCTCCTACCAAAGTGCGCATAAAGGAACGCTCACGGGGATAAATGGTGGATGCTGTGTCACTGAGGGCGGCAGCAGACACAGAATCCCCACGTCCTCTCCCTGCTGAAACTCCACGGCCACGACCACGTGCCTTACTCACTGACTTCTTCATCTTGGTAGATTGATAAAGAAAGTCAGAAAAGTTATAAGGCCTAAGTGTGGTTATTACGCAGAGACTGAAGTGAACACTGAAACACAACTGTTCACAATCTGTGAAAGGCTACTCCTTTGTCTACTTCTATAGTGTTTGCAACCAATGTATTGTATACGGATGGAAGCGCGTCACACTAATAGATTAGATTTTTTTCAAATATAATGGAGCAGCACCAATTGGAGAAAAATTAAAAGGATGAGGCACTGAGACACGCTCAGCAGAGTACAAGCAGCAGTGCTTGAACAAGTAACTGGAGCGTGATGTGCACTCAAAAAATAAAAAACACAGACTGAAGTGAACACTGAAACACAACTGTTCACAAATCACAATCTGTGAAAGGCTACTCCTTTGTCTACTTCTATAGTGTTTGCAACCAATGTATTGGATACGGATGGAAGCGCGTCACACTAATAGTTAAATTGCATGGAGCTGCAAGAATTACACTGAAGGAAAAAAAAAATAGTCTGTGAGTGACATGTGCAGATGCCTACAGACAGCGTTGCATGCAGAGCAAACTGCAGCGTCACCTGCACTCACACACACCTTGCAGAGCTGTTAAAACAACACTGCAGGCAAAAGGAAGCTTTACACAGCGGTTGGTGCTAGCCTGCCTACAGCACAGTACACTAAATCGCAATCTCTAACTGTCCCTCAGAGTCAGCACAGCAGCGTTCTGTCCCTTACTGAATTCACAGCACAGTGACGCTAAAATGGCGGCGGCGCCTTTTATAGTGCATTCTGACATCATTTCAGCATCCAATCACAGCCATGCCATTAGTTAACATGACCGCAGCAGTACAGGATGTGCCCACACTTCTTAGGATTCCTTATTGGCTGAATAAAATCACATTGCCTCGCAAAGAATTATGTGAACTTCCGATTCCGGTATTCGATAAGACGAAAATATCGAAACGAATTATCGAAAGGCCGATAGAGCTAATATCGGCCGATAGCCGATATTTGCATTATCGTATCGCTAAACACTACTCATGAGATGTGTGACATCATATTACGAGAAATGAATCGAAAGGCCAAGAGAGTTTTTGATGCTTACAACAACGAACTGGTACAACGTTTTCCTGATTCTTCTGAACGGCCACCACAAAAAACATTCAAGCAATTTACTGAAACTGAACTCCATGCATTTTTGGGCATACTGATTGCTGCTGGTGTGCACAGAGACAACAAAGAGAATCTGGAGGAAATGTGGATTGTTGCTGCTCTGGTTCTTATACATTCAGCCATGTCTCATGACCGCTTCAAGATGATACTCAGATTTATCAGATTTGACAACGAAAATACACGTGCAGAACGTGTGCAAACAGATAAAGCTGCACCAATACGGGACATCTGGACAATGCTGAACAGAAATCTGGAGAGAGCCTACAAGCCATATAATTGTATCACCGTCGACGAGCAATTATTTCCATTTAGAGGCCATACTAAATTTTTTCCCAGGATATACCTTCAAAACCAGCTAAATATGGCATAAAGATTTTCTGGGCTTGTGACTCGTCAAACGCCTACCCATTACAAGGTCAGCTCTACACTGGGAAACCAACTGATGGTCCTCGACAAGTAAACATTGGTGAACGAACAGTATTGGACCTAGTGAGCTCGTATAAAGGCTCTGGAAGAAATGTCACCACCGATAACTTCTTTACAACCATGGAACTAGCTAAGGTATTGAACTCCTGGAACATGACACTAGTTGGTACAGTGAGAAAAAAACAAAAGGTTCCTACCTAGCAACATGCAGCCTGCCAAAGAAAGGCCTGTAAACTCGACAAATTTTGCCTACAATCATGATGCAACAGTCATATGGTTCATATGTACCAAAGAAGAACAAATCAGTCGTGCTTCTATCATCTATGCACATGACGGGAGAAGTTGAAGAGACACTAGCAGCCAAGCCAGAGATAATAAAATACTACAAAAAAACAAAAGGCGGAGTTGATGTTATGGATAAAATGTTGGGCGAGTACACTGTGAAATGACGAACATTACGTTGGCCTCTGGCATTTTTCTACAATATGATTGACGTCACTGGGTTAGCATCCTGCATCATCTACAGAGAACACAATCCAAGCTTCAGGACAAAGGATCAACGAAGAAAATTCCTGAAAGATCTTGCAAATCAGCTGTGTATGCCTGCAATTGAAGATCGTCGTACAAACCGAATGATGATGAGAAACCATTTTCTTCGAGGTGCAGTAGAAATGGTACTTGGACGATGCATTCTGGTAGCATCGCAAGCAGCAGCTGACCCTCAAATACCTCATGGTAGTCGTGGACCCTCCCCTGTTGTTGGTAGTTGCTATGTCTGCCGAGACCTGAGGCGAAAACAACGTAAGACTAGAAAGTCTTGTGTGGTTTGTGTGAAACCCATTTGCGATGAACACTCGGTAGCAAAGACAACATGCATTACTTGTGAAGAAAATCAATAAAAAAAGTTTCTTACATTTTCTTTTATAATGTAAATGAACAGTTTTTTTTACTTGTTTATAATAATAAAATAGCATTATCATTAAAAAAAATATTATTCTTTTTTCCTTGCATTATCTTCATTCAAAATATATGAGGGTACATTTGTACCTATGCAGCTTATTATGGAAGCAAAAATATCTGGACCCCTTATCTCGGAAGGGGGTGGAGATATTTTATTGAAATTTGGCCAACATATTCTGGACCAAAACTGCAGAGATGTCACAAAATTTCAGCCCTCTACGGCTTTTCGATAAAAAGTTATTGCAATTTTAAAACGGAATAGTTACAATTGTACCTACTCAGTCGGACGAAGGTTAAAAAAAAATGTGCACATATTAGAAGTACTGTTATCTCCGTGCCATTTCATATCTGTGTGGGCTCAAACTGTGGCCAGTATACGTGTCACTACATGTCACACCGCCGCTGCCACCGCCTGTCATGCCGCCGCTCCCGAGCCACGGCATACTTACCGATCCTCTGCATCCCGACGCGGTCCCGCTCGTCACCTGGCGCCTGCTCCGGCTCCAGTCTCCCGTCAGGTGCGCGTGCGCACTGAGATTGGTGGCGCGCGCGTGCGCACCTATCTCTGTGAGGTCTGCTTTCCTTCCAGCCTGCTCTATGCTCCGGGAGGATCCTGACCCGGAAGTCCCCTGCGCACTCTGCTTATCAGGCCGCCTTTTCCTCCTGGCTGTGCCTGACTTTCATTTGTGCCCCACTAATGACTCTTGTCCCACGTCACCCTGTGCTCCCTGCTTTCCCTGCCACAATCTCTTGTTTTCTCCTAGTGCCTACCTGCCCGTGTCGCCATCCTGCCCGTGTTCCCGTGTCCCTGCCGTGTCTTCCAGCCTGTGACTTCATCCTACCTGTGTCTCAGCCGTGCCTGTCTGCCAGCCAGTGTCTTCATCCTGCCCGTGTTCCCGTGTTTCAGCCGTACCTGTCTGCCAGCCAGTGTCTCCGTCCAGCCCGTGTTCCCGTGTCTTAGCCGCGCTTGTCTGCCAGTGTCCCCATTCCGCCCGTGTTCTCGAGTCACAGCCATGCCCGTCTGCACCACAGTATTAATAGCCTGTGTTCCTGTGTCCTTGCTGTTTACATTCCCGCCTGTCTCCCACTGTGATTCTTGCTGTTCGCCTCTGGATACCAGCTGCCGTGGCGATAGTCTCCTCTGGGCCTGCCCCTAACGCTCCCTGTATAGGGGGTGGTCCACCAGGTCAGCTCGCCTGAGGGAGGTTCGTTGCCATGGTCCAGAGGGTCCACCCTAGGAGTTACTCTCGTTCTCACAGTACGGCAATTATGTTTTGTAGCCCTGGTGTGAGTGCACTTAAAAACACGAGTGCTTTTTATTTTTTGTAAAAAAAACGGCACAAATTTGTGGTACTGGTATATCCATGCCAGCTCATATCTGTTCGTGCTCAAAGTTTGGCCAGTGTACTCCAGTATTTTTTTGTAGCCCTGGGTGTGATTGCACGTAAAAACACCAGTACTTTTTATTAAAAAATAGATGCACAAATTAGTGGTACTGTTATCTTCGGGCCATTTCATATATGTGTGTGGTCAACATGCGGCCATTATACGGCAATATTTTTTTTTAGCCTTGGGTGTGATTTTACGTAAAAACACCATTACTTATTAATCCAAAGAAATCAGGGCACAAATTTGTGGTACTGGTATCTCCATGGCAGCTCATATCTGTGCGTGTTCAACGTGTGACCAGTGTACGGCATTTTTTTGTATTTAGCCCTGGGTGTGAGTGCACTTAAAGACAGCACCATGTTGCATTATTTTTAAAAACAGGCCACATTTAACTGTGTGGTCTATCTGTGACATGCCTCATACATCCATGTGCCAAAATTTGATGCATTTTAGGCCTAAATTCCCTTTTTCTGGCCATTCTCTCATTCTCATTATATCCAGCTGGCTTTTTTATCCACACAATCATAAAAAATTAATCCAGTCTGTTATCTCAGGCTGAGGCCTGGTGGTCTGTGGTGGAAAAATCTTTTCTTGGCAGGTATATGTTACATAGTTCTGTCTGCTAGCCTTCTTGTACACCTTTTTTATTGTGTTCAAACAGTAACAAAAAACCAAACCCAAAAAATTAATACAGTATGTGATCTCAGGCTAAGACCTGATGTATGTGTGGTGAAAACATCTTTTCTTGGCACGCATATGTTGCATAGTTCTGTTTGCTAGCCTTCTTTTACCCCTTTTTTTACTGTGTTCAAACAATAAACAAGAACATAACCCAAAAAATTAATACAGTCTGTTATCTCATGCTGAGGCCTGGTGTATCAGTGGTGTAAAAGTTTTCGCTTTGCAGGTATGTTGATCACAAATAATTTTTCTCCAAATAAATCCATTTGTATTGAGCTATTAAAATATTTCAGTAGTCCATTTTTAAATGAGCAAGGCAAGGGGCAAGTGACGGGGAAGTAGACGTGATGGTGATGGTGCATGCAGAGGCCGAGGCCGTGGCCAAGCTGAAAGTGGGCCGCAGCAAAGACTCACATGTTCTCACTCAACCTTCCTGTCCCAGTTTCTAGGGCACCGCAGCACACCACTATTAAAGCCCAAGCAGTGTGAAATGGTAGTCGGTTGGATAGCGGATAATGCTTCAAGTCACTTAGCCACCACCACCACTACCATGTCTTCCACACGGGTGAAGTCTGAGTAGCCGTGAGTGTGGAACGGCTATTTCTCACCCTGATCCTTCTTCCTCCTACCATGCCGAGTGACCTGAGACACCAAATCCCACACTCGGACACTACGAAGAGCTGTTCAGTTTTCCATTTGGGGATTCGTGCCTCTCGGTGGCTACATTTGAAGCGGGGAAAGCTGATATTCCATGTAGCGATGCACAAATCTTTGAGCAGCCACGGTTACTAGAGGTGGACGAGGTTGAGACACAATTGCCGGAAAGTCAGGATGAGGCGCATGGTGCGGATGTAGAAGACGAGGTGGTGGATGACATAGTGACTGACTCAACCTGGTAGGAGGACATACAGAGCGAGGATAGCAGCACACATGGGGAAGGAGGCATATCACCACAACAGGCAAGAAGAAGCAATGTGTTGGACGCAGACAGAAGATGTGCATCCATTCCCCGTAACACCAACTGGACAGAAGTTTCCATTCCAAGTGTTAGATCTTCCCGAGTGTGGTTATTTTTTAAAGACTCTGCCGAGAACCCTAAACAGGCCATTTGCAGCACTTGCCATTCCCACATCAGCAGAGATAGCAAAACTACCAGCCTGACCACCACCAGCATGATTAGACACATGGCAGCAAAGCACCCGACTTTGTGGGCCGAACCCCAGGCTCCAGGAACACTGTCTGTAGGTGACAACACTGCTTCTTCCACTGTTTTGCGTAAAAGCCAATTCCCAGTTCAGCATGCCTGTGAAGATGCCTCGGGCCCTGCACCTGTTGTTGCCCACAGTCAACCAGCACCATCCTCAAGCCCGTCAACATCCTTGTCCCAGTGCAGCCTTCAGTTGTCTATACCCCAGTCATTGGAACACAAGCGGAAATACCCATCCAATGGCCCACAGGCCACAGTACTTAATTCGCACATTTCTCGACTGCTTGCGCTCGAAATGTTGCCTTTTCAGCTCGTTGAGATGGAAGCTTTCCGCAACCTGATGGCGACTGCTGTCCCAAGGTACTCTGTCCCCAGTCGCCACTATTTCTCCCGTTGTGCCGTACCGGCATTACACCAGCATGTGTCCCACAACATTACCCGTGCCCTCAACAATGCTGTTCACCTAACCACAGACACGTGGACAAGTGCTTGTGGGAAAGGATGGTACGTCTCACTGACAGCTCACTGGGTTGACTTAGAAGACGGGACCCAGTCGGACCTTGGGATGGAACACATCCTCACCACACCGAGGATTGCGGGTCCTACATCAATCAGGGTTGCCGCCACAGTCTACAGCTTCTGCACCTCCTCATCATCCTCCTCCTCCTCTTCTTCAGCCTCCATCTCTGAAATGAACACATCAGTGAGAAGCTGGAAGCACTGCAGCACTGTCTCAGCCAAGCAGCAACAGGCTGTGCTGAAGCTAATCTGCATAAGTGACAAACCACACAATGCAGAAGAGTTGTGGACAGCGCTGAAGGAGCATCAGAGTAAAAGGTTGTAGCCAGCAGCACAGCAATTGAATGCACGTTCAAAGTCCAATGACCCAATTGGAAAGCAAACCATCGAATGTCAGAAAGGACAGCATTCTATCCGGGTGATTGTGAAGAATTCAAAACTTTATTCTGCCATGATGCAAAGTTTCAACCCAAATGGGTCTTTATCAAGCATGATTCAGGTCAGACTCCACATATAAGACCTCAGGAGTGGACATGGATATCAGACATATGTACCATCCTGCAGAACTTTGAGGACTGCACCAAGATGGTGAGCGGTGATGATACCATGATTAGCATCACCATCCCGCTTCTCAGCATTCTGAAAACCTCTCTGCTCACAATAAAAGAGGATGCATTGCAGGAAGAGCATGAGGACATTGAGCCAGGAAACATATCGGGTGATTACACTCAGCCCAGCCTCATGTCATCGCAAGGTGGATTGGTAAACAATGAAGATGAGGAGTTGGAAGAACAGGAGCTACTTTCATGCGCTGTAGACGGTACTACTAGCACAGCTGTCATACCGTCTGTTCACCGGGATGGCCTGAGGACAGGGAGGAGGAGTATGAGGAGGAGGAGGACACCATGTTCAGTCGTACTGTTGGTGAGGACAATGAAGGAATGCCTGTTAGTAGTCTGGCACGCATGGCTGACTTTGTTGCGCTGCGTTTCCCGCATTACAGAATGCTGTAGATAAGCACCTGATGGCGGTGGCTACAGCTGATGGTCGAAAAAGGGTGACAGATTCCTTTTAAAACAGAGAAATATGTCACACAAAATAGTTAATAAATAACATTTTCCACATATCTCTCTCCTCTCCTAGTGTATCCTCACCCATCCCTGTAGACTGTGAGCCCTTGCGGGCAGGGTCCTCTCTCCTTCTGTACTTGTGTGTGCCTTGTATTGCTCATGTTTACTGTACTTGTCTATATTTGCCCCTCTTCACATGTAAAGCGCCATGGAATAAATGGCGCTATAAAAATCTATAAATAATAATAATAATAATATCTACTTTACATCAGCACAATATTGGAACCAAAATTTTTTTTTGTTAGGACATTATAAGGGTTAAAAGTTGACCAGCGATTTCTCAATTTTACAACAAAATTTACAAAGCCGGTTTTTTTTTAGGGATCACCTCACATTTGAAGTCACTTTGAGGGTCTATATGGCAGAAAATACCCAAAAGTGACATCATTCTTAAAACTGCACCCCTCAAGGTACTCAAAACCACACCCAAGAAGTTTATTAACCCTTCAGGTGCTTCACAGGAGCTGAAGCAACTTGGAAGGAAAAAATTAACATTTAACTTTTTAGTCACAAAAATGATCTTTTATAAACATTTTTTTTATTTTCACAAGGGTAAAAGGAGAAAATGGACAGATAAAGTTGTACAATTTCTCCTGAGTACGCCAATACCCCATATGCAGGGGGGAACCACTGTTTGGGCCCACGGCAGAGCTCATAAGGGAAGGAACGCCATTTGACTTTTTCCAACCAAAATTGGCTGGAAATGAGATTGGACACCATGTCGCTTTTGGAGAGCCTCTGATGCGCCTAAACAGTGGAAACCCCCCACAACGGTAACAAGAACTCAAAAGTTATTGTGCAATTTGACCTGAGTACACTGATACCCTATATGTGGCAGTAAACCACTGTTTGGGTGCATAGAAGAGCTCGGAAGGGAAGGAGCGCCGTTTGACTTTTTCAACGCAGAATTGGCTGGACGCCATGTCGGGTTTGGAGAGCCCCTGATGTGCCTAAACAGTGGAAACCCCCCACAAATTACACCAATTTGGAAACTAGACCCCTCAAGGAACGTATATAGATGTGTGGTGAGAACTTTGAACCCCCAGGTGTTTCACTAAAGTTTAAAACGCCCGAGCATGAAAATAAAAAAATCATATTTTTTCCACAAACATGATCTTTTAGTCCCAAATTTTTTATTTTCCCAAGGGTAACAGGAGAAATTGGTCCCCAAAAGTTGCTGTCCAATTTGTCCTGAGTACGCTGATACCTCATATGTGGGAGAAAACTATTGTATGGGCACACGTCAGGCTTGGAAAGAAAGTAGTGACGTTTTGTATTGCAGACTTTGATGAAATGGTCTGTGGGTGTCATGTCGCGTTTGGTGAGCCCCTGATGTGCCTAAACAGTGGAAACCCCCCACAAGTGACCCATTTTGGAAAATAGACCACCCAAGGAACTTATCTAGATGTGTGATGAGCACTTTGAACCGCCAAGTGCTTCACAGAAGTTTATAACGTACAGCAGCAAAAAAAAAAAAATCCTTTTTTTTTCAAAAATGATTTTTTTCTCCCCCGATATTTTATTTTCACAAGGGTAGCAGGAGAAATTGGACCTGTTGTGAATATGCTGGAGGCGGCTTCTGAGCTGGGGCTCCCTCCGGTGGTTGCTGAGGGTAATAAACTGATTAATGAATGGCCTTCAGCTGGCGCTGAATGGTAGGATATAAGTGGCCTGAGTTCCCAGCAGCCTTGCCGGTTATCAATTGTTCCTTCTTGTCTTGCTTGAAGCTCTGCTAGTTTCCTGCTCTCCTTCAGATAAGTGTTTGCTGTTTTTCTTTCCTCTATTTGATTTTCTCTGCTGGTTTGCTGCCTGCAGTGGACTGCAGCCTATCCCCTTTTGGGGGTCTGGCGCTGCAATTGTGCTCCGTTTGTGTCTGCACTTTTGCTTTGCTCTTTTTGTTGTGATTGTGTTAGAAATGAATTCTGAGCAGAAGCTCCCTCTGGTGGTTACAAACAGTACTGAACCATTCAATGAAGATTGGCAATCAGGAGTTACAGACTGGTCTTATATAAGGGAGGTTCCCTCCCATCATGGTTGCCAGTGATCAATTGTTCTTGTCTAAACTGTGGTTCCTGGTTCACTTGGAAGCTTGCTGAGTCTTGCCTGCATCTTCTGCTATCAGATAAGATATTTTCTGCTTTTATTTTTGTGCTTGCTTTTTGCATTGTTCCCTGCACTTCTGTGGAGGTCAGCCAGGTCCCCTTCGGGGCTTGTGCTCCTCTCAGTTTATCTGAGCCACTGTTATTTGTTCATTTGCCTTTTTCAGTGGCTGCGGCTTGTTTTGTGACACCAGAGAACTAATTTAGGTGGTAGAGGTCGTGTGATCTCAGGTGTTTTTGCAATTAGTAGAGTTGGTATTTTTTAGGGTTTTTTGGATTGCAGTAAGTGTCCTTCCTATCCTTTTCTGTCCAGGTAGATTGGGCCCCAACGTTTGCTCATACTATTTTCTGTCTGTGTCTGTATTTCCTCTTGTCTAACCGCCATTACATGTTTGGGGGCTTCCTATGTTCTTTGGGGATCTGCTCCGGGCAGATAGCTTTCCTCTTTCTATCTTTAGGTGTAGTTAACCTCTCAGGCTGTGACGAGGCATCTAGGACCAACGTAGGAACGCTCCACGGCTGACTTTAGTTGTGGTGGTTAGTCAGGGTACTGCAATCCAGTAGATTCCAACCTCTCTGGTGTATTGCCGTTTTTGCCTGCTCTCCACAGCTACCAAATCATAACATCTTTTGTTACTTTTTATTTGCTGAATAGCGTTTTGTTACACCAGAGATCTGATTTAGGTGGATGAGATCGTGTGATCTCAGGTTTTTTGGCAATCAGAAGTGTTGGTATTTTTGTTAGGCCTTTTTCACACATCCATTTTTGACTTCAGGCACAATCCGGCGTGTTGTTAAAAAAACGGATCCGATACCGGATGCATTTTTTTTTACCATTGACTTTCATTAGCGCCGGATCATGCCTGATATCATTGCATTGTATCCGTTTTTGTCCGGATCTGGCGAAAATGTACATTCCGGCGGCCGTAAAAAACAGTGCCTGCAACGTTTTTTTTGTTTACCGGAGCCGCCTGATAGTGCCTGTAGCGGCGCATCAGGCGGCTGGAAATAATACAAATCAATGGAACCGGATCAGTCTTTTGTTTAATCCGTCAAAAGTCTGATCCGAATTCTGGAAATCAGGGTCTACTACTACTACTACTACTACTACTACTACTACTACATTTTCCACTGTCTCCGGACATCCAAAACCCTCTTTTTCCGGGTTCAAAAGTTCAGGTCGGATCCAGCAAAAAAACGGATCCGTTGCATCCGTTTTTTCATTTCAGCGACTGATCCGTCCCTTCAGGTGTTCGCCAGATCATGCCTGACACAAAAAAACGGATGTGTGAAAGAGGCCTTAGGGTTTTGTTGGATTGCAGTCAGAATTCTTTCCTGTATTTTTCTGTCTAGACAGATTGGGCCCAGCATTTGCTCATTCTATTTTCTGTCTGTGTCCGTGCTTTCTTCTTGTCTAACCGCCATTACATGTTTGGGGGCTTCCTATTTTCTTTGGGGATCTGCTCCGGGCAGATAGCTTTCATCTTTCTGCCTTTAGGTGTAGTTATCTCTCAGGCTGTGACGAGGCGTCTAGGATCACCGTAGGAACGCTCCACGGCTACCTCTAGTTGTGTGGTTAGTTCAGGTTACTGCAATCCAATAGGTTCCAGCCTCTCTGGTGTATTACCGCTTTTGCTATTTTTTGCTTTTTCTCCTCAGTTACCGAAACATAACATGGACCCCAAAAGTTGTTGTACAATTTGTCCTGAGTACGCTGATACCCTATATGTGTGAGAAAACTACTGTATGGGCACACGTCGGGGCTCGGCATGGAAGTAGTGACGTTTTGGACTGCAGACTTTGATGGAATGGTCTGCGGGTGTCATGTCACGTTTGGAGAGCCCCTGATGTGCCTAAACATTGGAAACCCCCCACAAGTGACCCCATTTTGGAAATTAGACCACCCAAGGAACTAATCTAGATGTGTGGGGAGAACTTTGAACCCCCATGTGCTTCACAGAAGTTTATAACGTAGAGCCATAAAAATAAAAAAAATCATAATTTTTTTCCACAAAAATGATATTTTTGCCCCCAATTTTTTATTTTCCCAAGGGTCTCAGAAGAAATTAGACCCCAAGAGTTATTGTGCAATATGTCCTGAGTATGCTGATACCCCATATGTGGGGGTAAACTACTGTTTGGGCACATGGCACAGCACAGAAGGGAAGGAGTACCATTTGACTTATTCAAGGGAGAATTGGCTGGAATTGAGATCAGACGCCATGTCACGTTTGGAGAGCCCCTGATGTGCCTAAACAGTGGAAATCCCCCAATTCTAACTCCAACCCTAACCCCAACACACCCCTAACCCTAGTCCCAACCCTAACCTCAACCCTAACCACAAACCTAACCCTAACACACCCCTAACCCCGACCCTAACCCTAACTTTAACCCCAACCCTAACCCTAACCCTATTGGGAAAATGGAAATAAATACATTTTTTTAATTTTATTATTTTTCCCTAACTAAGGGGGTGATAAAGGTGGTTTGATTTACTATTTATAGTGGGTTTTTCTTTTTGGCACACACTAAAAGACGCTTTTTATTGCAAAAAATAGTTTTTGCATCACCACATTTTGAGAGCTATTTTGGCCCACAGATTCATGTGAGGTCTTATTTTTGCGGGACGAGTTGACGTTTTTATTGGTACCATTTTTGGGCACGTGACATTTTTTGATCGCTTTTACTACGATTTTTAGGAGGTTAGAATAAACAAAAATCAGCAATTCATGAACTTCTTTTGGGAGGGGCGTTTATACCATTCCGCGTGTGGTAAAATTGATAAAGCAGTTTTTTGCTTCGGGTTAGTACAATTACAGCGATACCTCATTTATATATTTTTTTATGTTTTGGCGCTTTTATACAATAAAAACAATTTTATAAAAAATAATTTTTTTTGCATCGCTTTATTTTGCGAGTTATAACTTTTTTATTTTTTCACTGATGATGCTGTATGGTGGCTTGTTTTTTGTGGGACAAGATGACGTTTTCAGCGGTACCATGGTTATTTATATCCGTCTTTTTGATTGCGTGTTATTCCACTTTTTGTTTGGCAGTATGATGATAAAGCATTGTTTTTTGTTTTTTTTTGGGGGTTCACTAAAGGGGTTAACTAGTTGTTAAGGGCCTGCGGAACGCACCTAATAGATATTAAGGAGAGGTACGTTCGAAGCCCGGGGTCCACCGTGCAGGCAGAGCCTGCTGCTAGTAAGATGGCGGAAATATGCAGTATGAGCGAACTCTGTTATCCCGCAGAGTCGCAGATGTAAACGCCGTAGCACTATATGGCGATATGAGCGAACTCTGCTATTCCACAGAGTCTCAGATCAGAACACCGTAGCACTATAAAACGATATAAGCGGACTCTGTTACTTCACAGAGCTGCTGTGATAAAGACTGTGTCCCGTTAGACTCACAGGCGACACAGATGACTGCTAAGCAGATTGCAGTCTGTGATCATGCAATCAGAACACAAGCAATAATCTCTTCACCGGAGTAGCCTGTATTCTAATGGCGTTTCTTAGCCGAGCCCTGAACATGTGCATACAAAACTCCTCACCGGAGGTGCCGGTATTCTAGTGGCTTATTTCAGCCGAACCTAACCACATGCATACATGACCACACTGGCGCAAGCACGTAACAGATTTGATACTAGCGCACGGCCGTGCGGTCATGCCCACCTTTTATAGTAGCAGCTACAGGACCTTCCAGAAAAGGACCAATGGAAAAGCTGCTCCAAAACTAAAGCAGCTTCAGGACCTTACTGGAGGACCAATGGGAGTCGCTGCAGTACCTGAACACGTGACCCTTGATCTCCTATGAGAGATCTTACCCTGAGCATGCTCAGAAGGGAACACACAGTCCCAACTACGTCTGCGTGCCGCTGACCTGCACTGGTTACAATGGCAGGACCTGGGGAGGCAGCAGTCATCCTCTGCACAGTATTAGGCTGGGCGAGACGCTGGGACCGACTTCTCTGCTGAGCAGGCTCCACTGCGGCCGGAGGAGGATGAGGGACCGCAGCGGGGAAGGCTCGAGATTCTCCTTGTGCAGAAGCGGGAACTCGACCCCTAACATTACCCCCTCCTCGGGCCCCCCTTCTATGGGCCTCGTGTTATGTTTTGGTAGCTGAGGAGAGCAGGCAAAAACGGCAATACACCAGAGAGGTTGGAATCTATTAGATTGCAGTACCCTGACTAACCACCACAATTAAAGGCAGCCGTGGAGCGTTCCTACATTGGTCCTAGACGCCTCGTCACAGCCTGAGAGATTAACTACACCTAAAGATAGAAAGAGGAAAGCTATCTGCCCCGGAGCAGATCCCCAAAGAACATAGGAAACCCCCAAACATGTAATGGCGGTTAGACAAGAGGAAATACAGACACAGACAGAAAATAGTATGAGCAAACGCTGGGGCCCAATCTGCCTAGACAGAAAAGGATACTCACTGCAATCCAAAAAAACCCTAAAAAATGCCAACGCTACTGATTGCAAAAACACCTGAGATCACACGACCTCTACCACCTTAATCAGTTCTCTGGTGTAACAAAGCTAAGCAGCAGCCACTGAAAAAACTGGAAAAGGAAAATTAACAAATAACAATGGCTCCAGCGGAACTGAGAGGAGCCCAAGCCCCCCGGGGGGGAACCTGGCTAACCTCACAGAAATGCAGAGAAATATGCAAATGGTAAGCACAAAAACAGAAAATATCTTATCTGAAAGCAGAAGAAGAGACAAGACTCAGCAAGCTTCCAAGTGAACCAGGAACCACAATTGAGTCAAGAACAATTGATCACCGGCAACCATGATGGGAGGGAACCTCCCTTATATCAGACCAGTCTGTAACTCCTGATTGCCAATCCTCATTGAATGGTTCAGCACTGTTTGTAACCACCAGAGGGAGGTTCTGCTCAGAATTCATTTCCAAAACATTCACAACAGCCTCGCTACGCTCAAAGGCAGCAATGAGCTGCGGAGCGTGAACATGCTCGGCAGGCTCCCTGGACCTATCTTCAGGCCCATAACCCCTCCATTCCACCAAATAAAATTTCTTGTCCCGTACCACTTTACACCCTACAATCGCGTTCACCTCGTGACCGTCCGTAGACGAACCCGATGTCTCGGCAGAAGACTCGGAAAACCGGGACATGACCACGGGTTTCAGAAGGGACACATGAAAGGTGTCAGAGATACCTAAACGGGGCGGAAGGGCTAACCGGTAAACCACTGAATTGACCTGCTCGAGGACCTTAAAGGGATCCAAATAGCGGGGTGCCAACTTGGTGGACTCCACTCGCAGCCTAAGGTTTCGAGCGGAGAGCTATAACATGTCCATCAGGAGCAAATGTCGGAGCGGGACGCCGATGTACGTTGGCGGAAGACCTCATTCTCTCCTTGGAGGCCTGAATGGCATCTTGAGTGCATTCCCAAAAGTCCCGTGCCTCCACTGCCCAGTCTGCCACCCTGGAGTCATCGGAAGACACGGGCATGGGCACCAGAACCCGCGGATGCTGGCCGTAGTTCAGGAGGAATGGAGTCTGCCCGGTGGAGTCAGCTACAGTGTTAAGTGCGAACTCCGCCCATGGCAGCAAGGATGCCCAGTCATCCTGCCTGGTAGAGACAAAGTGTTGCAGGTATGTGACCAAGGTCTGATTGGCCCTTTTAACCAACCCATTCGTCTCGGGATGATATGCCGAGGAGAGATTTAACTCGATGCTGAGCAGGCGACAAAGCTCTCTCCATAACCGAGACTCAAACTGGGGACCTTGGTCACTGACGATTTAGTCTGGCATGCCGTGTAAATGGAAGATATGCCTGATAAACAACGCTGCCAGGGCCCGTGCAGAAGGTAACCGTGGTAGCGGCACCAGGTGCACCATTTTAGAAAAATGGTCGGTTATCACCCAAATGATGGTGCAACCCGGCACTTGGGTAAGCCCACCACGAAATCCATCCCGACCATCTCCCAGGGCCTGTCTGCCACCGGCAAAGGGAAAAGTAGCCCAGCTGGCCGTTGTCGAGGTGACTTATTCTTGGCGCAGGAGACGCATGCCTGAACATATTCCCTGACGTCACGAGCCATATGTGGCCACCAGTATGTTCTCGCCAGTAACTCAGATGTCCTCTTAGCTCCAAAATGCCAACCCTCCCTGGACGAATGTGCCCAAGAGAGTACCTCCGGCTGCAAATTGGTGGGTACAAAAGTCTTGCCCGAAGGCACAGACTCAAGCGAAACCGGAGCCACAGTTCTTAAGGTACTGCCACACTAAGCTATCCCGCTAGCGATCTCGTTAGCGTTGCATACTAATGAGATCGCTAGCGGGATTGTTTCTATATCGCTAAATGCTGCCGCATTTAGCGATATAGTTAACGACGCTATCGCCGTTAGCGATCTTCTTAACGACTTTAGCGGTACAAAAGTACCGCTAAATCGCTAAGAAAAGGTGCCACACAGCGATAAGATACTTACCCAGCGGGAGCGCCGACAAGAAAATAGGGTCCGGAACGATTCCAGCGACGAGCGAGATCACAGCAGGAAGCTCGTCGCTGGAAGCTGCCGCACTGAACAATATCGCTAACGGGATCGCTAAATAGTGACTTTTTTTAGCGATCCCGTTAGCGATATTGTTTAGTGTGGCATACCCTTTAGACTCTCTGTGGGGACAATAAGCCGAGGCTCCTCCTCCACCTCCTCAGAGGACACCACGGAGCGCGAGAGAGCATCAGCATGAACGTTCTTCTCGCCAGAGAGGAAGTAGAGGTTGAAATGGAACCGGGAGAAGAACAGGGACCATCTGGCCTGACGAGAATTTAGCCGCTGGGCAGTCTGCAAATAGACCAAATTTTTGTGGTCTTTGAAGACTTCGAAGGGGAAGTGAGCCCCCTCCAGAAGATGTCTCCACTCGGAGAAGGCCAACTTTATAGCTAGCAACTCCCTGCCCCCAATGGAATAATTCCTCTCCGCTGGTGTGAAGGTCTTAGGGAAGAAGAAGCAAGGATGCTTCCTATCTTGAGCATCCTTTTGAAAAAGGACTGCTCCAGCACCAACGGATGAGGCATCGACCTCCAATATAAATGGCTTATCAACCTTGGGGCAATGTAAGATGGGAGCGCTAGCAAAATTGGACTTAATTGAAGTAAAAGCCTTGGAGACTTCCTCCGACCACAATTTGGGATTGGCTCCTTTCTTGGTGAGTGCTACCAAAGGAGCTACAAAAGTAGGGAAGTGGGGAATGAACTGACGATAGTAATTAATGAACCCCATAAAGCGCTGCACCGCTTTAAGAGAGTGGCGTTCTTGCCAGTCCATTACAGCCTGTAATTGGCAGGATCCATAGCCAATCCCTGGGCGGAGATGATATAGCCCAGGAAAGGTAGAGACTCCTGCTCAAACACGCACTTTTCCAATTTTGCATACAGGGAATTTGCCCGCAAGAGGTCGAAGACTCTGCAGACATCCCTCCGGTGGGAGTCCATGTCTGGAGAGAAGATGAGAATGTCATCCAGATAGACTACAACTGAGGTGGCAAGCATATCCCGGAAGATGTCATTAACAAAGTCTTGGAACACAGCTGGAGCATTACAGAGCCTGAAGGGCATCACCAAATATTCGTAATGCCCGTCCCTGGTATTAAACGCCTTCTTCCATTCGTCCCCCTCACGGATGCGAATCAGGTTATTCGCACCCCGCAGATCTAATTTAGTAAATACCCTTGCTCCCCGAAGCCTATCAAAGAGCTCAGAGATTAATGGCAATGGGTACTTATTCTTCACGGTGATGGCATTAAGACCTCTGTAGTCAATACATGGACGTAATTCTCCATTCTTCTTCTACACAAAGAAGAACCCCGCTCCCGCTGGTGATACCGACTTCCTAATGAACCCTCTTGCCAGATTCTCCTGAATATTTTGGGACATGGCCTCCGTCTCAGGAAGAGAGAGTGGATAAAACCTTCCCCGAGGAGGCTCTGCTCCAGGCAAGAGGTCAATAGGACAGTCATAGGGCGATGAGGAGGAAGCGTCTCCGCAGCCTTTTTGGAGAAATAAGACCAATAACTAGTGTTGAGCGATACTGCTCGATATCTAAAAATATCGGATCGGAATGGTATCGCCGATATCACTAAATATCGGCGATATCCGATTCCGATACCGGAAGTCCCATGTAAGTCTATGGGAACAAAATATTGCAACTAAAAAAACACTTTCTTTCCTTGTAAACACAAAATATACACACTTAGAATACATATATATATATATATACATGTCATTGTGACATATATATATATACATATATTTATAGTTTATTCACTTCTACATAGTAAAATAGCCTCTGATTCAATTGCCGGGTAAAGCCGGCATTTGTGAAAAGACAGAAGCACCCGAGGGTCCAGTCGCCACAGAGATGTTGCATCGCACCCAGCGAACAGGATTCAGAAGCTCGCTATAAGCGAGTCCTGTGTCCCTTAATTGAATTGTTTCTTTGCTTGAGAATTGCAAAAATCATCATAGACTGTATTTGCCATTTTTCCGTCATATGTGCGCCACGAGGCACAGGTGAAGAATAAGGGCGTGCTCTCGTGGGCATACACTCACTCCGTGGCGCGAAAACGATGTCCGCACACTCTAAATGTTACTGCAATGTAAGATCGTGCCCCACAGCTCTGGAGTTCCGCCTCCTCATCCTCCTCAGTGGGCGTAAATGAATGCGAAGGTCCCGCCTCCCTACAAAAGATGTCGCCTCTCCTGATGCTAATGACACATGTGACTTTGCTGAGATGGCGAATGGACGTGAGCAGAAGTGGGAAGGGATGGAGGAGTCAGAGCTCTCCCCCCATGGAAGCGACCCGATCGCCACGGAGCCACCGTTTGGCACCCAGCCTGGAAACCCTCCTACGCTGGAAGAAGCGGAGGATACCCTGAGAGACCTGGCCCGGCACCGGGAGGAGGTCGCCAGGATGGAAGCGAGCTGGCGGGCCCTAAAACTACAATTGGAGCGGCGCCAATCCCTCTTACCCCCTGAAGTGTCTGTACCGGAAGGTGAGGCACCCGTTCCAGTAGAGGAGGCCGTGCGGGCATCCCAGCCCTTGCAATCTGAACCGGTTTCCAGTATCTCAGTGGAGGCACCCGTTCCAGTAGAGGAGGCCGTGCGGGCATCCCAGCCCTTGCAATCTGAACCGGTTGCCAGTATCTCAGTGGAGGCACCCGTTCCAGTAGAGGAGGCCGTGCGGGCATCCCAGCCCTTGCAATCTGAACCGGTTGCCAGTATCTCAGTGGAGGCACCCGTTCCAGTACAGGAGGCCGTGCGGGCATCCCAGCCCTTGCAATCTGAACCGGTTGCCAGTATCTCAGTGGAGGCACCCGTTCCAGTACAGGAGGCCGTGCGGGCATCCCAGCCCTTGCAATCTGAACCGGTTGCCAGTATCACAGTGGAGGCACCCGTTCCTGCAGAAAACGCCGCACCAGCACCCCAGATCCCGCTGTCTGCCCCCGTCGCTGAGGCAGAAGAAGCGACACCCGTCCTCATGGAGGAGGCCGCGCAGGCACCAGAGCTCTACCTGCCTGTACCGGAGCCCCGACCGTCATCTGTTCCAGAGCCGGCTGCTTCCGCTGCAGGTGAGCGCCGCCAGGACTGGCGGGCGCCAGGAGAGCTGCCGCAAACCGTACATCGTAAGCTGGCGTTTGATGGTGGAGACATGGAGATGCTGGTGGAGGAGAATTACAACCGGCGTCAGGAGGAAGAGTGGAGACGTCGGGAGCGGGAAGCAGAGCGACAAAGGGAGCAGCGAGAATCCCAAAAGCTTCGGCAACGTCAGCAGGACAAGGACCTGGCAGAGAAGGCACGTATGAGAAGGGATAAAGGAACGCTGAGGGAGCCGCGGCGTAAGGGTGCAGTACGGAACTTTAAGTTAAAAGGTGGTTGGGGCTTCATCCAGGAGCCTGGACTTTATTTAGAAGTTTTTGTAACCCGGCGGGACGTGGAGGCTCACCTCCCAGAAGGACACCCGGGGAGGGACCTGTTGCCAGGAGACTTGGTGACTTACACCCGACACTGGGATTACAATGGATGGTACGCCCTAAATGTTACCAGGTGCGACCCCTACTCCCCAGAGTGTCAGGAAACTGACAGACCCTACGAGCCTTCAGCCTCCCCCAACCAGGCCTCTGCACAAGTGCCCACCCCACGCCGTAAATCTCCCCAGCCTCCCTCAGTGGTCTCCTCAGCAGCCCCAGCTATGGACATGATAATGATAGCTGGCCCGTACCCGGCACCTGTTAGGCCCCCTGGGGTTCGTTCAGTCCGGGACATAGGGTCCAGACCCGGAGGGAGATGAAAGAGGTGGCCACACAGACCCAGATAGCGGGTCACGACGGCACTGTACAGGCCACACGACGTCATCAGGTCTGGGTGGACCCTCCTGTCTCGGATGTTTGGCAAGCTCCAGAAGAGTACCAGGTGGTACCTGGAAGAGGCCAGCCAAAGAAGTCTAAATAACCCGGACAGGGTCTCTGTATGTAAATAGTTAAATTATTGATGTACCCGGACGGGTGAATGTTCATAAAAAGAAGTTTATTGTTGCCTTAATATACCCAGGTTGGGTAATGGTTTGATGTACCCGGACGGGTGAATGTTCAGAAGAACAAGTTTATTGTTGCCTTAATATACCCAGGTTGGGTAATGGTGTTTCACTGTAATGAAAATGTTGAACTTTGAAGCCATGAACTGTACTGGCTCACAAACTTTTCTGTAAATAGTTGGCACTTCGGTGCTCCATCTTGGTTTTACAAAAAACTTTACTGTGCACTATTTTCAACTACCTCAGAAACTAAAAACCCGTTTGGTGTGGCCGAAAGTGAGGTCTGCTCAAGGAAAGTCTTGCAGCTCACCCAAGACCACAGTTGGAGGTTTGGAGCGGGTCCTCCACAAGCACAAGTAAAGGACACTGTGAAGTTACCCCGGTGGGGGTAGTCCTAAGAAGTCTCCACGAACTTCGGCACTAATGCTATTTGCACTTTTGTTGAATATGTATTTATTAACACACATGTATAACACATATCAAGGGTATGAACAGTAACAAAACATGTCACATAATATAAGCCATTTGCACTTTTGTAATGTTATTATTAAAAATTTTATTATGCAACGTTTTACTTGAAGTGTTTCCTGCTTTCTTACTACGTCGCATAGTCCACTCTGCTACATCACTTTGCACCATTGCTCTATCTCACATCTATCTGCCCTGGAAGGATAGCGTGTTACCTGTAGAAGACTTTTCACCTACCTGCACTACACCATCCCTTCCAGAGGACCTGCACAGCAGCGCTGGACACCCTGACCAGGTACTACAGGTGGTGTCACGACAAACTACACAAACATTCTATCATCCCCTGGAAATATCCCACATTCCAGTGATCGCCCAGGTCACGGACCGAGCTGTGCTACTCGTGACATCGCCCATAGAAGTCAACGTGATCGGTGCCGAGTACCCCCAAAACCCCTGTCTCTGTGCGACTCAACTTCCCTCACTGTGCTGGCACTTTACATTTACAAATGCCTCTGGGTTTTTTTTTTGGGGGGTGGGGAACATTCAGACTTTTGCTATGGGGCCCCATGATTTATATGTACGCCCCTGCTGCTGAGGCATGGTATTTAAGGCTGTTAAGGAGCCAACATACATGGACCTTGCCAGCAGCGTCGGACTGGAGTACCTTGGGCCCACCAGAGAAAATATATTCTTGCGGCCCAACATCATACTTCCCAACCTTTGAATAAGGGAAAGAGGGACAAAGGCTGTGGCACGCTGTGCATGCTGCAGAAAATTTTAGGCCATGCCACGTTGCACCACAGACTGTCCAGGAGTTGGTGGATGCTTTAGTCCAGGTGTGGGAGGAGATCCCTCACGAGACCATCCGTCGCGCTCATCAGGAGCATGGCCAGAAGTAGGGAGGTCATACAGCATACCTCCCAAATTTGGAAGACAGGAAAGAGGATTAAAGGCTGCGGCGCGTGTTGCGCGCCGCTGAAAATTTTAGGCCACACCCCGACAACACCCATTTCACAGCTAATCACACCCATATCCTCGCCCCAAGCGTAACCATTTAGCACTGCTGATCACACTGACTGGTAATGAGGGCACAGTGGCTGGTACTGAGGAAAAGAAAGAAAGAGCAGCGAGAGAGAAAGAACAAACAGAAAGAAAGAGAGGAAAGAAAGAAAAGAGAGAAAGAAAGAACAGAGAGAAAAAAGAACAGAGAGCGAGAAGGAAAGAACAGAGAGCGAGAAAGAAAGACTAGAGAGAGAGCCATAGGCGTAGCTAGGGTTTTGGTTTAGTGGGGGCAAAACTTCTGAGTGGGCCCATCATCATTGAACCTCAGCAAATGACCGTGCTGTTGGCCAAAATAATCTATATATAAAAAGACCAATATTGATATTACCGCCATATGGTCTGTGTTAAATAATACCAGTCCTACAGAACATATAGATTACAGCACAGGTACAGATAATGACTTACCGCTGATGTTCTTTCTAATGGAATTGTTCACTTTTCATGTCTTTTCCATCTGGCCCACACCGACATGACGACTTCTCCAGCCAGGACTCGACTGCACCCCCATTAAAAAAAAAATAAAAAAAACCTCACCTCCCGGCTCCTGTGCTGCTCACTGTTCTCCCTCTCAGCGTCTGACAGCGGGCGCCGGCAGGTGATGTTATTGCGCCCGCTGTAATACGCTGAGAGGGGGATTATGGGAGAGAAGGAGCGTTCGCTCCTTCTCTCTCCATGCGTTCAGCTTTATCGGCTGGATGCCGATACAGCTGACCCTCCGATGACGGGTGGGGGACCCACTGCTGGCACCGGGCCCCCCCAACGCCTGTTCAGGCCCCATAGCTTCCGGGCGGCAGAGCAGGGAGAGCGATTCTCCCTGCTCTGCCGCAGAATGTAACTGTATCGTAGCTCCGGGTGGGCCCCCTCAGAGCGCGGGCCCCGGGGCCACCGCCCCCTCTGCCCCGCGACCTATCCTTTCAAATCAGGGCCCACCACACAGGAGCTGGGGCCCACCGTAGGTTTCTCCGGTGTCCCGGTGCCTCAGTCCGACCCTGCTTGCCAGCCTGATAATATCAGGCCACAGCAGTCTGCTTAGCTTGGCTGGTTAACAAAAATAGGGGATCCCCTCGAAAAAAAAAACGGCGTAGGGGTCCCCCTATTTTTGTTAACCAGCCAAGTAAAATGCAGACTGCTGCGGCCTGGTATTAAAAGACTGTCAAGGCCCATGGATTTTGGCCCTCAACAGCCTGATAATACCAGGCTACAGCAGCCCCACATTTGGCGCATCAAAAGATGTGCCAATTGTGGCACTTTACCCGGCTCTTCCCAGTGCCCTGTAGCGGTGGCAAGTGGGGTAATAAGAGGTTAATGTCACCGTTGATTGCACGGTGAGAATAAGCCCGGTTAATAATGGAGAGGTGTCAATAAGACACCGATCCATTATTAATCCCAAAGTTTTTAAATGTATAAAAAAAAAGACACAGCAAGAAAAAAGTATTTTAATGAAATAAAAGAGACAACACAGTTTTCATTTCTTTTATTATACTCTCATTCCTGCGATGCCATCGATCTCCTGTAAAAAAAGAAAAAAAACAAACCAACAGTATACCACCTGTCCGACGCAGTCCATAGTAACGAGGGTCCCACAACGATCCAGCTCTGCTACATCGCAATCTCGACGCAGCACAGCTGATTACCTGCTTCCCCGGCGGTGACGTCATCGGACTGACTGCTTTACGGCTGGGATTACCCAGCAGTCACTGCAGTTATCGCGAGAAACTGCATGTGACCGCCGGGGAAAGATGATGGCGGCCATCAAGCAGTCCAGCCCGTGACCGCCGGAGATCTTCTGCCAGGTAAGTGCCGCTGACTCCTGACAGACCCGACCGACGGACACTGACAGTGACAGTGACAAATCCGATTCCGGTATCCGATAAGACGAAAATATCGGAACTAAGTATCGAAAGTCCGATAGAGCTAATATCGGCCGATACCCGATACTTGCGGTATCGTATCGCTCAACACTACCAATAACTCTTGGGAAGAGGAGTAAGGTCTACGGGTATCTCTGTGGTGGTAATCTGAATGCACTCCCCGATACATCTGCCTATACATGTATCACCCCAACCCAGAATTCTCCCAGAGGACCACTCAATATGGGGAGAGTGGTGGCGAAGCTAAGGTATTCCCAGTAAAACTTCATCTATACCCTCAGGAAGGATGAAGAATGATATAGTCTCCTGATGGGAAGGAGACATAGACAGGTTGAGAGGGACCGTCTGATGGGTGATTTGTGTGGGCAGAATGGTTCCATTCAACACCCGCACCGTTACTGGCTCAGCGAGCATCACCAGAGGCATGGTGTGGCGAGAAGCAAAGGAGGAGGACATAAAATTTCCCTCTGCCCCAGAGTCCACACAAAGCTTGACGGGAAGGGTGGTTGAACCTTGGGTAAATATCCCTTTAAGGAGCACTGTAGAGGCAAAAGCCACCGCGTCCAGTGACCCTGCTCCTATGGTTACTGGACGTGACCGTTTATTCGACCGCTGTGGACATCGGTTGGCATAATGTCCCTGCTGCTTGCAAATATTACAATTCAGGGATGCTCGAGCGGCCCGAGATTTAGTTCCCGCAAGAGTAACCTCCATGACCTCCTCATGTTCGGGCGCCTGAATGGGCGACTCTAGAGGCGTGGCGAAGGTAGGAGCCAGCCGAACCCTCTGCCTACACTGGGCCCGTTCTAGCCTCCACTTGTGGAAATGGAGGTCGATGCGGGTAGAAATAGTGATAAGCTTCTCCAGTGTGGCAGGAATCTCCCTGGTAGCCAAGGCGTCTTTCATATGGCCCGCCAGTCCTCTCCAAAACACGGGGATGAGGACTTTGTCTGGCCACTCTAACTCCGAGGTCAGAGTCCAAAATTGGACAGCAAAATGGCTGACCAGGGACGAACCCTGCCAGAAGTTGGTGCACCGTATCGTGGGTGACCTGAGGTCCCAGAAAGACCTTTTTCAGAGTCTCCAGAAAACAAGGAGCACTCCGCTCCACACGGTCGTCGCGCTCCCACAGCGGCGTAGCCCATTCCAACGCTCTGCCCGACAGGAAAGACAATACAAAACCCACTTGTGCCCGATCCGTGGGGAAACGTGCAGCCAGAAGCTCGAGCTGTATAGAGCACCGACTCACGAATCCCCGACATTGCTTGCTGTCACTAGCAAATTTGTCAGGAAGCGGGAGGTGGGATAATGTAGGGGCAGAGGTGGCAGAGGACAAACTGGCTGCAGCCACACTAGCAGCCTGAACAGCGACTGCGGTAACATCCACAGCTGAGGTTGTGCGCTCAAGAGCCGCCAACCTACCCTCCAGCTGCTGAATGTACTGCTGTAGACGCTGGTCATCCGCCATTTTACTAGCCAGACCCTGGCGCTAGTATTATATTAATGGCCTGCGGAACGCACCTAATAGATGTTAAGGAGAGGTGCGTTCGCAGCCCGGGGTCCACCGTGCAGGCAGAGCCTGCTGCTAGTAAGATGGCGGAAATAGGCAGTATGAGCGAACTCTGTTATTCCGCAGAGTCGCAGATGTAAACGCCGTAGCACTATATGGCGATATGAGCGAACTCTGCTATTCCACAGAGTAGCAGATCAGAACCCCGTAGCACTATAAAACGATATAAGCGGACTCTGTTACTTCACAGAGCTGCTGTGATAAAGACTGTGTCCCGTTAGACTCACAGGCGACACAGATGACTGCTAAGCAGATTGCAGTCTGTGATCATGCAATCAGAACACAAGCAATAATCTCCTCACCGGAGTAGCCGGTATTCTAATGGCATTTCTCAGCCGAGCCCTGAACACGTGCATATAAAACTCCTCACCGGAGGTGCCGGTATTCTAGTGGCTTATTTCAGCCGAACCTAACCACATGCATACATGACCACACTGGCGCAAGCACGTAACAGATTTGATACTAGCACACGGCCGTGCGGTCATGCCCACCTTTTATAGTAGCAGCTACAGGACCTTCCAGAAAAGGACCAAAGGAAAAGCTGCTCCAGAACTAAAGTAGCTTCAGGACCTTCCTGGAGGACCAATGGGAGTCACTGCAGTACCTGAACACGTGACCCCTGATCTCCTATGAGAGATCTTACCCTGAGCATGCTCAGAAGGGAACACACAGGACTTAGTCCCAACTACATCTGCTTGCCGCTGACCTGCACTGGTTACAATGGCAGGACCTGGGGAGGCAGCAGTCATCCTCTGCACAGTATTAGGCTGGGCGAGGCTCTGGGACCGATGTCCCTGCTGAACAGGCTCCACTGCGGCCGGAGACGGATGGGGGACTGCAGCGGGGATGGCTCAAGATTCCCCTTGTGCAGAAGTGGGAACTCGACCCCTAACGCTAGTGGGACAGGTTTATAGAGCGGGTCGTTACGGACGCGGCGATAACAAATATGTGTACTTTTATTGTTTTTTTTTTTTTTATTTACATGAAGAAATGAATTTATTGGGGAATATTTTTTTTTTCTTTATTTAGGAATTTTTTTTTTTACACATGTGATTTTTATTTTTTAACTTTTTTACTTTGTCCCAAGGAGGGACATCACAGAAGGACCCAGGGGCCAGTTAGGATCCGGGGTCCTGCAGGGAGAAAGCCCTCAGAACAGCACAATCACATTGCGCTGTTCTAAGGTCTCAGGGAAGCACGCAGGGAGCCCCCTCCCTGCGCGATGCTTCCCTGTGCCCCCGGTACACTGCCATCATGTTTGATGGCAGTATGCCAGGGGTTAATGTGCCGGGAGCAGTCTGTGACCGCTCCTGGCACATAGTGCTGGGTGTCAGCTGTGATAATCAGCTGATACGCGGCCGATCGCATGTGACGTATTATCCGGTCCATGGTCATACAGACCCAGGTACCATGGACAGGATAGTGCATCCGAGGGCAGAAAGGGGTTAAGTATGATTTCTCATTATGGCTCCTCATTGTTCACGGCTACATGACCAGGGTTAACGTGTTCTGTACTGTTATAGGCCGGTGACTTTTGGGCAAGGAGGGCTGTGATGGCATTATTTTCTTTATTTAAAAAGGTATCCCCCATTGGTAAAATGCTTCTCAGCCTATGCACTCCATTACAAGTCTCAGTGACCAACACACCTACATTGGTCCTTCTTCATAAACCTGTTTCCTGCATTCTCTTCCTTACCTGCCACTAGATGACCAGGATGAAAGTGTTCTGTACTGTTATAGGACGGTGAATTTTGTGCAAGTGGGGTTGTGATGGGAATATTTTATTTATGAAAAAAGATACCCCATCGGTGAATTGCTTGTCAGCCTATGCACTCCATTACAAGTCTCAGAGACCCACACCCCTACATTGGGCCTACTTCTTAACTCTGTTTCCTTCAATGTCTCTTCCTTACCTGCCACTAGATGATCAGGATGAACGTGTTCTGTACTGTTATAGGCCTGTGAATTTTGGGCCAGGGGGCGGTGATGGCAAGATTTTATTTATTAAAAAAGTTACCCCCCATTGGTGAAATGCTTGTCAGTAAAGTTGAGCGAAACAGGCCGGTCAGATTCAAAAATCGCCGACTTTCGCCAAAGTCGGGTTTCGCTCAGCGAAACCCGACCATAACGTGGATTCGGCCATGCGGTCGTCGACCCGAGCGGCAAAGTCAGTGTTCTCCAGAATGCTTGCAGGCGCCTTTTCGCAGCCAAAGAGCAAGGACTCACAATGTAGGCAACAAGATGACATGGGCAGCGGCCACCACCATCTTAGAGAAGGGCATTGCAGTGATTGGCTTGCTTTGTGTGGCGTCACAGTGGCTATAAAAGCCCTAACCGCCGAACGCCATTTCACTTCTGCCGATCTTAGCATAGGGAGAGGTTGCTGCTGCTGTTTCTCAGTAGGGAGAGAATTAGGCAGGAAACAAAAGTGATTCTGTGCTTGAGCTGATAGCAATTGTGCTGTACAGTTAGTGTGCATTGACAGGGGAGGATTTTGTTGTGTGCAGCAGCGCTGGTTATTAGGATGCCTGCCAGTGATAGGGGAGGATTTTCTTTTGTGCCGCAGCAGAGCTGGTTAATAGGCTGCCTGCTAGCTGTATTGCTGTGTGTACACTGCTGTGCAGAATGCCTTTTACACAGCACTAACACTTTTATTCTTTTTTTCTGCACAGTTACCGGGTGTTCATTTTTTCCCACAACGTACAGAGCTGTACGCTCCTCACACACTACCGTTTACCGGCTGGTATCACAGACAAATACATGCTGACTATCTGTGTGTGACTCCGGAAATCTATACGGAGATTTACAATCACCCCTAGACTGTATACAGCTGTACACTTGTGATACAGTACCCTTTTTCAGTTTTTTATATTGTGGTCTAATCCATAATGAGCCTGTGAGCATCTGTGTGTTACTCCGGAAATCTATACGGAGATTTACAATTTACCCCTATACTATATACACCTGTTATCTTCAGATACAGTACCCTTTTTCAGCTTTTTATGTTGTAGTCTAATCCATACTGAGCCTGTGAGCGTCTGTGTGTTACTCTGGAAATCTATACGGAGATTTACAATTTACCCCTATACTATATACACCTGTTATCTTCAGATACAGTACCCTTTTTCAGCTTTTTATATTGTGGTCTAATCCATACTAAGCCTGTGAGCGTCTGTGTGTTACTCCAGAAATCTATACTGAGATTTACAATTTATCCTTATACTATATACACCTGTTATCTTCAGATACAGTACCCCTTTTCAGCTTTTAATATTGTGGTCTAACCCATTCTGAGCCTGTGAGCGTCTGTGTGGTACTCCGGAAATGTACACAGAGATTTACAATTTACCCCTAAACTACTGTATATACACCTGTTATCTTCAGATACAGTACCCTTTTTCAGCTTTATATATTGTGGTCTAATCCATACTGAGCCTGTGAGCGTCTGTGTTACTCCGGAAATCTATACGGAGATTTACAATTTACCCCTATACTATATACACCTGTTATCTTCAGATACAGTACCCTTTTTCAGCTATTTATATTGTGGTCTAATCCATACTGAGCCTGTGAGCGTCTGTGTGTTACTCCGGAAATCTATACGGAGATTTACAATTTACTCCTAAACTATATACACCTGTTATCTTCAGATACAGTACCCTTTCTCAGCTTTTTATATTGTGGTCTAATCCATACTGAGCCAGTGAGCGTCTGTGTGTTACTCCGGAAATCTATACGGAGATTTACAATTTACCCCTATACTATATACACCTGTTTTCTTCAGATACAGTACCCTTTTTCAGCTATTTATATTGTGGTCTAATGCATACTGAGCCTGTGAGCGTCTGTGTGTTACTCTGGAAATCTATACTGAGATTTACAATTTACCCCTATACTATATACACCTGTTATCTTCAGATACAGTACCCTTTTTCAGCTCTTTATATTGTGGTCTCATAGAATCATATAATGGTAGAGTTGGAAGGGACCTCCTGGGCCTTCTGGTCCAACCCCCTGCTCAAAGCAGGATTCTCTAAATCATCCCAGACAGATGTCTGTCCAGCCTCTGTTTGAAGACTTCCATTGAAGGAGAACTCACCACCTCTCGTGGCAGCCTGTTCCACTCATTGATCACCCTAACTGTCAAAAAGTTTTTTCTAATATCTAATCTGTGTCTCCTCCAATTCAGTTTCATCCCATTGCTTCTAGTCTTTCCTTGTGCAAATGAGAATAAAGATGATCCTTCTACAATGTGACAGCCCTTGAGATATTTGTAGACAGCTATTAAGTCTCCTCTCAGTCTTCTTTTTTGCAAGCTAAACATTCCCAAATCCTGCAACCGTTCCTCATAGGACATAGTTTGCAGACCGGTCACCATTCTGGTGGCTCTTCTCTGAACTTGCTCCAGTTTGTTGATGTCTTTTTTAAAATGTGGTGCCCAAAACTGGACACAGTATTCCAGATGAGGTCTGACCAAAGAGGAGTAGAGGGCAATAATGACCTCACGTGATCTAGACTGTATGCTTCTGTTGATACATCCTAGAATTGCATTTGCATTTTTTGCTGCTGCATCACACTGTTGACTCATGTTCAGTCTGTGATCAATTAGTATACCCAAGTCTTTTTCACATGTGCTGTTACTTAGCCCTATTCCTCCCATTTTGTATATGCTTTTTTCATTTTTATTGCCCAGATGTAGTACTTTGCATTTTTCCCTGTTAAAACCCATTCTGTTAGTTGCTGCCCACTGCTCCAGTTTAATTATATCTTTTTGAATCCTCTCTCTCTCTCTTCTCTAGTATTAGCTACCCCTCCTAGCTCTGTGTCATCAGCAAATTTGATCAGTTTACCCTCAATTCCTTCATCTAAATCATTGATAAAGATGTTGAACAATACAGGGCCCAAAACAGAGCCTTGTGGAACCCCACTTGAGACATTCTTCCAACTGGATGTGCAGCCATTTACGACCACTTTTTGGGTCCGATCACTAAGCCAGTTATGAATCCACCTAACAGTTGCCTTGTCCATTCTATACTTAGTCATTTTTTCAATAAGGATTGTGTGAGATACTTTGTCAAATGCTTTGCTGAAGTCAAGATATACTATATCTACAGCATTTCCCTGATCCACCCAGTCAGTGATTCTGTCATAGAAGAAAATTAAGTTAGTCTGACATGACTTATTAGTTACAAACCCATGCTGACTCTGTTTAATCACTTCATTCTTATCCAGGTACTTGCATACATGTTCTTTAATAATTTGTTCAAAGATCTTTCCTGGTATAGAAGTCAGACTCACCGGCCTGTAGTTCCCTGGGTCCACCTTCTTCCCCTTTTTGAAGATAGGAACAACATTTGCTCTTCTCCAGTCTTCTGGGACTTCTCCTGTTCTCCAAGAATTTTCAAAGATTATGGACAGTGGTTCAAGAATTTCTTCTGCTATCTCCTTCAGTACTCTGGGGTGTAATTCATCTGGACCTGGAGAATTGAATTCATTTAGGTTAGCTAAGTGTTTCCTCACTGTCTTTCTGTTTATAGATATCCTGGATTCTTCTATTCCTTTAATAGGACAGTGAAGATCAGTTGATGTTACATTTCCTTTCTGAGAGAAAACAGATGGAAAATAGGAATTTAAAAGTTCAGCCTTCTCAACATCCTGACTTACCATTTCATCATTTTCATCCTGTAAAAATCCTATAGCATCTTTGACTTTTCTTTTACTTTTGACGTATCCCCAAAATCCTTTTTTGTTGCTTTTGACGTCACTTGCAAGCCTTAATTCATTGTCAGCTTTAGTTAATCTGATTTGTGCCCTGCAGGTTCTGCAGACGGCATTATATTCTTTTTAGATATGCCTCCCTCTTTCCATTTGATAAACATTTCTTTCTTCCTTTTTAGCATGTGTTTAAGTTCTGTGTTCATCCATCCTGGTTTCCTTAAATGCTTCCCATTCTTCCCTTTTTTCGGAATTGTTAACGATTGTGCTTTGAGAATCTCATTTTTCAAGATTTTCCATCCTTCCTGGACATTTTTGTCCTTAAGGATATCCAGCCATTGGATCCCTCCAATTCTCTTTCTGAGTTCCTTAAAATCTGCCTTTCTGAAATCTAACCTTGACGTCTGAGTCTTCACAGGTCTTCCTCCTCTTGTTATCCAAAATTCTAAAATAACATGGTCCCTACCTCCTAGGGTCCCAGCCACTCTTACCTCCTCCACCATTTCCTCCCTGTTTATAAGGATTAGATCCAAGGTAGCAGATCCCCTAGTTTTCTCCCCTACCTTTTGGAAGATAAAGTTGTTAGCAAGAGAGGATAAGAATCTCCTGGACCTGTTAGTTTTGCCTGAGAGAGATTCTCAACAAATGTCTGGATAGTTGAAATCTCCCATGACCACTATGTCATATTTTTTGGAGAACTTGGCCATTTGATGCATAAAGAGTTCATCCATATCTTCAGCTTGGACAGGCGGCCTGTAGTAAATGCCTACAATTGTGTCCTTTCCATTGTTCTGTCCTTGTATTCTTACCCAAACAGTTTCCACAGAACTCCCAGTCTCTGAAGCGTCAATCTCTACGCTTTTCTAACATACAATGCAGTCTAATCCATACTGAGCCTGTGAGCGTCTGTGTGTTACTCTGGAAATCTATACGGAGATTTACAATTTACCCCTAAACTATATACACCTGCTATCTTCAGGTACAGTACCCTTTCTCAGCTTTTTATATTGTGGTCTAATCCATACTGAGCCTGTGAGCGTCTGTGTGTTACTCCGGAAATCTATACAGAGATTTACAATTTACCCCTAAACTATATACACCTGTTATCTTCAGATACAGTACCCTTTTCAGCTTTTTATATTGTGGTCTAATCCATACTGAGCCTGTGAGCGTCTTTGTTACTCCGGAAATCTATACGGAGATTTACAATTTACCCCTATACTATATACACCTGTTATCTTCAGATACAGTACCCTTTTTCAGCTATTTATATTGTGGTCTAATGCATACTGAGCCTGTGAGCATCTGTGTGTTACTTTGGAAATCTATACGGAGATTTACAATTTACCCCTATACTATATACACCTGTTATCTTCAGATACAGTACCCTTTTTCAGCTTTTTATATTGTGGTCTAATCCATACTGAGCCTGTGAGCGTCTGTGTGTTACTCCGGAAATCTATACGGATATTTACAATTTACCCCTATACTATATACACCTGTTATCTTCAGATACAGTACCCTTTTTCAGCTTTTTATACTGTGGTCTAATCCATACTGAGCCTGTGAGCGTCTGTGTGTTACTCCGGAAATCTATACGGAGATTTCAATTTACCCCTATTAGAGTTGAGCGATACTTTCCGATATCCTAAAGTATCGGAATCGGAATGGTATCGCCGATATCACTAAAATATCGGCGATACCCGATACCGATACCGGAAGTCCCATGTAAGTCTATGGGAACAAAATATCGCAACTAAAAAAACCCCATTCTTTCCTTGTAAACACTAAATATACACACATAGAATACATATATATATATATATACATGTCATTGTGACATATATATATATATACATATATGTATAGTTTATACACTTCTACATAGTAAAATATCCTTTGATTCAATTGCCGGGTAAAGCCGGCTTCAGTGAAAAGACAGAAGCACCCGACATGAAATGACACTTGGTGTACATAGGGTTAACTATGTCTTTTCATGTCCTTTGCTATCTAATTTGCACAAACAATTAAATCAGACTATGTGTGCAAAATTTCACACCTGTAGGGGTTAATTAAAGGTGTAAATTCGTTGTTAAAAAAACGGACTTTTTTGCTACGAATTTACACCTTTAATTAACCCCTACAGGTGTGAAATTTTGCACACATAGTCTGATTTAATTGTTTGTGCAAATTAGATAGCAAAGGACATGAAAAGACATGGTTAACCCTATGTACACCAAGTGTCATTTCATGTCGGGTCACCCGACATGAAATGACACTTGGTGTACATAGGGTTAACCATGTCTTTTCATGTCCTTTGCTATCTAATTTGCACAAACAATTAAATCAGACTATGTGTGCAAAATTTCACACCTGTAGGGGTTAATTAAAGGTGTAAATTCGTTGTAAAAAAAACGGACTTTTTTGCTACGAATTTACACCTTTAATTAACCCCTACAGGTGTGAAATTTTGCACACATAGTCTGATTTAATTGTTTGTGCAAATTAGATAGCAAAGGACATGAAAAGACATGGTTAACCCTATGTACACCAAGTGTCATTTCATGTCGGGTTCTGCATTTTCACAAAAGCCGGCAATTGAATTAGCGGCTATTATACTATGTAGAAGTGTATGAACTACAAATATAAATATATATATATATGTGTCACAAATTCAATGACATGTATATATATATATGAGGTGTAAAATTGCTGAAAAAAAATGCGTGGGCTCCCGCCCTATTTTCGCAACCAGACAGACAAAGCCAGTGAGTGGGGGCAGATAATAATAGCCCAGAGAGGGACCATTATTTTTGCCCCCCCCGGCTACTAACATCTGCCCCCAGACACCCCAGGAAAGACAAATCTATAATTAGATTCGCCCTTTCTGGCACTTTGCCCGTCTATTCCCATTGCCCTGTAGCGGTGGCGAATGGGTTAATATGGGGTTAAAGCCACCTTGCTATTGAAAGGTGACCTTAAGCCAGGTTAATATTTGAGAGCTGTCAATTAGACAACTATCAATTATTAATCCTATTGCATGAAATAAAAATAAAACACACACACTTTAATTAAAAATCATTTTAATGAAATAAAGACATGTTTTTGACCATCTTTTATTTTACTGCAAAAACCATTTCCTGTAATAAAAATAAAATAAAAAAGCAAAATTATTCTTACCTATCCCATGCACAGTCAGGTCCCACGGTGTAATCCTTCAGAAAGGGTTAATGTTTACTGCAGGGACCGCAGCTAATGCTGCAGCCTCACAGTAAACCCCAAATGAATGAGTTCCTCTCCTGCCTGACAGGAGAGTAAAGGCTGGGTGTCACATAACGATACACCAGCGATCCCGACAACGATATGCACTTGTCAGGATCGCTGGTGTATCGCTACATGATCGCTGCTGAGCTGCCAAACAGGCAGCTCAGGCAGCGATCTGGGACAGCGACACTGCGGGTAACATCGCTTAAGGGCCCGTCTCACATAGCGATATCGCTACCGAGATCGCTGCTGAGTCACTAGTTTTGTGACGCAGCAGCGAGCTCACCAGCGATATCGCTGTGTGTGACATTCAGCGACGATCAGCCCCCTGCCGGGTATCGCTGATCGTCGCAGAAATGTCAGGACCTTTTTTTGATCGCTGGTTTCCCTCTGACAGGCACGCATCGCTGCGTGTGACAGGCGGGAGACCAGCGATCCGCTGGTAACCAAGGTACACAGCGGGTTTCCAGGCACCGCGCAGCGCTTGAAAACCCGCTGTGTACCTTGGATACCAGCTCCCTGCATCAGGGCGCTGGTATCCAAGGTACACAGCGGGTTTCTAGGCACAGCCCCGCGCCTGGAAACCCGCTGTGTACCTTGGTTACCAGCGGATCGCTGGTCTCCCGCCTGTCACACGCAGCGATGTGTGCCTGTCAGCGGGAAACCAGCGATCAAAAAAAGGTCCTGACATTTCAGCGACGATCAGCGATACCCGGCAGGGGGGCTGATCGTCGCTGAATGTCACACACAGCGATATCGCTGGTGAGCTCGCTGCTGCGTCACAAAACTAGTGACTCAGCAGCGATCTCGGTAGCGATATCGCTATGTGAGACGGGCCCTTAAGTGGAAAGCTTAATTGATTGCTTTCCACTTTCACTTCAGGTCAGCCAGGGACACAATCAGTGACGTCAGAGGGAACTGATTAACAAAAATAGGGGTTCCCTTCGAAAAAAAAATGGCGTGGGGTCCCCCCTATTTTTGTTAACCAGCCAGATGAAGCAGACCGCTGAGGCCTGGATTTTCAGGCTGTTAAGGAGCCAAGATCCATGGACCTTGCCAGCCTGATAATACCAGGCCACAGCAGTCTGCATATCTTGGCTGATTAACAAAAATAGGGGATCCCCTCGAAAAAAAATTGGCGTGGGGTCCCCCCTATTTTTGTTAACCAGCCAGATGAAGCAGACCGCTGAGGCCTGGATTTTCAGGCTGTTAAGGAGCCAAGATCCATGGACCTTGCCAGCCTGATAATACCAGGCCACAGCAGTCTGCATATCTTGGCTGATTAACAAAAATAGGGATCCCCTCGAAAAAAATTGGCGTGGGGTCCCCCCTATTTTTGTTAACCAGCCAGATGAAGCAGACCGCTGAGGCCTGGATTTTCAGGCTGTTAAGGAGCCAAGATCCATGGACCTTGCCAGCCTGATAATACCAGGCCACAGCAGTCTGCATATCTTGGCTGATTAACAAAAATAGGGGATCCCCTCGAAAAAAATTGGGGTGGGGTCCCCCCTATTTTTGTTAACCAGCCAGATGAAGCAGACCGCTGAGGCCTGGTTTTTCAGGCTGGTAAGGATCCAATATCCATGGACCTTGCAAGCCTGATAATACCAGGCCACAGCAGTCTGCTTAGCTTGGCTGGTTAACAAAAATAGGGATCCCCTCGAAAAAAAAACGGCGTGGGGATCCCCCCTATTTTTGTTAACCAGCCAAGTAAAATGCAGACTGCTGCGGCCTGGTATTAAAAGACTGTCAAGGCCCATGGATTTTGGCCCTCAACAGCCTGATAATACCAGGCTACAGCAGCCCCACATTTGGCGCATCAAAAGATGTGCCAATTGTGGCACTTTACCCGGCTCTTCCCACTTGCCCTGTAGCGGTGGCAAGTGGGGTAATAAGGGGTTAATGTCACCGTTGATTGCACGGTGACAATAAGCCCGGTTAATAATGGAGAGGCGTCAATAAGACACTGATCCATTATTAATCCCAAAGTTATTAAATGCATAAAAAAAAGACAAAGCAAGAAAAAAGTATTTTAATGAAATAAAAGAGACAACACAGTTTTCATTAATTTTATTACTCTCTCATTCCTGCGACGCCATCGATCTCCTGTAAAAAAAGAAAAAAAACAAACCAACAGTATACCACCTGTCCGACGCAGTCCATAGTAACGATTGTCCCACGACGATCCAGCTCTGCTACATCGGAATGACAGGCAGAGCCTGACATCCCGGCGCAGCACAGCTGATTACCTGCTTCCCCGGCGGTGACGTCATCGGACTGACTGCTTTACGGCCGGGATTACCCAGCAGTCACTGCAGTTATCGCGAGAAACTGCATGTGACCGCCGGGGAAAGAAGATTGCGGCCATGAAGCAGTGCAGGACGTGACCGCCGGAGATCTTCTGCCAGGTAAGTGCCGCTGACTCCTGACAGACCCGACCGACGGACACTGACAGTGACAGTGACATCCTGATTCCGGTATCCGATAAGACGAAAATATCGGAACTCGGAATCGGAATTCCGATACAGCTAATATCGGCCGATACCCGATATTTGCAGTATCGGAATGCTCAACACTAACCCCTATACTATATACACCTGTTATCTTCAGATACAGTACCCTTTTTCAGCTATTTATATTGCGGTCCACCACCATGTAATTTCCGGTCCCTTACTTCTGGCCGGACGCCATTTATTTAAACACGCGGCTCTTGCCATACTTAGCGCTTCTTCCCAGGGCATTTTCCCATACTATACGCCAGACATCTCAGTCTTTTGCCTAATGGTAAGTCCTGCACTCCTCATTTTATGTTCCACTACCACTGCACTATCTCTATATAATTTCATGCCGCTCTTGGTACACAGGGCGTTTCACTGGAGCATTTCCTATGTTATACGTCATACAACTATTTTTTAGGTGAGTCCATGATTCCTGAATCTATTTTTAGCACACTAGGTTTTATTTTATTTCTTATTTTCTCATTACTACCATTCAGATATTTTCCTTCTTCTCATAACTTCTACCATAATGTCCAGCTATACCCTCCCTTTCCTTGCCTTATTTTATTTTTATTTTTTATTTTTTTTTTCCTTTTTCTCCTTTTTTTCCCTTTTTTCTTTTTTCCTTGTTTTCTTTCTTCTTTCCTTTTTTCACTTTTTTTTCCCATTTATTTCCTTTTTTCTTTTTTCCCTTTTTTCCATTTCCATTTTTCCCTTTTTTTTCCTTTTCCCTTTTTTTTTTTTCATTTTTCACTTTTTGTTTCATTTTTTCACTTTTTTTTTCATTTTTTTTCTTCTCTTTTTTCATTTTTTAATTTTTTTCAATTTTTCCTTCTTAAGAGTGGTTGGACCCTGGATTTGATATTCATTGCTGATCATGCTCTTTAACTTCTTGTCTTTTTCCCATACAGTGTCTTCGCTACACTACAAAAGACCAATTCATTTGGATCCATTATCTTCCAGTCTCCCCTACCTTAGGTATTATTTTGTATTTTGGTATTCTAATATTCATGACATCATGATGCTGATCTAGAAAATCATTATAGTATTGCCTTATTGCGCTTAGTTCTTTATCATGTTTTACTGTATATCGCTATATTTCTCAGTTACTGTACGAATATTTGTCTCTTCCTTACCTGCCATTGTTGTAAATTTTGTACATTTTTATTTTGTTGTATTGGGACTCTCTTTAGTTATGGATTATAACTGTATCTTATTTTGTTTTCTTATCCCAGTCTGATGAAGGTCTGAGTCATAGACTGAAACGTTATGTGATATTGGGATCCTTTTTCTTGAATAAATTTAGCATCGGTTACATGAGTGCAAGATTACTCTGGAAATCTATACGGAGATTTACAATTTACCCCTATACTATATACACCTGTTATTTTCAGATACAGTACCCTTTTTCAGCTTTTTATATTGGTGGTCTAATCCATACTGAGCCTGTGAGCGTCTGTGTGTTACTCCGGAAATCTATACGGAGATTTACAATTTTCCCCTTCACCGTATACAGCTGTACACTTCTGATACAGTACCATATATCTGCAGGTATTTTTGGTACATTTTCCCAAACATGCGGAAGTATGGTGGAAGAGGCCGCGGACGTGGGCGGGGGAGCCAGCTGGTACTGATGGTGGAGGTGGTGCATCTTCTAGTAGTGCCAAAAGCACAATAGCACCTAAGGCAGGAGGTGTTGAGCCTGCGTCATCGTTTGGCTCCAGAAGGCCTGGAAGGCTCCCTTTTCTGGGAGTAGGTAAACCGCTTTTAAAGCCGGAGCATCAGGAAGCTGTTTTGGCTTAAGTGCCCATCTCACATAGCGAGATCGCTAGTGAGATCGCTGCTGAGTCACAAGTTTTGTGACACAACAGCGATCTCCCCAGTGATATCGCTGTGTGTGACACTTATCAGCGACCGGCCCCCCTGCCGGGTATCGCTGATCGTGCTTGAATGCTCTGGACATTTATTTGATCGTTGGTCTCCCTCTGGCCAGCACGAATCGCTGTGTGTGGCAGGCGGGAGATCAGCGATCAGCGAGCTGGAGCTGGTAACCAAGGTAAACATCTGGTTTCTAGTCGCCGCGCGGCGCCTAGAAACCCGATGTGTACGTTAGATACCAGCGCGCTGGTGCAGGGGAGCTGGTAAACAGTGGGTTTCTAGGCGCCGCGCGGCGCCTAGAAACCCAATGTGTACGTTAGATACCAGCACACTAGTGCAGGGGAGCTGGTAAACAAGGTAAACAGCGGGTTTCTAAGCGCCACTTATCCTTCTATTTTTAGGTCTATTACCATACTGATTGACTATGTGTGATAGCGGGTAATATAGGATATACACTGTGTTCCAAATTATTATGCAAATAATATTTTCTCTGATTTTCCCAAATTACCTATATGAATTGCAGTCAATGTAATTTTCCAGTCAAATAACTATTAGAGTACAATTGAAAGGTTTTTGTACAAACTGCCTATGATAACAGTATATTTTTTAAAAAATAAAACACTCAAACTGCACTTAAAATGCATGTTCCAAATTATTATGCACAGCAGAGTTTTCAACTGTTTCATTTTAATAAAGAACAAAAAAATGGTCATTTTTGAAATTATAAGCATTAGCAGGTTCTTACAAACTGAAATCAAACAGTTTTCAACTCAAAACTTTTTTCTAGGTGATGTTACATTTGCACATAGGACCCCTTGTTCGAAAGGAGCTTCTGAACTCTCTCGTCCATTGAATTTGTCAGGTTTTGGATGGTTTCTGCTTCAATTGTTTTGCATGAGGACAGAATACCCTCCCAGAGCTGTTGCTTAGATGTGAACTGCCTCCCGCCATCATAGACACTCCTTTTGATGATGCTCCAGAGGTTCTCAATGGAGTTGAGGTCAGGGGAGCATGGGGGCCACACCATAAGTTTGTCCCCTTTTATGCCCATAGCAGCCAGAGATGCAGATGTGTTATGTGCAGCATGAGACGGTGAATTATCATGCATGAAAATGATCTTGCTGCGGAATGCACGGTTCTTCTTCTTGAACCATGGCAGGAAGTGCTGTTTGAGAAACTCAACATACACTATGGAGTTCATCTTTACCCCTTCAGGGATCCTAAAGGGGCCGACAATCTCTCTCCCCATGATTCCAGCCCAAAACATTACTCCACCTCCTCCTTGTTGGCGCCGTAGCCGTGTTTGCATGGGTGTCCATCAACCAGCCATCCTCCACTCCATCCATCTGGACCATCGAGCGTTGCACGGCACTCATCGGTGAACAAAACAGTTTTGAAGTCAGTCTTCATGTATTGTTTGGTCCACTGGAGCTGTTTCTGCTTGTGTGCAGTGGATAGAGGAGGTCGACAGGATGGCTTACGCACAGCTGCAAACTTCTGAAGGACCCTGCATCTTGTTGTTCGGGGGACGTTGGAGGCACCAGCAGCTTCAAAAACTTGTCTGCTGCTATGACAAGGCTTTTTTTGCCGCTCCTCTTTAACCTGACGTAATTGCCTGTAGGAAAGAGTCCTCAATTTTCCCTTATCAGCACGCACACGTGTGTACTGTGAATCAGCTACATACTTCTTGATTGTGCGATGATCACGATGAAGTGTCTTGGCAATGTTGATTGTTGTCATGCCTTGACCTAAACACTCCACAATTTGTTGCTTTTCAGCAGCCGAAACATCATTTTTCTTTCCCATTTTGGCAGAAAATGTAGGCTGGTTAATAATGTGGGACAGCCTTCTTAAGTTGTCTTGCTTTTCATTGGACACACCTGCCAAACTAATTAGCACAGGTGTCTGCAATTGCTTACAGTGATATAAAGAGCCCTGACACACATCACCATCAATGAGTTTAACTGACAAACAAAAAAAATCTTACCTTATCACTCCTAAACAATTTTTGCATAATAATTTGGAACACAGTGTATATAGGCACTGGCACTTTAGATACCATATTGTCCACACACATATAGTGGGCTTATCTTATTTCTCTCATTGCTATCCTGGCCGATATTTTTGTACTATTGCCAAATCTGTTACCATCTCACATTCTTAATTGTTTTTTTTATATTGATGTCCCGATATTGTTATCTGATATTTGATATTTTGAGATATTTGTGGGGACTTGTACTCTGGGGGCAGGAGGTTTTTCCTGCAATAGTTGTTTCTATCACATGTATTTTGTATTTTGTATATCTGTTCAATAAATATGAATTTTATATGTATCACCTGATTGCTCCAATCTTCTCCTATTATTGCATGTTGTTTGGGAGTGGGTGTTCCTAGTGTGTGTATGTTGTCCCACACTACCAGCATTACTCTAATGCCATTATGGGATTTTTTCTGTATATCACCAGCGATCATGTAGCGACATACCAGCGATCCTGACAAGTTCATATTGTTGTTGGGATCGCTGGTGAGTCGCTATGTGTGACGGGGCCCTTACATTGCCGAAACAGACTCCAGCTCTATTGCCTAATCTTCTGAAGTTTCAAAAAATGCAAGCACTGAGTCGTCAGTGCAGGCTCCTGGTCAGGAACAACACCTTTCCTTGTGTCCTTCACTCCCACCAAAAATGAAGGATGCGGCAGGCCACACTTCAGATTGCTCCATGGAGCTCTTTTCATATACTATGAATGGGTTATCAAGTCAAATGCTGAATTCCCCAATCCAAAATGAATCTGACATGGAGTGAACTGATTCACAGCCACTGCTAGAAGATTCTGCTGGTACATTGACCCACAGCACTACATTGCCCTCGCAGTCTACAGAGCCAGAATCTGACCCTGATGAAACTCAGGTGCCCCTTCCCACATACTATACAACCTTACACGGTGACACAGAGGAAGGTGCATATGAAATTGAAGAGGAGGTGATGGATGACCCAGTTGTTGACCTGGATTGGCATCCATTGGGGGAAGAGGTGCCGCTGGCAATAGCTCAGAAGAGGAGAAGGATCCGCAGAAGGCATCGACATCGCAACAACGGTTTTCTGGCAGGCCCGTAGCTGTCCAAAAACGTGTTAAAAAAACAAAAAAAGAGTTGCAGGACAGCTTGGCCAGACGGTCCAATTAGCACAGCATGCAAGCCCTGAAAATTTATACCATAGTAGGAAGAGTGCAGTGTGGCACTTTTTGACCAAAATACTATTGATGAGGCAAAGGTTATCTGTAAGAAACGCGGAAGGACCTTTAGCCGAGGTAAAAATCTGCGATATTTGAATACCAGTTGCATGCTTAGACATTTAATGACCATGCACTTGCAAGCGTGGACGGAATACAAAAATTCAGGTAGCACATGTGCACCTGCTCCAACTGAAGGTAGCCAGCAACGCTCCATCGCTTCCCCCTCTGTAAGCCCACCGGTTAGCACACCACCAGCAAGAAATGTTGAGGTGTCGTCGCAAGGCCAAATTAGTCAGGGAATCACAATTTTTTTGCAACGAACGACTGAATCTAGGTCATCAACACCACCACCATCACCATCACCAACCCCCTCTTAGTCCGTCATGTCCACCGCTAGTTCCCCCATATGCAGCTCTCAAGTCCAGCTCACCCTAGCAGACACTCTGTGTGGGACAAAAAAGTACTCATCCTCTCATCCGCGTACACTGGCTTTGAACGCCTACATTGTCAAACTGATCTCATTAGAGATGATGCCCTTCCGTTTGGTTGAAAGCGCAGCGTTCCGAGAGCTCAAGGCCTACGCTGTCCCACGCTATGACCTACCCAGTCGGCACTTCTTTTCTAGAAAAGCCAGCCCTGCCCTCCACCTGCATGTGAAAGACCGCATTGTCCATGCACTCAAACAATCAGTGAGTGGAAAGGTGCACCTCACAACAGATGCATGGGCCAGTAGGCATGACCAGGGCCATTACGTGTCCATCACTGCGCACTAGGTTAATGTGGTGGATGCAGGCTCCACAGGGACAGCGGCGGTGGGACAGTGCTGCCTAGCCCACAATATAGGCAACAGTTGGCTGTAGGCGTTTGACCCTCCTCCTGTTGTGAATGTGTTAGAAATGAGTTCTGAGCAGAAGCTCCCTCTGGTGGTTGCAGACAGTGCTGAACCATTTAGTGAAGATTGGCAATCAGGAGTTACAGACTGGTCCTATATAAGGGAGGTTCCCTCCCATCAGGGTTGCCGGTGATCAATTGTTCTTGTCTCAACTGTGGTTCCTGGTTCACTTGGAAGCTTGCTGAATCTTTCCTCTTCTCCTGCTTTGAGATAAGACATTTTCTGTTTTTATTTTTGTGCTTGCTTTTTGCATTGTTTCCTGCACTTTTGTGGAGGTCAGCCAGGTCCCCTCTGGGTGCTTGTGCTCCTCTCAGTTTGTCTGAGCCACTGTTTGTTCATTTGCCTTTTCCAGTTTTTCTTCAGTGGCTGCAGCTTAGTTTTGTTACACCAGAGAACTAATTTAGGTGGTAGAGGTCGTGTGATCTCAGGTGTTTTTGCAATTAGTAGAGTTGGTACTTTTTAGGGTTTTTTGGTATTGCAGTAAGTGTCCTTCCTATCCTTTTCTGTCTAGGAAGATTGGGCCCCAACGTTTGCTCATACTATTTTCTGTCTGTGTCTGTATTTCCTCTTGTCTAACTGCCATTACATGTTTGGGGGCTTCCTATGTTCTTTGGGGATCTGCTCCGGGCAGATAGAAAGAGGAAAAGCTGTCTTTAGGTGTATTTAACCTCTCAGGCTGTGACGAGGCGTCTAGGACCAACGTAGGTACGCTCCACGGCTGCCTTTAGTTGTGGTGGTTAGTCAGGGTACTGCAATCCAGTAGATTCCAACCTCTCTGGTGTATTGCCATTTTTGCTTGCTCTCCTCAGCTACCAAATCATAACAGTATCACCGGCCTAACTGAAAATTATATGGTACTCAACAGAAGGAAAAAATAGTAAAAGGAAAAAAAAAAAGGAAGAAAAGTGGATGCCCTCTCGAGGACTCTCCTGTTATGTTTCGGTAACTGAGGAGTGCAGGTAAAAAAGGCAATACACCAGAGCAGTTGGAATCTATGAGATTGCAGTACCCTGACTAACCACCACAACTAGAGGCAGCCGTGGAGCGTTCCTACGTTGGTCCTAGACGCCTCGTCACAGCCTGAGAAACTAACTACACCTAAAGATAGAAATAGGGAAGCTATCTGCCCCGGAGCAGATCCCCAAAGAACATAGAAAGCCCCCAAACATGTAATGGCTGTTAGACAAGAAGAAATACTGACACAGACAGAAAATAGTATGAGCAAACGTTGGGCCCAAACTAACTAAATAGAAAAGGATAGGAAGGGTACTTACTGCAATCCCAAAAAACCCTGCAAAGCACCAACTCTACTAATTTCAAAAACACCTGAGATCACACGACCTCTACCACCTAAATTAGTTCTCTGGTGTAACAAAATCAAAACAGCAGCCACTGAAGAAGCTGGAAAAAGCAAAAGTACAAACATCAGTGGCTGAACTAAACTGAGAGGGCAAAAGCCCCCGGAGGGGACCCTGTAGGCCCCCACAGAAGTGCAGGACAAAATGCAAAAATAAAGCACAAAAACAAAAAGAAGAAAATGTCTTATCTGTTAGCAGGAGATGCAGACACGACACAGCAGGCTACAAGGGAAACAGGAATCATGGAGTGAGACCAGAACAATTGATCACCGGCAACCCTGATAGGAAGGCGACTCCCTTATATAAGACCAGTCAGTAACACCTGATTCCCACTCCTCACAATCTTCACTGGACAGTCCAGTACCGCTTGTAACCACCAGAGGGAGCCTCTGCTCAGAACTCATTTCAAGTCCATTCACAACAGTCCCCCCCCTTGAGGAGGGTCACCGAACCCTCACTTGAGCAACCAGGTCGGTCAGGATGAGTTCTATGATACGCACGGATGAGTCTCCTAGCATGGATGTCCGAAGCAAACACCCAAGAATTGTCTTCCTGACCATAACCTCTCCACTTAACCAAATACTGGAGTTTCCGTCTAGAAAAACGAGAATTCAATATTTTCTCAACCACATACTCCAGATTGCCCTCAACCAAAACAGGGTCAGGAGGCACAGTAGTAGGAACCACTGGCTCAACAAACCTCTTCAACAAGGACTTGTGGAACACGTTATGGATCTTAAATGTCCCTGGAAGAAGCAAACGAAAAGAAACAGGATTAAGAATCTCCATGATCTTATAAGGTCCAATGAACCTAGGCTTAAATTTAGGAGATGCCACTCTCATAGGAATATTTTTTGAGGACAACCAGACCAAGTCCCCCACTTTAAACCGAGGACCATCAGTCCTATGCCGGTTAGCAAACCGCTGGGCCCTCTCCTGAGAGAGGGACAACCTCTCCACTACCTGGTCCCAAATCTGTTGCATACGCTCCACAACAGATTCAACACCTGGACAGACAGAAGCCTCCGTCTGTCCTGAAGAAAATCGAGGGTGAAACCCAGAATTACAGAAAAATGGAGACATCAAAGTGGCAGAGCTAGCCCTATTATTAAGAGCAAACTCAGCCAAAGGCAAAAAAGAGACCCAGTCATCCTGATCAGCAGACACAAAGCATCTTAGATAAGTCTCCAATGTCTGGTTTGTTCTCTCAGTTTGACCATTGGTCTGAGGATGAAATGCCGAGGAGAAAGACAATTGAACACCCAGTTTAGAACAAAAAGTCCTCCAAAATCTGGAAACAAACTGGACTCCTCTGTCAGACACAATGTTCTCAGGAATGCCGTGTAAATGAACCACGTGCTGAAGGAACAACGGCACCAATTCAGAGGAGGAAGGCAACTTAGGTAATGGCACAAGATGTATCATCTTGGAAAACCTATCACAAATCACCCAGATGACGGTCATTCTCTGAGAAACAGGGAGGTCGGAAATGAAATCCATAGAGAAACAGGAGGTCGGAAATGAAATCCATAGAGATATGGGTCCATGGTCTCTTGGGCACAGGCAATGGCATCAACAAACCACTAGAGCGAGAGCAAGGCTTGGAGCGAGAGCAAGTCCCGCAGGACTGCACAAATTCCCTGACATCACGAGACAAGGTAGGCCACCAAAAGGACCGACTAACCAAGTCTCTGGTACCAAAAATTCCGGGATGACCGGCCAGCGCGGAACAATGAATCTCAGACATCACACTCTTTTTCCACTGGTCCGGGACAAACAATTTTCCAACAGGGCAGCGCTCGGGCTTATCCTCCTGACACCCCTCCAGAGCCAGTCTCAAATTGGGCGAGATGGCGGAAAGAACTATACCCTCTTTCAAAATAACAGAAGGATCAGATAACTCAGGAGAGTCCGCCAGGAAACTCCTCGAGAGGGCATCCGCCTTAACATTCTTAGTGCCAGGAAGAAATGAAACCACAAAATTAAAACGTGTGAAAAACAAGGCCCACCTGGCCTGTCTAGGATTAAGTCGCTTGGCAGATTCCAGATAAACCAGATTCTTATGGTCCGTAAGGACCACCACCTGATGTTTGGCTCCCTCCAGCCAATGTCTCCACTCTTCAAAAGCCCACTTCATGGCCAATAACTCCCGATTACCCACGTCATAATTACGTTCAGTAGGAGAAAATTTTCGAGAGAAAAAGGCACAAGGGTTACTTTTAGAGGTCTCTGGATCTCTTTGGGACAAAACGGCACCTGCCCCAATTTCAGAGGCATCAACCTCCACCTGAAATTCTAGAGAAACATCAGGCTGCCGTAGAACAGGAGCAGAAGTGAATCTCTGCTTAAGTTCCTGAAATGCAGAGACTGCCTCAGGAGGCCAATTCACCACATCAGAACCCTTTTTGGTCAAATCAGTTAAAGGTTTAACAATAACCGAGAAATTACCAATAAATTTACGATAAAAATTGGCAAAACCCAAAAATCTTTGAAGAGCCTTTAATGAAGTAGGTTGGACCCAATCACAGATGGCCTGAACCTTGACCGGGTCCATTTCAATAACAGATGGGGACAAAATGAATCCCAAAAATGAGATCCTCTGTACGCCAAAAAGACACTTTGATCCCTTCACATACAGAGCATTCTCTCAAAATCTGGAATACAGTTCGAACATGTTTCACAAGAGAGTCCCAGTCATTGGAAAAAATCAAGATATCATCCAAATAAACAATCAGAAATTTATCCACAAAATCCCTGAAAATGTCATTCATGAAGGACTGGAAGACAGAAGGAGCATTAGTGAGCCCAAAGGGCATCACAAGGTACTCAAAATGCCCCTCAGGGGTATTAAATGCCGTCTTCCATTCATCCTCGTGCTTAATGCGAATAAGGTTATATGCCCCCCTGAGGTCAAGCTTGGTAAACCAAGTAGCATTTTTCACCCTGGAAAACAGGTCAGAAATCAAGGGTAACGGATATTGATATTTCACAGTAATATTGTTCAAAAAACGATAATCAATACACGGCCTTAATGAACCATCCTTTTTAGCCACAAAGAAAAAACCGGCACCTAAGGGTGAAGAGGATGGTCTGATATAACCCTTCTCCAATGACTCCTTGATATAAGACCGCATAACGTCATGTTCAGGTACAGACAAGTTAAAAAGGCGACCTTTAGGGAATTTACTACCAGGCACTAATTCAATAGCGCAGTCATAGCTCCTATGGGGAGGCAAGGATGCAGATTTACTTTCGCTAAACACATCAGAAAAATCAAACAAAAAGTCAGGAACATCCTGAGCCTGGGGGAGGCAGAAAAAACAGGAGTGTTGGTATTAACACATTGGCAGCCCCAACTGGTTACAGACACAGTTATCCAATCCAAAACAGGATTATGAGACTGCAACCAAGGGAAACCCAGTACGATAATATCATGCAGATCATACAGAACCAAAAATTTGCAGCACTCCTGATGATCAGGTTCAACCCTCATTATCACCTGAGTAGAGAACTGAGGTTTATTCTCAGCCAAAGGGGTAGAATCGATCCCCAGTAGGGGAATAGACTTCTGTAGGGGTATCAAGGGAAACCCACAACGTTTAGCAAAATCATAATCCATCAGGTTAATAGCTGCTCCAGAATCAACGAAAGCCTGAGCAGAAAATGAGGACAGAGAGCATATCAGAGTGACAGTTAATAAAAACTTAGTCTGAACACTACCCAAGACAACTGAGCGTGCAAAACGTCTTCCCCGCTTAGGGCAGACTGAAATAGCATGAGAGGCATTACCACAGTAGAAACATAACCCATTGCGCTTTCGAAACTCATGACGCTGTGCCCCAGACACCACTCTATCACACTGCATGGATTCAGAAGCAGGTTCACAAGGCAACACCATTCCACGCATACTTCTCCGCTCACGCAAACATCTGTCAACTTGAATCGCTAATGACATAGAATCATTGAGTCCAGAGGGGACAGGGAATCCCACCATAACATCCTTTACATTATCTGACAGACCCTTCCGAAAAAGGGCCGCCAAAGCGTCGTCATTCCACTTGGTCAGGACTGCCCACCTACGGAATCTCTGACAGTATAACTCAGCGTCATCAAGCCCCTGATTTAATGCCAACAAGGCTTTTTCAGCTTGATCAGTGACATTAGGCTCATCGTACAATAACCCCAAAGCCTGAAAAAATGCATCAACATCACTGAAAACAGGATCCCCAGGTGTCAGGGAAAAAGCCCAATCCTGAGGATCGCCGCGCAGGAGAGAGATGACAATTTGAACCTGCTGCGCTGCGTTCCCTGAGGACTTAGATTTTAAGGCAAAAAACAATTTACAATTCTTTTTGAAATTCTGAAACTTAGCTCGATCCCCCAAAAACAAATCTGGCATGGGAATCCTAGGTTCCACAACAGGCAACCTAGCAAGATATGCAGCAATACTCTGAACCTCAGTGGCAAGCTGATCCACACGGCCAGACAACTGTGCAAACTCCATTGAGAGAAAAAATCCTCCCCAGCACCCAGAGATACAGAGGGAAAAAAAAAAATGCAACAAACAGAAAAATATCTCTGACAACTCTGACAACCGTTTTTTCTTTCACAATATTTTTCCCTTCTGTGAGTACCATACAACTTTAAATTTTAGGCCGGTGATACTGTTATGTTTCGGTAACTGAGGAGTGCAGGTAAAAAAGGCAATACACCAGAGCAGTTGGAATCTATGAGATTGCAGTACCCTGACTAACCACCACAACTAGAGGCAGCCGTGGAGCATTCCTACGTTGGTCCTAGACGCCTCGTCACAGCCTGAGAAACTAACTACACCTAAAGATAGAAATAGGGAAGCTATCTGCCCCGGAGCAGATCCCCAAAGAACATAGAAAGCCCCAAAACATGTAATGGCTGTTAGACAAGAAGAAATACTGACACAGACAGAAAATAGTATGAGCAAACGTTGGGGCCCAAACTAACTAAATAGAAAAGGATAGGAAGGGTACTTACTGCAATCCCAAAAAACCCTGCAAAGCACCAACTCTACTAATTTCAAAAACACCTGAGATCACACGACCTCTACCACCTAAATTAGTTCTCTGGTGTAACAAAATCAAAACAGCAGCCACTGAAGAAACTGGAAAAAGCAAAAGTACAAACATCAGTGGCTGAACTAAACTGAGAGGGCAAAAGCCCCCGGAGGGGACCCTGAAGGCCCCCACAGAAGTGCAGGACAAAATGCAAAAATAAAGCACAAAAACAAAAAGAAGAAAATGTCTTATCTGTTAGCAGGAGATGCAGACACGACACAGCAGGCTACAAGGGAAACAGGAATCATGGAGTGAGACCAGAACAATTGATCACCGGCAACCCTGATAGGAAGGCGACTCCCTTATATAAGACCATTCAGTAACACCTGATTCCCACTCCTCACAATCTACACTGGACAGTCCAGTACCGCTTGTAACCACCAGAGGGAGCCTCTGCTCAGAACTCATTTCAAGTCCATTCACAACACTCTCCTGAGTTATCTGATCCTGCTGTTATTTTGAAAGAGGGTGTAGTTCTTTCCGCCATCTCGCCCAATTTGAGACTGGCTCTGGAAGGGTGTCAGGAGGATAAACCCGAGCGCTGCCCTATTGGGAAATTGTTTGTCCCAGACCGGTGGAAAAAGAGTGTGATGTCTGAGATTCATTGTTCCGCGTTGGCCGGTCATCCCAGAATTTTTGGTACCAGAGACTTGGTTAGTCGGTCCTTTTGGTGGCCTACCTTGTCTCGTGACACCAGGGAATTTGTGCAGTCCTGCGGGACTTGCTCTCACTCCAAGCCTTGCTCTCGCTCTAGTGGTTTGTTGATGCCATTGCCTGTGCCCAAGAGACCATGGACCCATATCTCTATGGATTTCATTTCCGACCTCCCTCTTTCTCAGAGAATGACCGTTATCTGGGTGATTTGTGATAGGTTTTCCAAAATGATACATCTTGTGCCATTACCTAAGTTGCCTTCCTCCTCCGAATTGGTGCCTTTGTTCCTTCAGCACGTGGTTCGGTTGCACGGCATTCCTGAGAACATTGTGTCTGACAGAGGAGTCCAGTTTGTGTCCAGATTTTGGAGGACTTTTTTGTTCTAGACTTGGTGTTCAATTGTCTTTCTCCTCGGCTTTTCATCCTCAGACCAATGGACAAACTGAGAGAACAAACCAGACATTGGAGACTTATCTGAGATGCTTTGTGTCTGCTGATCAAGATGACTGGTTCTCTTTTTTGCCTTTGGCTGAGTTTGCTCTTAATAATAGGGCTAGCTCTGCCACTTTGATGTCTCCATTTTTCTGCAATTTTGGGTTTCACCCTCGATTTTCTTCGGGACAGATGGAGGCTTCTGTCTGTCCAGGTGTTGACTCTGTTGTGGAGCGTATGCAGCAGATTTGGGACCAGGTAGTGGAGAGGTTGTCCCTCTCTCAGGAGAAGGCCCAGCGGTTTGCCAACCGGCATAGGACTGATGGTCCTCGGTTTGAAGTGGGGGACTTGGTCTGGTTGTCCTCAAGAAATATCCCTATGAGAGTTGCATCTCCTAAGTTTAAGCCTAGATTCATTGGACCTTATAAGATCATGGAGATTCTTAATCCTGTTTCCTTTCGTTTACTTCTTCCAGGGAAATTTAAGATCCATAACGTGTTCCACAAGTTGTAATGTATGTAGTACAGTTCATATAGCGTCTTGTGCTTGGGTGCGATGAAAATACATGAGACACAGGTTTGATATAGAAAGTCTTGTATTACTTCATACAAGTTGGCAAAAATAGTCACACAGTTTGCAGACACAGAAGCAGGAGACACAGCAGGCCAGAGTAATCTAAGCTCAGCAATCACTCTCCACAACAGGTTCAGGATCTTCTTCTCTGTTACCGTAAGTCCATGCAAACGTGGGTCTTTCAAAGAGCAGGGTTCAGAGTCCACAAGTGCTTCAGAGTTCCTCAGTAGGAATAGCTGGAGTACAAGGTCCAAGGCTTTAGGAGTCAGGTCACAGGTTCACTGCAGGCTAGATTCTGAAGCACTGATTGCTCAGCTGTGGCTGCTTAAGAAGCAAAAGGAGAGGATCAGGGCGGGAACATGCAAGCTGGAAACTCCATTTTGACTGAGGGCAAGATAGCTGCAGCAAGACAGAAAGTAAAATGGCTGACGAACAAACTGAGTTTCAGGAACATGTACACAGAACCTTACATTACTCCCCCCTTAGGGACAACCTCCGGATGACCTCAGGCCAGGCTTGTGTGGGTACCTCTGATGAAACTGACGGAGCAAGCGAGGAGCATTAACGTTATTGACTGGTTCCCATGAGTTGTCCTCCACTGGGTAGCCCTGCCATTTAATCAGATATTGTAACTGATTTCTATACAACCTGGAATCTAAAATCCTTTCCACCACAAATTCTTCCTGACCATCGACTAGCACTGGGTCAGGGCAAGGAGAAGAACGTCCAGGAAACGTATTGGGTGTCACAGCCTTTAGTAGGGATACATGAAAGACAGGGTGAATTCTCATAGTTCTGGGCAGTTGAAGACGACAAGCAACGGCACTTATAATTTTACTGATTTTATAGGGTCCAATGTACTTATGTCCCAACTTAGACGATGGAATCCTTAACTTAAGATTTCTGGTTGACAGCCAGACCAAGTCTCCTACCTTGAAAACTGGTGCAGGTTTACGAAATTTATCTGCTGCTTTCTTGTACCTTTCCTGAGCCGATTCCAGATTCTCCTTTAGAAGATCCATATTCTTCTGTAAAGACGTGATTCTTTCAGCCACTGCTGGTAAAGGCGTTTCTATGGGAAATCGTGGTAGAATGTTAGGATGATAACCTAGATTAGAGTAAAAAGGAGACTGCTTAGTGGAGGCACTCTGAGAGTTGTTATACGAGAACTCAGCTAATGGAAGTAGATCCACCCAATCATCCTGTAGGTGGCAGATAAAGCAGCGGAGATACTGCTCCAGGGTTTGATTGGTTTGTTCGGTCTGTCCATTAGTCTGGGATGAAAAGCAGAAGAAAGGTTTACTTTAATGTCCAATGCTGCACAGAAATTTTGCCAAAACCTAGAAGTGAATTGCACCCCTCGATCCGAAATAACCTCATCCGGTACTCCATGTAAGCGAAACACATCTTTAATCATCAAATCTGATGTCTGTTTTGCAGTGGGTAAGCCGACACAAGGGATAAAATGAGCTGCCTTTGTTAGACTGTCAACCACCACTAGAATGGTGTTCTTCCCTTGAGAGGTTGGTAACTCCACAATGAAGTCCATAGAAATGGATCCCCACGGGCGGGACGGGGTGGGAAGAGGCTGTAACAGACCAGTTGGTGAGGAGCGAGGTGTTTTGCATCTTGCACAGACTTCACATGAAGTGACATAGTTTAAAACATCCTTCCTGCAAGTGGGCCACCAAAAGAAACGAGAGAGAAATTCCTGTGTCTTTAGAATTCCTCTATGCCCAGCTATCTTGGAATCGTGAATGAGTTGCAATACTCTCAATCTGACTGTTTCAGGAATATACAGGCGTTGTCCCTGAATCCACACCATTCTTAAAGACAAGACTTACGTCCCTTGGGGGTTGTGCCAAAAAGGAATCCGCATGGTATGCTTCCTTGATGTCCTTAAGTAGGTCTTGATTATGAATTACTCCTAGGAATCTAGAGTCAGGAAGAATAGTCTTAGGAGGAGTAATTGGACGTGTCTCTGCTGAGTAAATCCTACAGAGTGCATCAGCCTTTCCATTGCGCGATCCTGGTCTATAAGAAATGATAAAATTAAATTGGTTTAAGAAAAGATTCCAGCGAGCCTGGCGAGGAGTCAGGCACTTAGCCGACCTGATAAACTCAAGGTTACGATGGTCTGTCAGGACGACTATTTGCTGTGCAGCTCCCTGAAGAAGGTGTATCCATTCTTTGAAGGCGGCAATAATGGCCAACAACTCTCTATTGCCCACATCGTAGTTCCTCTCAGCCGAAGACAACTGCTGGGAAAAGAAGGCACAGGGATGCAAGACATTCTTCTCACTTGTTCTCTGAGAGAGTATAGCTCCAACGGCACAGTCTGAAGCATCCACCTCTATTATGAAGGCAAGCTCGGGGTTGGGATGTACTAAGATAGGTGCGGTGGTAAATTTATCTTTTAGACGGGAAAATGCTTCCTGGGCTTGGGGAGTCCAGGAGAACCTAGACTCTTTCCGGGTAAGTTGGGTGATAGGTGACACTACCTCAGAGAAATTTCTAATGAAACGTCTATAGAAGTTGGCAAACCCGATGAAGCGCTGTACCTCCTTCACATTTCTAGGACTTGGCCAATCCTTGATGGCTTGGGTTTTGCTTCCATCCATACTAATTCCTTGTGTAGACCATACATACCCCAGAAATTGAATTTCGGTCCTATGGAATTCACACTTTTCAAGTTTGATGTAAAGGTGATTTTGTCTTAGACGTTCCAAGACCATTCTCACATGTCCATGATGTTCCTCTGTGGAGTTAGAAAAAATTAGAATATCATCCAAATAAATTACCACGAATGTATCTAGGAGATCCCTGAAGATGTCATTCACCAAGTGTTGGAAAGTGGCTGGGGCGGTACTCAGACCAAAAGGCATAACTAGATATTCAAAGTGTCCATAGCGTGACCTGAATGCAGTCTTCCATTCATCCCCAGGTCTAATACGGACTAAGTTATAGGCCCCACGAAGATCTAGTTTAGAGAAAATTTTGGCATGTCGCACTCTCTCCAATAACTCAGGGATTAAAGGCAATGGATAACGGTTTCTAATAGTAACCTTATTGAGTTCCCTATAGTCTACGCATGGTCTCAGAGATCCATCTTTCTTCTTTACAAAGAAGATGGGTGCACCTGCAGGAGATGAAGAGGGGCGTATGAAGCCCTTGGCTAGATTTTCGTCTATGTAATCCTTTAAAGCCTTTAGCTCGGGCCCCGCCAGGGGGTAGATCTTACCAAAAGGTATCTCTGCTCCAGGCAATAATTCAATTGGACAATCATATGGACGGTGAGGAGGAAGCTGGTCAGCGTTCTTCTTGTCACATAAATCCACATAGTCCTGGTATACAGCTGGTAGTTCAGGGACTGACATGGTTCCTTTAGGAACAGAGCAAGCTGAAACTTTTGGACTCATCTGTTTCTCTGGAAAGTGTAATTCCTTGGTCTCCCAGTTAATGGTAGGATTCTGAGCCTGCAGCCATGGTAGCCCTAGAATAATGGGAAAGTGGGGAGAAGAGATAAGCATAAAGGACAGTTTCTCTTGATGATCTTTACCCATAAGAACCCTCAAAGGCTCTGTTTCCTGATCCACTGGTCCAGAGGTCAGCAGGGAGCCATCCACAGTTTCCATCTGTACTGGAGTAGCCTTCTTCACTGAACGTATCCCCTGTTTCAGAGCAAAGGAGACATCCATAAAATTTCCACTTGCCCCTGAGTCGATCATAGCAGAGCTAGACACCCAAGCTGAGTCAACCCAGAGTTTGATGGAAAGAAAGCAATGAGAATTGTTTTTCTTACAACTCAGCTGGGACACCGCTGAGGAAACTTGAAAAATGGCAGCGTTTACACAGTCAACGTCCTCAGAGGTAACGGAGTTTAAGTCAGAGAAATCAAGATCTGTTGCTGCAGATCTCTCTGGAGCCTGAGGTTCGGACCTGACAGATCCCCTCTCGCAACACTCACAATGAATGAGTGCTGCAGTAGTCTTACGAGAACGGCTGGGGCAGTTTATAATGAAGTGCCCTGACTTACCACAATAGAAACATAGATTCTCCTTAAAACGATGTTCCTTGCGTGCATCACTAACCCGTCGTTGTAAAGAGTCTACCTGCATGGGTTCAGGTTCAGGTTCCCGTGTAATCCTACTCAAAGGTTCCTTAGCTGGAGAGGAAGGTAGGAAAAGGTTAGTGCGATTGCTTTCGAACCATCTCTCTTGCCTGCGTTCAGTCAGACGAGTATCAATACGGATGCAGTAGTTAATAAAGTCACTTAACGCAGTGGGAGGGTCGGCACGAGCAAGTTCATCCTTAATCAGTGGAGATAACCCCTTTCGAAAAATAGATTTTTTGGCGGAACTGTCCCAGGTGGTATCAAGGGCCCATCTCCTGAAATCCAAGGCATATTCAGCTACCGAGTGCTAACCTTGGCGCAAAGCTAACATGGCTGCTTCAGCTGTTGCACCTCGATTGGGGTCATCAAACACCTGCCCCATGGCTGAAATAAAAGCATCAAGGTGATTCAAACAATCATCCTCAGTCTCAATCAGAGGGTTTGCCCACATCAAAGCCTTGTTGGTAAGCAACATAATTATAGTAAGCACCTTAGATCGTTCAGTGGGAAATTGTGAAGCATGTGCAGAAAAAAAAAGATTGCATTGATTAATAAATCCCCTGAATTTCTCACGTTCACCGCCAAAACGAAAAGGGGGCAACTTGGGAATCCCAGAACTCGGGGCTACGGCAGGAGCCTGGACTCGCTCTTCTAGAACCTCAATCCTGGCTCGCAAATCCTGGGCAGTCTGTCCAAACACTTGCAAATTGTGATTAGTGAGGTCCTGTAGGCTTGAAAAACGGGTCTTTATATTCTGCAAATCTGCAAGGATATTATCAGTCACTCCGCAAAGTTCCTTTATGCGGGCCTCCATTTTCCAGATCTTTTAAGACAGGAGTACTGGAAGAAGAGGAGAGGAGAAAAAAAAAAACAATAGTGTTTACCTGTGGTAACAATGCAGAAAGAAAAAAAAAAATTAAGGGAACTGCTCACCTGGAATGGTTGTGAGAAGTCACAACCACTATCGTCACAGAAAGTTCACCCGGACATCTGATATCCACAGTTACAGCAGACAAAAAGAGAAAAGAAAAAAAAAAAAAACAATAGTGTTTACCTGTGGTAACACTGCAGAAAAAAAAAACACTTAAGGGAATTGCTCACCTGGAATGGTTGTGAGAAGTCACAACCACTGTCATCACAGAAAGTACAACCGGACATCCGATATCCACAGTTACAGCAGACACAGCCTTTCCAGACCCAGCAGACACTAACGTTTTGGCTTCAGAATCTTGTAATGTATGTAGTACAGTTCATATAGCGTCTTGTGCTTGGGTGCGATGAAAATACATGAGACACAGGTTTGATATAGAAAGTCTTGTATTACTTCATACAAGTTGGCAAAAATAGTCACACAGTTTGCAGACACAGAAGCAGGAGACACAGCAGGCCAGAGTAATCTAAGCTCAGCAATCACTCTCCACAACAGGTTCAGGATCTTCTTCTCTGTTACCGTAAGTCCATGCAAACGTGGGTCTTTCAAAGAGCAGGGTTCAGAGTCCACAAGTGCTTCAGAGTTCCTCAGTAGGAATAGCTGGAGTACAAGGTCCAAGGCTTTAGGAGTCAGGTCACACGTTCACTGCAGGCTAGATTCTGAAGCACTGATTGCTCAGCTGTGGCTGCTTAAGAAGCAAAAGGAGAGGATCAGGGCGGGAACATGCAAGCTGGAAACTCCATTTTGACTGAGGGCAAGATAGCTGCAGCAAGACAGAAAGTAAAATGGCTGACGAACAAACTGAGTTTCAGGAACATGTACACAGAACCTTACACAAGTCCTTATTGAAGAGGTTTGTCGAGCCAGTGGTTCCTATGGCTGCGCCTCCTGACCCTGTTTTGGTTGAGGGCAATCTGGAGTATGTGGTTGAGAAAATATTGAATTCTCGTTTTTCTAGACGGAAACTCCAGTGTTTGGTTAAGTGAAGAGGTTATGGTCAGGAGGACAATTCTTGGGTGTTTGCTTCGGACATCCATGCTAGGAGACTGATCCGTGCGTATCACAGAGCTCATCCTGACCGACCTGGTTGCCCAAGTTAGGGTTCGGTGACCCCTCCTCAAGGGGGGGGTACTGTTGTGAATGTGTTAGAAATGAGTTCTGAGCAGAAGCTCCCTCTGGTGGTTGCAGACAGTGCTGAACCATTTACTGAAGATTGGCAATCAGGAGTTACAGACTGGTCCTATATAAGGGAGGTTCCCTCCCATCAGGGTTGCCGGTGATCAATTGTTCTTGTCTCAACTGTGGTTCCTGGTTCACTTGGAAACTTGCTGAATCTTTCCTCTTCTTTGGAACACAGTGTATATAGGCACTGGCACTTTAGATACCATATTGTCCACACACATTTAGTAGGCTTATCTTATTTCTCTCATTGCTATCCTGGCCGATATTTTTGTACTATTGCCAAATCTGTTACCATCTCACATTCTTAATTGTTTTTATTATATTGATGTCCCGATATTGTTATCTGATATTTGATATTTTGAGATATTTGTGGGGACTTGTACTCTGGAGGCTGGAGGTTTTTCCTGCAATAGTTGTTTCTATCACATGTATTTTGTATTTTGTATATCTGTTCAATAAATATGAATTTTATATGTATCACCTGATTGCTCCAATCTTCTCCTATTATTGCATGTTGTTTGGGAGTGGGTGTTCCTAGTGTGGGTATGTTGTCCCACACTACCAGCATTACTCTAATGCCATTATGGGGATTTTTTGTGTATATCACCAGCGATCATGTAGCGACATACCAGCGATCCTGACAAGTTCATATTGTTGTTGGGATCGCTGGTGAGTCTCTATGTGTGACGGGGCCCTTACATTGCCGAAACAGACTCCAGCTCTATCGCCTAATCTTCTGAAGTTTCAAAAAATGCAAGCACTGAGTCATCAGTGCAGGCTCCTGGTCAGGAACAACACCTTTGCTTGTGTCCTTCACTCCCACCAAAAATGAAGGATGCGGCAGGCCACACTTCAGATTGCTCCATGGAGCTCTTTTCATATACTATGAATGGGTTATCAAGTCAAATGCTGAATTCCCCAATCCAAGATGAATCTGACATGGAGTGAACTGATTCACAGCCACTGCTAGATGATTCTGCTGGTACATTGACCCACAGCACTACATTGCCCTTGCAGTCTACAGAGCCAGAATCTGACCCTGATGAAACTCAGGTGCCCCTTCCCACATACTATACCACCTTACACGGTGACACAGAGGAAGGTGCATATGAAATTGAAGAGGAGGTGATGGATGACCCAGTTGTTGACCTGGATTGGCATCCATTGGGGGAAGAGGGTGCCGCTGGCAATAGCTCAGAAGAGGAGAAGGATCCGCAGAAGGCATCGACATTGCAACAACGGTTTTCTGGCAGGCCCGTAGCTGTCCAAAAACGTGTTAAAAAAACAAAAAAAGAGTTGCAGGACAGCTTGGCCAGACGGTCCAATTAGCACAGCATGCAAGCCCTGAAAATTTATACCATAGTAGGAAGAGTGCAGTGTGGCACTTTTTTGACCAAAATACTATTGATGAGGCAAAGGTTATCTGTAAGAAACGCGGAAGGACCTTTAGCCGAGGGAAAAATCTGCGATATTTGAATACCAGTTGCATGCTTAGACATTTAATGACCATGCACTTGCAAGCGTGGACGGAATACAAAAATTCAGGTAGCACATGTGCACCTGCTCCAACTGAAGGTAGCCAGCAACGCTCCATCGCTTCCCCCTCTGTAAGCCCACCGGTTAGCACACCACCAGCAAGAAATGTTGAGGTGTCGTCGCAAGGCCAAATTAGTCAGGGAATCACAATTTTTTTGCAACGAACGACTGAATCTAGGTCATCAACACCACCACCATCACCATCACCAACCCCCTCTTAGTCCGTCATGTCCACCGCTAGTTCCCCCATATGCAGCTCTCAAGTCCAGCTCACCCTAGCAGACACTCTGTGTGGGACAAAAAAGTACTCATCCTCTCATCCGCGTACACTGGCTTTGAACGCCTACATTGTCAAACTGATCTCATTAGAGATGATGCCCTTCCGTTTGGTTGAAAGCGCAGCGTTCCGAGAGCTCAAGGCCTACGCTGTCCCACGCTATGACCTACCCAGTCGGCACTTCTTTTCTAGAAAAGCCAGCCCTGCCCTCCACCTGCATGTGAAAGACCGCATTGTCCATGCACTCAAACAATCAGTGAGTGGAAAGGTGCACCTCACAACAGATGCATGGGCCAGTAGGCATGACCAGGGCCATTACGTGTCCATCACTGCGCACTAGGTTAATGTGGTGGATGCAGGCTCCACAGGGGACAGCGGCGGTGGGACAGTGCTGCCTAGCCCACAATATAGGCAACAGTTGGCTGTAGGCGTTTGACCCTCCTCCTGTTGTGAATGTGTTAGAAATGAGTTCTGAGCAGAAGCTCCCTCTGGTGGTTGCAGACAGTGCTGAACCATTTAGTGAAGATTGGCAATCAGGAGTTACAGACTGGTCCTATATAAGGGAGGTTCCCTCCCATCAGGGTTGCCGGTGATCAATTGTTCTTGTCTCAACTGTGGTTCCTGGTTCACTTGGAAGCTTGCTGAATCTTTCCTATTCTCCTGCTCTCAGATAAGACATTTTCTGTTTTTATTTTTGTGCTTGCTTTTTGCATTGTTTCCTGCACTTTTGTGGAGGTCAGCCAGTCCCCTCTGGGGGCTTGTGCTCCTCTCAGTTTGTCTAAGCCACTGTTGTTTGTTCATTTGCCTTTTCCAGTTTTTCTTCAGTGGCTGCGGCTTAGTTTTGTTACACCAGAGAACTAATATAGGTGGTAGAGGTCATGTGATCTCAGGTGTTTTTGCAATTAGTAGAATTGGTACTTTTTAGGGTTTTTTGGGATTGCAGTAAGTGTCCTTCCTGTTTTTTTCTGTCTAGGAAGATTGGGCCCCAACGTTTGCTCATACTATTTTCTGTCTGTGTCTGTATTTCCTCTTGTCTAACCGCCATTACATGTTTGGGGGCTTCCTATGTTCTTTGGGGATCTGCTCCGGGGCAGATAGCTTTTCCTCTTTCTATCTTTAGGTGTAGTTAACCTCTCAGGCTGTGACGAGGCGTCTAGGACCAACGTAGGTACGCTCCACGGCTGCCTTTAGTTGTGGTGGTTAGTCAGGGTACTGCAATCCAGTAGATTCCAACCTCTCTGGTGTATTGCCGTTTTTGCTTGCTCTCCTCAGCTACCAAATCATAACATCCTCCTCCTCCAGAAGCGAAAGCTCGTCGACAGTGCACAGTCGCATGAGCACTCCATCCGCAGCTGCCAGTGCTGGATATGAAGTGTCACACTATCGAACAGCTAGTGGTAAGCGCCAGCAGGCTGTTTTAAAGATGATGTCTTTGGGCGACAACAGACACACCGCGGAGGTACTGGCCGACTACTTGCAGCGAGAAACTGAGTCATTGCTGGGCAGTCTACATTTTGAGCCAGGCAAGGTAGTAGGTGATAACGGCCGTAATTTTGTGGCAGCCATAGCCCTGGCAAAACTCAGACACATACCTTGCCTGGCTCACAAATTGAACCTGGTGGTGCAGTGCTTCCTAAATAATTATCCGGAGTTAATAGCCATGCTCCATAAGGTGCGAAGACTGTGCTCACACATCCGTCGCTCGACCGTAGACTCCAGTCGTATGCAGAGGCTGCAGCGATCACTCCACCTCCCCAAGCACTGCCTAATCATAGACGTTGCAAAAAGGTATATCTCCATCATGCACATGGTTGAGAGGCTGTGCAAACAGAGGCAGGCTGTAATTCATTTGTGGGAGGATACACGGGCAGGCAGTTTGAGGGCAGACATCGAATTGTCGGGTGTGCAGTGGTCAAAGCTGAAAGACCTCTCTTAAGTCCTTCAGTGTTTAGCGGAATGCACACGGCTGGTAATCGCAGATGACGCCATCATAAGCATGAGCATCCCACTTATGCGTCTGCTCATGTAAACTTTGACACACATTAAGGATCAGGCGTCTGCAGCGGAGGAGGAGGGAAGCCTTGATGACAGTCAGCCATTGTCTGCTCAGGAAACAGTCCTGGACGAGGTGGAGGAAGAAGAGGAAGAGGAGGAGGAGGATGAGGGGGATGATTATTTTGGGGAGGAGGATGCTTCTCAGGGGGCAAGCAAAAATGTTGGCTTGCCAAGGTCAGGTACATGGTTTGTGCGTGACTGGAGGGATGTGGATTTGGCAGAAAGTGCTCTTCCAACCACCACTGGCAGTGCATCATTGACACTTGGAACATTGGCCCACATATGTGATTATGTCTTGCGGATCCTAAAAAGGGACCCCTGCATTGCCAAAATGATGAAAGATGATGACTACTGGTTTGCCAGCATCCTCGATCCAAGCTATAAAGGCAAATTACAGAACATCATGCCACAGGAGAACCTAGAGCTAATATTGGCGAACAAACAAGCAACTCTTGTAAACCGTTTGTTAGAGGCATTCCCAGCACACAGCAGCGGTGCATGTTCTATCACGAGTCATAGTGGGCCAAATGGAAAAGGTGTTTGTGGTGCACACAGCCGAAGTGACATTGGAGACAGGGGTTTCATGACCATGTTGTGGACTGATTTCTCAAGTACTGCTCACACGACTGTTAATACTGAATCGATTAAAACAGACAGGAGACAGCAGTTATCAACTATGGTTCAAAATTACCTCTCCTCCCTTATCGATGTTCTCCGTCACAGTTCATTCCCCTTTGACTACTGGGCCTGTAAACTGGACACCTGGCCTGAATTGGCACAATATATCTTACAGGAGCTTGCTTGCCCTGCTGGTAGTGTGCTATCAGAATGAGTCTTCAGTGCTGCTGGATCAATCCTGACTGAAAGAAGGACCCGGCTGTCGACCCAAAATGTTGATTAAAATGAACCATGCCTGGGTTTCAAAGGATTTTGTACCACCTTCCCCTGATGACACATAGGTTGCCAGCAAAATGGCTCGCTTTGTCCTCCTCTTCCTCCGACTTCTATATCCAATTCCTCCATTTGCAGATGCTGAACGTCCAGCCTACACCTCATCATATGCCAGTTTTTCCAACTCTCTAACTGGGCTGTCCACCCCCCAGGGCCAGCGTCACCACCTGGCACACCCGGACAAGTGCCGGTGCCCTGAGCAGGTGGGGAGGTCCACTCGTGAGCGACCGCACTGGCACAGGGCACCTAATAGTATGCCGGTGTCTGACTGTGGGGGGGCCCACTCGCCGTCAGAGACACCTTGGCGTACTATGAGGGGCCCTGTGCCAGTCCCGTCGCCCATGAGTGGGCCCCCCCTGCTTACTCAGGGCCCCAGCACTTTCAATACTTACCTGCTCCACCGCTGTGACGTCATCCGCGTTTCCAGACAGTTACATTCAGGTCAGAGAGCGCAATGACGCTGAGGAGTCCAGAGTAGAGCAGTGCCCAGCCAGTAGAGGTATTTCATTTTTTTTGGGTAAATCAAGTTTATTTAGGTATTTATACACATCACATGCAAAAAAAATTATATAGCAACTATAACTTTTCCCCAGAAAGTCATACATATAATACAAATGTTGGATGAGCGCCTGAGGTGTTTGCTCATGTAGGAAATTATCATCAGTATTACTTTGTTTATAAATTTTAAAGAAGAAGGTACCTAGACTAAGACTGTAGGTCTACAAAAGAAAAGAAGATAGAGTAGAAACAAGGGGGAAAGAAGGGAATAGAAAAAAAAAGAAAAGGGGGAGGGGAAGGATTTTAAGGAGTGGGGTAGGAAATGTGGCTCCATCCAGTAGGTAAACTCATATGACCCATCATCTATGGGTCTATCAACCAAGAGTCCAATTCCAATGATTCTCTAAACATAACCCAGGAGGGCCCATGTGTTATATACCTTTCCTGTGGTACCATTCAGTTGTCCTATCAGCTGTTCCATTCTATATACAGTATGTCGTTGAGTTCCATCACCAAATCAGTAAGCAAGGGAACCTTTTCCTGTTTCCAAAATCTAGTAATCACGTTCCTGGTAGCAGTGAGAATATGTCTAAGAAGACCTTTCTTAAATCTAGAAATCGAGGAGCTACACAAGGACAGCAAGGCCACCTCCATTGTGGGTGTAATTTTGGTTAGAGACAGCTTGTTGCAGAGATCAAAGGATGCTAACCACAGTTTCTGTATGAGTGTGCAGTGCCACCAAATGTGTACAAATTAACCTCTATCTTTTAAGCATCTCCAGCACGTATCTGGTGTTGTTGGATAAATTATGCTTAAATCTGATGATCATCTGTACCACCTCGACAAGATTTTGTAGTTCCTCTCTTGTGGTGTCGAACAGAGCGATGACCTGAATGTGCATAAGTGAATCTTTGTTCTTTCTTCAACTGATAAGGGTCTACCCAAATCAATCTCCTATTTAGAAAAAAATGCTGGGAAATCTTTCTATGGGGTCTGCCCTTCTTGGAAGGTTTTGTATAATAAAGACATAGTGAGATCTATAGAGTTTGTTGATAAACAAAGAGTCTCAAACGGAGATAATATTCAGTATGGATCGGATTGTTTGGCTAATGTAATAATAAACCTCTATATTTGTTCATAAAAGAACCATGCACCTGTTGGCGGGCTCCTTGTCCCGAAAAATGTCCTAGAGAGACCTCATCCCTGTCCTTGTAATATAATCATGGATTATGGGGCATGAAGCTCTATTTTTATGTAGATAAGTGTCTCTTTTTAATCCTGCAGGAAAGGATGGAATGTCATATATAGGAGTTAGGGGGCCAGGAGACGAAGAGACTCCCAGCTCTCGACTCCCTCTTTTGATAAATGATATCATGTTTTTGGTGAGGAAGGGTAAAGGTATATCCCGTTCTTCCATCAGGGACCAAATAACTATATGGGAGTCACATCCATTAAGATCATTTTCTAATGTAACCCATTTTTTGGGGTTTTTATTATGAAACAGCTCTAAAATACATGTACCAATTGCTGCTTGACTATACATAACAAAATCTGGCAGACCTATTCCCCCTTGCTTCGATCTACTTCCAAAAAGTATGAAATACGTGCTCGTTTTGTGACAAAATTAAACAAGAAATCGCTTTTTTAAGACGTGAGAAAAAGGAGGCAAGTAAATACAAGTGGATTGTTTGTAAATAATATAGGAGACGGGGTAATAGATCCATTTAAATACCGCTCACTCTTCCAAACCAAGATAAAGGTAGTTTATGGCATTTTTCTAAGTTGAACTCAGCTTTATGTAAAGCTGTCTTAAAGTTTGCTTCACAAAAATTAGATACTTTGGCGGTGATTTTTATTCCTAGATAGGTAAGAGAATCTGAACACCACTTAAAAGGAAATGAAGATGCCAAACTCTGTCCACCTCACTTGGTTGGATTGAGATATTGAGAATCTCCGATTTGTGGGTATTATTTAGAAATTGCTCAGACAACCAAATCTATGTAATTCTGAGATAATAATTGTGAGATTTATAGTTGGGGAAGAGACATACAATAGGACATCATCTGCAAAAAGTGCCACTTTGTGCTCTTCTGATTGGGCTTTTATGCCTCTAATGGAGGGATTATTCCATATCGCGGTTGCTAGATGTTCCATAGTGAGTATATAAAACAAGGGTGAAAGAGGACAGCCTTGCCTCGTGCCGTTCCGAATTAAAAATGTATTTGAAAGTGCGCCATTCATTTTAACTTGAGCACTGGGAGATGAGTACAGGGCACAAATTCTACGGAGCATACTTTCTTTTAAGCCAATTCCTTCTAACGTTTGAAATATAAAATCCCAGTGCACCCTTTCGAAAGCCTTTTCTGTGTCAATTGACAGAATGCACATGGGTTCCTCTTTCTTGACCGCCCCAACAATCAAAGAAATAGTTCGGATGGTGGTATGTCATTTTTTTAAAATGTTTGGAGCAATATATGGGGAGCATTATACACTGGAGAATTAAATATGGGTCCCATTATACACTTGAGCATCATAGATAGGGTCCATTAGAAACTGTAGCATTATATATGGGGCCCATCATACACTGTAGCATTATAAATGTGGCCAATCATACACTGGAGCATCTTCCGTGGGGCCCATCATATACTGGAGCATTATATGGGGCCCATCATACACTGTAGCATTATAAATGGGGCCCATCATATACTGACGCATCATATGGGGCCCATTATATATGGAGCATTATATAGGCCCATCATACACTGGAGCATCATCCATGGGGTCCATCATATACTAGAGCATCATATGGGGTTCATTATTTATGGCATCATAGAGGGTATGGAGCATCATATGGAGCACATATGGGGACTATTCTGTATGGAGCATTATATGGAGCTCATTCTGTATGGAGCAATATATGGGGCCCATCATATACTGTATGGAGCTTTATATGCGACTCATTATACTGTATGGAGCAATATATGGGGCTCATTCTACTCTATGGGGACCGACCTATACTGTATGGGACATTATATGGGGACCATGATATACTGTAGCATTATGTGGAGCTAATCATATATTGTATGGAACATTATATGGGACCAATTATTCTGTATGGAGCAATATATGGGGCTCAATATTCTGTATGGCGCACTATGTGGTGGCCATAATACTGTATGGAGGAATATACTGTCCGTTTTTTGAGCTATTGTAGAATTTAAAATAGATATCAGTCATGTAATGTAAGAAGTGAAGTATTTGTCATTGTACTATACCTATATTTCTGTGCCATATCGGAGCATCATGAATTGTGGTAAGTGTTAAAGGGGCCCACTGACACTCTTTCACCCGGGGCACACGAAAACCTGGAGCCAGCCCTACCCCCCCCCCACAACTTTAGCCAAATAACCCCCAGTTTTCAATGCGTAACTATTATTATAAAGTAAATTTAGGTTGCCAAGCTTAAGTAATAAGAATTGATGTCGCTGGCATTGAAATGGGCACTGTAGGTGCGTTTACTTTCCTCCACTCCCTGCCGATTTTGCTTCCCCATTGACTTGCATTGGGTTTTGTGTTTCAGTCAGACCTTCTACTTTTCCCGATAGTCGGCTGATTTAGTTCGACTTGACTTTGAGAAAGTCGGGTTTCATAAAAAAGGCAAAGTCGCTCATCTCTACTTGTCAGCCTATGCACTCCATTGCAAGTCTCAGAGACCCACACACCTACATTGGGCCTACTTTTTAACTCAGTTTCCTGCAATGTCTCTTCCTTACCTGCCACTAGATGACCAGGGTGAACGTGTTCTGTACTGTTATAGGCCGGTGAATTTTGGGCCAGGGGGGCTGTGATGGCAATATTTTATTTATTAAAAAAGGTACCCCCCCATTGGTGAAAAGCTTGTCAGTCACTCCATTACAAGTGTCAGAGACCCACACCTCCACATGTCAGAGAGACCCACACCTCTACATTGGGCCTACTTCTTAAAGGGAATCTGTCACCCCATTTTTGCCCTATGAGATAGGGCCACTGCCATCAGGGGCTTATCTACAGCTTTCCATAATGCTGTAGATAAGCCCCCGATGTCACCTGAAAGAGAAGAAAAACGAGTTATATTATACTCACCCAGGGGCGTTCCGCCGTCCGGTCGGGTCCAATGGGCATCACGGTCCGGTCTGGGACCTCCCATCTTGTAGCGAAGCCGGCCTCTTCTTTCCGTCCCGTCGCGGCTCCTGCACAGGCGCACTGCTCTGCCCTGGTGAGGGCAGAGCAGAGTACTACAGTGCGCAGGCGCAGGACCTCTCTGACCTTTCCTGGCTGCGATGGGACGGAAAGAAGAGGCCGGCTTCGCTACAAGATGGGAGGCCCCGGACCGGACCGCGACGCCCATCAGACCCGACCGGACGGCGGAACGCCCCTGGGTGAGTATAATATAACTCGTTTTTCTTCTCTTTCAGGTGACATCGGGGGCTTATCTACAGCATTACAGAATGCTGTAGATAAGCCCCTGATGGCGGTGGCCCTATCTCATAGGGCAAAAATGGGGTGACAGATTCCCTTTAACTTTTTTTCCTGCAATGTCTCTTCCTTACCTGCCACTAGATGACCAGGGTGAACGTGTTCTGTACTGTTATAGGCCGGTGATATGATTGTCAGTCTATGCACTCCATTACAAGTCTCAGAGACCAACACACCTACATTGGGCCTACTTCTTAAACCTGTTTCCTGCAATGTCTTTTCCTTACCTGCCACTAGATGACCAGGGTGAACATGTTCTGTACTGTTATAGGCCGGTGAATTTTGGGCCAGGGGGGCTGTGATGGCAATATTTTATTTATTAAAAAAGTACCCCTCATTGGTGAAATGCTTGTCAGTCTATGCTCTCCATTACAAGTCTCAGAGACGCACACCCCTACATTGGGCCTACTTCTTAAGTCAGCTTACTGCAATGTCTCTTCCTTACCTGCCACTAGATGACCAGGGTGAACGTGTTCTGTACTGTTATAGGCTGGTGACTTTTGGGCAAGGGGGGCTGTGAAGGCAATAGTATATTTTTAAAAAAGGTACCCCCCATTGGTGAAACCACATCCTTGTTGTCAAAGACTTCATAACATTTGTGTACCTTAAAGAGCTCACTTGAAAAGCTCCTTTTTGTGTTGCCTGGTTGCTCACATTGGACACAAAACATTTCATATAAATTTGATAAAGCAATGCTGTTAGTTTGGCTCATTAGCTCATTTCAAATATTTCTTTGTACACTATATTTGTTTGTCTCCTTGAGAGCCATAACTTTGGCTGCATCAAATGGTAAGAGTTCAATACAAAAAAGTGATGGCTGAATGCTTGTAGATGCAGAAAAATATTTAGAATTGAGAGTCCTCAGTGGTTGATGCAGAGTACTTAATAAATTTTTGAATCTATAACTTCTATGAGTGAGACTGCATGTTCCTTCTTTACTGGATTATAAACCGGAAGGTAAAAAATGATCTTATTATCTCTAAATTACTTTGTTGAAAGACTCTGTGATCATCTATGATGTCTCCAATATTTACTCCAGAGCTGAAAGGAACAGTTAGGGAAAATTTAGCATGGTCACAGTTATATTTTCCAACATCTTCACATTAGTGCATTTCTCTCTTGTATTTCAGGAATATATAGTAGCAGCTGTTTTTTACATTAATTGCCTGTAGATCCTGGGAAATTTGATTGTATTGATTCTGCCAACTACTCAATGGGTTAATCTTCTGTTTTTCTTGAAAGGCTGAATAAACATATGATTGCTGTTGATCGTCATATTCTCCTGAAAATAATTCTTCATAGAGGGTCCCATCATACCATAAAAAAATAACGAAATGTTTATTGTCCAACAATATATTGCATCCTGCTCTCAACATATTGTCGGGTTTCCGTAAGCATTTGCAATTACAAGAAGGCTTTGACAGCTTGAGGTTTCAGGGTACACTTTAAAAAAGTTTTTAGATTTTTTTATACTAACTGTTTCATGTCCACAGTCACATTATTCAGACTGCATTGTTGCTTGTTCTCTTTAGCTTTAATGAAAGCATCCATAATTTTCTTGCATATTATTTTACAGATTTGCTACGATTTTAAGGAATCTTTATCACCATTTTTTGGCCCAATGTAGGTGTTTTTTTTCCGCAACAGTTCTCAAGTGTTATCTAATTGTGTTGAAACAGATGCAGATTCTTTGTTACTTTTTCCTTACAAGCAGTCCAATTTTTGACAAAGGTGTCTATGATGTCCAGAGTATTGTATTTAAAAATGTGTATCCCCCATTGGGAACTTGTTGAAAGCCCATGCACTGCATGTATGGGCATTATAAGTGTAAGAGATCCGGTCCTTTACCTTGAGCACATTTTTTACTGAGCCCTTTTTCAATGTCTACCTCTTATCTGCGACTACATGACCAGGGTAAACATGTTCTGTGAGGTTTATGGAAGTACAATTTTGGGCTAGGGTGTCTATGATTGCAATAATAATTTTTTTACAAAGTTAACCACCATGGGGAAATTTTAGTCAGCCCATGCACTGCGTGTATGGCCATTACTAGTCTAGGAGACCCGGTCCTTTACATTTGGCCTATTTGTTACTGAGGCCTTCATCACTGTCTCCTCCTTAACAGCCAATAGATGACCAGGGTGAACGTGTTATGTGCTGTTATAGGCAGTACAATTTTGGGCAAGTGTGTCTGTGATGACAAGAGTATATTTTTAACAAAACTACCCCTATGTGTAAATCACATCGTGGTTTGCAAAGACTTCAGAACATTAGCGTGCTTTAAAGACCGCACTTGTAAAGCTCCTTTTTTGTTGACTGGTTGATCACATTGGACACAATATACTGCATATAACTTTAACCCCTTAACGACCAAGCCATTTTGAAGGTTAATGACCAGGCAAATTTTTAAATTTCTGACCACTGTCTCTTTATGTGCTTATAACTCTGGAACGCTTCAACGGATCTTGGCGATTCAGAGAAAGTTTTGTCATGACATACTGTACTTCATGATAGTGGTAAAATTTCTTCGATATAACTTGCGTTTATTTATGAAAAAAACGGAAATATGGCAAAAATTTTGAAAATTTTTCAATTTTCAAACTTTTAATTTTTATTCCATTAAATCAGAGAGATACCGTATATACTCGTGTATAAGCCAAGATTTTCAGCACCTTTTTTCGTGCTGAAAATGCCCCCTCGGCTTATACACGAGTCATAGGGCAGAAACCAGCGGGGGAGGGGGTGCCGCGGCAGGAGCCGGTGGCTGGGATCATACTCACCCCTCCCCGTGCCATCGCTGAGTGTCCCTGCAATCCTGCAGCTCTCCCCGTCTTCCTGCAGCTCTTCAGCACTGAGCGGTGACGTAATACCCGCTCATTAAGGTCATGTAATATGGACGTGACGCCACTCCCATGGGCGTCGCCTCCATATTCATGCACTTAATGAGCGGTATTACATCACCGCTCAGCGCTGAAGAGAGCTGCAGGAAGACGGGGAGAACGCAGGATTGCAGGGACGCTCAGCGATGGCAGGGTGAGGGGTGAGTTTGATGGAGTAGAGGACAAGGAGAACGGAACACGACCGGGGGGGGAGAACGGTGGATGGGGGAAGCATAGAGGAGGACGGGGAAGCTGGAGCAGGACGGGGGAAGCATGGAGGAGGACAGGGGGAGAACAGAGGACGGGGAAGCATGGAACAGGACGGGGGGGGGGATCGGTGGACGGGGGAAGCATAGAGGAGGACGGGGGAAGCATAGAGGAGGACGGGGAGAACGGAGGACGGGGGAAGCATGGAGCAGGACTGGGGGGAGATCGGTGGACGGGGGAAGCGTGGAGGAGGACGGGGAAGCATGGAGCAGGACAGGGGAGGATGGAGGGCACAGCGGAGGACGGAGCAGGAGGGGGGGAGTACAGAGGAGAATGGGGGAGCTGTTATGTTTCGGTAGCTGAGGAGAGCAGGCAAAAAGGCAATACACCAGAGCAGTTGGAATCTATGAGATTGCAAGTACCCTGACTAACCACCACAACTAGAGGCAGCCGTGGAGCGTTCCTACGTTGGTCCTAGACGCCTCGTCACAGCCTGAGAAACTAACTACACCTAAAGACAGAAACAGGAAAGCTATCTGCCCCGGAGCAGAACCCCAAAGATAATAGAAAGCCCCCAAAAATGTAATGGCAATTAGACAAGAGGAAATACTGACACAGAAAGAAAATAGTATGAGCAAACGCTGGGGTCCAAACTATCTAAATAGAAAAGGATAGGAAGGGTACTTACTGCAATCCCAGAAAACCCTGAAAAGCACCAACTCTACTAATTTCAAAATCACCTGAGATCACACGACCTCTACCACCTAAATTAGTTCTCTGGTGTAACAAAATCAAAACAGCAGCCACTGAAAAAACTGGAAAAAGCAAAAGAACAAAACTCAGTGGCTGAACTAAACTGAGAGGGCAGAAGCCCCCAGAGGGGACCCTGAAGGCCCCCAAAGAAGTGCAGTACAAAATGCAAAAATATAGCACAAACACAAAAGAAGCAAAAGTCTTATCTGTAAGCAGGAGATGCAGAAACGACACAGCAGGCTACAAGGGAAACTGGAATGAAGGATTCAGACCAGAACAATTGATCACCGGCAACCCTGATGGGAAAATGACTCCCTTATATAAGACCAGTCAGTAACACCTGATTCCCAGTCCTCACAATCTTCACTAGCACCGCTTGTAACCACCAGAGGGAGCCTCTGCTCAGAACTAATCTCAAACCCATTCACAACAGTACCCCCCCTTGAGGAGGGGTCACCGAACCCTCATTTGAGCAACCAGGTCGGTCAGGATGAGTTCTATGATACGCACGGATAAGTCTCCTAGCATGGATGTCCGAAGCAAACACCCAAGAATTGTCTTCCTGACCATAACCTCTCCATTTAACCAAATACTGGAGTTTCCGTCTAGAAAAACGAGAATCCAATATTTTCTCAACCACATACTCCAGATTGCCCTCAACCAAAACAGGGTCAGGAGGCACAGCAGCAGGAACCACTGGCTCAACAAACCTCTTCAACAAGGACTTGTGGAACACGTTATGGATCTTAAATGTCCCTGGAAGAAGCAAACGAAAAGAAACAGGATTAATAATCTCCATGATCTTATAAGGTCCAATGAACCTAGGCTTAAATTTAGGAGATGCTACTCTCATAGGAATATTCTTTGAGGACAACCAGACCAAGTCCCCCACTTTAAACCGAGGACCATCAGTCCTATGCCGGTTAGCAAACCGCTGGGCCTTCTCCTGAGAGAGGGACAACCTCTCCACTACCTGGTCCCAAATCTGTTGCATACGCTCCACAACAGAGTCAACACCTGGACAGACAGAAGCCTCCGTCTGTCCTGAAGAAAATCGAGGGTGAAACCCAGAATTACAGAAAAACGGAGACATCAAAGTGGCAGAGCTAGCCCTATTATTAAGAGCAAACTCAGCCAAAGGCAAAAAAGAGACCCAGTCATCCTGATCAGCAGACACAAAGCATCTTAGATAAGTCTCCAATGTCTGGTTTGTTCTCTCAGTTTGACCATTGGTCTGAGGATGAAATGCCGAGGAGAAAGACAATTGAACACCCAGTTTAGAACAAAAAGTCCTCCAAAATCTGGAAACAAACTGGACTCCTCTGTCAGACACAATGTTCTCAGGAATGCCGTGTAAATGAACCACGTGCTGAAGGAACAACGGCACCAATTCAGAGGAGGAAGGCAACTTAGGTAATGGCACAAGATGTATCATTTTGGAAAATCTATCACAAATTACCCAGATGGTGGTCATTCTCTGAGAAACAGGAAGATCGGAAATGAAATCCATAGAGATATGGGTCCATGGTCTCTTGGGCACAGGCAATGGCATCAACAAACCACTAGAGCGAGAGCAAGGCTTGGAGCGAGAGCAAGTCCCGCAGGACTGCACAAATTCCCTGACATCACGAGACAAGGTAGGCCACCAAAAGGACCGACTAACCAAGTCTCTGGTACCAAAAATTCCGGGATACCCAGCCAATGCGGAACAATGAATCTCAGACATCACACTCTTTTTCCATTGGTCCGGGACAAACAATTTTCCAATAGGGCAGCGCTCGGGCCTATCCTCCTGACACCCCTCCAGAGCAAGTCTCAAATTGGGCGAGATGGCGGAAAGAACTACACCCTCTTTCAAAATAACAGAAGGATCAGATAACTCAGGAGAGTCCGCAAGGAAACTCCTCGAGAGGGCATCCGCCTTAACATTCTTAGTGCCAGGAAGAAAGGAAACCACAAAATTAAAACGTGTGAAAAACAAGGCCCACCTGGCCTGTCTAGGATTGAGTCGCTTGGCAGATTCCAGATAGACCAGATTCTTATGGTCCGTAAGGACCACCACCTGATGTTTGGCTCCCTCCAGCCAATGTCTCCACTCTTCAAAAGCCCACTTCATGGCCAACAACTCCCGATTACCCACGTCATAATTACGTTCAGTAGGAGAAAATTTTCGAGAGAAAAAGGCACAAGGGTTACTTTTAGAGGTCTCTGGATCTTTTTGGGACAAAACGGCACCTGCCCCAATTTCAGAGGCATCAACCTCCACCTGAAATGGCAGAGAAACATCAGGCTGCCGTAGAACAGGAGCAGAAGTGAATCTCTGCTTAAGTTCCTGAAATGCAGAGACTGCCTCAGGAGGCCAATTCACCACATCAGAACCCTTTCTGGTCAAATCAGTTAATGGTTTAACAATAACCGAGAAATTACCAATAAATTTACGATAAAAATTGGCAAAACCCAAAAATCTCTGAAGAGCCTTTAATGAAGTAGGTTGGACCCAATCACAGATGGCCTGAACCTTGACCGGGTCCATTTCAATAACAGATGGGGACAAAATGAATCCAGAAATGAGATCCTCTGTACGCCAAAAAGACACTTTGATCCCTTCACATACAGAGCATTCTCTCTCAAAATCTGGAATACAGTTCGAACATGTTTCACATGAGAGTCCCAGTCATTAGAAAAAATCAAGATATCATCCAAATAAACAATCAGAAATTTATCCACAAAATCCCTGAAAATGTCATTCATGAAGGACTGGAAGACGGAAGGAGCATTAGTGAGCCCAAAGGGCATCACTAGGTACTCAAAATGCCCTTCAGGGGTATTGAATGCCGTCTTCCATTCATCCCCGTGCTTAATGCGAATAAGGTTATACGCCCCCCTGAGGTCAAGCTTGGTAAACCAAGTAGCGTTTTTCACCCTGGAAAACAGGTCAGAAATCAAGGGTAACGGGTATTGATATTTCACAGTAATATTGTTCAAGAGACGATAATCAATACACGGCCTTAATGAACCATCTTTTTTGGCCACAAAGAAAAAACCGGCACCTAAGGGTGAAGAGGATGGTCTGATATGACCCTTCTCCAATGATTCCTTGATATAAGACCGCATAGCGTCATGTTCAGGTACAGACAAGTTAAAAAGGCGACCTTTAGGGAATTTACTACCCGGCACTAATTCAATAGCGCAGTCATAGCTCCTATGGGGAGGCAAGGATGCAGATTTACTTTCGCTAAACACATCAGAAAAATCAAACAAAAAGTCAGGAACATCCTGAGCCTGGGGGGAGGCAGAAAAAACAGGAGTGTTGGTATTAACACATTGGCAGCCCCAACTGGTTACAGACACAGATTTCCAATCCAAAACAGGATTATGAGACTGTAACCAAGGGAAACCCAGCACGATAATGTCATGCAGATTATATAGAACCAAAAATTTGCAGCACTCCTGGTGATCAGGTTCAACCCTCATTATCACCTGAGTAGAAAACTGGGGTTTATTCTCAGCCAAAGGGGTAGAATCGATCCCCAGTAGGGGAATAGACTTCTGTAGGGGTATCAAGGGAAACCCACAACGTTTAGCAAAATCATAATCCATCAGGTTAATAGCTGCTCCAGAATCAACGAAAGCCTGAGCAGAAAATGAGGACAGAGAGCATATCAGAGTGACAGTTAATAAAAACTTAGTCTGAACACTACCCAAGACAACTGAGCGTGCAAAACGTCTTCCCCGCTTAGGGCAGACTGAAATAGCATGAGAGGCATCACCACAGTAGAAACATAACCCATTGCGCTTTCGAAACTCATGACGCTGTGCCCCAGACACCACTCCATCACACTGCATGGGTTCAGAAGCTGGTTCACAAGGCAACACCATTCCACGCATACTTCTCCGCTCACGCAAACGTCTGTCAATTTGAATCGCTAATGACATAGAATCATTGAGACCAGAGGGGACAGGGAATCCCACCATAACATCCTTTAATTATCTGACAGACCCTTCCGGAAAAGGGCCGCCAAAGCGTCGTCATTCCATTTGGTCAGGACTGCCCACCTACGGAATCTCTGACAGTATAACTCAGCGTCATCAAGCCCCTGATTTAATGTCAACAAGGTTTTTTCAGCTTGATCAGTGACATTAGGCTCATCGTACAATAACCCCAAAGCCTGAAAAAACGCATCAACATCACTCAAAACAGGATCCCCAGGTATCAGGGAAAAAGCCCAATCCTGAGGATCGCCGCGCAGGAGAGAGATGATAATTTGAACCTGCTGCGCTGCGTTTCCTGAGGACTTAGACTTTAAGGCAAAAAACAATTTACAATTATTTTTGAAATTCTGAAACTTAGCTCGATCCCCCAAAAACAAATCTGGCATGGGGATCCCAGGTTCCACAACAGGCAACCTAGCAAGATATGCAGCAATACTCTGAACCTCAGTGGCAAGCTGATCCACACGGCCAGACAACCGTGCAAACTCCATTGGGAGAAAAGATCCTCCCCAGCACCCAGAGATACAGAGGGAGAAAAAAAAAAAAATGCAACAAACAGAAAAATATCTCTGACAACTCTGACAACCTTTTTTCTTTCACAATATTTTTCCCTTCTGTGAGTGCCATACAATTTTCAATTTTTTAGGCCTGTGATACTGTTATGTTTCGGTAGCTGAGGAGAGCAGGCAAAAAGGCAATACACCAGAGCAGTTGGAATCTATGAGATTGCAGTACCCTGACTAACCACCACAACTAGAGGCAGCCGTGGAGCGTTCCTACGTTGGTCCTAGACGCCTCGTCACAGCCTGAGAAACTAACTACACCTAAAGACAGAAACAGGAAAGCTATCTGCCCCGGAGCAGAACCCCAAAGATAATAGAAAGCCCCCAAAAATGTAATGGCAGTTAGACAAGAGGAAATACTGACACAGAAAGAAAATAGTATGAGCAAACGCTGGGGCCCAAACTATCTAAATAGAAAAGGATAGGAAGGGTACTTACTGCAATCCCAGAAAACCCTGAAAAGCACCAACTCTACTAATTTCAAAATCACCTGAGATCACACGACCTCTACCACCTAAATTAGTTCTCTGGTGTAACAAAATCAAAACAGCAGCCACTGAAAAAACTGGAAAAAGCAAAAGAACAAAACTCAGTGGCTGAACTAAACTGAGAGGGCAGAAGCCCCCAGAGGGGACCCTGAAGGCCCCCAAAGAAGTGCAGTACAAAATGCAAAAATATAGCACAAACACAAAAGAAGCAAAAGTCTTATCTGTAAGCAGGAGATGCAGAAACGACACAGCAGGCTACAAGGGAAACTGGAATGAAGGATTCAGACCAGAACAATTGATCACCGGCAACCCTGATGGGAAAATGACTCCCTTATATAAGACCAGTCAGTAACACCTGATTCCCAGTCCTCACAATCTTCACTAGCACCGCTTGTAACCACCAGAGGGAGCCTCTGCTCAGAACTCATCTCAAACCCATTCACAACAGGGAGCACAGAGCTGGATGGGGGAGCAGGACGGAGGCAGCACAGAGCAGGAGGGCAGTTTATACACCCGGCTTATACATGAGTCAATAATTTTTCCCAGTTTTTTGTGGCAAAATTAGGGGGGTCGGCTTATACACGGGTCGGCTTATACCCGAGTATATACGGTAGTTAATAAATAACATTTCCTACATGTCTACTTTACATCAGCACAATTTTGGAACCAAAATTTTTTTTTGTTAGGAAATTATAAGGGTTAAAAGTTGACCAGTGATTTCTCATTTTTACAACAAAATTTACAAAGCCATTTTTTTTTTAGGGACCACCTCACATTTGAAGTGAATTTGAGGGGTCAATATGACAGAAAATAGCCAAAAGTGACACCATTCTAAAAACTGCACCCCTCAACGTGTTCAAAGCCACATTCAATAAGTTTATTAACCCTTTAGGTACTTCACAAGAATTGAAGCAATGTGGAAGGAAAAAATGAACATTTAACTTTTTTTCCCAAAATTTTTCTTTCGACACAATTTTTTAAATTTTGTCAAGGGTGTCAGGAGAAAATGAACCACAATATTTGTTGTACAATTTCTCCTGAGTACACCGATACCCCATGTGTGGTGGAAAACCAATCTTTAGGAGTACGGCAGTGCTCAGAAGAGAAGGAGCATCATTTGAGATTTTGAATGTCAAATTGGCTGGAATCGAGAGCGGACACCATGTCGCGTTTGGAGAGTCCTTGATGTACCTAAACAGTGGAAACCCCCATAAGTGACCCCATTTTGGAAACTAGACACCACAAGGAACTTATCCAGATCTGTGGTGAGCACTTTGAACCCCCAAGGGCTTCACAGAAGGTGATAACGTAGAGCCGTAAAATTTAAAAATCATATTTTTTACACAAAAAATATCTTTTCACCCCCAATTTTTATTTTCAAAGGATAAAAGGATCACAAATGTTATTGTGCAATTTGTCCTGAGTACGCTGATACCCCATATGTGGGGGTAAACCACTATTTGGGCGCATGGCAGAGCTCGGAAGGGAAGCAGCGCCATTTGACTTTTTTGGCTGGAATTGAGACTGGACGCCATATCGCATTTGGAGAGTCCCTGATGTGCCTAAACAGTGGAAACCCCCACAAGTGACCCCATTTTGGAAACTAGACCCCCCAAAGGAACTTATATAAATGTGTTGTGAGAGCTTTGAACCCCCAAGGGCTTCACAGAAGGTTATAACGTAGAGCCGTAAAATTAAAAAATATATTTTTTCCACAAAAATGATCTTTTCATCCCAATTTTTATTTTCCAAAGGATAAAAGGACCCAAAAAGTTATTGTGCAATTTGTCCTGAGTACACTGATACCCCATATGTGGGGGTAAACCACTATTTGGGCGCATGGCAGAGCTCGGAAGGGAAGCAGCGCCATTTGACTTTTTTGGCTGGAATTGAGATTGGACGCCATGTCGCATTTGGAGAGTCCCTGTGTGCCTAAACAGTGGAAATCCCCCACAAGTGACCCCATTTTGGAAACTAGACCCCCCAAGGAACTTATCTAGATGTGTGGTGAGAGCTTTAAACTCCCAAGGGCTTCACAGTAAAGGTTATAACTTAGAGCCGTAAAATTAAAAAATCATATCTTTTCCACAAAAATGATCTTTCCACCCCCAATTTTTATTTTCCAAAGGGTAACAGGACCCCAAAAGTAATTGTGCAATTTGTCCTGAGTACGCTGATACCCCATATGTGGGGGTAAACCATTATTTTTACGCATGGCAGAGCTCGGAAGGGAAGGAGCGCCGTTTTCAAATGCAGACTTTGATGGAATGGTCTGCGGGTGTCATGTCGCGCTTGGAGAGCCCCTGATGTGCCTAAACAGTAGAAACCCCCCACAATTGACCCCATTTTGCAAACTAGACCCCCAAGGAACTTATCTAGATGTGTAGTCAGCACTTTGAACCCCCAAGGGCTTCACAGAAGTTTATAACGTAGAGCCGTGAAAATAAAAAAATCATGTTTTTTTCCACAAAAATGACCTTTTTGCCCCCAAATTTTTATTTTTATAAGGGTAACAGGAGAAATAGGACCCCAAAAGTTGATGTCCAATTTGTCCTGAGTACGCTGATATCCCATATGTGGGGAGGAACCACTGTGATCGCCTTACTGCGATCTTTGGGAGGCAGAATGAACAAATCCACAAAAGGTGAAGAATTGGTTTTATTTTTTACGTCGTTCCTCGTGCGGTATTAATGATTAGGCGACTTTATTTTTCGGGTCGGTGCGATTACAGTAATACCAGATTTATACCCTTTTTTCATGTTAGCTTCTGTCACACACTAAAGATGCTTTTTTTTGGAAGAATTTTTTGTAAGAAATTTTTGCATCGCCGTATTTTGAGAGCTATAATTTTTCCATATTTCGTCCGACAGAGTTATCTGTGGGCTTATTTTTTGCGGGACGAGTTGATGTTTTTATTGGTACCATATTCGGGAATATAACGTCTTTTGATCGCTTCCTATTCCGATTTTTGTGGAAGCAGAATGAACAAAAACAAGCAATTCAGGAATTGTTTTTTTTTTTCCTCCGTTCCGCGTGTGGTAAAATTGATAAAGCAGCTTTATTTTTCAAGTCACTACGATTACAGCGATACCTCATTTATATATTTTTTTATGTTTTGGCGTTTTTTACGCAATAAAAAATTTAATAGAAAAATAATTATTTTTGCATCAGTTTATTCCGCGAGCTATAACTTTTTTATTTTTCCGTTGATGACGCTGTTTAGCAGCTTGTTTTTTGCGGAACAAGATGACGTTTTCAGTGGTACCATGATTATTTATATCCGTCATTTTGATCGCGTGTTATTGCACTTTTTCCAAGCGGTATGATGATACCGCTTGGAAAAAGTATAATTTACTACTTTTTTTGTGTTTTTTTTTTACGGCTTTCACTGAAGGGGTTAACTAGGGTTACACTTTTATAGATGGGATTTTTATGGACGTGGCGATACCAAACATGTGTATTTTTTTGTTTTTTGTTTTTTTTTATTACATAAAAATGTGTATTTTTTAGGGGAATTTTTTAAAATTATTTTTTAATATTTTTTTTACAATTTTTTTAAAAAAATGCTTTTTTTTTACCTGGGACTTTCAATTTTTTACTTATGATTGCAGTTACAATGCATTGCAATGCTCCAGCATTGCAATGCATTGTACCTATGGTGAAAGCTGCTGTGAGCTTGGTCACAGCAGTTTTCCGTAGCTAGATGACCCGGAGGTTGTCATGACAACCCCTGGGTCATCAAGGCAGAGATCGGGCCCTGCAAATACATTGCGGGGCGCCGATCTGGGGCAGATCGATCGCAGCAGTCAGGGGGTTAACAGCCAGGGGCGGGTGGGGGCGCAGCTCCTTTCTGTCAGTGCAGGAAGCTCGGCCACTGCAGCGCTGAGCTCCTGCACTGATCAGGCAGAAGAGGCTGAAATTTCAGCCTCTTCTGCCTGATCGCTGCTGTGTTTGGTCAGTCACATTGACTGACCAATCACAGCGCTCTGGGTGCGGGGACTGACTGCAAAGGTCCCCGCACCGCTTGCTGTGCCTGTCAGCTGTCTGTGACAGCTGTCGGCACTGAACTACCACTGCGTGTTTACACGCAGTGGTAGTTCAAAGGCATGATGTGCACAGTCCATCAAGGTGCCAAAACTGACACCTTGCCATGACGGACTGTGCACGTCATTGGACATTAAGGGGTTAATAAAGCAATGCTGTTAATGTGGCTCAGTAGCTCAATATAAATATATCTTTTGCCACTCTTTATTTGCTCTTATTGAAAGCCATTACTTTGGCTGCATCTAATGGTAAGTGTTCAATAGCAAAAAGTGACAGCTGAATGCTTGTAGATGCAGAGTACGTAATGTAATCAATTGTGGCTGAGATAACTTGTATGAAGGAGACTGCATGTTCATTCTTTACTGGATAATAAACAGGAATAATAATAAATGCTCTTTTTATCTGTAAATTATTTTTTTGAAAGGATGTCAGATCCTCTATTGTGTCTCCATTATTTACTACACAGCAGAACGGAACAGTTATGGAAAATTGAGCATGTTCACAGTTATGTTTTAGAACATCTTCACATTCTTGCAGTTAGCTCTTTTATTCCGGAATACATGGTAGCAGCTATTTTTAACATTACTTACCCATAGATTCTGGTCAAGAAGATTGTCATGATTCTCAAAGGGTTAAGCTTAAGTTTGTCTAGAAAGGCTGACTAAAGATATGATTGCTGTTAATAGTGTAGTGTGAATATACAAATGGCTATTTTGAATCCATATTGAAATATATAGAACACATTCAGACAATTACAAAGCTGCATTTCTGGTCAAACATTTACAGATGTGACAGACAATGCTCACAGTGACCCAATCTTGAGAACTGTTTGTTTATTCACTTCACAAACAGTTCTAAAGGGTATGCCACACTAAACAATATCGCTAACGAGATCGCTAAAAAACGTCACTATTTAGCGATCCCGTTAGCGATATTGTTCAGTGCGGCAGCTTCCAGCGACGAGCTTCCTGCTGTGATCTCGCTCGTCGCTGGAATCGTTCCGGACCCTATTTCATCGCTGGCGCTCCCGCTGGGTAAGTATCTAATCGCTGTGTGGCACCTTTTCTTAGCGATTTAGCGGTACTTTTGTACCGCTAAAGTCGTTAAGAAGATCGCTAACGGCGATAGCGTCGTTAACTATATCGCTAAATGTGGCCGCATTTAGCGATATAGAAACAATCCCGCTAGCGATCGCATTAGTATGCGTCGTTATCGTGATCGCTAGCGGGATTGTTTAGTGTGGCAGTACCTTAAGCTTCTATATGTTTGTTGTTTGTCATTGTAAAACATTAAGGTTTAAATAAACTCTGTGTATGGTGGTTTTATCTAAATCCTTGTGGCTTTTATATTGTAAGGGTTTATGGCCCCTCGTCTGATGACTCCATGATATCTCATTTTCATTCGACCTTGAAAGCTGGCCACTTGAAGGGCTGGGTGAAAGTACAGTTACTACATTGTTTAATTCACTACATAGGAGCAGAGAAACATGACTAAAGGGTATGCCACACTAAACAACATCGCTAACGGGATCGCTAAAAAACGTCACTATTTAGCGATCCCGTTAGCGATGTTGTTGTGTGCGGCATCTACCAGCGACGTGGCCCCTGCTGAGATCCTGCTGTGATCTCGCTCGTCGCTGACATCGTTCCGGACCCTATTTTATCGTCGGCGCCCCGCTGGTAAGTATATATCGCTGAGTGTGGCACCTTTTCTTAGCGATTTAGCGGTACTTTTGTACCGCTAAAGTCGTTAAGGAGATCGCTAACCGCGATAGCGTCCTTAACGACATCGCTAAGTTAAGCCGCTATCAGCGATATAGAAACAATCCCGCTAGCGATCGCATTAGTATGCGTCGTTATCGTTATCGCTAGCGGGATTGTTTAGTGTGGCAGTACCTTAAGACAGAAGCAAAAACTGGGGTACCTGTATGTGTACAGTGTGTTCATACCTGCCTAATTGGGGACGCCCATGCAGTGTAGTGAATCTCCCTGGGGTTTTCTGTCTTGGTGTTGCTTCACTGATATTCCAGACGGATGATGTTTAAAAGCCTCTGGGTGATGTAAGTATACTGTATGTAGTTAATCTTTATATATACAGTACAGACCAAAAGTTTGGACACACCTTCTCATTCAAAGATTTTTCTGTATTTTCATGACTATGAAAATTGTACATTCACATTGAAGGCATCAAAACTAAGAATTAACACATGTGGAATTATATACTTAACAGAAAAGTGTGAAACAACTGAAAATATGTCTTATATTCTAGGTTCTTCAAAGTAACCACCTTTTTCTTTGATTACTGCTTTGCACACTCTTGACATTCTCTTGATGAGCTTCAAGAGGTAGTCACCGGAAATGGTTTTCACTTCACAGGTGTGCCCTTTCAGGTTTAATAAGTGGGATTTCTGGCCTTATAAATGGGGTTGGGACCATCAGTTGTGTTGTGCAGAAGTCTGGTGGATACACAGCTGATAGTCCTACTGAATAGACTGTTAGAATGTGTATTATGGTAAGAAAAAAGCAGCTAAGTAAAGAAAAACGAGTGGCCACCATTACTTTCAGAAATGAAGGTCAGTCAGTCCGAAAAATTGGGAAAACTTTGAAAGTGTCCCCAAGTGCAGTTGCAAAAACCATCAAGCGCTACAAAGAAACTGGCTCACATGAGGACCGCCCCAGGAAAGGAAGACCAAGAGTCACCTCTGCTTCTGAGGATAAGTTTATCCGAGTCACCAGCCTCAGAAATTGCAGGTTTACAGCAGCTCAGATTAGAGACCAGGTCAATGCCACACAGAGTTCTAGCAGCAGACACATCTCTGCTACAACTGTTAAGAGGAGACTTTGTGCAGCAGGCCTTCATGGTAAAATAGCTGCTAGAAAACCACTGATAAGGACAGGCAACAAGCAGCAGAGACTTGTTTGGGCTAAAGAACACAAGGAATGGACATTAGACCAGTGGAAATCTGTGTTTTGGTCTGATGAGTCCAAATTTGAGATCTTTGGTTCCAACCACCATGTCTTTGTGCGATGCAGAAAAGGTGAATGGATGGACTCTACATGCCTGGTTCCCACCGTGAAGCATGGAGGAGGAGGTGTGATGGTGTGGGGGTGGTTTGCTGGTGACACTGTTGGGGATTTGTTCAAAATTGAAGGCATACTGAAACAGCATGGCTACCACAGCATCTTGCAGCGGCATGCTATTCCATCCGGTTTGCGTTTAGTTGGACCATCATTTATTTTTCAACAGGACAGTGACCCCAAACACACCTCCAGGCTGTGTAAGGGCTATTTGACCAAGAAGGAGAGTGATGGGGTGCTACGCCAGATGACCTGCCCTCCACAGTCACCAGACCTGAACCCAATCGAGATGGTTTGGGGTGAGCTGGACCGCAGAGTGAAGGCAAAAGGGCCAACAAGTGCTAAGCATCTCTGGGAATTCCTTCAAGATTGTTGGAAGACCATTTCCGGTGACTACCTCTTGCAGCTCATCAAGAGAATGCCAAGAGTGTGCAAAGCAGTCATCAAAGCAAAAGGTGGCTACTTTGAAGAACCTAGAATATAAGACATATTTTCAGTTGTTTCACACTTTTTTGTTAAGTTTCTAATTCCATTTGTGTTAATTCATAGTTTTGATGCCTTTAGTGTGAATGTACATTTTTCATAGCCATGAAAATACAGAAAAATCTTCGAATGAGACGGTGTGTCCAAACTTTTGGTCTGTACTGTACTTAATCATTATATGTATTTAATCCATATATGTACTTAACCTTTGTATGTTAAAATATACAATAGTGTACACACTCATACTATTCAATCATACTATTCCTTGAATTTTGTACTGTGAAATAAAATTGCATTATATTGCAGGTATTAGCCTTCTTTAACCACTTACTGCCATCGGACGTACTATCTCGTCCATGGTACCTGGGCCCGTATGACCACGGACGGGATAGTACGTCCCATGCGATCGGACAGCGCAGCGGATCGTGGCCGGGTGTCAGCTGTGTGTCAGGAGTGGTCACGGACTGCTCCCGGCACATTAACCCCTGGCACACCGCGATCAAACATGATCGCGGTGTACTGGGGGCACAGGGGAGCATCGCGCAGGGAGGGGGCTCCCTGCGCGCTCCCCTGAGACCCTCAGAACAGCGCGATGTATCGCACTGTTCCGAGGGTCCCTCCTCCCTGCAGGACCCCGGATCCAAGATGGCGCCGGGGTCCTTCTGTGTCCTGCAGGGAGGCGGTTTCCTCAGTGCCTGCTGAGAGCAGGCACTGAGAAGCCTGCAGCGATGCCAGAGCGATCGCTGGTGTGACAGAGTGCTGTGCACACTGTCACACCAGCGATCTGGTATTATACAGTGATGTCCCACCCTGGGACAAAGTAAAAAAGTAAAAAAAATAAAAATAACAAGTGTTAAAAAAAATCATAAAAAAAAAAAATATTCCCCAATAAATTCATTTCTTCATGTAAATAAAAAAAAACAAAACAATAAAAGTACGCATATTTGGTATCGCCGCGTCTGTAACGACCTGCCCTATAAAGCTGACCCATTAGTTAACCCCTTTAGCGAACCCCTTAAAAAATAAAAAATAAGAACATAGCAAAAAACAATGCTTTATCATCACACCGCCAAACAAAAAGTGGAATAACACACGATAAAAAAGACAGATATAAATAAACATGATACCACTGAAAACATCATCTTGTCCCGCAAAAAACGAGCTGCCGTACAGCATCATCAGCGAAAAAATAAAAAAGTTATAGCTCGCAGAATAAAGCGATGCAAAAATAATTATTTTTTATATAAAATTGTTTTATTGTATAAAAGCGCCAAAACAATAAAAAATGATATAAATGAGATATCGCTGTAATCGTACTGACCCGAAGAATAAAACTGCTGTATCAATTTTACCACACGCTGAACGGTATAAACGCCCCCCCAAAAGAAATTCATGAATTGCTGATTTTTGTTCATTCTAACCTCTCAAAAATTGTAATAAAAAGTGATCAAAAAATGTCACGTGCCCAAATATGGTACCAATAAAAACATCAACTCGTACCGCAAAAAATAAGACCTCATATGACTCTGTGGGCCAAAATATGCAAAAATTATAGGTCTCAAAATGTGGTGATGCAAAAACTATTTTTTGCAATAAAAAGCGTCTTTTAGCGTGACAGCTGCCATAAAAACCCACTATAAATAGTAAATCAAACCCCCTTATCACCCCCTTAGTTAGGGAAAAATAATAAACTTAAAAAAATGTATTTATTTCCATTTTCCGTTAGGGTTAGGGTTGGGGCTAAAGTTAGGGTTAGGGTTGTGGCTAAAGTTAGAATTAGGGTTAAGGTTGGGATTAGAGTTAGGGTTGGGATTAGGGTTGGGGGTGTGTTAAGGTTAGGGTTATGATTAGTGTTAGGGGTGTGTTGGGGTTAGGGTTAGAGTTAGAATTGGGGGGGTTTCCACTGTTTAGGCACATCAGGGGGCTCTCCAAATGTGACATGGTGTCTGATCTCAATTCCAGCCAATTCTGCGTTGAAAAAGTAAAGCGGTGCTCCTTCCCTTCTGACCTCTGCCATGCGCGCAAACAGTAGTTTACCCCCACATATGGGGTATCAGCGTACTCAGGACAAATTGCAAAATAACTCTTGGGGTCTAATTTCTTCTGTTACCCTTGTGAAAAAAATTGGGGTGAAAATATCATTTTTATTGAAAAAAATTATGATTTTTTTATTTTTATAGCTCTACGTTATAAACTTCTGTATAAACATGAACAGCTGCATGGGTAACGCTGAAAATTGTGGGTAACACAAACGAATGTGGAAACCAAAATGTCACTACTCATATATAAACATGATATAGAGGAGAAGGCAAGAGTCATTAGTGACCAGAAATAATCATATATAAAAGGTAAATATTTATTGTACAAATCAATAAAATAATAGCACAAAAATACATGTAATATAATTAGAAACACATACAAAACGTGTGCACATACAAGGAAAAATTGCCTCCTAGCGGTTACAATGAGTAAACACTTGTGGTAACAGTACATGAGATGGCTATAGTATAGAGGTAGAACATATACATATGTCCTTTGCAGCAAAGTAAAATGCCATATTTAAAAAACCTATTGAACCACAATATTGGGACATGTCCTATCACAACAGCGAACGCTCCAGATGTAATCAGAAATGGTATAACGCCGTCATATAAGAGATCAGCACAAGTAAGTGAAGCGTTGCCATATAGAGACAAGAGACATGCTCACCAAAGGGTTAAAGTACCGCAGGAGGAAAAATCACCCCGTAATCAAGATGCCGCCCCAACTTGTTACCACAAGTGTTTACTCATTGTAACCGCTAGGAGGCAATTTTTCCTTGTATGTGCACACGTTTTGTATGTGTTTCTAATTATATTACATGTATTTTTGTGCTATTATTTTATTGATTTGTACAATAAATATTTACCTTTTATATATGATTATTTCTGGTCACTAGTTATAAACTTCTGTGAAGCACTTGGGGGTTCAAAGTTCTCCCCACATATCTAGATAAGTTCCTTGGGTGGTCTAGTTTCCAAAATGGGGTTATTTGTGGGGGGTTTCCAATGTTTAGGCACATCAGGGGCTCTCCAAACGCGACATGACACCCCAGACCATTCCATCAAAGTCTGCAATCCAAAACGTTACTACTTCCCTTCCGAGCCCCAACGTGTGCCTACGCAGTAGTTTTCTCCCACATATGGGGTATCAGCGTACTCAGGACAAATTGGACAACAACTGTTGGGGTCCAATTTCATCTGTTACCGTTGTGAAAATAACATATTGGGGGTGAAAAAATCATTTCTGTAAAAAAAAAATGATTTTTTTGTTTTTGCGGCTGTACGTTATAAACTTCTGTGAAGCACTTGGGGGTTCATAGTGCTCACCACACATCTAGATAAGTTCCTTGGGGGGTCTATTTTCCAAAATGGGGTCACTTTTGGGGGGTTTCCACTGTTTAGGCACATCAGAGGCTCTCCAAATGTGACATGATGCCTGCAAACCATTCCATCAAAGTCTGCAATCCAAAACGTCACTACTTCCCTTCCGAGCCCCGACGTGTGCCTACGCAGTAGTTTTCTCCCACATATGGGGTATCAGCGTACTCGGGACAAATTGGACAACAACTTTTGGCATCCAATTTCTCCTATTACCCTTGGGAAAATAAAAATTTGGGGACTAAAAGATCATGTTTGTGGAAAAAATGATTTTTTTATTTTCATGCTCGGGCGTTATAAACTTTAGTGAAACACCTGGGGGTTCAAAGTTCTCACCACACATCTAGATACGTTCCTTGGGGGGTTTAGTTTCCAAAATGGTGTCATTTGTGGGGGTTTCCACTGTTTAGGCACATCAGGGGCTCTCCAAACACGACATGGCGACCAGCCTACTCTGCTTTGAAACAGTCAAACGACGCTCCCTCCCTTCCGAGCTCTGCCATGCACCCAAACAGTGGTTTACCCCCACATATGGGGTATCAGCGTACTCAGGACAAATTGCACAATAACGTTTGGGCTCTTGTTACCCTTGGGAAAATAAAAATTGGGGTGAAAAGATCATTTTTGTTGAAAAAATATGATTTTTTAATTTTACGGCTCTACGTTATAAACTTCTGTGAAGCGCTTGGGGGTTCAAATTGCTCACCACAGATCTAGATAAGTTCCTTAGGGGGTCTATTTTCCAAAATGGGGTCACTTGTGAGGGCTTTCCACTGTTTGGGCACATCAGGGGCTATCCAAATGCAACATGTCCTCCAATCTCAATTCCAGCCAATTTTGTTTGGAAAAAGTCAAACGGCGCTCCTTCCCTTCCGAGACCGACCGTGCACCCAAACAGTGGTTTTCCCCCACATATGGGGTATTGGTGTACTCAGGAGAAATTGCACAACAACTTTATCTGTCCATTTTCTCCTTTAACTGTTGTGAAAGTAAAAAAAAAGTTTGTAAAAGATAATTTTTGTGATTAAAGTTAAATATTAATTTTTTCCTTCCATGTTGCTTCAGCTCCTGTGAAGCACCTGAAGGGTTAATAAACTTATTGAATGTTGTTTTTAGTATCTTGAGGGGTGCAGTTTTTAGAATGGTGTCACTTTTGGGTATTTTCTGCCATATAGACCCCCAAAGTGACTTCAAATGTGAGGTGGTCCCTAAAAAAATGGCTTTGTAAATTTTGTTGTAAAAATGAGAAATCGCTGGTCAACTTTTAACTCTTAAAATTTCCTAACAAAAAAAATTTTGGTTTCAAAATTGTGCTGATGTAAAGTAGACATGTGGGAAATGTTATTTATTAACTATTTTGTGTGACATATTTCTCTGTTTTAAGGGAATAAAAATTCAAAGTTTGAAAATCGCAAAATTTTCAAAATCTTTGCCATATTTGCATTTTTTTCAAAAATAAACGCAAGTTATATCGAAGAAGTTTTACCACTAACGTGTAGTACAATATGTCACGAGAAAACTTTCTCAGAATCGCGAAGATCTGTTGAAGCGTTCCAGAGTTATAACCTCATAAAGAGACAGTGGTCAGAATTGTAAAAATTGGCCCGGTCAGTAACGTGCAAACCACCCTTGGGGGTTAAGGGGTTAAAGCCGTATCTGAACCTTAGGCTGGAGTCACACACAACCACAAAAAATCGGTCCGTTTTAGACGGTCGATTGTCGGATCAAAATGCAAACATCACACATCCTTCTGGCATCCGATTTTCCTTCAAAGATGCGATTTAATCGCATGTGTGTGTACCTTGTAACATCCGATTTTCATCCGACTTGCGAGATTTTCTCGCAGGCTTGCAAAACTGACATATAATGGATCCAAAAGAATAGTATTTAAATGCCAAAAGAAAGAATAGATATATACACATAGAGCACATATATATATATATATATATATATATATATATATATGTCATTGTGACATATATATACATATATTTATAGTTCTTACACTTCTACATACTGTTATAGCCGCTAATTCAATTGCCGGCTTCAGTGAAATCACAGAAGCCGACATGAAATGATACATTGTTTCCACACATTTAACCATGTAATTTCATGTATTTTTATATATGTTTGAAACATACAATTACATGAGTAGAAAAAAAACACAGATGATGTCAGCTTACCCCAATGTTCATGATGCACATAAATATCCTCACTCCTCGCACGGATGTGGCAGAGCAACCATAGCAAGCAAAGAAAAAGAAGAAAAATCCAGCGTGGAGCAGAGATGATTAAAAATAAAAAGTCTTTAATAAAGTTGACTAAAAATGAACAGCAATATCACGCAGTACAGACCCACAGAGATATGGCAGAACGATCTACGCGTTTCGACGTGTGTCTTTCTCAAGATCTGTATATGTATATGTGTGCTAAATTTCAGACATGTAGGGGTTAATTAAAGGTGTAAATTCGTTAAAAAAAAATGCGTGGGCTCCCGCTGTATTTTCTCCACCAGACAGACAAAGCAAGCGAGTGGGGGCAGATAATAATAGCCTAGGGAGGGTACATTTTTTTTGTGCCAGATTATTAACCCATTCGCCACCGCTACAGGGCAATGGGAATAGACGGGCAAAGTGCCAGAAAGGGCGAATCTAATTATAGATTTGCCCTTTCTGGGGTGTCTGGGGGCAGATGTTAGTAGCCAGGGGGGGCACAAAAAAAATGTACCCTCCTAGGCTATTATTATCTGCCCCACTCGCTTGCTTTGTCTGTCTGGTGGAGAAAATACAGCGGGAGCCCACGCATTTTTTTTCAACGAATTTACACCTTTAATTAACCCCTACATGTCTGAAATTTAGCACACATATACTCATGTAATTGTATGTTTCAAACATATATAAAAATACATGAAATTACATGGTTAAATGTGTGGAAACAATGTATCATTTCATGTCGGCTTCTGTGATTTCACTGAAGCCGGCAATTGAATTAGCGGCTATTACAGTATGTAGAAGTGTAACAACTATAAATATATGTATATATATGTCACAATGACATATATATATATATAATATATATTATATGTGTGGATTCTATGTGTGGATATGTATTGATTCGATTCTTTATTAAAGCTGTCAGTGTGCTTTTACAGTATAGGCAGGGATGAATTGCCGGCTTTTCTAAAGGACACTGATGCGCTTTAATCGCAAGTCACACAGTGTGGTCCGTTTGTAATCCGATTTTTGATCGCTCCATAGACTTGCATTGGCGATAGTCGACCCACAATCGGTGACAATCGCAGCATGCTGCGATTGCACTCGGACGTTTAAAACGGACCACAAAAAATCTGATACTGGGAGCTGCTCCATAGATTAACATAGGTCCGACTGCAATGCGATATTTCATCGCATTGCAGTCGTCCGATTTTGTCGCCAGTGTGACTCCAGCCTTAGTGTTAAAAACTTGGCAAATCAAATAGCCAAATTCTCCAGTAAATAATTTTGCAAAGAGGGAAACATCACACCATTACAAAATAAAAAAAGTTGATCGTCATTCAATATAGCACATCCTGGTCTCAACATATTGTTGAGATTCCATTACCATTTGAAAAACAAGAAAGGGTTTGACAGCTTGAGGTTTTATGGTACACTATATATATTTATTGTTTTTTTTTTTAATCTAACAGTCTCCTGTCTCCAATAACGTCATTCAAACTGCACTGTTGGTTATTCTGAAAAGCTTTTCTTAAAACCAACATCATTTTTTGTCACATTAGGAAACTTTACAGTCTTGCAAGGAGTTAAAGTAATCTGTTTCACTCGCTTTTGAACTAATTGGTGAGATTTTTATCAGCCACAACTCTGAAGTATTAGAAAGTTTTGGTGGAATAGATGCAAATTCTTTCCTTTTTTTCCTTGCAGTCAGTTTAACTTTAACTCTGTGTGATTTTCTATGTGATTTTTTATTATAACTTTGATAAATGGATTTGGTAGGGGAAGAACGTACTTTTCTGATATTTAAAAATAATCTTTTCTAACCATGCCTAGTTTAACGTCCACCATCTTGCAATGTACGATTTTTGCCTACAGTTTCACAGTTCACTGAATGATTTTCTTTACCATCAGAAGACGATTTCAGGGAAGCAACATTATTTTCTTTATCTGATACAATAAAAGTGTTAAAAAAATATAATGATCTTCAAGTTTTTCTGTGGAGAAAACGAACACTTTGCATGAAGGTGTAATTAATTTTTTTGCCGTGGAAATGCCATTTACTTAGATATTTTTCATATAGTATCCTGAGGATAGGGAATATAAAAGGGATAACACCGCGCAGAATCTAAGTGCAATATTGAAATGTCGCAAATAAAAATGCAAAGCTGTGCACTCACCAAATAGAAGTTGAAGGAACAGCGTAATGGCCCTGGGGGAATGTCCCAAACCAAGGTCCTAATGAATCGGTTTGCTGCACGGCTCCTGGTCAGCTGGGCGATCCTCAGTCATCCGCAGGTATAAGATAAGAGAAACAAAAATCCAGTCCGGTGCCGGCGCTCCCGAGAAAGGTACCATGTGAAAGAAGGACTTATTTGAAGAAAAGTTTTTTGAAAGAAAAAAAAATCAAAACCCCCCAATTTTTTTTTTTTTTTTATATGAAGTCTAACAATAAAAACACTTTTTTTAAAAAAGGATTTTTTAATCTGAAGACTAACAGTAAAAACACGATGCGTTTTGCCTTATAAAAAAGCCTTCATCAGGTAAAATATACATCCCATGAATTTCAGATTAAAAAATTATTTTAAAAAAAGTATTTTCATTGTTATACTTCAGATCAAAAAAAAAAATGTGTTTTTTTTTTCTTTCAAAAATTTTTTATTCAAATAAGTCCTTCTCTCACATGGTACCTTTCTCGGGAGCGCCGGCACAGGACTGGATTTTTGTTTCTCATATTTACTTAGATATGTTGGAAATCTTGCACTTAAGCCCCATTAATCCTCACTAGGGTAGATTAACTTAGACCTTTTATGTCTATCATTGGCAACTTCTGGATGTACAAAATAAATATTGTGAAGTGGATTTTCATGGGCCCATTTAGTATGTGGGTTCCAATGCGTAATGGGGTGCATATGACTTTGCAACAGGGCTGACATTGCTTTCAATGTGTGAAACTAAGAGTACGGGAGTACAAAATGAATATGGTAAAGTGGATTTTCAGGGCCCATCCAGTATGTGGGTTCCAAGGCGTAATGGGGTGCATATGACTTTGCATCAGGGCAGACATTGCTGTCAATGTGTGAAAACTAAGAGTACGGGAGTACAAAATGAATATGGTGAAGTGGATTTTCAGGGGCCTATCCAGTATGTGAGTTCCAAGGCGTAATGGGGTGCATATGACTTTGCAAAAGGGCTTGGCTTTCTGTAAGTGTTAAACTAGAGTAGGGGTACAAAAAGAATATGGTGAAATGGTTTTTCGGGTCCCCTCCAGTATTGAAATTCAAGGCGTAAGGGGTTAAAATTTGGGTATCTGCAGGTGTGGCCTTGCTGCAAAAGTTTAAAAAAAAGAGTCGGGAGACAAAAGAATAATGTGAAGTGGATTTTCCCGGGCCCTGCGTATATGGGGTTTAAAGGGGTAAAGGGGTGCATATGATTTGCAACAGGGGTGAGTTTTCTTCAAGGGTAAAACAAAGAGTACGGGAGTCAAATGAATATCGTGAAGTGGTTTTTTTTGGGGCCCATCCCGTATGGGTTCCAAAAGGGGTAATTTTTGGAATGTTTTGGGAAAAGAATTCTGAGCGAAGTCCCTTGGGGGTTACAAACAGTACTGAACCATTTAAAAGAGCATTGGCAATCAGGATTCACAGGGGGGTGGCTTGTAAGATATTTTCTTTTTTGGCTTACCACTTGCATATTTCTTGCATTTCTGTGAGGTTAGAGGGCTTTTGGGTCCCCTCTTCCTCTGGAGCCATTTGTTTTTTGTTAATTGCCTTTTTCC
>JARQOD010000001.1:538765609-538815573 GCA_033576555.1 Oophaga sylvatica
AAATTTTTTTTTGTTAGGAAGTTATAAGGGATAAAAGTTGACCAGCGATTTCTCATTTATACAGCAAAATTTACAAAACCAATTTTTTTTAGGGACCACCTCACGTTTGAAGTCACTTTGAGGGGTCTATATGGCAGAAAATACCCAAAAGTGACACCATTATAAGAACTGCACCCTCAAGCTACTCAAAACTACATTCAATAGGATTATTAACTCTTCAGGTGCTTCACAGGAACTAAAGCAACTTGGAAGGAAAAAATGGACATTTTAATTTTTCCAACAAAAATTTTATTTTAGCATCAATTTTTTCATTTTTACATGGGCAACAGGATAAAATGGATCCTAAAATTTGTTGGGCAATTTCTCCTAAGTACACAGATACCTCATATGTGGTCATAAACCACTGTTTGGGCACACAGCAGGGCTCAGAAGGGAAGGAGCGCCATCTGACTTTTTGAATGGAAAATATGCTGGAATATTTAGCGGTTGCCATGTTGCATTTGGAGAGTCCCTGTGTGCCAAAACATTGGAGCTCCCCCACAAGTGACCCCATTTTGGAAACTAGACCCCCCAAGGAACTTATCTAGATGCATAGTGAACACTTTGAACCCCCAGGTGCTTCACAAATTGATCCGTAAAAAAAGAAAGTACTTTTTTTCACAAAAATATTCTTTTAGCCTCATTTTTTTCATTTTTACATGGGCAACAGGATAAAATGGATCCTAAAATTTGTTGGGCAGTTTATCCTGAGTACACATATACCTCATATGTGGTCATAAACCACTGTATGGGCGCACGGCAGGGCCCAGAAGGGAAGGAGCGCCATTTGACTTTTTGAATGGAAAATTAGCTCCAATCGTTAGCGGACACCATGACGCGTTTGGAGAGCCCCTGTTTGCCTAAACAGTGAAAAAAAAACACATGTAACACCATTTTGGAAACTAGACCTCTTATGGAACTTATTTAGATGTTTGTGAGCACTCTGAACCCCCAAGTGCTTCACAGAAGTTTATAACGCAGAGCAATGAAAATAAAAAAATCATTTTTTTCCTCATAAATGATTTTTTAGCCCGCTATCTTTTATTTTCACAAGGGTAACAGAGAAATGGGACCACAAAAGTTGTTGTGCAATTTGTCCTGAGTACACCAATACCCCATATGTGGGGGGAACCACTGTTTTGGCGCATGGGAGAGCTCAGAAGCGAAGGAGCGCCATTTTGGAATGCAGACTTGATGGAATGTTCTGCGGGTGTCATGTTGCGTTTGCAGAGCCCCTGATGTGCCTAAACAGTAGAAACCCCCCACAAGTGACCCCATTTTGGAAACTAGACCCCCCCAAGGAGCTTATCTAGATGTGTAGTGAGCACTTTGAACCCCCAAGTGCTTCACAGAAGTTTATAAACGCAGAGCAGTGAAAATAAAAAAAATCATTTTTGTTTCTCAAAAATCATTACTCTAGACAACCATGCAAAAATCCAATAAATCTTCCATCACCCTCGACCACCAGGGAGCCAAATATTACCCTGTCTTCTACTCTAGACCACCATGTAATAATCCAATAAATCTTCCGTCACCCTCGACCACCAGGGAGCCAAATATTACCCTGTCTTCTACTCTAGACCACCATGTAATAATCCAATAAATCTTCCATCACCCTCGACCACCAGGGAGCCAAATATTACCCTGTCTTCTACTCTAGACAACCATGCAAATATCCAATAACTCTTCCATCACCCTCGACCACCAGGGAGCCAAATATTACCCTGTCATCTACTCTAGACCACCATGTAAAAATCCAAAAACTTCTGTCACCCATCATCCTCAACCATCAGGGGACCAAATATTACCCAGTCTTATATCCAAGACACCATACAAGAATACAATATCTTTTCCATTACTCTAATCCCAGAATTCACATACTACTCTGTCTTATACTGTAGACCAAAATGTAAAGATACAATCCGTGTTATGATTTGGTAGCTGACAATTTGAACCTGCTGTGCAGCGCTTCCTGAGGACTTAGGCTTCAGGGCAAAAAAAAAAATTAGTTATTTTTAAAATTCAGAAATTTAGACTGATCCCCCAAAAACAAATCTGGCATGGGGATCCGGAGTTCCACATCCGGCAACCTAGCGATATAGGCAGCAATATTCTGAACCTCTGCGGCGAGCCGCTCAACACGACCTGGAAGCAACAAGTGATTACCGGCGAGGATCATGGGAGTTCAGCTCACTTATATCAGGCCAGTCAGCCACACCTGACATCCATTCCTTAATTGGTTCAATACCCTCAGCAACCACCGGAGGGAGCTTCAGCTCCAAAGTCGTCTCCAACACATTCACAACAATCCGTCTTCTATAACCTCAGGCCACCAGGGAATTATTATTCTGCCCACTAGCCTAGTTCAGTATGGAAGGACACAATAACTTTTCCACTGCCATAGATGCCAAAAAAATAAATAATACCCTTTCTTCTATCCAAGAACACCATGGAAGAATACAATGATTCCTCCATTTCCCCTGACCAACAGGGTATCAAATATTCCTCTGCATTTTACCCCAGACCTCCAATGAAGAAAATAAGAAAATAATCAGTCTTACATTACTCTAGACCACCAGAGATAGCGCAAATTACTCCTTGTTCAAATCTAGATAACAATTCCATTACCTGAGACCACGATCAAATCTAATATTACCCTGCTAGCCTACTCCATTACCCTAGACCACCAGGGAATTAAATATTACTGTCTTCTATCTTAGACCACCAAAAAAGGATACATTACTTAAGATGGTAAAATGGTTACAAAATGACAAAAATAGCCCCTCTATGGCCCTACACCACACTAGACCACCAGGGAAATCTGAATACATTTGATATATTTGTTCTCATTCTTTGTCCACATTTGGCTTTGTTGAATAGTTCTAAAATATACGATATATTTACCGCTGCTTCAATGTAAAGAATAGACGGTTCCCAACAGAAACACAGGAATAACTGCAGCCAAAACCGGCACAATTAATATGATGTAATGTAAAGATGGTAATAATAATAATAATAGCGTCTCCTTATTTTCCAGACATAACACTTCGCCTCTACTCGTTCACACGAGAGCTGGGGTAAAGTGTGGCAATGAGGACTATTTCTTGGTTTATTACACATGACTATTAGTCCACAATTAGCAGCGCGATTTAGTCAGCGCCCCGCAGAGCGGCGCTAAGAGGCCGCCTGGTGCGGCTCATTGTCTTAACATTCTCGTCTTGACCACTCGCTCACCCTTTAGTAAATTCAGTCTCTCATTTTCAGACTTTGTAAATTACTCGGGACATTACTTGGACGTTGGGTGCGCTGGCATGAAACTCGAGACTTTTAGAAAGTTCATATACAAGCTTCCAAAAATAAAACTCTATCCTTCTGCTCAGAGGGAATAGATTCAGTTTTCAGCTCAAAGTAAACATAAAGAAAGCATTCTCCTTTATTATTATGTTACTGTGGATCGGCAAATGGCGCTACTTGGATCTACAACTGGATTTAGCCCAGTGGGTGGGAAAGTACAAGGTATTTTCTGTATACATTTTTTTTCTATCTAATCTGAGAGCACTGTGATGTAGAGGAAGAGACACTGATTCCAGCGATGTGTCACTTTATGGGCTGTTTTGCTATTTCAATACAATCAAGGTTTTATCAGCAGGAGATTATCACTACAGGCCTAAAGGCACTGTCACACTTAGCGATCGCACCAGCGATCACGACAACGACACGACCTGGCGAGATCGCTAATGCGATCACTATGTGGTTGCTATTTAGCTTCCAAACACAAAGATCTCATCAGAGATCAGTGATCTGTATAACGACCTTTGCGGTCGTTGGGAAAACCTAGTCCCGCCTGCGCTGCTGGTAAAGTCGTTCATAAAGGGTGTCACACTTTCACACTCAGCGAGGGACCATTATTTTTGCCCCCCCCAAAGACCAAAGAGGAGTAGAGGGCAATAATGACCTCACGTGATCTAGACTGTATGCTTCTGTTGATGCATCCTAGAATTGCATTTGCCTTTTTTGCTGCTGCATCACACTGTTGACTCATGTTAAGTCTGTGATCAATTAGTATACCCAAGTCTTTTTCACATGTGCTGTTACTTAGCCCTATTCCTCCCATTTTGTATATGCTTTTTTCATTTTTATTGCCCAGATGTAGTACTTTGCATTTTTCCCTGTTAAAATCCATTCTGTTAGTTGCTGCCCACTGCTCTAGTTTATGTATATCTTTTTGAATCCTCTCTCTCTCTTCTCTAGTATTAGCTACCCCTCCTAGCTTTGTGTCATCAGCAAATTTGATCAGTTTACCCTCAATTCCTTCATCTAAATCATTGATAAAGATGTTGAACAATACAGGGCCCAAAACAGAGCCTTGTGGTACCCCACTTGAGACATTTTTCCAACTGGATGTGCAGCCATTTACAACCACTCTTTGGGTCCGATCACTAAGCCAGTTATGAATCCACCTAACAGTTGCCTTGTCCATTCCATACTTAGTCATTTTTTCAATAAGGATTGTGTGAGATACTTTGTCAAATGCTTTGCTGAAGTCAAGATATACTATATCTACAGCATTTCCCTGATCCACCCAGTCAGTGATTCTGTCATAGAAGGAAATTAAGTTAGTCTGACATGACTTATTAGTTACAAACCCATGCTGACTCTGTTTAATCACTTCATTCTTATCCAGGTACTTGCATACATGTTCTTTAATAATTTGTTCAAAGATCTTTCCTGGTATAGAAGTCAGACTCACCGGCCTGTAGTTCCCTGGGTCCACCTTCTTCCCCTTTTTGAAGATAGGAACAACATTTGCTCTTCTCCAGTCTTCTGGGACTTCTCCTGTTCTCCAAGAATTTTCAAAGATTATGGACAGTGGTTCAAGAATTTCTTCTGCTATCTCCTTCAGTACCCTGGGGTGTAATTCATCTGGACCTGGAGACTTGAATTCATTTAGGTTAGCTAAGTGTTTCCTCACTGTCTTTCTGTTTATAGATATCCTGGATTCTTCTATTCCTTTAATAGGACAGTGAAGATCAGTTGATGTTACATTTCCTTTCTGAGAGAAAACAGATGCAAAATAGGAATTTAAAAGTTCAGCCTTCTCAACATCCTGACTTACCATTTCATCATTTTCATCCTGTAAAAATCCTATAGCATCTTTGACTTTTCTTTTACTTTTGACGTATCCCCAAAATCCTTTTTTGTTGCTTTTGACGTCACTTGCAAGCCTTAATTCATTGTCAGCTTTAGATAATCTGATTTGTGCCCTGCAGGTTCTGCAGACGGCATTATATTCTTCTTTAGATATGCCTCCCTCTTTCCATTTGATAAACATTTCTTTCTTCCTTTTTAGCATGTGTTTAAGTTCTATGTTCATCCATCCTGGTTTCCTTAAATGCTTCCCATTCTTCCCTCTTTTCGGAATTGTTAACGATTGTGCTTTGAGAATCTCATTTTTCAAGATTTTCCATCCTTCCTGGACATTTTTGTCCTTAAGGATATCCAGCCATTGGATCCCTCCAATTCTCTTTCTGAGTTCCTTAAAATCTGCCTTTCTGAAATCTAACCTTGACGTCTGAGTCTTCACAGGTCTTCCTCCTCTTGTTATCCAAAATTCTAAAATAGCATGGTCACTACCTCCTAGGGTCCCAGCCACTCTTACCTCCTCCACCATTTCCTCCCTGTTTATGAGGATTAGATCCAAGGTAGCAGATCCCCTTGTTTTCTCCATTACCTTTTGGAAGATAAAGTTGTCAGCAAGAGAGGATAAGAATTTCCTGGACCTGTTAGTTTTGCCTGAGAGAGATTCCCAACAAATGTCTGGATAGTTGAAATCTCCCATGACCACTATGTCATATTTTTTGGAGAACTTGGCCATTTGATGCATAAAGAGTTCATCTATATCTTCAGCTTGCACAGGCGGCCTGTAGTAAATGCCTACAATGGTGTCCTTTCCATTGTTCTGTCCTTGTATTCTTACCCAAACAGTTTCCACAGAACTCCCAGTCTCTGAAGCGTCAATCTCTGTGCAGATATACGCTTTTCTAACATACAATGCAACACCTCCTCCTCGTTTATCAAGTCTGTTTCTTGCAAATAAGTTGTAACCTTCTAGCCTTGTATTCCAATCATGTGCATCGTCCCACCAAGTCTCAGTGATTCCAATGACATCATATTTCTTCTCCTGCGTTAGTAGCTCCAGTTCTCCTTGTTTGTTGCCCATGCTTTGTGCATTCGTATAGAAACACTTTAGTTTGTGATTGGTTTCTCTTTCTTCAATATTTTTATTATGTAGATTTTTTTGTCTTTGTTCTTCCCCTTCACTTCTAATAGCAGAGTTCTCAATAGCATTTGTCAGGTGTATGGCTTTTGCTGGCATTTTGCTTCCCTTCCCACATTGTTCTAGTTTAAAGCTCTCCTGATGAGTGTAGCAAGGCGACTTCCAAATACATGTTTTCCAGTCTTCGTAAGGTGCACCCCATCTCTAGCAAGTAGTCCATCGTACAGGTAATTCACTCCGTGATCCAGAAATCCAAATCCTTGCTGACAGCACCATCGACGTAGCCAGTTGTTCACCTGCAGAATCTTATTCCACCTCCTTGTTCCATGGCCATCCACTGGAAGGATGGAGGAGAAGACCACCTGCGCTCCCAGTTCTTTCACTTTCTTACCTAAGTTTTCAAAGTCACTGCAGATGGTTTCCAGGTCACTTCTTGTGGTGTCATTTGTCCCCACATGTATTAGCAGGAATGGGTAGTCATCTTTAGGTCTGAAGAGTCCTGATATCCTGTCAGACACATCTTTAATTTTTGCACCTGGAAGACAGGTATGGTGTAAAATTTTTGAAAAAAAATGCGTGGGCTCCCACGCTATTTTATCAACCAGACAGACAAAGCCAGCGAGTGAGGGCAGATAATAATAGCCCAGAGAGGGACCATTATTTTTGGGCCTCCCCCCGGTTACTAACATCTGCCCCCAGACACCCCAGAAAAGGAAAATCTATAATTAGATTCGCCCTTTCTGGCACTTAGCCCATCTATTCCAATTGCCCTGTAGCGGTGGCGAATGGGTTAATAATGGGTTAAAGCCACCTAGCTATTGAAAGGTGACTTTAAGCCAGGTTAATAATTGAGAGCTGTCAATTAGACAACTGTCAATTATTAATCCTATTGTATGAAATAAAAATAAAACACACACACTTTAATTAATAATCATTTTAATGAAATAAACACACAGTTTTTGACCATCTTTTATTTTACTGCCATTCCTTGCGAAGCCCTTGTTCACCTGTAATAAAAATAAAATAATAAAGCAACATTATTCTTACCTATCCGGTGTTCAGTCAGGTCCCCCGATGTAATCCTTCTGAAAGGGTTAATGTTTACTGCAGGGACCGCAGCAGCTAATGCTGCCAGCCTCGCAGTAAACCCCCGAATGAATCATCTCCTCTCCTGGCTGACAGGAGAGGAAGTGATTAGTGTGGGAAGCTTAATTGATTGCTTCCCACTTTCACTTCAGGTCAGCCGGAGACACCGCACAGTATCAGTGACGTCAGAGGGAATCCCGGCTGACCTGAACTGATTAACAAAAATAGGGGATCCCCTCGAAAAACAAATGGCGTGGGCTCCCCCTATTTTTGTTAACCAGCTAGGTGAAGCAGTCTACTGAGGCCTGGTATTAAAGGCTGTTAAGGATCCAAGATCCATGAACCTTGCAAGCCTGATAATACCAGGCCACAGCAGTCTGCTTATCTTGGTTGGTTAACAAAAATAGGGTATCCCTTCGAAAAAAACATGGCGTGGGGTCCCCCCTATTTTTGTTAACCAGCCAGATGAAGCAGACTACTGAGGCCTGGTATTTCAGGCTGGTAAGGATCCAATATCCATGAACCTTGCAAGCCTGATAATACCAGGCCACAGCAGTCTGCTTAGCTTGGCTGGTTAACAAAAATAGGGGATCCCCTCGAAAAAAAAATGGCGTGGGGGACCCCTAATTTTGCTAACCAGCCAAGTAAAAAGCAGACTGCTGTGGCCTGGTATTAAAAGACTGTCAAGGCCCATGGATTTTGGCCCTCAACAGCCTAAAAATACCAGGCTGCAGCAGCCCTATAATTGGCGCATCCAAAGATGCGCCAATTGTGGCACTTTACCCAGCTCTTCCCACTTGCCCTGTAGCGGTGGCAAGTGGGGTAATAAGGGGTTAATGTCACCTTTGATTAAACGGTGACAATAAGCCCGGTTAATAATGGAGAGGCGTCAATAAGACACCGATCCATTATTAATCATAAAGTTTGTAAATTTGTAAAAAAAATACACAGTCAGAATAAAGTCTTTTAAAGAAATAAAACACAACACAGTTTTCATTATTTTATTGTACTCTCATCCTGCGACGCCATCGATCTCCTTTAACCCCTTAACGACCAAGCCATTTTGTAGGTTAAAGACCAGGCCAATTTTTACAATTCTGACCACTGTCTCTTTATGAGGTTATAACTCTGGAACGCTTCAACGGATCTTGGCGATTCTGAGATTGTTTTCTCGAGACATATTGTACTTCATGATAGTGGTAAAATTTCTTCAATATAACTTGCGTTTATTTATGAAAAAAACGGAAATATGGCAAAAATTTTGAAAATTTTGCAATTTTCAAACTTTTAATTTTTATGCCATTAAATCAGAGAGATATGTCACAAAAATTAGTTAATAAATAACATTTCCCACATGTCTACTTTACATCAGCACAATTTTGGAACCAAAATTTTTTTTTGTTAGGAAGTTATAAGTGTTAAAAGTTGACCAGCAATTTCTCATTTTTCCAACAAAATTTACAAAACCATTTTTTTTAGGGGCCACCTCACATTTGAAGTGAATTTGAGGGGTCAATATGACAAAATACCCAAAAGTGACACCATTCTAAAAACTGCACCCCTCAACGTGTTCAAAGCCACATTCAAGAAGTTTATTAACCCTTTAGGTACTTCACAAGAATTGAAGCAATGTGGAAGGAAAAAATGAACATTTAACTTTTTTTCCCAAAATTTTTCTTTCGACACAATTTTTTTAAATTTTGTCAAGGGTATCAGTAGAAAATGAACCACAATATTTGTTGTACAATTTCTCCTGAGTACACCGATACCCCATGTGTGGGGGTAAACCACTATTTGGGCGCATGGCAGAGCTCGGAAGGGAAGCAGCGCCATTTGACTTTTTTGGCTGGAATTGAGATTGGACGCCATGTCGCATTTGGAGAGTCCCTGTGTGCCTAAACAGTGGAAACCCCCCACAAGTGACCCCATTTTGGAAACTAGACCCCCCAAAGGAACTTATCTAAATGTGTTGTGAGAGCTTTGAACCCCCAAGGGCTTCACAGAAGGTTATAACGTAGAGCCGTAAAATAAAAAAATCATATTTTTTCCACAAAAATGATCTTTTCATCCCAATTTTTATTTTCCAAAGGATAAAAGGACCCCAAAAGTTACTGTGCAATTAGTCCTGAGTACGCTGATACCCCATATGTGGGGGTAAACCACTATTTGGGCGCATGGCAGAGCTCGGAAGGGAAGCAGCGCCATTTGACTTTTTTGGCTGAAATTGAGATTGGACGCCATGTCGCATTTGGAGAGTCCCTGTGTGCCTAAACAGTGGAAAACCCCCACAAGTGACCCCATTTTGGAAACTAGATCCCCCAAAGAACTTATCTAAATGTGTTGTGAGAGCTTTTAACCCCAAGGGCTTCACAGAAGGTTATAACGTAGAGCCGTAAAATTAAAAAATCATATCTTTTCCACAAAAATGATCTTTCCACCCCCAATTTTTATTTTCCAAAGGGTAACAGGACCCCAATACTTATTGTGCAATTTGTCCTGAGTACGCTGATACCCCATATGTGGGGGTAAACCACTATTTGGGCGCATGGCAGAGCTTGGAAGGGAAGCAGCGCCATTTGACTTTTTTGGCTGGAATTGAGATTGGACGCCATGTCGCATTTGGAGAGTCCCTGTGTGCCTAAACAGCGGAAACCCCCCACAAGTGACCCCATTTTGGAAACTAGACCCCCAAAGAACTTATCTAAATGTGTTGTGAGAGCTTTTAACCCCCAAGCGCTTCACAGAAGTTTATAACATAGAGCCGTAAAATTAAAAAATCATATCTTTTCCACAAAAATGATCTTTCCATCCCCAATTTTTATTTTCCAAAGGGTAACAGGACACCAAAAGTTATTGTGCAATTTGTCCTGAGTACGCTGATACCCCATATGTGGGGGTAAACCACTATTTGGGCGCATGGCAGAGCTTGGAAGGGAAGCAGCGCCATTTGACTTTTTTGGCTGGAATTGAGATTGGACGCCATGTCGCATTTGGAGAGTCCCTGTGTGCCTAAACAGTGGAAACCCCCCACATGTGACCCCATTTTGGAAACTAGACCCCCCAAGGAACTTATCTAGATGTGTGGTGAGAGCTTTGAACCCCCAAGGGCTTCACAGAAGGTTATAACGTAGAGCAGTAAAATTAAAAAATCATCTTTTCCACAAAAAATGATCTTTCCACCCCCAATTGTTATTTTCCAAAGGGTAACAGGACCCCAAAAGTTATTGTGCAATTTGTCCTGTGTACGCTGATACCCCATATTTGGGGGTAAACCACTATTTTGACGCATGGCAGAGCTCGAAAGGGAAGGAGCGCCTTTGTCAAATGCAGACTTGGATGAATGGTCTGCGGGTGTCATGTCACGTTTGGAGAGCCCCTGATGTGCCTAAACAGTAGAAACCCCCACAAGTGACTCCATTTTGGAAACTAGACCCCCAAGGAACTTATCTAGATGTGTGGTGAGCACTTTGAACCCCCAAGTGCTTCACAGAAGTTTATAACGTAGAGCCGTGAAAAAAAAAAAATCATATATTTTTCCACAAAAATAATTTTTGCCCCCAAATTTTTATTTTTATAAGGGTAACAGGAGAAATAGGACCCCAAAAGCTATTGTGCAATTTGTCCTGAGTACGCTGATATCCGATATGTAGGGGGGAACCACTATTTTGACGCATGGCAGAGCTCGGAAGGGAAGGAGCACCGTTTTTAAATGCAGACTTTGATGGAATGGTCTGCGGGTGTCATGTCGCGCTTGGAGAGCCACTGATGTGCCTAAACAGTAGAAACCCCCACAAAATGACCCCATTTTGCAAACTAGACTCCCCAAGGAACTTATCTAGATGTGTGGTCAGCACTTTGAACCCCCAAGGGCTTCACAGAAGTTTATAACGTAGAGCCGTGAAAATAAAAAAATCATATTTTTTTCCACAAAAATGACCTTTTTGCCCCCAAATTTTTATTTTTATAAGGGTAACAGGAGAAATAGGGCCCTAAAAGTTGATGTGCATTTTGTCCTGAGTACGCTGATATTCCATATGTGGGGGGAACCACTGTGATCGCCTTACTGCGATCTTTGGGAGGCACAATGAACAAATCCACAAAAGGTGAAGAATTGGTTTTCTTTTTTGCGCCGTTCCTCGTGCGGTATTAGTGATTAGGCGACTTTATTCCTCGGGTCAGTGCGATTACAGCGATACCAGTTTTATACCCTTTTTTCATGTTTAGCTTCTGTCACACACTAAAAGATGCTTTTTTTTGGAATAATTTTTTGTAAGAAATTTTTGCATCGCCGTATTTTGAGAGCTGTAATTTTTCCATATTTCGGCCGACAGAGTTATGTGAAGGCTTATTTTTTGCGGGACGAGCTGACGTTTTTATTGGCACCATATTCGGGCACATAACGTTTTTTGATCGCTTCCTATTCCGATTTTTGTGGAAGCAGAATGAACAAAAACCAGCAATTCAGGAATTGGTTTTTTTTTGTTTTTTTTTTCCTCCGTTCCGCATGTGGTAAAATTGATAAAGCAGCTTTATTCTTCGGGTCACTGCGATTACAGCGATACCTCATTTATATATTTTTTTATGTTTTGGCGTTTTTTACACAATAAAAAATTTTATAGAAAAAATAATTATTTTTGCATCAGTTTATTTCGCGAGCTATAACTTTTTTATTTTTTCGCTGATGATGCTGTATAGTGGTTTGTTTTTTGAGGGATAAGATGACGTTTGCAGCGGTACCATGATTATTTATATCTGACTTTTTAATCGAGTGTTATTGCACTTTTTCCAAGCGGTATGATGATACCGCTTGAAAACAGTATAATTTACTACTTTTTTGTGTTTTTTTTTATGGATTTCACTGAAGGGGTTAACTAAGGTTACGCTTTTATAGAAGGGATTTTTACGGACGTGGCGATACCAAACATGTGTATTTTTTTTTTTTTATTTATTTTATTACATAAAAATGTGTATTTTTTAGAGGATTTTTTTTATATTATTTTTTAATATTTTTTTTACAATTTTTTAAAAAAAATGATTTTTTTTAACTTGTCCCTTTATGGGACTTTCACTTTTTTTACTTTTTATTGCAGTTACAATGCATTGCAATGCTACAGCATTGCAATGCATTGTACCTATGATGAAAGCTGCTGTGAGCATGATCACAGCAGCTTTCGGTAGCTAGATGACCCGGAGGTTGTCATGACAACCCCCGAGTCATCAAGGCAGAGATCGGGCCCTGAAAATACATTGCAGGGCGCCGATCTGAGGCAGAGGGAGCTCCCGACCCTCTGCCTCCCCCCTGAGCGCTGCGATCGCGCTCGATCGCAGCAGTCAGGGGGTTAACAGCCAGGGGCGATGGGGGTGCCGCTCCTGGCTGTCAGTGCAGGAAGCCTGGCCACTGCAGCGCCGGCTCCTGCACTGATCGCGCTGGAGAAGCTGAAATTTCAGCTTCTCCTGCGCGATCGCTGCTTTGTTTGGTCAGTCAGATTGACTGACCAAGCACAGCGCTGTAGGTGCGGGGACCGACGGCAAAGGTCCCCGCACCGCTTGCCGTGCCTGTCAGCTGTCTGTGACAGCTGTCGGCACTGATCTACCACTGCGTGTTTACACCAACACAAATACTCCCTGTCCGAAGTAGTCCAAAATCACGAGTGTCCCACGATGAGTCCAGCTCTGCTGTATCTGGATGCCAGGCTCAGCCTGACATTCAGACACAGCAGAGCTGCTTACCGGTGGAGATTCTCCGGCGCTGACGTCATCCGGACCGCTTTACGGCCAGCTGTCACGAGAGTACAGCTGGCTGAGATTACCCAGTACCCGGCAGTCACGTGCAGTTATCGCGAGAAGCTGCACGTGACCGCCAGGGAGAGGGTAATGGCCGCCATCCAGGACGTGACCACCGGGGATCTTCTGCCAGGTAAGTGCTGAGTCCTGACTCCTGACAGACCCGACCGACACTGACAGTGACTCTTTTGGGAAGTTCCTGTGTCACGTACTTCGTTCTGTGACACAGGAACTCCCCATAGACTTTACAGGAAAACTCCGATTCCGATATCCGATATGCAAAAAATATCGGATCTCAGAATCGGAATTCCGATACAGCGAATATCGGCCAATACCCGATATTTGCGGTATCGGACTGCTCAACACTAGTAGTGACGCTTTGAAATGCCGAGTTGATGGAATGGTCTGCGGGCATCTTGTTCTGTTTGCAGAGCCCCTGATGTGCCTAAACAGTAGAAACCCCACACAAGTGACCCCATTTTGTAAACTAGACCCCCCAAGGAACTTATCCAGATGTGTGGTGAGCACCTTGAACCCCCACGTGCTTCACAGAAGTTTATAATGCAGAGCCGTGAAAATAAAAAATCATTTTTTTCTTTAAAAACTGATTTTTTTAACCCGCAATTTTTTATTTTCACAAGGGTAACAGGAGAAATTGGACCACAAAAGTTGTTGTCCAATTTGTCCTGAGTACGCTGATATCCCATATGTGGGAGAAAACTACTGTATGGGCACACGTCGGGGCTCGGAAAGGAAGTAGTGACGTTTTGAAATGCCGACTTGATGGAATGGTCTGCGGGCGTCATGTTAGGTTTGCAGAGCCCGTGATGTGCCTAAACAGTAGAAACCCCCCAAGTGACCTCATTTTGGAAAATAGATCCCCCAAGGAACTCCTCTAGATGTGTGGTGAGCACTTTGAATCTCCAAGTTCTTCATAGAAGTTTATAACGCAGAGCCATGAAAATAAAAAATCATTTTTTTTCCACAAAAATAATTTTTTTAGTCCCCAATTTTTTTTTCCCAAGGGTAACAGGAGAAATTAGACCCCCAAAGTTGTTATGCAATTTTTCCTGAGTACGCTGATACTCCATATGCGGGGGTAAACCACTGTTTGGGCACACATCCGGGCACTGTTTGACTTTTTGAACGCAAAATTTGCAGGAATCAATGGTGGCGCCATGTCGCGTGTGGAGACCCCCTGATGTGCCTAAATAGTGTAAACCCCTCAATTCTAACTCCAACCCTAACCCCAACACACCTCTAACCCCAACCCTAACCCCTACACACCCCTAACCCTTATCCAAATTCTAACCATAACCCTAATTCCAACACATCACTAACCCTAATCCCAACTCTAACCATAACTCTAACCACAAGCCTAACCCTAATCCCAACCCTAACCCCAAAACACCCCTAACACTTATCCTAACTCTAACCTTAACCACAAACCTAACCCTAATCCCAACCCTAACCCTAATTCCAACCCTAATTCTAACCCTAACCCTAATTCCAACCCTAACCCTAATTCTTACCCTAACCCAAATTCCAACCCTAACCCAAATTCTAACCGTAACCCTAATTCTATCCCTAATGCTAACACTAATGCTAACCCTAACCCTAGTTCTAACCCTAAGGCTGGGTTCATATTGCGTTTTACCAGCCTGTTCAACACATAGCGTTATGCTATACCCGCCAGCGCAAATGAATCAGCAGATGATTCATCTGTGCTAGCGGTGACGGAGCCCAGATGCTGCAGCCTGCGTCTGAGGCTCCGTCACTGAATGACAGCACGTCGCGAACGCATGCTGCTTTACGGCATGCATTAAGATGCACACACAAATGGGGGTGAATGACAGCTTTAACGAACTGCGTTATACCGTGGTGTAACACAGTCCGTCTAACGGACTGCCATAACACAATATAAGCACAGACTAACCGTAACCCTAACCCTAAGCCTAGGTTCACATAGCTTTAATGCTGCTGTCATTTTGTGATCGCGTTTACCGATCACGCTAGCGCAGCTTCTCCATCTGAGCTAGCAGTGACAGACCCCCGAACGTTGCAGACCGCATCCGAGGGTCCGTCTCAGAATGACGGCACATCGCTAACGCATGCCGATTTCGGCATGCGTTAGAATGCGCTACTGCTATTGCGGGCAATGGGGGCGTTAACGCATCCGTTACATAGCGTTAGTGCCGCTATGTGACAGATGCCGTCAGCGCATTGCCCGCAACGCAATGTGAACCCAGCCTAATAAGAAAAACAAAATAAATTGTTATTTTATTATTTGTCCCTACCTATGGGGGTGATAAATGGGGCATTTATTTACTTTTTTTTATTTTGATCACTATGAAAGTTTATCACAGTGATCAAAATAAATTTAAGAACTTTGGAGGGCGCACTGCGCATGCGCCTGCCGGCGGGCGCACTGTGCATGCGCCCGCCATTTTGCAAGATGGCGGCACCCATGAAACATCCCGGACGAACGCCGGGACGGATCCAGGGACATCTGAGGACCAGGAGAGGTGAGTAGGGGGTGTCGGAAGTTAATGGGGGTCGGAAGGTGGGGGGAGCGGAGGCAAGGAGGAGGGGAGCATTTAGTGACGGCGGCGACCGATCGCCGCCGTGACTCGGTGTGGGGGGTCGGACCTCAGTCTCCAGCCATGGCAGATGCTATTGCAGCATCTCCCATGGCTGGATTGTAAGATTTCACCATTTCATTGGTGAAATATTACAGATTGCTCTGATTGGCTGTTAAAAGTGAAACAGCCAATCAGAGCGATCGTAGCCACGTGGGGGTTAAACCAACCCCCCTGTGGTGAAGCACAAAGGGTCTTGTGCCTGCAGTCAGGTGACCTTTCAGTGACCCCGATCACCCGCCCGCAGGAACGCGATCCTTTCATGACACAGGGTATGCGTCATAGGTTGGATTGGCACCGACTTTCATGACGCATACGCTGTGTCACAGGTCGGGAAGGGGTTAAATTGGGCCTAGTTTTTCATAAGGCCTTCCTCCACATCTCATCATCCATCGCCACTAGATTAACAGGGTAAAAGTGTTCCGTGCTGCTATAGCCAGTGTCGAATTCCTAACAGGGGTGGGTGGTTATGCTGGATTTAAAATATTTGTTATGGAAAAGGTTGAGGTGTAACCCACAGGGGAAAATGTTTGCCAGCCAACAAACTTAGTGTATGAGCATTCCAAGTCTAGGAAACCAGCTCCTTGAAATTGGTCTTTTTTTTTAATCATGCCTTCCATCCACCGCCAGCATATCACCAGGGTTAACATGTACCGTGCTGCTACAGCCAGTGCCAAAATCCTATCAAGCGTTTGTGCTTTTGCTGGGTGTTTATTACTTGTTATGGAAAACGTTGAGGTGTATCCCACAGGGGAAAATGTTGGCCAACCAATAGTGTATGGGTATTCCAAGTCTAGCAGACCCGCTCCTTTAAATTGGGCCTAGTTTTTCATCAGGCCTTCCTCCACGTCTCAATATCCGCCGCCAGTAGATTAACAGGGTTAAAGTGTTCCGTGCTGCTACAGCCAGTGTCGAATTCCTAACAGGGGTGGGTGGTTATGCTGGATTTAAAATACTTGTTATGGAAAAAATTGAGGTGTACCCCACAGGGGAAAATATTGGCCAGCCCATAGTGTATGGGTATTCCAAGTCTAGAAGACAAGCTCCTTCAAATTGGGCCTAGTTTTTCATAAGGCATTCCTCCACATCTCATCATCCACCACCACTAGATCACCTGGGTTATTGTGTTCCATGCTGCTACAGCCAGTGTCAAAATCCTAACAAGGGTGGGTGTTTTTGCTGGATGTTAAATTCTTGTTATGGAACAGGTTGAGGTGTACCTCACAGGAGAAAATGATGGCCAGCCCAATTGCTTAGTGTATGGGCATTCCAAGTCTAGGAGACCCGCTCCTTTAAATTGGGCCTAGTTTTTCATCAAGACTTCCTCCATGTCTCATCATCCACCGCCACTAGATCACCAGGATTATTGTGTTCCATGCTGCTACTGTAGAGCCCAGCTGCGCTTGGAATCTCATTTCCCAGAGGGATGCACCGAAGGTAATGACCACTAGAGGACCCAATATGCATACACACATCTTCACCAATCCCTAGAGCCACCAGAGGGAGCCTTTTTTAGAGTATATAAGGATGGTGAAGCCACAGAGAGCAGATTAGTTGAGGGCTGCAGCCTGCAGTGTCACCTCAGAAAGAAGAGTTGTTAGTTCTCTTGGAGAGAAGCAAGTAGAGAGTTAGCTCTAGGAGCGAGCACAGATCAGTTAGTCTGCAAAGCCAGGTGCAGGTCAGATGGAGAATACTGATAGCCGTTCTAGACAGAACTTGGAAGGAAAAAGTGAGAGAGAGAACAGTAGTTGTTGAAAGAACCTGAAATCTGCAGCTCTAAGCTTAGTTCAACGTGTGGAGGCTAGTACAAGTGGAAAGATAGCCACTCCAGCCTAGTCAGAACTGAGTCAACCGAGTGCAGTTCAGTGAGCAAGCGTGCCGACGCTTTGAGAGCGGCGAAGAAAGGGAAGAAGCAGCCACCTACTGCCAGAGTGTGCTTATGTGAGGGTCGAGTAGGACGAAAGGCGAGTGGAGTAAGAAGAGAGTGACAGAGGTGGAAATAGCTTTGTTAGCTTACCTCAACTCAGATAACCGGACACCGGGTCCGAGCTTGCTAGAATCTACATGACTAGTAGGAGATACCGGAGACCCTGAGGAACTTCAAGTCGCAGGGGCCCAGGAGTGCTGATACGTAACCGAGGTCAGGAAGACGGAGTCTAGCAGGGCCCTGCAAACAGAGACACTGTTCTATCCAAGAGAAGGCCCTACCACAAAGTCAGCCGGGCGTGTAAAGTTGAAGACAGAGTTAGACCTCGTTTCATACAGGTCAGAGACTCACATTACAGGAGTAAGGAGGCCCTACACCTACTCAGTGGGAAGAACTGGACGTGCATCCTTCACCCTGCCAGCACCCCGGGACGTGCCTGCCATTCCATCAGTAAAGGTACAGAAAGAGACTTTTGTGTGTGTGTTCCCATTATTACTCCTGCGGCTGAACTCCCCTTCTCCATCCTGCATCCCCACACACACTCCATTTAAGCTGAAGGACCCCAACTTTACCTGTGAGAGGCTTAACACCTTGCTGCCCAACACCAATCCTTCAGCGGACCTATACAGCAGCGCTGGTCACCCTGACCAGGAACCACAGGCGGCGTCACGAACATTTCAACAAACCTTTAAATCCCCTGTAAATATCCCCCTTTTCAGTGAGCGCCCAGGGCCATGGACCGAGCTGTGTCGCCGTGACATCCCCCATAGAAGTGAACGGGCTCAGTGCCGAGTACCCCACAGGCCCTGGCGGGCCACTCACTACAGCCAGTGTCAAAACCCTAACAAGGGTGGGTGTTTTTGCTGGGTGTTAAATACTTGTTATGAAAAAGGTTGAGGTGTACCCCAGAGGGGAAAATGTTGGCTAGCCCATACACTTGGTGTATGGGCATTCCAAGTCTAGAAGACCCGCTCCTTTAAATTGGGCCTAGTTTTTAATCAGAACCTTCCTTCACATCTCATCATCCATCGCTGCTAGATCAACAGGGTTAATGTATTCCGTGCTGCTACAGCCAGTGTCGAATTCCTAACAAGGGTGGGTGGTTATGCTGGATGTTAATTACTTGTTATGTTAAAGGTTGAGGTGCACCCCACAGGGGAAAATGTTTGCCAGCCCATACACTTTGTGTATGGGCATTTCAAGTCTAGGAGACCGGCTCCTTTAAATTGGGCCTAGTTTTTCGTCAGGCCTTCCTTCACGTCTCATCATCCGCCACCAGTAGTTCACCAGGCTTAACGTATTCCGTGCGGCTACAGCCAGTGATTTATATATAAAATGTGCGCATAGCATATTGAATGATTCATTTACCCATTTAGCGCTGAATTATGATCCTTCTCATTCATTTAAATGTGAACTAACCACACTTGTTCTTGATGGTATCAAAATGAATGTTTTGAATTCCAAGATTGCTAAGTGGCTTTTACCTGACCATCCAGTTATTCCCATTTTTCATGGTCTACCTAAAGTCCTCAAGCTTGTTTCCCCCACCCTTCGTCCCATCATTTCTAGTATAGGCTCCTTAAATGAATATTTGAGTGTTTGGGTGGATCAATTCCTGCACCCTTTAACGGTACGCATTCTAGGGTATTTGAAAGATTCGTCTTCTGTCATTCATGTTTTTGATAATTTTGTTTGGCAAAAGGATTTTTGTTTTCTTACTTGTGACGTCACTAATTTGTACTCCTCAATGCCTAATTCTTTGGCTATTTATGCCATTAGTCATCATATGGATAATTACAGTAATTATTCAGGGGATTTAAAATCCTTTATCATCAGGTCAACCGCATATCTGCTGAGCCACAATTTTTTTATGTTTAATTCTTCTTTTTTCTTACAGATTCTTGGTGCCCCTATGGAGTTAAATTTCTCACCTTCCCTTGCCATACTTTTTAGGGGTTGGTGGGAACAACAATATCTTTTTCATCTTTTAAATCTTTTTTTGATAATATTTTTTGGTTTGGCAGATATGTGGATGACCTGATGTTTGTCTGGCAGGGGGACTCTACTTCCCTATCTGATTTTTGTTCGTATCTCAATTCCAATAATTTACATTTGTTTTTCACTATTAGTGGAGTGGGTTCTCATGTGTCTTTTTTAGACATTTCTGTTATGATTTGGTAGCTGAGGAGAGCAAGCAAAAACGGAAATACACCAGAGAGGTTGGAATCTACTGTATTGCAGTACCCTGACTAACCACCACAACTAAAGGCAGCCGTGGAGCGTACCTACGTTGGTCCTAGACGCCTCGTCACAGCCTGAGAGGTTAACTACACCTAAAGATAGAAAGAGGAAAAGCTATCTGCCCCGGAGCAGATCCCCAAAGAACATAGGAAGCCCCCAAACATGTAATGGCGGTTAGACAAGAGGAAATACAGACACAGACAGAAAATAGTATGAGCAAACGGTGGGGCCCAATCTTCCTAGACAGAAAAGGATAGGAAGGACACTTACTGCAATCCCAAAAAACCCTAAAAAGTACCAACTCTACTAATTGCAAAAACACCTGAGATCACACGACCTCTACCACCTAAATTAGTTCTCTGGTGTAACAAAACTAAGCCGCAGCCACTGAAGAAAAACTGGAAAAGGCAAATGAACAAACAACAGTGGCTCAGACAAACTGAGAGGAGCACAAGCCCCTGGAGGGGACCTGGCTGACCTCCACAAAAGTGCAGGAAACAACGCAAAAAGCAAGCACAAAAATAAAAACAGAAAATGTCTTATCTGAGAGCAGGAGAAGAGGCAAGATTCAGCAAGCTTCCAAGTGAACCAGGAACCACAGTTGAGACAAGAACAATAGATCACCGGCAACCTTGATGGGAGGGAACCTCCCTTATATAAGACCAGTCTGTAACTCCTGATTGCCAATCTTCACAATCTTCATTGAATGGTTCAGTACTGTTTGTAACCACCAGAGGGAGCTTCTGCTCAGAATTCATTTCTAACACATTCACAACACATTTCCCTCACAGGTGATAGTGTTACCGGCAAGGTTCACACTTGTATTTTTAGGAAGGACACCGCAGGCAATTCATTATTGCTATCCTCTTCGTGTCACCCCCAGCATACTATTAAATCTATCCCTAATGGGGAATTTAGTAGAGCTAAACGTTTATGCTCCAATAATGACCTTTTTTTCCGTGAAAGCCAAATTATTTCCACCGTTTATATGACAGAGGATATAATTATCATGATGTTAATCAGGCATTCCATAAAGTTTTAAAAATACAGAGATTTTTCAAGTCTGGAAAAAACAGATAGATTCCAATGTTTCACTTATTACTTTCTCAACTCCTTTCAGTCCCCAATTTAACCAGATAAGGGAAATTGTGAAGAAATAATTACCTGTTGTCAACCAAGATGATAAATTGAGACACATTATTAAAACTGGTTGTCGCTTTGTTGCTCGCAGGGGCATCAGTAATAATAAAAATTATTTATCACCCAGTCTTTTAAGAACCCCCCCAAAATTCCAGGTGTAATGTCTGTGTATATGCAATGGATAAAACCAAATTTATTTTTTCTTATCAAGGTTTTTCCTCCTCTCCCATGACAGCACCACCTGAGAGAGAGGGTATCCGCCCACCAGGACAGGAAACCTACTGAATAAAAGGGCGGTACCTCTCCTTCACATCAGTTAGGTTTCTTGTCCTCGTGGAAGCCAACAGCAAAGCGCGGTACATTTACCCGGGATGGGTGTCCAGAAGTCGGGGATGCCTCCCGGGGTGGATGAAAGCGGTCATCTGGTCAACACAGCTGAGGCAGCAGGGGACCTATTTGGGAAATGTCCCTGTCTGCCGGGATACTGGGTCTGCACGCGTGGGGGGGAGTGCTCATCGATGTGCGCAGGACAACCTCCCGCTGCTCAGGGGGGCCAGCTGTCCTGGGCTGCGCGCACTGGGCCCCCCCGGCGATGTGTGCCAGGGCACGCTCCAGGCCTGTGCATGGCAGACCCAAGTACACCGGTGGAAAAGGACCGCCCAGGCCAGGACTGTAACTGAAGACACCGGGCGGGCTTAGCGGGACTGCGCATGGGGGCCGAGTGCGCCGGTAAACGTTACCCGGGTCTGCGCACGTGTGGGAGGCCGAACTTCCGGTGCGTCCTGACGAAGCGCGCAGGGCTCGTCACTTCCGGCGCAGGACGCCGGACATGAGAGTCAGTCCTGTGCCGTGTGGTCAGGAGACGTCATCCGGGGCGGGTGTACAGGGCATGGGTTCCCTGTGCACATCGCGCCGGAAAAGGAAAAAAAAAAAGGGGGGGGAAAGAGGATTGGAGACAGGAGTAGAAACCCAGTATTTAAAGGGGTGGCTCCGCAAAAATGGCAGCAATTGCTGTCAGATACTTCTAATATGGAGCCACAACAGCAACAGCCTCTGCAGCAGCAACATCAGCAGCCGCTATCGCCGCTGCCATCACAGGGGCATAAGCGTAAAGCTAGCCAATCGAGCAGTGGAGCAAGCCTGAAAACTAAGGCAAGCCAGAAATCCTCTGCCAGGGACAAGCGTTCTTCGGAACCAGCTCAGCCTTCGTTTCCGGTACCGTAGATTGATCCACAGGTGGTGAGTGATCTACGTGAATGTGATTGATATTAAGGGCCCCTCTTTTTCTCTCAATTCCCTTCATAGGAAAGACCCCTGAAGCGCACCTCCAAACAAAAAAATAAGGAGTGTGCCCTGTGTAAGCAGTCTCTGCCCGAGTCCAGTAGCAAGGCACTCTGTCGTCAGTGCATACAGCAGACTATAGCAGAGGACACACCAGGGTTTGGCATGGACCTTAAATCCATTATTAGGTCGGAGGTCCGGGAGTCATTAAGAGGTCTGATGGTAGAAAAATCGACGGTCAGACCTGAATCTATATATTCCGAACAGGAAGAATTGTTTCAGCGGGAGAACAGTTCAGACTCAGGATCATTATCTTCTTCATCCTCAGATGATGAGATGGGCGGAAAGCCCTGTTTTCCTACGGAAGAGAGGGACAGATTGGTTAGGGCCATTAGGTCCACTATGGGTATATCAGACCCCAAACAGACTAGATCCCTCCAGGACATTATGTTCAGAGGCCTGAGTCAGAAGAAGAGGCGTTGTTTCCCTGTAAATGAGAATATTAAACTACTCATTGACAGAGAATGGAGGAAGCTGGAGAAAAAGGGGCCACTACCATCTTCCTCAAAAAGGAGATATCCGTTTGAGGATGAGGACGCCACAATATGGGAAAAGGCCCCAAGGATTGATGTGGCGGTGGCCAAACCAGTAAAAAACTCTACACTACAGTTTGATTTAGGTACCTTCAAAGACCCCTTAGACAGGAAGGCCGAAACATTCCTAAAACAAGCATGGGAATCTTCAGCAGGCTCATTAAAACCGGCCATTGCAGCCACCTGCACAGCGAGATCGTTGATGATATGGTTACAACGACTCGGTGACCACCTAAAAGATAACATTCCAAGAGAGGAGATTCTAGTGGATCTACCTCTATTGCAGGGGGCAGCTTTATATTTATCAGATGCCTCGGTAAGATTAGCGGCTAGATCAGCGAACCTGTCTAATGCGGCCTGTAGAGCCTTATGGCTTAAAAGTTGGCCAGGAGATGCACAGTCCAAAACCAGACTGTGTTCCACTTCCTGTGAGGGCAAATTCCTCTTTGGACAGACCTTGGACGACATCTTGGACAAGGCAGCCGACAAAAAGAAGGGGTTTCTGTCGGTCTCACGACCGCAGTTCAAAAGCTCCTTTCGTAGAAGGCGTTATAACAGGAGCAGACCATCCAAGAATACAGAAGACTGGAGAGCCAGAAGACCCTTTAATAAAGGCTTCATGTTCGGAGAGCCAACCTCAAGAGGTAGAAAATCCTCCAAGTGATGGGCAGCCCCAGGTGGGAGGAAGGCTGTCCTACTTCCAAACCGCCTGGGAGAAGATCTCAGCCAACGCTTGGGTGCTCGGCATTATAAGAACAGGCCTCAGATTGGAATTTGCTTCCGTACCCAGAGACAGGTTCAGGATCTCGTCACCCAGATCCAAGAGGGAACAACAGGCTCTGGAAGCCGAAATACTGTCATTACTTCAGAAGAGAGTGCTAGTGGAGGTGCCTGCGCAGCTGGAGGGGAGAGGATTTTACTCTCCCCTGTTTCTGATAAGGCAGCCAGATCAGTCATACAGGACAATAATCAATCTGAAGAGCCTCAACAAATTCTTGGTCTACAGGCCATTCAAGATGGAAGACAAAGACGGCAATCAAGATCTTGTTTCCAGGTTGTTTCATGAGTGTATTAGACCTCAAAGACGCCTATTATCACGTTCCTATCCATCAGGAACACCAGCAGTACCTAAGAGTGGCAGTACGTATGAAAGATCAGCTAAGACATTTCCAATACAGAGTACTGCCCTTTGGCCTGTCTATGGCACCAAGAGTTTTTACCAAGATAATTCTGGAAGTGACGGCACACTTGCGGGAAAAGGACATATTAATAATACCTTAGACTATTTTCTAGTAATCGGCGAATCAGAGCTAGAGTGCAAAACCCATCTAAGGTCCACTCAAGTCACCATGTCCAGTCTAGGCTGGATGATAAATATGGAAAAATCAAGACCCCAGCCCAAGAGGGTTCAGTCCTTCTTGGGGCTTACTATAGACTCAGAAAATCAACTCTGTCTACTTCCAGAGGACAAGAAGGAGAAGATGGTAGCATTAGTATCAGCAATATTATCCAGACCAACGATGTCCCTGAGGAAAGCCAAGTCACTCCTGGGTTCTATGACCTCGTGCATTCCAGTGGTGCAGTGGGCCTAGTACCATTCCAGGGATCTGCAGCGGGATGTCCTGGAGGGGGAGAGGAGACTATTGGGCCATCTAGAGGGGAAGATAGTGATATCTCAAGAGACCTTGAGTACCATAACCTTGTGGCTAAACCCACAGAATCTATCACGTGATGTACCATGGTCCCTCCTGGTCTCGGACGTGATAGTGAGGGACGCGAGTGCGGAAGGATGGGGAGCGCATCTCAGAAACAATACAATACAGAGGATATGGCCCGAAGCTCAGGCAGCAAACTCCTCAAATTTGAGGGAACTCTTAGCCATAAGGAAGCATTATTAAGATTCCTTCCCAAATTACGAGGCAATCACGTCCGTATCCTATCAGACAACAGAACCTCGGTAGCCTACATCAATCACCAGGGAGGCACAAGATCCAGACCATTGATGTTACTAGCTCAGCAGATTCTACAGGTGATGGAGGAACACCAGCTGCAGATATCAGCCTTACACATAAGGGGGAAGGACAACAAGGAGGCAGATTTCCTCAGCAGGACAACCTTGAAAAAGGGGAGTGGGAACTAGATCAATCAGTGTTCCAACAGATAGTGGATCTTTGGGGGCAGCCAGAGATAGATCTGTTTGCGAGTGGGAAAACAGAAAAACCAACAAATTCTGTTCCCTAGACCCAAGAGAGAAACCTTATGCTGTAGATGCACTACAGATCCCTTGGAACTTTTGCCTAGTATATGTCTTCCCCCCATTGATGTTGATCCCGAAGGTACTTTGGAAAATTCGGGAAGAGAAAGCACAGGTCATACTCATCGCCCCTTTCTGGACGAAAAGGCCTTGGTTTTCATGGCTGAGAAGAATGTCATTGTCGGACCCCTGGGTTCTCCCCGATATTCCGGGTCTCCTCAGGCTGGGCATAGTAGTACACCCTCAGAGACCAGGTCTTCATTTGCCGGCCTGGATTTTGAGAGGTCATTATTGAAACAGGAAGGGTTTTCACCAGGTTTGGTGAATACTCTAATGCAAAGCAGGAAGCCCATAGCAACCAGGATTTATGGCAGGATATGGGCAAAATTTCTAAACTTTTCAGTACATTAGATGGGGGGTTCAGTCCCAATTAGTCACATTCTGGAATTCCTCCAAAGGGGGATGGAGATGGGTCTGGCCACTAGCACCCTTAGGCTAAGTGCACACGTTCAGGAATGTGTGCAGAATTTTCTTGAGCAAAACCGGACTTTTTTCGCGGTAAAAACGTGTGTTTTTTTGCGCTGATTTTGCGCGTTTTTACTGCGATTTTTCCCTGAGCTTTCTAGGTCAATAATATAGCGGGAAAAACGCTAGAATTCTGCGAAATTAATGAACATGTTGCTTCTTTTTCCGCAATGCGTTTTTTTCGTGGAAAAAAACGCACCATGTGCACAAGAATTGCAGAATTCATTCTAAATGATAGGATGCTTAATTCATGCGTTTTTTATGCATTTTTGGCGCGAAAAAACGCAAAAAAAACGCGAATAATCCTGAACGTGTGCACTTAGCCTGAAGGTGCAGATATCCGCATTAGGAGCCCTTTTCAACCACAATCTGGCAGCAGATAGATGAATAATCAGGTTTATTAAAGCCTGTCAAAGATCTAGATCAGCTCCAGGCCCAAAGGTCCCCCTTGGGATTTAAATTTAGTCTTGAAAGCATTGACAAAACCCCACTTTGAGCCCCTACAGGAATCATCTGACAAAAACTTGACTCTCAAAACAGTAGTCCTGGTAGCCCTGGTGTCAGCGCGTAGGATTAGTGATATACAAGCCCTCTCAATCGATCCTCCATTCATGCAGATATTAAAACAAAACACCCAGGTGCATAAGAGTAAGGGGGAAAAAAGGAAGAAAACACACCACCAAGGCAGGAGTAGACACAATTTATAAATTTTATTGAAAATTCAACATAAAAATGCACATACAGAATATAAAATGATGTTAAAAAGGAAGCCAAACACCACCGTACAATATCCAATACCCGGGGTTTATATCCACATTACCAGGCACAAAGATGTTTAATCTATAACGATGTTCATAATACAAAATATCTAGTGGCAAAACCACTTATAGCGCAATGCACCAGCTATACATGCCATAAAAGATTGGTAATGAAACAAGTAAAATAAATAACAAATATGTGGTATATATATAGTGTAATTACGTAAATAATAATCTACTACAGTGCAATGTGTAAGAAACTATAATATACCAAACCATTGTGAGACAGTGAGGGTATGTGTGTTGAATGGGGTGTACATTTCACCTAGGTACTTTGCTGACTGGTATAAGGGAAATGTATGGCTTTGTAAACCTAGTGGTAGAGAAAGGTCACTACACCTTACATTCAGTACACACTTGCAGCTCAGGCCTGAAACCACTCAGGTGTTAATTAGGAAACCAGAAGTAGGTGTCTGCGAACACAGACAGAGAGCTCGCTTAGTCTGGACAAGGAGTCCAGGCACAAGAAGGAGTCTCCAGGAGTATGAGCTGTCTCAGTCTGGGTGCTCGATGTACCCCGGACACAGGAGTAGTCTCTGTGAGAATCCATGCGGATAGCTGCTGAATAGGAGGGGAGCTCTCTCAAGTCTGGACGTGGGATATGCATTTAGACACAAAGAGGAGCCTCTGCGAACCTCCATGTTGGTAACTACTGAACATATGTGTTGTTTTGGGGACAGGCTGTTAGAGTCTGGACCCGGATAGAGAGGGAAATCTATCTAAGTGTAGTAAGTGGCTGGAGAAGCCCAGGGTTTATGTTTATGATTTGGTTTTGATTATGTTCTGTTTGCTGTGGACTTTAGTAAAACTTTTTGCGGCCAGTTTTTACCAGAACTGCTGTCTGTGAATGAACTGTTTCCGTGCCACTCCGTCTACCCGGACGGCGATCCCAGAGCTATATCCCCTGAAAAGCTTACAATTGGTGCTAGAATGCTGAGGCAGCACAGTGGCTAGAGACAGCAATAAAGGAGAAACGTCTGTTGGAGCAGTCTTAAAGAGACAGTAGCCCTAATAGACTTTGCAAAAAAAAAAAAAAAAAAAAAGTGTCTGCACAGCAAAGCTGAATTTTCTGTGGAAAAGACTGTGAAGTGTGTATGTCTTGAGTGAAGACTGCCGTTGTTGAGACAGAGAAGTCTGACAGCATGGACGACGATTGTGGATACAAGCATCTTGCTGTGACTCAGTGGGGTCACGAAGGCATCTTGCTGTGACTCGGTGGGGGTTATGAAGATTGTCGTCGCACTCAAATCCGGTTTTTGGCTGCAACTCGGCGGGGTTGCGAAGATTGTCGTCGCACTCAAATCCAGTTTTGCTGTGGCTCGGCGGGGCCACGAAGATTTTTTCAAGGGAAAGCGGTGAAGTTCTGGTGTGAACAGTGCTCCGCGATGGCTGTGAACGGAGCAACGAATGGGTCTGACGAGTCGGACCGCATATTTGAGAAATGTCTACTGGACATGCAACTGGACATGGTGCGGGAGCTGTGGGCACCGTATAGAATGGCGGCAGTGGACCATTCTATGGACTCTCCGGGGGTGCCAGTGTTGTCACAGAGTGCCCGGGGAGGTGGTAAGAGATGTTGTGAACTGAGTTCTAGGACTACTGCTGATTTTTTGTGTAAAAATTACCCTGCCGGTGTGGTTGTTAAAAAGGGGGCGGAGTCTAAAAAAGGGGCGGATTTTCACAAGAGTGTAGAGTGTGGAAAACTGAAAATTGTTACTGGTGGTGGGTTGGTACCTCCTAAAAATGACAATGTGACCGTTGATAACGGGGTAGCTCCAGTAGAAGGGGGTGACGTCAAAGTGGGAGGTGACCTGTTAGTCCACAACACCATGGGGAGTGACACAGACCCCGTAGCTGACTGGGACACTATGAAAGTAAAAAGTGAGGTCAGTCAGGAGAGGCTAGACGAGGGAAGAGAGTCCCCCTCTCGTCGTCGACGGCGCAAGGGCCACAAAAAGGTTGTTCCGGTAGTACTCGCTGAAAATGAAAATGAAGAGAATGTAGTACTGTCTGCCTATGCTTCAAGTGTGGATTCTCCTTTAGAGGTAGAAGAGGAGGGGGCCAGTCATGGCCAAGAGCTGGAACCTAGTCGGCTGCAGTATCAGAGTGACATGCTGCAATTATGTGAAAACCTGGAGGACGTGTCCTCAGACCAGCGAGATCTAGAAGGAAGCAACGAGGAAGTTACCCTGTGGAAAGAGATGTTCCACGCCATTAAAGAGGACCGCCGCAAAATCAAGGAAGAGGTTTTGCAGTTGAAGCGTGAGAAGGAGGCGCTGCAGGATGGAGTTTCTGGAAGTGAACAAATCCTAGAACGACTGCGCGAACAGCTCAACCAGGAGCTGTGTGACTCCAAGAAGGAGTGTGGTGAACGCAGTAGGGAACTGCAACAGATTAAGAGAGATTATGTGGATCTCCTCAGGGTCAAAGAAAAACTAGAAGAGGATAAGATGGATGCAGAGCAAATGCGCCAGGTGGTTGAGACCACTCTGCAGGACACCCGTGATGAAAATGGTGATCTGCGCAGAAAGACCCTAGGTCTGGAAGCTCAGGTGAAGGAGCTACAGATGTCCTGTGATACTCTCCAGAAGGCGGAGATGCGCCTTAAGGAAAAGCTCAGCCAAATGGAAGCTGAGCTGGAAAAGATGGAGGAGTCCATCAGAGAAGCTACAGACCAGGGCCAGGAGTTAGTGTCACGCTGTCTAATGATATGTATACAATGTCAGTAAACTATTAATACAGGAACCACACTCTATACAACAACTAGTATAGCAACATCAGCATGTAAGTATAGAATAGATTTACCTGACACGATATCTGCTGAACTCAGGGTTAATCTTGAGGACTTGATGAGCTGAAACAGGAAAGAGGTGGACCGGGATCTAACCTGACCCTAAACTGGGGTCCTAACTAATCCCTCACCTTGGAGGTACTGATAATGGTTCAGAGGTCCAAGTCTCCAACCTAACCCTGTCTCCTATCAGACCCTGAACCCTGTAATCAGTCCTAAGAAGGATCCTGACTACCACCAAAGGGATATGGGCTGATCTTAGCTAAATACACAGATTAGACATATAAGACAGACAGGATAACACTCGCTTGCATACACACTCAAACACCAAAGGAACATAAATGGTCTGGGAAATAAACTCTAACCAAGTTGAGCTTAGAACAACTAAGGAGCTCACAACTAAAGTCTATACAGATTCATTCCTATCTGTGGTCTGCATGAAGGTTTCACTGGCAACTCCCCAAGCAGACAACCAGGAATTTAAAGGAAACCAATCAACAAATAATCAATTGCAGCCGGGAGAAACTGCACCCAGTCCCAGCACCGAGCACAGACAGAATTAACTCCCTAGCTGCCAAACACAAAGAAACAGCAGCTCAGCTGTGAGAAGTCAAAATGTGCAACCGCGACGATCTTCGTGGCAATGCACACATGACAGTACCCCCCCTTCTACGAGGGGCCTCCGGACCCTCAGGGCCAGGCCTGCCCGGGTGAGTTCTGTGGAAGGTCCGAACCAAACGATCTGCGTTAACATCAGACGCAGGGACCCACGTCCTCTCCTCTGGACCATACCCCTTCCAATGCACCAAGTACTGAAGGGACCGGCGATTCAGACGTGAGTCAATGATCTTTGATACTTGAAATTCCAAGTTACCATTGACCAACACAGGAGGAGGAGGTAGAGGTGACGGTATGACTGGTGCCACATACCTTTTAAGTAATGACTTGTGGAACACATTATGAATTTTAAACGTAGGAGGGAGTTCCAGACGAAATGCCACAGGATTAATTATGGAACTGATCCTGTACGGCCCGATGAATCTGGGACCCAGTTTCCAGGAGGGCACTTTAAGTTTTATATTCCTGGTAGACAACCATACCAGATCGTTCACATTCAGATCTGGACCAGAAACTCTCCTCCTATCAGCCATACGTTTGTAACGGTTCCCCATCGCACTCAGATTATTCAATACACCTCTCCACACAGAAGCAAGTGACGACGAGAAACGCTCCTCCTCAGGAACCCCAGAAGGGCCCCCCCCATTGAAAGTACAAAACTGGGGATGAAAACCATATGCCCCAAAAAACGGGGACTTACCAGTGGACTCGCTCCGCCTGTTGTTAAGAGCGAACTCTGCCAGAGGCAAGAAAGAAGACCAGTCCTCTTGGTTCTCTGAGACAAAACACCGGAGATATGTCTCTAAGCTCTGATTCAGACGCTCTGTCTGACCATTGGTCTGCGGATGAAAAGCCGAGGAAAATGACAATTGCATCCCCCGACGTAAACAAAATGCCCTCCAAAATTTGGACACAAACTGAGACCCCCTATCTGACACCACATCAGAAGGCAACCCATGAAGTCTAACGATCTCCCTAATGAACACCTGCGCCAGAGTTTTAGCATTAGGGAGTGCAGGAAGAGCAACGAAATGTGCCATCTTACTGAACCTGTCAACAACCACCAGTATGACAGTATTCCCTGACGACGGAGGAAGGTCCGTAATGAAGTCCATAGATAAATGAGTCCATGGACGCTCCGGAAGTTTCAAGGGTAAAAGGGTCCCAGACGGACGGGTATGAGGGGTTTTAGAGCGAGCACACACCCCACATGACGCGACAAAAGTTATAACATCTTTATTAGCATTAGGCCACCAAAACCGGCGAGAAAGGAGATCTAAAGTAGCCTTACTCCCTGGATGTCCTGCTAGAGCAGAATTATGATGTGCCTCAATAACCTTTTGTCTCAACAGATTTGGGACAAACAGTCTCCCTGGAGGTCCTGCAGGGGCGTCCCCCTGAGCCTCTAACACCTCCTCCTCAAGCTCAGAAAATACAGCCGACACTACCACCCCCTCCTGAAGGATAGGACTCGGGTCATCCGTTTTCCCGGCCCCTGGGAAACTGCGAGACAAGCATCAGCCTTTACATTCTTAGACCCCGGGCGATAAGTGACGACAAAATTAAACCTGGTAAAAAACAACGACCATCGAGCTTGTCTGGAATTCAGACGCTTAGCGGATTCCAAATACAACAGGTTCTTGTGATCAGTAATAACGGTAACCGGGTGGACTGCCCCTCCAAAAAGTGACGCCATTCTTCAAAAGCTAACTTAATGGCCAAAAGTTCCCTATTGCCGATATCATAATTCCTTTCGGCGGACGACAATTTCTTAGAAAAGAAAGCGCACGGATGCCATTTACCAGGGGACGGACCCTGGGACAATATAGCACCCACCCTACGTCAGACGCATCCACCTCCACAATGAACGGCTGAGATGCATCTGGTTGGATGAGAACGGGTGCCGAAGCAAAACATTTCTTCAAAGAGGAAAAGGCTTGGCAAGCTTTGTCCGACCATTTAGAAAAATCCGTCCCTTTTCTTGTCATGTCAGTGAGAGGTTTGACGACAGATGAGAAATTACAAATAAATTTCCGGTAGTAGTTAGCAAACCCCAAAAAACGCTGCAGAGCCTTAAGATCCCCTGGCTGATCCCATTCAAGCACTGCTCTCACCTTTTCAGGGTCCATACAGAAACCGGAGGCTGACACCAAAAAACCCAAAAACTGAAGTTCCTGTACGGCAAATACACACTTCTCCAGTTTGGCGTATAATTTATTGTCTCGCAAGATCTGCAACACCTGTCTCACATGCTCCTGATGAGACACAAGATCTGGCGAGTAAATTAAAATGTCGTCCAAATATACAACCACAAACAGCCCCACAAGGTGACGAAAATGTCATTAACAAAATGTTGGAATACTGCTGGTGCAGTAGTCAGACCAAAAGGCATGACTAGGTTCTCATAATGTCCCTCCGGCGTGTTAAACGCCGTTTTCCACTCATCCCCCTCTTTTATCCTAATCAGATTATACGCCCCCCAGAGATCCAATTTAGAAAACCATTTGGCGCCAACAATTTGATTGAAGAGATCAGGAATAAGAGGGAGTGGATACGGATCTCGAACAGTAATCCGATTAAGTTCGCGGAAATCCAAGCAAGGGCGTAGGCCTCCATCTTTCTTCTTCACAAAGAAGAACCCCGGGGCTACTGGGGAAGATGAAGGTCTAATATGCCCTTTGGCCAGACTTTCAGAAATATAATCTTTCATAGCCTGCCTCTCAGGACCAGAAAGATTATACAACCTAGCTTTAGGCAACTTAGCATCAGGAAGGAGATTAATAGAGCAGTCATACACGCGATGAGGAGGCAACTCCTGACACCCCTCCTCAGAGAAAACATCCCCAAAATCCTCCAAAAAAGGAGGCAATGTACTAGGCACGACCGCACTGATGACTGTGTTCATGCAGTTGCTTTTACAAAACTCACCCCATTGGCTTATTTCTCTGGACTGCCAATTAATCACAGGGTTATGTTTAACCAACCAAGGAAGTCCCAACACAATGGAGTAGGTAGACCCTCCAACACATAACAAGATAATTGTTCCCTATGTATTGCCCCTACCCGAAGGTAATGTTATGAACCTCATGAACAAAGCTACCTTGGCCGAGAGGCCTGGCGTCAATGGAGAATATAGGGATCGGTTTGACCAATACACTCAGATGCATACCTTGAGCCTGAGCAAACTGAGCGTCAACTAGATTAGCCCCGGAACCACTATCAAGAAGAACAGACAATCTCTCCACTCTCGTACCAACTACCACCTCCACTGGTACAAGGAACTGAGAAGAACTGGCGGATGAAATACATACTCCCAGGTTGTCGTCCACCACACAACCTGGGATTAACAGTTTTCCGGCGACTTTTGGCTCAACAAGGCACGGGATGGACATTCTCCAACAAAATGTCCCTCTTTCCCGCAAAAAAAACATCTTCTAGTCCTGCCGCGTACCGCCAATCCCCTCCTACGAAATGATGTCCCTCCCAACTGCATAGGCTCATCCGAACAGACAAGGGGAACCTCAACATAAGGGACTTTAGTGGTAGGTGGAGAAACAACAGGGAGTGGGGTTACCTCACCCCTCTCCCGAAGCCGTCTATCAGTACGGATAGCTAAGGCCATAGCAGCCTCCAGAGAAGGAGGAGACTCATACTGAGCCAAAACGTCTTTTAATTTATCAGAAAGCCCATGACAAAACTGGCTCCTAAGAGCTGGGTCATTCCACTGAGTATCTGTGGCCCATCTACGAAACTCAGAAGCAAATTCCTCTGCCGGACGATCTCCCTGCTGTATCTTACGTAATTTTGTCTCAGCAAGAGAGACCCGATCTGGGTCATCATATACCAATCCCAGGGCAGAAAAAAATTGATCTACAGACAGTAGAGCCGGGGATCCCGGAGGAAGGGAAAATGCCCAGGATTGAGGGTCCCCTTGCAGAAGTGAGATAACAATTCCCACTCTCTGCTCCTCACTCCCTGATGATCGAGGCCGAAGCCGAAAATACAATTTACATGCCTCCCGGAAGGTGAAAAATTTGTCTCGCCCACCAGTGAACCTGTCCAGGAGAGCAACCTTAGGTTCAACTCTGGTTTGCTCCAGGGGAGACAAAACTTTGGACTTAATGTCCGTCAGCTCCATGGATAATCCCTGCAACTGCAGAGCCAGCTGGGCTACTGGATCCATGGTAACTGGAGATAATTTTTATGGCCAGTGAAAATGTCACGCTGTCTAATGATATGTATACAATGTCAGTAAACTATTAATACAGGAACCACACTCTATACAACAACTAGTATAGCAACATCAGCATGTAAGTATAGAATAGATTTATGTTGTGAATGGGTTTGAGATGAGTTCTGAGCAGAGGCTCCCTCTGGTGGTTACAAGCGGTACTAGTGAAGATTGTGAGGACTGGGAATCAGGTGTTACTGACTGGTCTTATATAAGGGAGTCATTTTCCCATCAGGGTTGCCGGTGACCAATTGTTCTGGTCTGAATCCTTCATTCCAGTTTCCCTTGTAGCCTGCTGTGTCGTGTCTGCATTTCCTGCTACCAGATAAGATTTTTTCTTCTTTTGTGTTATTGCTATATTTTTGCATTTTTGTCTTGCACTTCTTTGGGGGCCTTCTGGGTCCCCTCCGGGGCTTCTGCCTTCTCAGTTTAGTTCAGCCACTGAGTTTTGTTCTTTTGCTTTTTCCAGTTTTTTCAGTGGCTGCTGTTTTGATTTTGTTACACCAGAGAGCTAATTTAGGTGGTAGAGGTCGTGTGATCTCAGGTGATTTTGAAATTAGTAGAGTTGGTGTTTTTCAGGGTTTTCTGGGATTGCAGTAAGTACCCTTCCTGTCCTTTTCTTTTTAGATAGTTTGGGCCCCAGCGTTTGCTCATACTATTTTCTTTCTGTGTCAGTATTTCCTCTTGTCTAACCGCCATTACATGTTTGGGGGCTTTCTATTATCTTTGGGGTTCTGCTCCGGGGCAGATAGCTTTCCTATTTCTATATTTAGGTGTAGTTAGTTTCTCAGGCTGTGACGAGGCGTCTAGGACCAACGTAGGAACGCTCCACGGCTGCCTCTAGTTGTGGTGGTTAGTCAGGGTACTGCAATCCCATAGATTCCAACTGCTCTGGTGTATTGCCTTTTTTTTACCTGCACTCCTCAGCTACCGAAACATAACAGTATCACCGGCCAATAGAAAATTGTATGGTACTCACAGAAGGGAAAAAATATTGTGATAGAAAAAAAAGGTTGTCAGAGTTGTCAGAGATATTTTTCTGTTTGTTGCATTTTTTTTTTTTTTTTTTTTTCCCTCTGTATCTCTGGGTGCTGGGGAGGATCTTTTCTCCCAATGGAGTTTGCACAGTTGTCTGGCCGTGTGGATCAGCTTGCCACTGAGGTTCGAGTATTGCTATCTATCTTGCTGGGTTGCCTGTTGTGGAACCTAGGATCCCCATGCCAGATTTGTTTTTAGGGGATCGAGCTAAGTTTCAGAATTTCAAAAATAATTGTAAATTGTTTTTTGCCTTAAAATCTAAGTCCTCAGGAAACGCAGCGCAGCAGGTTCAAATTATCATCTCTCTCCTGCGCGGCGATCCTCAGGATTGGGCTTTTTCCCTGATACCTGGGTGATCCGTTTTGATGAATGTTGATGCGTTTTTTTTCACGGCTTTGGGGTTTATTGTACGATGAGCCTAATGTCACTGATCAAGCTGAAAAAGCCTTGTTGGCATTAAATCAGGGGCTTGATGACGCTGAGTATATACGTCAGAGATTCCGTAGGTGGGGCAGTCCTGACCAAATGGAATGACGACGCTTTGGCGGCCCTTTTCCGGAAGGGTCTGTCAGATAATGTAAAGAGATGTTATGGTGGGATTCCCTGTCCCCTCTGGTCTCAATGATTCTATGTCATTAGCGATTCAAATTGACAGACGTTTGCTGAGCGGAGAAGTATTCGTGAATGGTGTTGCCTTATGAACCAGCTCCTGAAACCATGCAGTGATGATAGAGGTGTCTGGGCACAGCGTCATGAGTTTAGAAAGCGCAATGGATTATGTTTCTACTGTGGTGATGCCTCTCATGCTATTTCAGTCTGCCCTAAGGGGGAAGACGTTTGCACGCTCAGTTGTCTTGGGTAGTGTTCAGACTAAGTTTTTATTAACTGTGTTCCAGATTTTGAGAGAGAATGCTCTGTATGTGAAGGGATCAAAGTGTCTTTTTGGCGTACAGAGGATCTCATTTCTGGGATTCATTTTGTCCCCATCTGTTATTGAAATGGACCCGGTCAAGGTTCAGGCCATCTGTGATTGGGTCCAACCTACTTCATTAAAGGCTCTTCAGAGATTTTTGGTTTTGCCAATTTTTATCGTAAATTATGGGTAATTTCTCGGTTATTGTTAAACATTAACTGATTTGACCAGAAAGGGTCTGATGTGGTGAATTGGCCTCCTGAGGCAGTCTCTGCATTTCAGGAACTTAAGCAGAGATTCACTTCTGCTCCTGTTCTACGCAGCCTGATGTTTCTCTGCCATTTCAGGTGGAGGTTGATGCCTCTGAAATTGGGGCAGGTGCCGTTTTGTCCCAAAAAGATCCAGAGACCTCTAAAAGTAACCCTTGTGCCTTTTTCTCTCGAAAATTTTCTCCTACTGAACGTAATTATGACGTGGGTAATCGGGAGTTATTGGCCATGAAGTGGGCTTTTGAAGAGTGGAGACATTGGCTGGAGGGAGCCAAACATCAGGTGGTGGTCCTTACGGACCATAAGAATCTGGTCTATCTGGAATCTGCCAAGCGACTCAATCCTAGACAGGCCAGGTGGGCCTTGTTTTTCACACGTTTTAATTTTGTGGTTTCCTTTCTTCCTGGCACTAAGAATGTTAAGGCGGATGCCCTCTCGAGGAGTTTCCTTGCGGACTCTCCTGAGTTATCTGATCCTTCTGTTATTTTGAAAGAGGGTGTAGTTCTTTCCGCCATCTCGCCCAATTTGAGACTTGCTCTGGAGGGGTGTCAGGAGGATAGGCCCGAGCGCTGCCCTGTTGGAAAATTGTTTGTCCCGGACCAATGGAAAAAGAGTGTGATGTCTGAGATTCATTGTTCCGCATTGGCTGGGCATCCCGGAATTTTTGGTACCAGAGACTTGGTTAGTCGGTCCTTTTGGTGGCCTACCTTGTCTCGTGATGTCAGGGAATTTGTGCAGTCCTGCGGGACTTGCTCTCGCTCCAAGCCTTGCTCTCGCTCTAGTGGTTTGTTGATGCCATTGCCTGTGCCCAAGAGACCATGGACCCATATCTCTATGGATTTCATTTCCGATCTTCCTGTTTCTCAGAGAATGACCACCATCTGGGTAATTTGTGATAGGTTTTCCAAAATGATACATCTTGTGCCATTACCTAAGTTGCCTTCCTCCTCTGAATTGGTGCCGTTGTTCCTTCAGCACGTGGTTCGTTTACACGGCATTCCTGAGAACATTGTGTCTGACAGAGGAGTCCAGTTTGTTTCCAAATTTTGGAGGACTTTTTGTTCTAAACTGGGTGTTCAATTGTCTTTCTCCTCGGCATTTCATCCTCAGACCAATGGTCAAACTGAGAGAACAAACCAGACATTGGAGACTTATCTTAGATGCTTTGTGTCTGCTGATCAGGATGACTGGGTCTCTTTTTTGCCTTTGGCTGAGTTTGCTCTTAATAATAGGGCTAGCTCTGCCACTTTGATGTCTCCGTTTTTCTGTAATTCTGGGTTTCACCCTCGATTTTCTTCAGGACAGACGGAGGCTTCTGTCTGTCCAGGTGTTGACTCTGTTGTGGAGCGTGTGCAACAGATTTGGGACCAGGTAGTGGAGAGGTTGTCCTTCTCTCAGGAGAAGGCCCAGCGGTTTGCTAACCGGCATAGGACTGATGGTCCTCGGTTTAAAGTGGGGACTTGGTCTGGTTGTCCTCAAAGAATATTCCTATGAGAGTAGCATCTCCTAAATTTAAGCCTAGGTTCATTGGACCTTATAAGATCATGGAGATTATTAATCCTGTTTCTTTTCGTTTGCTTCTTCCAGGGACATTTAAGATCCATAACGTGTTCCACAAGTCCTTGTTGAAGAGGTTTGTTGAGCCAGTGGTTCCTGCTGCTGTGCCTCCTGACCCTGTTTTGGTTGAGGGCAATCTGGAGTATGTGGTTGAGAAAATATTGGATTCTCGTTTTTCTAGACGGAAACTCCAGTATTTGGTTAAATGGAGAGGTTATGGTCAGGAAGACAATTCTTGGGTGTTTGCTTCGGACATCCATGCTAGGAGACTTATCCGTGCGTATCATAGAACTCATCCTGACCGACCTGGTTGCTCAAATGAGGGTTCGGTGACCCCTCCTCAAGGGGGGGTACTGTTGTGAATGGGTTTGAGATGAGTTCTGAGCAGAGGCTCCCTCTGGTGGTTACAAGCGGTACTAGTGAAGATTGTGAGGACTGGGAATCAGGTGTTACTGACTGGTCTTATATAAGGGAGTCATTTTCCCATCAGGGTTGCCGGTGACCAATTGTTCTGGTCTGAATCCTTCATTCCAGTTTCCCTTGTAGCCTGCTGTGTCGTGTCTGCATCTCCTGCTACCAGATAAGATTTTTTCTTCTTTTGTGTTATTGCTATATTTTTGCATTTTTGTCTTGCACTTCTTTGGGGGCCTTCTGGGTCCCCTCCGGGGGCTTCTGCCTTCTCAGTTTAGTTCAGCCACTGAGTTTTGTTCTTTTGCTTTTTCCAGTTTTTTCAGTGGCTGCTGTTTTGATTTTGTTACACCAGAGAGCTAATTTAGGTGGTAGAGGTCGTGTGATCTCAGGTGATTTTGAAATTAGTAGAGTTGGTGTTTTTCAGGGTTTTCTGGGATTGCAGTAAGTACCCTTCCTGTCCTTTTCTTTTTAGATAGTTTGGGCCCCAGCGTTTGCTCATACTATTTTCTTTCTGTGTCAGTATTTCCTCTTGTCTAACCGCCATTACATGTTTGGGGGCTTTCTATTATCTTTGGGGTTCTGCTCCGGGGCAGATAGCTTTCCTATTTCTATCTTTAGGTGTAGTTAGTTTCTCAGGCTGTGACGAGGCGTCTAGGACCAACGTAGGAACGCTCCACGGCTGCCTCTAGTTGTGGTGGTTAGTCAGGGTACTGCAATCCCATAGATTCCAACTGCTCTGGTGTATTGCCTTTTTTTTTACCTGCACTCCTCAGCTACCGAAACATAACAGATTTACCTGACACGATATCTGCTGAACTCAGGGTTAATCTTGATGACTTGATGAGCTGAAACAGGAAAGAGGTGGACCGGGATCTAACCTGACCCTAAACTGGGGTCCTAACTAATCCCTCACCTTGGAGGTACTGATAATGGTTCAGAGGTCCAAGTCTCCAACCTAACCCTGTCTCCTATCAGACCCTGAACCCTGTAATCAGTCCTAAAAAGGATCCTGATTACCACCAAAGGGATATGGGCTGATCTTAGCTAAATACACAGATTAGACATATAAGACAGACAGGATAACACTCGCTTGCATACACACTCAAACACCAAAGGAACATAAATGGTCTGGGAAATAAACTCTAACCAAGTTGAGCTTAGAACAACTAAGGAGCTCACAACTAAAGTCTATACAGATTCATTCCTATCTGTGGTCTGCATGAAGGTTTCACTGGCAACTCCCCAAGCAGACAACCAGGAATTTAAAGGAAACCAATCAACAAATAATCAATTGCAGCCGGGAGAAACTGCACCCAGTCCCAGCACCGAGCACAGACAGAATTAACTCCCTAGCTGCCAAACACAAAGAAACAGCAGCTCAGCTGTGAGAAGTCAAAATGTGCAACCGCGACGATCTTCGTGGCAATGCACACATGACAGTTAGCCACTGGAGATGAGACGTGTAAAGCAGATACTTCCTCGAGTGATGTGAGTTCGGATGATTCGGTGGATGTCGGAGCCGAGATCAAGGAGCTCAAGGAGTGGTTACAAGCCCAGTGGACGCAAGAGAAGCTTCAGAGACGGGCAGCTGAGAGGCGAATGGCGGAACTAGAGGAAGAAGTTCTCGGGCTGAAAAGTCGCCTGATACAGTGTCACTCGGTGAACAAGGCCTCCTTGGAGAAAGAAAAGGGCAAACACGTTGCACTCGCTCCCTTTGGCCAGGAGAAGATAGACCTGAGGAGAGCCATGAGTGTGGTTACGGAAGATAAATGTGAAATGGAAGTGGTCAGGACGGAAATTCACGAATTTGTAGTTGTGAGTCAGCTCAGAAGAAGCGTAAAGGGGGAAGAAGCTGAAAGTCAGTTGTCCCTGAACCCTGAGCTGGTTGATCGTCTGGAAACCACTGGTGAGACCGAAACGTGTCGGTACAAGTGCCTCGTAGATGTACCCGAGGACTTGAGAGAAGAATGCACCCGTGAGTCTGTGCATGAAGCGTTTAGGAAGGCCGTGGGAGCCTGTAAGGTGTACTCGACCTCAGGAGCTAAACAGCTGGTGGTCTTGTCCACGACCGAAGTTACAGTGAAGAGGGTGGCAATCCTAAGTGACATGCACTGGCGATGTATTCGCACAAAGCGGTTTCTCCGGTTGAAGACAGAACAAGCCGTTAGACAACTGAAGCTTATGAGAAATGCTCACAGTCTGCGGGAAAAGGTCATCCGGGTGCCTCATGTTCTGGTGAGAAAGCTGATTGGGAGAAATGGCCGAGCCATGCAGATGATGGTGAAGAGGTCTGGTGTGGTGAAAGTAAGCAGTCCACGTGATCGTCGGGACTGGATACCAGATGAAGACGGCATGGTGTCATTCTACGCTATAGGAACGGAAGAAAGTCTGGAATATGTGCGCATGCTGGTGGCGTACCGTGTGACCTACCTGCGAGAGGTAGAACAATTGAATCTCGCTAGACAGCGAGTAGATAGACAGCATCATCTGAGCAGCAGAAGATGGCAGCCGTCTACTGAGGGTAGTGGGCGTGGGTTTAGAGGTAGTGAGACCTCCAGTAACTCAGGTTTGAGAGGCCCATACAGACAACCCGATAGAGTACGGGACAGTACGAAGTCTAACCGGACCTTAGATACCCAGGCAAGACCTGACAAGGTTACGATTGACCGCTGGGAACGGAGGGAGACCTGACAAGGTTACGACCCGGAAATGTGACTGGACGAAGTCTGTGACAATGACAGACAGTAGGTCCCTAAGGAATGAGCGAATGTCATTGACTAATATTCCGGGGGCTGAACAGAGCAATGGACAAGTACATGGTCTCTGTGTGAACTGTGGGTTGAGGTGATTGGATGCATTTTGTGTTCAACCCTACAAGTTTGAAAAAAGGGGGGGGAATAGGTAATGCAGCCCTTGGCTGGCGTTCCGATAATGGCTCAGTGTGTGTGTTTTGACTGTCCATGTTCCTTCCCCCCAGCTGACTAGTCACATGACTGTGACATCACACAGGTCCTTTTACACACACACAAGTCTGAACACATGACTATGACATCAGCTCAGGTCCTGTGTGTGTGTGTGGGTGTGTGTAAGGGTATATAAACCCTGCTTAATTGGAGACAGATGAGGCCTGTTTCCTGTTCCCCTGGTGTAGGGGACACCATTTGTGTGAGGCCTGGTGAGGCAGAGTGAAGCCTGACTGCCTGAAAGGTCAGAGACTGGATCCTGTGTGGATGCTAGGGGCCTTCGAAGCTAATGATGGCCAGGCTTCAGGTGAAGATGAAGTTGATGATGACTATGACTGGTCCGGAGTTCACTGTCTCTTTAGGATTGTTGACCAGCCCTCCGGTCTGGATGACCAGCCCTCCGGTCTGGAGAAGAGGGGGGGATATGTGAGACAGTGAGGGTATGTGTGTTGAATGGGGTGTACATTTCACCTAGGTACTTTGCTGACTGGTATAAGGGAAATGTATGGCTTTGTAAACCTAGTGGTAGAGAAAGGTCACTACACCTTACATTCAGTACACACTTGCAGCTCAGGCCTGAAACCACTCAGGTGTTAATTAGGAAACCAGAAGTAGGTGTCTGCGAACACAGACAGAGAGCTCGCTTAGTCTGGACAAGGAGTCCAGGCACAAGAAGGAGTCTCCAGGAGTATGAGCTGTCTCAGTCTGGGTGCTCGATGTACCCCGGACACAGGAGTAGTCTCTGTGAGAATCCATGCGGATAGCTGCTGAATAGGAGGGGAGCTCTCTCAAGTCTGGACGTGGGATATGCCTTTAGACACAAAGAGGAGCCTCTGCGAACCTCCATGTTGGTAACTACTGAACATATGTGTTGTTTTGGGGACAGGCTGTTAGAGTCTGGACCCGGATAGAGAGGGAAATCTATCTAAGTGTAGTAAGTGGCTGGAGAAGCCCAGGGTTTATGTTTATGATTTGGTTTTGATTATGTTCTGTTTGCTGTGGACTTTAATAAAACTGGTTGCGGCCAGTTTTTACCAGAACTGCTGTCTGTGAATGAACTGTTTCCGTGCCACTCCGTTTACCCGGACGGCGATCCCAGAGCTATATCCCCTGAAAAGCTTACACCATAGTGCCAGTGTAAAAATAATATAAAGCAAAAAGTCAATCCCTAATATACAATTTTAAACAATATAGAACACCGCAGTATAGAATGAGGTGTTTGTGCCAAAAGTGCTGCCGCTCAGCATAAGATAAAGTAATCAAGATATTTCCTATGCCGCCATGGAAATAGTACTGAAAATAACTGTACCTGGAAAAATCCGGGGGGGGAAAAGGTGGTGTAAGTGCCTCCTAGAACGCACCCCAAAGAGCGTTTCGGAATACCTGACGTCCCCCTGACGAAGGAAGGTATTCCGAAACGCGCGTCGGGGTGCGTTCTAGAAGGCACTTACACCACCTTTTCCCCCCTGGGTTTTTCCAGGTACAGTCATTTTCAGCACTATTTCCATGGCGGCATAGGAAATATCTTGATTACTTTATCTTATGTTGAGCGGCAGCACTTTTGGCACAAACACCTCATTCTATACTGCGGTATTCTATATTGTTTAAAATTGTATATTAGGGATTGGCTTTTTTGCTTTATATTATTTTTACACTGGCACTATTGGTATTATATATGGTTTGGTATATTATAGTTTCTTACACATTGCACTGTAGTAGATTATTATTTACGTAATTACACTATATATATACCACATATTTGTTATTTATTTTACTTGTTTCATTACCAATCTTTTATGGCATGTATAGCTGGTGCATTGTGCTATAAGTGTTTTTGCCGCTAGATATTTTGTATTATGAACATCGTTATAGATTAAACATCTTTGTGCCTGGTAATGTGGATATAAACCCCGGGTATTGGATATTGTACGGTGGTGTTTGGCTTCCTTTTTAACATCATTTTATATTCTGTATGTGCATTTTTATGTTGAATTTTCAATAAAATTTATAAATTGTGTCTACTCCTGCCTTGGTGGTGTGTTTTCTTCCTTTTTTCCCCCTTACTCTAATGCACCTGGGTGTTTTGTTTTAATCATTTGGATGGTGATCCATCCGCACTTTGAGGTGGGATTTCAATTAGTGGTGTTAAACTTTTTTATTAGTCTGATTATATTATCTTTATTCAATTAATTAGTTTTCATTTACACTGTGTTGTATCCCATTTCTGTTGTTTTTATTTCATGCAGATATTAGAAGATAGGGTTGTGCTGATACCAGATCCAGCCTATCTCCCAAAGGTGGCCTCCAAATTTCATAGAAGCCAAGAGGTAGTCCTTCCCTCCTTCTTCAGTGAGCCAAGTTCAGAGGAAGAACGTAGACTCCACACATTAGATGTCAGGAGAGCCCTGGTACACTATCTGGACAGAACGAGTCAAGATAGGAAGGATAAGTCCTTATTTGTGTGTTTTCAAGGCAGAAGGAAAGAGAATAGTGTCACAAAGTGGTCATTAGCTAGATGGATTAGGGACACCATTAGCTTAGCCTATACCTCTAGTAAGACTCCAGTACCAGAGAATCTGAGAGCCCATTCCACCAGGGCTGTGGCGACCTATTGGGCCGAGAGAGCGAAGGTTTCCATCGAGGAGATATGTAAGGCGGCCACATGGTCTACCCCTACTACTTTCTATAAATATTATCATCTTGATCTGTCCTCCTCTACTGGCCTGTCCTTCGGTAGGAAGGTGTTGGAAGCGGTAATCCCTCCCTAGGGTGCTTCAGTCTATATAAATCTCTCAGGTGGTGCTGTCATGGGAGAGGGGGAAAAATCTAAGTTACTTACCATTAATGGGATTTTACAGAGCCCATGACAGAACCCTTGTATTCCCTCCATCGCTTCTATCACGGTGTGCACTATTAGGGGTGTTAAGTAAAAATGTTTTTGGTGAAGGTTGTGCTACCTAGCTGTCTGGAGGTCCTCTCGTGCTCTAAAACCAAACTGATGCGAAGGAGAGGTAGCACCCTTTTATTCAGTAGGTTTCCTGTCCTGGTGGGCGGATACCCTCTCTCTCAGATGGTGCTGCCATGGTGTTAGAACCCTCTTGTTAGGTTTTTTCAGTTTGCTGGTCACATGACCTTTTTTCCCTATTTAGTCTGGCTCCGCCCTTCTGGCTTTGCTGGACTTCATTGTATTATTTACTCTTAAGCTAGCCGGGTGCTTAGGTGCCTTACTCAGTCAGTTTTGCTTGATCTTAGGATCTCTAAGTAATTTGTTTTCTGTTTTATTTTCCCTGCTACAATTTCTGTTAGGAGGTGTCCACCTTTTCTCCCAGTCCCTAGATCTTGTAGGGATTCCTCCCTCGCAACTATAGGTCTTCGTTCAGACTAGCTGAGGACTTTAGCGGGTCTGGTCGCAGGATCAGGTTCCCCGTTACATCGTAGAGATCCAGCTTAGTTCTATTGCAGGGACAGAATTCCCATCTTTCCTTAGTGCTTGTAGCAGATCATAACAGTAAGTCCAGCCCAAAGAAAAAAAAAAAAAATCTCTAAGGAAAGATTTTCTGTTTCCATCATGGTGTCGGTTCAGGATTTGGCTCAACGCCTGCAGGGACTTTCTCTGGAGGTGGCTGAGATCCATCAACACGTGAGTAGTTGTTCTGGAGCACATTTCGTGGAGCCAAAGGTACGTTTGCCTGATTTATTTTTTGGTGAACAACAAGATTTTTTTTCTTTTAAAAATGCTTGCTTGTTGTATTTCCATTTGAGACCCAGATCCTCTGGTGATGAATCACAGCGCATAGGGTTCATAATGTCACTTTTGCGCATAGAACCTCAGGACTGGGCCTTTTCTCTGCAGCCTAGTGATCCATGCTTTAGATCAGTGGATAGTTTTTTTTCTGCTTTGGGATTATTGTATGACGATCCTGATCGTGTTTCATCAGCTGAGACAGAATTGAGATGTTTGAGACAGGGATCAGGTATTGTGGAAAAATATTGTACTCACTTCCGAAGGTGGTCCACTCAGGTGGGGTGGAACGATTCAGCTTTGAAAAGTTTATTTCTTGCAGGGTTAAGTGAAAGGGTTAAAGATTTGCTGATTGCTTATCCTATACCTGGTAACTTGCAAGAGGCTATGCAATTAGCCATACGGGTGGATAGGAGACTGCGTGCAAGGGTTAATGAGAGTAAATCTGCCTTGTCAGCTCCAAGTCTGGAGAGGGACTGTACTGACATTGGAGAGCCGATGGAAATTGGAGCAATGACACCTCACTCTCGGGAAAAAGACCGTAGATTTGCTGAAGGTTTGTGTTTCTATTGTGGCAAATCTGACCATTTCATTAAGAACTATGCGCTTCGAATGAATAAAGAAAAAAAAGAAATGAGGTCAGTTTCGCCCGTATAGCTTGTTTAAACAATAAAGGTGTCTTTCTTTCTGCTACCACTGCTATTGAGGAGGAATTAATGGAGTTTCGGGTATTTGTGGATTGTGGTTCAACTCTCAATGTGATTGATGGGAAATTTTTGGAAAAACTAAAATTAAAACCCAAACTTCTGTCTTCCCCTATTAATGTGGTTGCTGTGGATGGTTCTCCCTTGAAAAATGTTACTCACCATATCTGTGAATTTCCTCTTATTATTAATGGTGTTCATCAAGAGAATTTGGATTTGGTAGTTTTGAATAATTTGCCCTCACCGGTGATTTTGGAGTTACCTTGGTTAAAATTGCACAATCCGGTACTGGATTGGTCTACCAATGAAATTAAGTCCTGGAGTCCTAATTGTTATAACAAGTGTTGTAACGGGCGTATTGCTGCTGTAGTTAAGGGGGAGTTACCTGTACCTATTCAGGATTTTTCGAAAGTTTTTTCTGATAAGGAATCGCAGGTATTGCCTCCTCATAGAGATTATGATTGTGCAATTGAATTTGTCCCTGGAGCAACACTTAGTAAAAGCCGTTTATTTAATCTTACCATTCCTGAGAGAAAGGCTTTGGAGGAATACATACAGACAAGCTTGGCCGCCGGTCACATTAGGCCTTCCAAGTCTCCTGTGGCGGTTGGATTTTTTTTTGTTAAAAAAAAGGACGGCGGTTTACGGCCTTGTCTAGACTTTCGTGAGATTAATAAAATCACTGTACGCAATCCTTACCCACTGCCATTGATTCCTGATTTGTTTAACCAGTTAGTGGGGGCCAAGTGGTTCTCGAAAATTGATCTTCGAGGGGCATACAATTTGTTGCGCATGAAGGAGGGGGATGAATGGAAGACTGCGTTTAACACTCCACTGGGTCATTTTGAGAATCTGGTTATGCCTTTTGGGCTTTCCAGTGCTCCGGCATTTTTTCAGAATCTTATTAATGACATCCTTAGACCTTTGATCGGCAGAAGTGTGGTTGTGTATTTGGATGACATTTTGATTTATTCACCGGATTTGGAGTTTCATTGGAGGAGTGTGCGTGAAGTATTACAGTTACTGAGTGATAATTCACTTTTTGCCAAGCTAGAAAATGTGAGTTCGCTGTACAGAGACTTAGTTTTTTGGGCTACATTGTCTCCAGTGAAGGTTTTGAGATGGACCCCATGAAAGTGCAAGCTGTGCAGGATTGGCCTAGACCTATTGGTGTGAAATCAATACAGAGGTTTTTGGGGTTCGCCAATTATTATAGAAAATTCATTAAAAAATTTTCTGTGATTGCCAAACCTCTGACCGATCTCACCAGGAAAGGTGCTGATGCGGTTCTGTGGACTACTGAGGCCATTGAGGCTTTTGTGTTGCTAAAGGAGAAGTTCAGCTCTGCTCCCATCCTTACGCAGCCTGATGTGACTAAACCATTTTCTGAGTCTGAACTAAATTATGATATCGGTAATCGGGAATTGTTGGCAATTAAACTCGCATTTGAACACTGGCGTCATTTTTTGGAGGGAGCGGAATTTCCCGTTCAAGTCTTCACCGATCATAAAAATCTGGTCTACCTTGATGCTGCCAAACGCTTGAATGCCCGTCAGGCTAGGTGGGCACTGTTTTTCTCGCGGTTTAATTTTACCTTTACTTACATCCCAGGTACTAAAAATGTTAAAGCTGATGCTTTGTCTCGCAGCATTTCTCCTATGGTGGGTACTGAGGAGGAGGAAAACATTTTGCAAAAGGGGGTTGTTATTGCTGTTTTGGACTCTGTGTTGGAAGATGAGATTCTTAAAGCACAGGAGAATGCCCCATCTAACACGCCGCATGGGAGGTTGTTTGTGCCTGGTACCTGAGGAGAGATTTGTTTGTTGAATGTCATGACTCTCGGTTGGCAGGTCATCCTGGAATCTCTGAGACCAAGAGACTTGTGGGTCGCAGCTTTTGGTGGCCTGGATGGCAGAAGGAAGTCATTAAGTGGGTGCGTCAATGCACGGTGTGTGCTAGATCTAAGTCTTCTCATACTCTTGCAGCGGGGTTGCTTTGCCCTCTGGAGGTCCCTAGTGCACCTTGGACACATTTGGCTATGGACTTTATTACTGACCTTCCCCCCTCTGAGGGTTTCACTGTCATCTGGGTGGTCGTGGACCGTTTTAGCAAGATGTGTCACTTGGTTCCTTTCATCAAACTGCCTTGCGCTAAGACTCTCGCTAAGGCCTTTGTCAAGGAAATTGTCAGACTACATGGCGTTCCTACTGACATTGTTTCCGATAGGGGACCTCAGTTTGTGGCTCGTTTTTGGCGCGCCTTTTGTGACAGGTTGGGAGTTCATTTGTCGTTTTCATCCGGATATCATCCTGAGTCTAATGGCCAGACAGAAAGGAAAAACCAGGATGTTGAGCAGTTCTTGCGTTGTTTTGTGACTGATAATCAAGAGGGGTGGTCTGAGTTTCTGCCACTTGCTGAGTTTGCTCTTAACAACCATACATCCGCTTCTGCTGGTTGTTCGCCTTTTTTGTTGTTGTACTGGGAGACATCCGTCGTTTGGGTCATTTTCCAAGTTGGGCTCGGCTGTACCTGAAGAGGAAAATTTTTCTGGTGTTTTGGAGAGAGTTTGGACTGAGGTGCGTGGTAATCTTCAGGAGGCTAACAAAAGATCCAAAGTGTATTTTGATAGAAAACGACAAGAGGTTTTGTTTGCTACTGGTGACATGGTTTGGTTGTCCTCTAAGAATCTGCGCTTGAGGATTCCGTCTAAGAAATTGGGTCCCAAGTTTGTAGGGCCCTTTAAGGTGCTTCAGGTTATTAACCAATCTGCTGTTAAGTTGGAGCTTCCTACCTCCTGGAAGATTAATCCGATGTTTCATGTTTCTCTCTTGAAAAAAGCTGAGGTCTTAGATGGAGACGTCTCGGCCACTGTTCCCCTGGTGGTGGAGGACGGGCAATATGAGTTTGCAAGGAGTTTGTATGTTCTCCCCGTGTTTGCGTGGGTTTCCTCCGGGTACTCCGGTTTCCTCCCACACTCCAAAAACATACTGATAGGGAATCAAGATTGTGAGCCCCATCGGGGACAGCGACGATAATGTGTGCAAACTGTAAAGCGCTGCGGAATATGTTAGCGCTATATAAAAATAAAGATTATTTATTATTTAATATGAGATTTCTCGCATCCTAAATTCTAGACGGTATACAGGGAGTTTGCAGTACCTCGTCGCTTGGAAGGGTTATGGACCCGAGGATAACTCATGGGTGAGGGCGGATGATGTTTCTGCGTCTAGACTTGTCAGAGCGTTTCACAAGAGGTTTCCGGATAAGCCTAAGTCCTAAGGGATCCGGAGGATCCTCTTAGAAGGGAGGGTACTGTTAGAACCCTCTTGTTAGGTTTTTTCAGTTTGCTGGTCACATGACCCTTTTTCCCTATTTAGTCTGGCTCCGCCCTTCTGGCTTTGCTGGACTTCATTGTATTATCTACTCTTAAGCTAGCCGGGTGCTTAGGTGCCTTACTCAGTCAGTTTTGCTTGATCTTAGGATCTCTAAGTAATTTGTTTTCTGTTTTATTTTCCCTGCTACAATTTCTGTTAGGAGGTGTCCACCTTTTCTCCCAGTCCCTAGATCTTGTAGGGATTCCTCCCTCACAACTATAGGTCTTCGTTCAGACTAGCTGAAGACTTTAGCGGGTCTGGTCGCAGGATCAGGTTCCCCGTTACATCGTAGGGATCCAGCTTAGTTCTATTGCAGGGACAGAATTCCCATCTTTCCTTAGTGCTTGTAGCAGATCATGACACATGGGCTCTGTAAAATCCCGTTAATGGTAAGTAACTTAGATTTTTCTCAGCCCATTGCTTCTTTCATGAATTGTGACAGCCAATTTGTTGTCTATTGCATTTGTTGCACGATGTGTAAAATACAGTATATCGGCTGCACAATACGCATGATCAAAAAAAGAGTAGCTGAACATATAAAAAACATTGAAACAAAAAATGCGGCTTACTCTGGAGCAGCGAAACATTTTATTCAGAGTCACCAGAGTAATATGGACACTTTTGCATTTTATGGTCTAGAAAGAGTTAATACTCCGGTACGTGGGGGAGTTAGACAAAAATTACTTCATATGTGAGAAGAGTTCTGGATTTAGAAGCTCGACACTAAGTTCCCTGGTGGTATGAATTTT
>JARQOD010000001.1:538815673-538913531 GCA_033576555.1 Oophaga sylvatica
CACGTGTCAAAAATATGGTATCAACAGACACGTCAACTCGACCTGCAAAAAACAAGCCCACTTATGACTCTCTGAGCAGAAATATAGAAAAATTCTCTATCAAAAAATGTCAATGCAAAAAAATTATTTTAGTGTGTGACAGCAGCCAAAAAAAATATAAATCTGGTATTGCTGTAATCTCACAGACCCGAAAAATAAAGTTGTGTAATCACTTATACAACACGAGGAATGGTTTGAAAAATAATAGAATCGATTCTTGACCTGCTATTGATTTGTTCATTCTGCCTAAATAAGGTCCCAGTAACGCTTGGGCGTTCTATGTAAATCTCTGAAATACATGATTCAGACGGGATCCCTGGCGGTAGATTCCCTATAATGAGGCAGATGGAGACACTTTGGATGTTATCTGGCAAGTGATCCGCCTGTTAGGATTTGAACCTGTGAACCATGGCTTGCTGGTCTGTTCCTTTGCTGTGGAGCTATTCGGAACTTGAATAACTTCAGCCTGAAACCATATGAACTTCGTCTGGGATAAAGATCATCACCTGCTCTGCTGATTGTTCTCGCCCTGATTAAGTCTGATTGGAGCTGCTATATATACCTGGCCCTTTGCAGCTTCCTGTTGCTGAGTATACTGTGGTGCTCAGTCTAACTGAGTGAAGCATTATCTGAGCTCCTGATCTGGAAGGTGTTCTGCTGGCACCTTCCTGTCTCTTGTGGAAACCCTGCTGTTTTACCTCAACTTCTATCACCTAAACGGACTTGGTGCTTGTGTGTGATCTCGGCCGGCCCGTGCTCGAGCGGGCTCCAGCATCTGCCGACATATTGAACTACCACCGCCATATCCTGCATTTCCAGAAGTCTTTCCACGGTCCGGTCTTCTGCACACTTCTGTTCCGGCCACTGACTTCCAGTCCTGTATCGCCAGTAACGTGACAGAATACTCAGCCTCTCAAAAATGGAGGCCGCTGGAGCAGAAACTTTGGAAACACGTGTCAGAAAACTGCAGGGTGCAATGTTCAGTTTGCACACTGAACAGGTGAATGGAAAAGCACGGATGGACGCATTTATTGCACAAAGCGATCATAATGTCCAGAATCACCAACAAGCTATCCAAGATCTGCAGAATGCAGAATGCAGTACAAGTGTTGACTGCTCGAATTACACAGCTAGAAGGTCAAGCTTCCGTCTCAGCGTCTGCCATGCCCCCCAAGCTACCACCTTTTCGTTGTGATCGAGATAAATTTCGTGGATTTTTGAATCAATGTTACCTGTTCTTCGATACACATGCTAATCAGTTTCCGACTGATAGGTCAAAGGTACTATGCATCATTATGCTGTTAACCCACAAAGCGATCGCTTGGGCTAATCCTCTGAGACTCGGGACGCACGTTTAGACAATCTGAACGAGTTTATTCGAGCGATGCAGCAGATGTTTGATGACCCAAACCGTGCAGCTACCGCTGAATCAACGTTGCTGGCATTACGACAAGGCAAACGCCCCGTCGCAGAGTATTGTCATGGAAATATATATATGTATTCCATATAGTCAATGTTATATATATATATATATATATATATATATATATTTACAGTTAGATAGATCTGACTTGCTAAAAATCCTGTGCTCAGCATATCTATGCAAAAGCTGATGCTAGCTATAATCAGTTGCTTAAGATGACCCTGGCCTACATAAGTCTGGTATGCTACAAAAGATAGCTCATAGGGACTTTTTACCAAGGACACAGAGAAAGGACAGAAAGTCTGGATACATATCTATTATTTTCTTTACTAGCCACGTAGGAAAACTGGGGCAAAGAACAATAAATCTGCAACTTCAGCCCTTTTATCATAATTATCATACTTATCATACTTATACTAAAACAGCCAATAACCTAGAAGCTTTTAATTGTATGTTAATTGACTAACCAGCCCCTTTTTGTAAACGTATAAAACCTTGAATGAATAATAAACTGTGGGTCTTGACAAACTGTTATACTGACCATGTGGACTGTCCTCATTTTCGTCTGAGCGCTCAAAAAGACATTTAGTCTAAGATTGGGAACAGCAACAGCAAACACTGCAGGATAGATTTATCCTAATTAAATTTCCATAACAGCTGGCGCCTGCACATGGGGCATTGGACGAAACGCACGAGGACCCGGCCGACCGGAGAGACGGGGGTGTTGGCCCAGGCCTTGGCCCACGGGACGGAGACTGCAGCTCCATAAGTAAGGTAAGAAAACTCTGTCATCTTACCTGAATGTTTCCTGTGCCTAATTCTAGCCTACGCTTCTAGCCGGTCGGACGTGGTCATCACCGCATTCCCAGGTTGTGTAAAAAGTCCATACCCTTATCCAAAAGCCCTGGATATAAGCCAAGTTGTTTGCTGCATGTGTTTCATGTTTTGTGTGATCCCGGGAGAAAGTTGGAACAGGTGACTGTTTTGCTTGCTGATTTCTGGGAGCTGTATAGCAGAAAACCAAATTGCTGGATAAGTCCGCACAGTAATCCTTCACACATCGAAAGGAGGTCATCCCAGTCAATCCAGGTGTGAAGGGCGAGGGCTTTGAATTGGTTAAGTTTCTGCAGTAATCCTTCACACATCAGAGGGAGGTCATCCCAGTCAATCCAGGTGTGAAGGGCGGGAGCTTTGATTGGATAAGTTCTCACAGTAATTGTCCACGCAAGGGGGGAGGTCATCCCAGTCAAATCAGACGCGGATGGTGAGAATTTTGATTAAGGCTATTACAGATTACTGTGACCGGCGTACCGGCCAGGGCGACCGGTTTTTCAGAGTAATAGACCTGGAGCATTGTCGTGCTCAGTGCAATTGGTGAGTTATCAGTTACCAGAGCAGCTTGTATGTGTCACAGATCATCAAAAGAGGGATTCCTATTCTCCCGGGTGTCTGTTTCATTTGTACGTGTTCCTGTCTTTATCAGGTACTGCCGCTTTAAATTTACACTCAGAGCAGAGTGCGCTCTGTCACTATCTCATTCACTGCTGGCTGCAGGCTAAAGCCCCTTTAACCCCCCCTCTGCTAATCACATTGTCACATCTGTTTCCTGGTTTTGATCTTTTTGAGCTAGTTTTTGGCTACCGGCTGTAGCATGAAAATTCTCAGGAACTCAGACAGAACTATATTCATTTTTCTATTCTGAGGGATAACCTCTTTTTAGATACATGACTTCAGTGTTTGTAGATAACAAGAGCGAGCGGAGGGATAAGGGAAGAGTCAGCAGTAAGGAAAAAACACAAGATCTACTAACGTGCTTTAGACCAAGGACAGAAACACAGAGAATCCGGGCAGCTCCATACTCCTCCATTCAGTGTCCTTGCACACAGATAAGAAATTGCAGGCTGAGGGAGAACACACAAACAATTGCGCAGCGGCTTCACTCACCCCTCCCATCAGGCATTCAGCGAAGACAAGAATTTCAGTGTCCTTGCACACAGAACCAGAATGCAGCAGTTCTCAGATTTTTAATCACCTTTGTTGAATAGGTTTTTGGAATAGACACAGTATGTGAGAATCCAATGGACGGGCAGACTTTACGCTGCTCAATGAATTAAATGTTTTTTTTTTTTTTGAAAGGCACAGGGAGGATAAAGTCTACGCTATCAGACAAAAGTCTTAAAGTATTTTTTTTTTGTTTTTATCATTTTACAATCAGTTTTTCCACCTCTTTTCTGTTTTTAATTAGCTGTTTTAGTAACAAGTGTTTTTTCTTTTCCCTCTTGCCAATTTTGTTGTTTTTAGAGCTTTATTATTAATAGGTTTTTCTCCTCTTTTTGTTTAAACCTTTTTGCTTTTGGAGTTTTCTTTTTATTTTTTATTAATTTCTTTTCCTAGAAGCTTTTGCTAAAATTTTTTTTATAGGGGTTTTCTTTTTCCTTTTTTTTAATCAAACTTTCATGTTGAAGTTTTGTTTTGGAAAGATTTTTCTTGTTAAAATGGGAAACAAGATGGGCAAGCAGGAGGGTCTTATGCTCCCTGGAGAGAAAACTGCCCCCCAGCTAGTGGCTGAACAAGAAGGTGTCAAGTATGTGAAAAATTACAGACAGCTCATGAAAGTGTGTGAAATCCATGAGAAGGGCAGACTCCAAGTTGCGGAATGACATGATGTATTGAAGAATAGAAAAGGGAAGTTAGTAGATTCCAAGTTACTGACCGACGCAAATGCATGGTACAAGGTGGCAGTAAACTTGCATCACTTAGGAAGCTCAGAAAGATATGTGAACAAGCCAGGAAATGATTTTTATGTGTACAAGATAGGGAAAGATGCTAAGCCATCCCACCCCCATATAGTGAGGGGAAATATTGGACATGTTCAGTCTGTTCTCAACAGAATCCATGGTACAGGGACACTTGTGCAGCATGCGGTGCCCCCCGCCTCTCCCTACTGGGAGACGGCATCATTGCTCCAGCCATGCCCTCCCAGGCTGCACGAAGGGGGGAAGATCTTTCTCCTCCTTTACCACCTCCTTCCTCCGTCTCTCTTTCCCCTCCTCCTTCTTCCTCCCTTTCCTCCCTCTCTCCTCCCACATCACATCTCTCTCCTCTCTCCCCTCCATTCCTGCCACACCCTTCTCCCTCCTCTTCTTCCTCTCAGACAAACCCCTCTTCACTCACACCTTCCCTCTCTCCTCCCACATCACACCCTTCTGATATTTCTCCTCCTTCCCTTTCCTCCCCCTCTCCTCCCACTTCACATCTCTCTCCTCTCTCCCCTCCATTCCTGCCACACCCTTCTCCCTCCTCTTCTTCCTCTCAGACAAACCCCTCTTCACTCACACCTTCCCTCTCTCCTCCCATATCACACCCTTCTGATCTTTCTCCTCCTTCCCTTTCCTCCCTCTCTCCTCCCACACCACACCCTCCTGCTCGTGCTCACTCTCCTCCCACCGCTCCTCATGCACACCTCCCTTCTCTTCCTTTTTTTCCTCCTTCGTTACCAGCAGGGCCAACGACCAACCAGAGCATTGTTGTATCCTTGTATCCAGTGCTTACAGCACAAGGCATGTTCTATGTCCCAAGCACAGTCCAGCCACTGCCACTCATGGTATCCGGAGAGGAAAGTGAAGGCCTCCCTACACAATACATCACACAAGACCCCATAGGTAGCCCCCAGGGACAGCAGTCAGCAGAGGCCACAGCTCAGGGAAATAGGATAGAAGAAGAAGCTGCAGACCCTGATGATGGACATCGGTATCGCCCAGAACTGTCAACGTTTACACCCCAATGGAACTATAACCCTAATCCAGCGCAGCTTCAGCAAAACAAGGGACCATCCTCAGGCAAAAAGCCATCTTCCAAACCCCAATACCATCCACTGCTCGACTCACACATACAATATCAAAACTCTTCCTCAGAAGATGAAGACGAAGGAACATCATATATGCTGCTTAGTACTAGGAAAAGGAACCCAAATGCACCTAAGGCGAAGGGGAAGATAGAGGCTCCAACATTACATTATGTGCACTTTACCCTGGTCAAGTGACCAGTATTCTAAATAATCTGCCAGATCCAGAAATGCACCCCGTGCCATTCTACAGGAGAATGCAACAGAACCAGCGTACATATGCAGCAACCTGGAATGATCTCTGGGCCGTGATGGAAATAAAAGAAGGAGATGCATTCTGGCCTATCATGAAAGAACACTTCAAGCTTCCTGCAGAATTGGATGTGCACGCCTGGGAGTCAGGACCAAAGCTAATTGAGCAGCTCAGAGAGTGGGCCAAAGGCAGACTAGCAGGACAAGCTCTCAGCCTACATGACATGAGTCAAGACAAGACAGAGTCTGTGGAGAAGTTCCATAGCAGAGTGATGAAAGTGTTTCAAGATTTGGGCTTCACTATTCATGATCAGATACACAGACAGATGTTGGCAGAGGCCTTTGTGCATGGACTGAGAGAACCAATCAGAAAGCCACTGATAGTAGCTAGGTCTGAGTACAGGTCAATAGCAATGGACACCCTGCTTACAGTCGCAAAAGGGATAGAATCCCAGCCAGGAGTGTGGAAGACAGCCCCACTCATGGTGGCCAAAGACCAAGATGAGCGACCACGCTACAAGGACAGGAGAACCGTCAAGTGTTTCAACTGTGGCAATCCTGGCCATTACAGGAACCGCTGCAGAGAACCCCTACGACCCACCACATTGCCCAGAGGAGCAAGCCAAGGAGAAAACAAAGAGAGCAAAGAAGAACCTCGTCCATAGGACAGGGGCAAGCCAGATCCGCAAGACACCATGCTACTAACCTGCAAAACTCCACCAGTGGGACCTATACCTCAAATTATCCTGAAAGTGCATGGCGTTGTCAGATCTTTTCTTGTGAACACTGGTGCAGTCAGAAGTGTGATGAGACATGTGGAACTCCCCGACCCCGACTGCCTGTCAGATTCCTCTGTGTCCTGTGTGGGGATTGATGGTCAAGTCAGACATTCCCAGCTCACAAAGCCTCTGAGCGTATGGACTCAGCCAGGACACTCTGTCCTATCCCAGTTTGTTGTGTCAAAGACATGCCCCCTCAACCTACTGGGAGCAGACCTGCTACAGAAGCTGAAGGCAACCATATTGTTCAAGGAAGATGGGACTGTGACGCTTTCTTCACCTTTGACCCAAGAAGAGTCAATTATGCTGGCAGCCCTACAGGAACCTCAAACACCCACTGCAGGCCTACCCCAGGAGGTACTGGACGTAGTACCAGAAAACCTATGGTCTAAGGGACCCCAGGATGTGGGGAGACTCCGAGTGGCACCAGTCCGAGTGTCACTCAAGCCAGGCACACCATACCCTCGAAAGGCCCAGTATCCTCTGTCCATCACACAAAGTCAAGCGGTCTCTGATCAACTGAAAGTCTTCCTGGAAATAGGTGTCATCATTCCCTGCACGTCACCTTGCAACACCCTGCTTTTCCCAGTGAAGAAGAAGACTGTGAAAGGAGAACCAGCCAAGTACAGAATGGTACATGACCTAAAGGCTGTGAACGAAGCTACAGTATTTGAAAACCCAATTGTGCCAAATCCGCACACTCTCCTCTCCAATGTGCCAGCCACAGCAACAGTGTTCACCGTGATTGACCTGGCCAATGCCTTCTTCAGTGTTCCTCTCCACCCAGATGACCAGTTCCTGTTTGCCTTCACGCACCAAGGAGTGCAGTACACATGGACAGTGTTGCCTGTTGTGAATGTGCTAGAAATGAATTCTGAGCAGAAGCTCCCTCTGGTGGTTACAAACAGTACTGAACTATCCAATGAAGATTGTGAAGATTGGCGATCAGGTGTTACTGACTGGTCTTATATAAGGGAGGTTCCCTCCCATCAGGGTTGCCGGTGATCAATTGTTCTGGTCTCATCTTTGATTCCTGTTCACTTTGTAGCTTGCTGTTTCGTGCCTGCATCTTCTGCTAACAGATAAGACATTTTCTTCTTTTAGTTTTTTGTGCTTGCTTTTTGCATTTTGTCCTGCACTTCTGTGGGGGTCTGCCGGGTCCCCTCCGGGGGCTTGTGCTCCTCTCAGTTTAGTTCAGCCACTGTTGTTTGTTCATTTGCCTTTTCCAGTTTTTTCAGTGGCTGCTGTTTAGTTTTGTTACACCAGAGAACTAATTTAGGTGGTAGAGGTTGTGTGATCTCAGGTGTTTTTGTAATTTGTAGAGTTGGTACTTTTCAGGTTTTTTTTGGGATTGTAGTAAGTGTCCTTCCTATCCTTTTCTATTTAGGAAGTTTGGGCACCAACGTTTGCTCATACTATTTTCTGTCTGTGTCTGTATTTTCCTCTTGTCTAACCGCCATTACATGTTTGGGGGCTTTCTATGTTCTTTGGGGATCTGCTCCGGGGCAGATAGTTTTCCTCTTTCTGTCTTTAGGTGTAGTTAGCTTCTCAGGCTGTGACGAGGCATCTAGGACCAACGTAGGTACGCTCCACGGCTGCCTTTAGTTGTGGTGGTTAGTCAGGGTACTGCAATCCCATAGATTCCAACCTCTCTGGTGTATTTCCTTTTTTGCCTGCTCTCCTCAGCTACCAAATCATAACAGTATCACCGGCCCAAAAACTGATATTTGTATGGTACTCACAGAAGGGAAAAATAATGTTAAAGAAAGAAGATTGTCAGAGTTGTCAGAGATTTTTTTTTTTTTCCCTCTGTTTCTCTGAATGCTGAGGATTTTTTTTTCTCTCAATGGAGTTTGCACAGTTGTCTGGCCGTGTGGATCAGCTTGCCACTGAAGTTCGGAGTATTGCTACCTATCTTGCAGGGTTGCCTGTTGTGGAACCTAGGATTCCCATGCCAGATTTGTTTTTAGGGGATCGAGCTAAATTTCTGAATTTCAAAAATAACTGTAAGTTGTTTTTTGCCTTGAAATCTAAGTCCTCAGGGAACGCAGCACAGCATGTTCAAATTGTCATCTCTCTCCTGCGCGGTGATCCTCAGGATTGGGCTTTTTCCCTGACACCTGGGGATCCTGTTTTGAGTAATGTTGATGCATTTTTTCAGGCTCTGGGGTTATTGTACGATGAGCCTAATGTCACTGATCAAGCTGAAAAAGCCTTGTTGGCATTAAATCAGGGGCTTGAGGACGCTGAGTTATACTGTCAGAGATTCCGAAGGTGGGCAGTCCTGACCAAATGGAATGACGATGCTTTGGCAGCCCTTTTTCGGAAGGGTCTGTCAGAGAATGTAAAGGATGTTATGGTGGGATTCCCTGTCCCCTCTGGTCTCAATGATTCTATGTCATTAGCGATTCAAATTGACAGACGTTTGCGTGAGCGTAGAGGTATGCGTGGAACAGTGTTGCCTTGTGAACCAGCTTCTGAACCCATGCAGTGTGATAGAGTGGCTTCTGGGGCACAGCGTCATGAGTTTCGTAAACGCAATGAGTTATGTTTCTACTGTGGTGATGCCTCTCATGCTATTTCAGTCTGCCCTAAGCGGGGAAGACGTTTTGCACGTTCAGTTGTCTTGGGTAGTGTTCAGACTAAATTTTTGTTGACTGTTACCCTGATTTGCTCCCTGTCCACATTTTCTGCTCAGGCTTTTGTTGATTCGGGAGCAGCTATTAACCTGATGGATTTTGATTTTGCTAAACGTTGTGGGTTTCCCTTGATACCCCTATGGAAGTCTATTCCCTACTGGGGATCGATTCTACCCCTTTGGCTGAGAATAAACCTCAGTTCTCTACTCAGGTGATAATGAGGGTTGAACCTGATCATCAGGAGAGTTGCAAATTTTTGGTGCTGTATAATCTGCATGACATTATCGTGCTGGGTTTCCCTTGGTTACAGTCTCATAATCCTGTTTTGGATTGGAAATCTGTGTCTGTAACCAGTTGGGGCTGCCAATGTGTTAATACCAACACTCCTGTTTTTTCTGCCTCCCCCCAGGCTCAGGATGTTCCTGACTTTTTGACTGATTTTTCTGATGTGTTTAGCGAAAGTAAATCTGCATCCTTGCCCCCCCATAGGAGCTATGACTGCGCTATTGAATTAGTGCCTGGTAGTAAATTCCCTAAAGGTCGCCTATTTAACTTGTCTGTACCTGAACATGACGCTATGCGGTCTTATATCAAGGAGTCATTGGAGAAGGGTCATATCAGACCATCCTCTTCACCCTTGGGTGCCGGTTTTTTCTTTGTGGCCAAAAAGGATGGTTCATTAAGGCCGTGTATTGATTATCGTCTCTTGAACAATATCACTGTGAAATATCAATATCCGTTACCCTTGATTTCTGACCTGTTTTCCAGGGTGAAAAGTGCTACTTGGTTTACCAAGCTTGACCTCAGGGGGGCATATAACCTTATTCGCATTAAGCACGGGGATGAATGGAAGACGGCATTTAATACCCCAGAGGGGCATTTTGAGTACCTAGTGATGCCCTTTGGGCTCACTAATGCTCCTTCTGTCTTTCAGTCCTTCATGAATGACATTTTCAGGGATTTTGTGGATAAATTTCTGATTGTTTATTTGGATGATATCTTGATTTTTTCCAATGACTGGGACTCTCATGTGAAACATGTTCGGACTGTGTTCCAGATTTTGAGAGAGAATGCTCTGTATGTGAAGGGATCAAAGTGTCTTTTTGGCGTACAGAGGATCTCATTTCTGGGATTCATTTTGTCCCCATCTGTTATTGAAATGGACCCGGTCAAGGTTCAGGCCATCTGTGATTGGGTCCAACCTACTTCATTAAAGGCTCTTCAAAGATTCTTGGGTTTTGCCAATTTTTATCGTAAATTTATTGGTAATTTCTCTGTTATTGTTAAACCATTGACTGATTTGACCAAAAAGGGTTCTGATGTGGTGAATTGGCCTCCTGAGGCAGTCTCTGCGTTTCAGGAACTTAAGCAGACATTCACTTCTGCTCCTGTTCTACGGCAGCCTGATGTTTTTCTGCCATTTCAGGTGGAGGTTGATGCCTCTGAAATTGTGGCAGGTGCTGTTTTGTCCCAAAGAGATCCAGAGACCTCTAAAAGTAACCCTTGTGCCTTTTTCTCTCGAAAATTTTCTCCAACTGAACGTAATTATGACGTGGGTAATCGGGAGTTATTGGCCATGAAGTGGGCTTTTGAAGAGTGGAGACATTGGCTGGAGGGAGCCAAACATCAGGTGGTGGTCCTCACGGACCATAAGAATCTGGTTTATCTGGAATCAGCCAAGCGACTTAATCCTAGACAGGCCAGGTGGGCCTTGTTTTTCACACGTTTTAATTTTGTGGTTTCCTTTCTTCCTGGCACTAAGAATGTTAAGGCGGATGCCCTCTCGAGGAGTTTCCTTGCGGACTCTCCTGAGTTATCTGATCCTGCTGTTATTTTGAAAGAGGGTGTAGTTCTTTCTGCCCAATTTAAGACTGGCTCTGGAAGGGTGTCAGGAGGATAAACCCGAGTGCTGCCCTATTGGGAAATTGTTTGTCCCAGACCGGTGGAAAAAGAGTGTGATGTCTGAGATTCATTGTTCCGCGTTGGCCGGTCATCCCGGAATTTGGTACTTTTCAGGTTTTTTTTGGGATTGTAGTAAGTGTCCTTCTTATCCTTTTCTATTTAGGAAGTTTGGGCACCAACGTTTGCTCATACTATTTTCTGTCTGTGTCTGTATTTTCCTCTTGTCTAACCGCCATTACATGTTTGGGGGCTTTCTATGTTCTTTGGGGATCTGCTCCGGGGCAGATAGTTTTCCTCTTTCTGTCTTTAGGTGTAGTTAGCTTCTCAGGCTGTGACGAGGCGTCTAGGACCAACGTAGGTACGCTCCACGGCTGCCTTTAGTTGTGGTGGTTAGTCAGGGTACTGCAATCCCATAGATTCCAACCTCTCTGGTGTATTTCCTTTTTTGCCTGCTCTCCTCAGCTACCAAATCATAACAGTATCACCGGCCCAAAAACTGATATTTGTATGGTACTCACAGAAGGGAAAAATAGTGTTAAAGAAAGAAGATTGTCAGAGTTGTCAGAGATTTTTTTTTTTCCCTCTGTTTCTCTGAATGCTGAGGATTTTTTTTTCTCTCAATGGAGTTTGCACAGTTGTCTGGCCGTGTGGATCAGCTTGCCACTGAAGTTCGGAGTATTGCTACCTATCTTGCAGGGTTGCCTGTTGTGGAACCTAGGATTCCCATGCCAGATTTGTTTTTAGGGGATCGAGCTAAATTTCTGAATTTCAAAAATAACTGTAAGTTGTTTTTTGCCTTGAAATCTAAGTCCTCAGGGAACGCAGCACAGCATGTTCAAATTGTCATCTCTCTCCTGCGCGGTGATCCTCAGGATTGGGCTTTTTCCCTGACACCTGGGGATCCTGTTTTGAGTAATGTTGATGCATTTTTTCAGGCTCTGGGGTTATTGTACGATGAGCCTAATGTCACTGATCAAGCTGAAAAAGCCTTGTTGGCATTAAATCAGGGGCTTGAGGACGCTGAGTTATACTGTCAGAGATTCCGAAGGTGGGCAGTCCTGACCAAATGGAATGACGATGCTTTGGCAGCCCTTTTTCGGAAGGGTCTGTCAGAGAATGTAAAGGATGTTATGGTGGGATTCCCTGTCCCCTCTGGTCTCAATGATTCTATGTCATTAGCGATTCAAATTGACAGACGTTTGCGTGAGCGTAGAGGTATGCGTGGAACAGTGTTGCCTTGTGAACCAGCTTCTGAACCCATGCAGTGTGATAGAGTGGCTTCTGGGGCACAGCGTCATGAGTTTCGTAAACGCAATGAGTTATGTTTCTACTGTGGTGATGCCTCTCATGCTATTTCAGTCTGCCCTAAGCGGGGAAGACGTTTTGCACGTTCAGTTGTCTTGGGTAGTGTTCAGACTAAATTTTTGTTGACTGTTACCCTGATTTGCTCCCTGTCCACATTTTCTGCTCAGGCTTTTGTTGATTCGGGAGCAGCTATTAACCTGATGGATTTTGATTTTGCTAAACGTTGTGGGTTTCCCTTGATACCCCTATGGAAGTCTATTCCCCTACTGGGGATCGATTCTACCCCTTTGGCTGAGAATAAACCTCAGTTCTCTACTCAGGTGATAATGAGGGTTGAACCTGATCATCAGGAGAGTTGCAAATTTTTGGTGCTGTATAATCTGCATGACATTATCGTGCTGGGTTTCCCTTGGTTACAGTCTCATAATCCTGTTTTGGATTGGAAATCTGTGTCTGTAACCAGTTGGGGCTGCCAATGTGTTAATACCAACACTCCTGTTTTTTCTGCCTCCCCCCAGGCTCAGGATGTTCCTGACTTTTTGACTGATTTTTCTGATGTGTTTAGCGAAAGTAAATCTGCATCCTTGCCCCCCCATAGGAGCTATGACTGCGCTATTGAATTAGTGCCTGGTAGTAAATTCCCTAAAGGTCGCCTATTTAACTTGTCTGTACCTGAACATGACGCTATGCGGTCTTATATCAAGGAGTCATTGGAGAAGGGTCATATCAGACCATCCTCTTCACCCTTGGGTGCCGGTTTTTTCTTTGTGGCCAAAAAGGATGGTTCATTAAGGCCGTGTATTGATTATCGTCTCTTGAACAATATCACTGTGAAATATCAATATCCGTTACCCTTGATTTCTGACCTGTTTTCCAGGGTGAAAAGTGCTACTTGGTTTACCAAGCTTGACCTCAGGGGGGCATATAACCTTATTCGCATTAAGCACGGGGATGAATGGAAGACGGCATTTAATACCCCAGAGGGGCATTTTGAGTACCTAGTGATGCCCTTTGGGCTCACTAATGCTCCTTCTGTCTTTCAGTCCTTCATGAATGACATTTTCAGGGATTTTGTGGATAAATTTCTGATTGTTTATTTGGATGATATCTTGATTTTTTCCAATGACTGGGACTCTCATGTGAAACATGTTCGGACTGTGTTCCAGATTTTGAGAGAGAATGCTCTGTATGTGAAGGGATCAAAGTGTCTTTTTGGCGTACAGAGGATCTCATTTCTGGGATTCATTTTGTCCCCATCTGTTATTGAAATGGACCCGGTCAAGGTTCAGGCCATCTGTGATTGGGTCCAACCTACTTCATTAAAGGCTCTTCAAAGATTCTTGGGTTTTGCCAATTTTTATCGTAAATTTATTGGTAATTTCTCTGTTATTGTTAAACCATTGACTGATTTGACCAAAAAGGGTTCTGATGTGGTGAATTGGCCTCCTGAGGCAGTCTCTGCGTTTCAGGAACTTAAGCAGACATTCACTTCTGCTCCTGTTCTACGGCAGCCTGATGTTTTTCTGCCATTTCAGGTGGAGGTTGATGCCTCTGAAATTGTGGCAGGTGCTGTTTTGTCCCAAAGAGATCCAGAGACCTCTAAAAGTAACCCTTGTGCCTTTTTCTCTCAAAAATTTTCTCCAACTGAACGTAATTATGACGTGGGTAATCGGGAGTTATTGGCCATGAAGTGGCTTTTGAAGAGTGGAGACATTGGCTGGAGGGAGCCAAACATCAGGTGGTGGTCCTCACGGACCATAAGAATCTGGTTTATCTGGAATCAGCCAAGCGACTTAATCCTAGACAGGCCAGGTGGGCCTTGTTTTTCACACGTTTTAATTTTGTGGTTTCCTTTCTTCCTGGCACTAAGAATGTTAAGGCGGATGCCCTCTCGAGGAGTTTCCTTGCGGACTCTCCTGAGTTATCTGATCCTGCTGTTATTTTGAAAGAGGGTGTAGTTCTTTCTGCCCAATTTAAGACTGGCTCTGGAAGGGTGTCAGGAGGATAAACCCGAGTGCTGCCCTATTGGGAAATTGTTTGTCCCAGACCGGTGGAAAAAGAGTGTGATGTCTGAGATTCATTGTTCTGCGTTGGCCGGTCATCCCGGAATTTTTGGTACCAGAGACTTGGTTAGTCGGTCCTTTTTGGTGGTCTACTTTGTCTCGTGACGTCAGGGAATTTGTGCAGTCCTGCGGGACTTGCTCTCGCTCCAAGCCTTGCTCTCGCTCTAGTGGTTTGTTGATGCCATTGCCTGTGCCCAAGAGACCATGGACCCATATCTCTATGGATTTCATTTCCGACCTCCCTGTTTCTCAGAGAATGACCGTTATCTGGGTGATTTGTGATAGGTTTTCCAAAATGATACATCTTGTGCCATTACCTAAGTTGCCTTCCTCCTCTGAATTGGTGCCTTTGTACCTTCAGCACGTGGTTCGGTTACACGGCATCCAGAGAACATTGTGTCTGACAGAGGAGTCCAGTTTGTTTCCAGATTTTGGAGGACTTTTTGTTCTAAACTTGGTGTTCAATTGTCTTTCTCCTCGGCTTTTCATCCTCAGACCAATGGACAAACTGAGAGAACAAACCAGACATTGGAGACTTATCTGAGATGCTTTGTGTCTGCTGATCAGGATGACTGGGTCTCTTTTTTGCTTTGGCTGAGTTTGCTCTTAATAATAGGGCTAGCTCTGCCACTTTGATGTCTCCATTTTTCTGCAATTTTGGGTTTCACCCTCGATTTTCTTCAGGACAGACGGAGGCTTCTGTCTGTCCAGGTGTTGACTCTGTTGTGGAGCGTATGCAGCAGATTTGGGACCAGGTAGTGGAGAGGTTGTCCCTCTCTCAGGAGAGGGCCCAGCGGTTTGCCAACCGGCATAGGACTGATGGTCCTCGGTTTGAAGTGGGGGACTTGGTCTGGTTGTCCTCAAGAAATATCCCTATGAGAGTTGCATCTCCTAAGTTTAAGCCTAGGTTCATTGGACCTTATAAGATCATGGAGATTCTTAATCCTGTGTCCTTTTGTTTACTTCTTCCAGGGACATTTAAGATCCATAACGTGTTCCACAAGTCCTTATTGAAGAGGTTTGTCGAGCCAGTGGTTCCTATGGCTGTGCCTCCTGACCCTGTTTTGGTTGAGGGCAATCTGGAATATGTGGTTGAGAAAATATTGAATTCTCGTTTTTCTAGACGGAAACTCCAGTATTTGGTTAAGTGGAGAGGTTATGGTCAGGAGGACAATTCTTGGGTGTTTACTTCTGACATCCATGCTAGGAGACTCATCCGTGCATATCACAGAGCTCATCCTGACCGACCTGGTTGCTCAAATGAGGGTTCGGTGACCCCTCCTCAAGGGGGGGGTACTGTTGTGAATGTGCTAGAAATGAATTCTGAGCAGAAGCTCCCTCTGGTGGTTACAAACAGTACTGAACTATCCAATGAAGATTGTGAAGATTGGCGATCAGGTGTTACTGACTGGTCTTACATAAGGGAGGTTCCCTCCCATCAGGGTTGCCGGTGATCAATTGTTCTGGTCTCATCTTTGATTCCTGTTCACTTTGTAGCTTGCTGTTTCGTGCCTGCATCTTCTGCTAACAGATAAGACATTTTCTTCTTTTAGTTTTTTGTGCTTGCTTTTTGCATTTTGTCCTGAACTTCTGTGGGGGTCTGCCGGGTCCCCTCCGGGGGCTTGTACTCCTCTCAGTTTAGTTCAGCCACTGTTTTCATTTGCTTTTCAGTTTTTCAGTGCTGCTGTTTAGTTTTTACACCAGAGAACTAATTTAGGTGTAAGGTGTGTGATCTCAGTGTTTTTGTAATTAGTAGAGTTGGTACTTTTGGTTTTTGGGATGCAGTAAGTGCCTTCTATCTTTTCTATTTAGGAAGTTGGCCCAACGTTTGCTCATACTATTTTCTGTCTGTGTCGTATTTTCCTCTTGTCTAACCGCCATTACATGTTTGGGGGCTTTCTTGTTCTTTGGGGATCTCTGGGCAGATAGTTTTCCTCTTTCTGTCTTTAGGTGTAGTTAGCTTCTCATGTACGGGTCGGTACTTTTCAGGGTTTGTTGGGCATATGACAAGTAATGTGTTCCTTCCTAGCATCGTGTTTCTATTATGGAATTCTGTGAAGCCAACGTTATGCTCTTACTATTGATATCATATCGTTACCTTGTGTTCTGTACTGTTTTCCTCATGTGTCGTAACCCCAGTTACATGTTTGGGGGCTTTCTATGTTCTTTGGGACTCATGCTCCGGGGCTAGTATACGTTTTCGCTCTATTAACTGTACTTGGATGAGGTAAGTAGGCATTAGCTCTCTTCACCTTGGGTGCCGGTTTTTTCTTTGTGGCCAAAAAGGATGGTTCATTAAGGCCGTGTATTATTATCGTCTCTTGAAACATATCATTGTGAAATATCAATATCCGTTACCTTGATTTCTGACCTGTTTTCCAGAGTGAAAAGTGCTACTTGCTTTACCAAGCTTGACCTCAGGGGGCTATAACCTTATTCGCATTAAGCACGGGATGAATGGAAGACGGCTTTAATACCCAGAGGGGCATTTGATACCTAGTGATGCCCTTTGGGCTCACTAATGCTCCTTCGTCTTCCATCCTTCATGAATGACATTTTCAGGGATTTTGTGGATAATCATTTTTGATGATATCTTGATTTTTTCCAATGACTGGGACTCTCATGTGAAACATGTTCGGACTGTGTTCCAGATTTTGAGAGAGAATGCCTGTATGTGAAGGGATCAAAGTGTCTTTTGCGTACAGAGGTCTCATTTCTGGGATTATTTTGTCCCTCTGTTTTGAAATGGACCGGTCAAGGTTCAGGCCATCTGTGATTGGGTCCAACTACTTCATTAAAGGCTCTTCAAAGATTTTGGGTTTTGCCAATTTTTATCGTAAATTTATTGGTAATTTCTCTGTTATTGTTAAACCATTGACTGATTTGACCAAAAAGGGTTCTGATGTGGTGAATTGGCCTCCTGAGGCAGTCTCTGCGTTTCAGGAACTTAAGCAGACATTCACTTCTGCTCCTGTTCTACGGCAGCCTGATGTTTTTCTGCCATTTCAGGTGGAGGTTGATGCCTCTGAAATTGGGGCAGGTGCTGTTTTGTCCCAAAGAGATCCAGAGACCTCTAAAAGTAACCCTTGTGCCTTTTTCTCTCGAAAATTTTCTCCAACTGAACGTAATTATGACGTGGGTAATCGGGAGTTATTGGCCATGAAGTGGGCTTTTGAAGAGTGGAGACATTGGCTGGAGGGAGCCAAACATCAGGTGGTGGTCCTCACGGACCATAAGAATCTGGTTTATCTGGAATCAGCCAAGCGACTTAATCCTAGACAGGCCAGGTGGGCCTTGTTTTTCACACGTTTTAATTTTGTGGTTTCCTTTCTTCCTGGCACTAAGAATGTTAAGGCGGATGCCCTCTCGAGGAGTTTCCTTGCGGACTCTCCTGAGTTATCTGATCCTGCTGTTATTTTGAAAGAGGGTGTAGTTCTTTCCGCCCAATTTAAGACTGGCTCTGGAAGGGTGTCAGGAGGATAAACCCGAGTGCTGCCCCATTGGGAATTGTTTGTCCCAGTCCGGTGGAAAAAGAGTGTGATGTCTGAGATTCATTGTTCCGCGTTGGCCGGTCATCCCGGAATTTTTGGTACCAGAGACTTGGTTAGTCGGTCCTTTTTGGTGGTCTACTTTGTCTCGTGACGTCAGGGAATTTGTGCAGTCCTGCGGGACTTGCTCTCGCTCCAAGCCTTGCTCTCGCTCTAGTGGTTTGTTGATGCCATTGCCTGTGCCCAAGAGACCATGGACCCATATCTCTATGGATTTCATTTCCGACCTCCCTGTTTCTCAGAGAATGACCGTTATCTGGGTGATTTGTGATAGGTTTTCCAAAATGATACATCTTGTGCCATTACCTAAGTTGCCTTCCTCCTCTGAATTGGTGCCTTTGTACCTTCAGCACGTGGTTCGGTTACACGGCATCCAGAGAACATTGTGTCTGACAGAGGAGTCCAGTTTGTTTCCAGATTTTGGAGGACTTTTTGTTCTAAACTTGGTGTTCAATTGTCTTTCTCCTCGGCTTTTCATCCTCAGACCAATGGACAAACTGAGAGAACAAACCAGACATTGGAGACTTATCTGAGATGCTTTGTGTCTGCTGATCAGGATGACTGGGTCTCTTTTTTGCCTTTGGCTGAGTTTGCTCTTAATAATAGGGCTAGCTCTGCCACTTTGATGTCTCCATTTTTCTGCAATTTTGGGTTTCACCCTCGATTTTCTTCAGGACAGACGGAGGCTTCTGTCTGTCCAGGTGTTGACTCTGTTGTGGAGCGTATGCAGCAGATTTGGGACCAGGTAGTGGAGAGGTTGTCCCTCTCTCAGGAGAGGGCCCAGCGGTTTGCCAACCGGCATAGGACTGATGGTCCTCGGTTTGAAGTGGGGGACTTGGTCTGGTTGTCCTCAAGAAATATCCCTATGAGAGTTGCATCTCCTAAGTTTAAGCCTAGGTTCATTGGACCTTATAAGATCATGGAGATTCTTAATCCTGTGTCCTTTTGTTTACTTCTTCCAGGGACATTTAAGATCCATAACGTGTTCCACAAGTCCTTATTGAAGAGGTTTGTCGAGCCAGTGGTTCCTATGGCTGTGCCTCCTGACCCTGTTTTGGTTGAGGGCAATCTGGAATATGTGGTTGAGAAAATATTGAATTCTCGTTTTTCTAGACGGAAACTCCAGTATTTGGTTAAGTGGAGAGGTTATGGTCAGGAGGACAATTCTTGGGTGTTTGCTTCTGACATCCATGCTAGGAGACTCATCCGTGCATATCACAGAGCTCATCCTGACCGACCTGGTTGCTCAAATGAGGGTTCGGTGACCCCTCCTCAAGGGGGGGGTACTGTTGTGAATGTGCTAGAAATGAATTCTGAGCAGAAGCTCCCTCTGGTGGTTACAAACAGTACTGAACTATCCAATGAAGATTGTGAAGATTGGCGATCAGGTGTTACTGACTGGTCTTACATAAGGGAGGTTCCCTCCCATCAGGGTTGCCGGTGATCAATTGTTCTGGTCTCATCTTTGATTCCTGTTCACTTTGTAGCTTGCTGTTTCGTGCCTGCATCTTCTGCTAACAGATAAGACATTTTCTTCTTTTAGTTTTTTGTGCTTGCTTTTTGCATTTTGTCCTGAACTTCTGTGGGGGTCTGCCGGGTCGCCTCCGGGGGCTTGTACTCCTCTCAGTTTAGTTCAGCCACTGTTTGTTCATTTGCCTTTTCCAGTTTTTTCAGTGGCTGCTGTTTAGTTTTGTTACACCAGAGAACTAATTTAGGTGGTAAAGGTCGTGTGATCTCAGGTGTTTTTGTAATTAGTAGAGTTGGTACTTTTCAGGGTTTTTTGGGATTGCAGTAAGTGTCCTTCCTATCGTTTTCTATTTAGGAAGTTTGGGCCCCAACGTTTGCTCATACTATTTTCTGTCTGTGTCTGTATTTTCCTCTTGTCTAACCGCCATTACATGTTTGGGGGCTTTCTATGTTCTTTGGGGATCTGCTCCGGGGCAGATAGTTTTCCTCTTTCTGTCTTTAGGTGTAGTTAGCTTCTCAGGCTGTGATGAGGCGCCTAGGACCAACGTAGGTACGCTCCACAGCTGCCTTTAGTTGTGGTGGTTAGTCAGGGTACTGCAATCCCATAGATTCCAACCTCTCTGGTGTATTTCCTTTTTTGCCTGCTCTCCTCAGCTACCAAATCATAACAGTTGCCCCAAGGGGCTCAAAACAGCCCTTCACAGTTCACCAAGGCAATGTCTACCATCCTCGCCAACTGCATCACAGACCATGCAGAAGTCGTTCTTCTGCAGTACGTGGATGATCTCCTCCTCTGTGCAGCTTATGCTGATACCTGCATGGTCCACTCTGTTTCTCTCCTACTCTACCTGGAGGAACAGCAATGCAAGGTCTCGAAGGACAAAGTCCAGTGGTGTCAGAAGCGAGTTACATTCCTGGGACACTGTATTGCTCACCAGACGAAACACTTGACAGATGACCGGAAGGCCACTGTGGAGAAGATGGCCACCCCTACGACGCCAAAGACACTGCAAGCCTTCCTTGGTCTGGTGTCATATTGCAGGACCTGGATCCCTGATGCCTCAGTCCTAATGCAGCCTCTGTACGATTGCATCAACGCAGACCCGTTCCTTCTGTCGGATACAGCTTTCATCTCATTCAGGAAGTTGAAAGACTCCATAGTCTCAGCGCCAGCGCTAGGCCTGCCTGACTACGAGAAGACCTTCCGCCTCTACCTGATGGAGAAAGAAGGTCATGCTACTGGTGTCCTGACACAGACTCACGGGGGAAAACAGAGGCCTTTGGGCTACTTCTCAGCCCGCCTGGATCCAGTCGCAAGAGGAGCACCCTCCTGCATGAGAGCAGTATTTTCAGCACACGCTCTCTTGGACAAGACGGCTGACATCATTCTTGGACATCCCATGGAAATTCTCGCTCCACACGACATCTTAGCAATTCTCAACCAAACTCAGCCGAAGCACCTCTCCACCGCCAGGCATCTTCGCCTCCAGTGCTCTCTGCTTTTTCCTGACAATGTCACCATCTCCAGATGTACAGTCCTCAATCCGGCCACTCTACTCTCGCTCCCAAGGGGGGATATGGACATGGACCCTTCAGAACAAAGTCTGCAAGATACCTTTCACAAGGATCTGGATTTGCTCCGGACTGACGATCATGATTGTTTCAGCATCATGCAACAGGAAACAGCAGGACTGCCCAATGTGGCGGACGAGCCACTGACCAACCCAGAATTGATCCTCTACGTAGATATCTCCAGATTCGCAGATGATGAAGGAAGATTCCACACCGGAAGTGCAGTGACCAGCAATCAAGAAATCCTGTGGTCCAGAAGATTGCCGCCTAGCGTGTCAGCCCAAGAAGCAGAACTGATAGCGCTGACCAAGGCCTGCCGGATGGCAGAAGGCAAGACTGCAAATATCTACACCAACTCCAGGTACTCGCATGGCATAGCACACGATTTTGGGCCCATCTGGGCTGCAAGGGACTTCATCACAGCAAGTGGTACAACCGTGAAGCATCATGGAGCCATCAAGGACCTACTGGATGCACTCCAACTTCCAAAAATGGCAGTTTTGAAAGTCAAGGCGCATGGGAAACTGAATACAGAAGAAGCATGAGGCAACAACATGGCGGACATGGCAGCCAAAGAAGCGGCCAAAGGAAGACAGCATGAAGCGGGAGAGTTCGTAGAGCCGGACGGCTACTACATGGCAATTGAAGATAAGGATCCTGACAAAATGACATCCTGAGATCTGTTCAAGAAATTACAAGACCAGGCCCCAAGGGAAGAGAAGGAAAGCTGGATGAAAAAAGGAGCAACACACAAGGAAGGCAGGGTATACGCAATGGACTTTAAACCCTGCCTACCGCGAAGTATGTACCGTGTGGTGGTTCAATGGGCGCATGGACCCACCCACAGATCAAAGACACAGATGAATGATCTGATTGATGCTTACTGGTTCGCTCCAGGGATCTCCACCATAACAGCCAAATTCACCAGCAGCTGTTTGACCTGCGGCAAATGCAACCCTGGACGCATGGAGAAGGTCCCCCCACATCATCTGGTCAGACCACTCTACCCTTTCCAGAGGATCCAGATAGACCACATCCAGATGCCGACAAGTGGAGGATTCGAATACGCCCTTGTGGTCGTAGATGTGTTTTCCGGATGGCCAGAAGCTTTTCCAGTGAGGAACCAGTCAGCAAAGACTACTGCAAAGAAACTACTCTCAGAGATAGTGTGCAGATACGGGGTTCCAGAAGTGATAGATAGTGATCAGGGGCCTGCATTCACCGCAAATCTGACACGAGAGATCTGGTCAGCGGTAGGGTCAGACCTAGGCTTATACACTCCCTACCACCCCCAGAGCAGCGGGAAGGTAGAAAGACTGAACGGAACACTTAAGAATAGGATGCTGAAAGTTTCCCAAGAAACACGCAAACCATGGCATGAGACACTCCCAATTGCACTGTTTAGCGTGAGGCACACCCCCAGGGGCCCAGAAAAGCTGTCACCATATGAGATCCTGTTTGGGTCCAGCCCCAGGTTAGGAGCATTTTTCCCTCAGCAACTGACCATGCAGTATGATACCCTGTCTGCTTATGTGATCGAATTGACCAAAAAACTTGCTGATGTCCATTCTCGAGTTTTTCTTCATTACCAGATCCACTGAAGGTACCCGGTACGCACTCCCTGAAGCCAGGAGACTGGGTGTTGGTGAAGAAGTTCATAAGGAGAACGCTCGACCCCAGATTTGACGGTCCCTTCCAAGTGCTGTTGACAACACCAAACTCTGTGAAACTCGAGGGAAGACCCACTTGGATCCACGCATCATACTCCAAGAAGGCTCCCATACCAGAAGAGACATTCAAGCCAGAATGATTTTGTATATTCTCTGTGTGATACAGTTCCTGGGGGTGGGAGGAGCACGACACATAGAGGGGGATATCATCAAAGATGGTGATTGCATAATTTTCTGGTATGACACAGCATCCCATATAGTCACATACGTGTTTGATTACTGTTATGTTGTATACTGCTCACCCGCACTGCAGGACAGACTGGGAGACGGGAATCAGTGTATTTGTGTTGTGGATGATCAATGGGGAGACCAATGTGATCAATGGGGAGCTGCAGCATGGAACACTGGAGAAAGTTGGGGATATAAACCTAAGACAGCCGCAGACAGAAAAGACCGCAAAGGCAAATCACTGATTGACCGTATGACCCTTACAAAGCAAACATTTGTGAGAGGATGCACCACTAAGGGTAAATGTAACCAGCTCATACTTACCATCAATAACCCATCCCCAGGCGATGCTGGTACATACATCTTAAGTAGCACCTTGTCAACAGATAGACGCCACCCTGCTGTACTGTATTGGGGAAAATTCAAGCTGGCAGACATAGCCAACAGACCAAAAAAGCCCCCACACATCCCCCACAACATGACAGTGCAGACAGACCCAATCCATGAGGAAACCTTTGCAGTAGAAACAGGGCATGCCAAAACCAATTACTGGCTGGAATGGGTGAAATACACAGCCCGACAACATAATAAGAGTGACTGTTATGCATGTGCTAGTGCCTGACCCCATTTAGGCACAGTGCCACTTGACATCCCAGAGTCCCAACAGGCCTGTTTCCTGAGTATATATACCAACTCATCCGACTCATCATCCTGTGAAAACTGGAAGGCCAAATACCCACTCATGAGAAAAGGTACGCACCCGGGGACAGGAATAACAATCTACTCTGGTAATTACACCTGTTACACACGCACTGGGACAGGCAGGAATGTAAAGAATTTCTCTCAGGGGTTTTGCTCAGAGTACAGGACCACCACTGCTAATTTGATCAATCATGTGGTTTCCCTGGGTGATATATATTGGATCTGTGGAGATATGAAAATACGTAGTAGACTACAAGGTGTTTGGGTAGGCCAATGTGCCCTGGCAAAAGTAATAATGCCATTCCATCTTCTTCCCTACACCCATGACCTTTTACCCAATAGATCCAAAAGAGAAAGTGCTCCAAAAGGCAGTTTTGATCCGCATATCTATATAGATGCCATAGGTGTGCCAAGGGGGTACCTGATGAGTTCAAGGCCAGAGACCAAGTTAAAGCCGGATTTGAGTCACTATTGCCACTAGTAACTATAAACAAAAATGTTGATTGGATAAATTACATCTATTATAACCAGCAGAGATTTGCTAACTTCACCCTAGATGCTGTGAAAGGGTTGGCAGCACAGTTAGGCCCCACTTCCATTATGGCATTCCAGAATAGAATGGCTTTGGATATGATTCTAGCTGAGAAAAGAGGCGTTTGCAAAATGATCAAAGACACCTGTTGCACCTATATCCCAGACAACACTGGCCCAAACGGTAAAGTCACAGTGGCAATACAGAAACTTACTGAGTTATCAGAGGAACTGAAATGGAACTCAGGTGTCACTGACCCATGGGATCGATACTTTGGGTGGATGAGTGGGTAGCAGAAAATGTTGGCGCAGGTTGGGACAGCCATTATGGGGATCCTCATTTTTGCATTAATTACTGGTTGCTGTGTAATTCCTTGTATCCGCAGGATAATGGAAAAAACTGTTCAAGAGACAACCAATTTGATGCCACTCACCATCTTGGATCTCGCACCAGTCCGGATGGAAATGCCTGGCCTGACCAGATCTCCGAACTACCTCCAGACGGAGAATACACATCCTTGATGGAACATCCTATCAACTATGAGACTATGATTGTGATAAACCCCCGACAGGGACAGTCCTCCTGACCGCCCATTTGCGAAAAGCCTGTATCGGTGGGGGAGGCATGTATTAGGCATGTTTCAACCCGCCGGCAGCACAAAAGAGTTGCAGCGCTTTGGGACAGGAGCAGGTCTTTAGGGCAATGGTATCTAAGGGGGGACTGTCATGGAAATATATATGTATTCCATATATTCAATGTATAATATATTTACAGTTAGATAGATCTCACTTGCTAAAAATCCTGTGCTCAGCATATCTATGCAAAAGCTGATGCTAGCTATAATCAGTTGCTTAAGATGACCCTGGCCTACATAAGTCTGGTATGCTACAAAAGATAGCTCATAGGGACTTTTTACCAAGGACACAGAGAAAGGACAGAAAGTCTGGATACATATCTATTATTTTCTTTACTAGCCACGTAGGAAAACTGGGGCAAAGAACAATAAATCTGCAACTTCAGCCCTTTTATCATAATTATCATACTTATCATACTTATACTAAAACAGCCAATAATCTAGCAGCTTTTAATTGTATGTTAATTGACTAACCAGCCCCTTTTTGTAAACGTATAAAACCTTGAATGAATAATAAACTGTGAATAATAAACGAATGAATGAATGAATAATAAACTGTGGGTCTTGACGAACTATTATACTGACCGTGTGGACAGTCCTCATTTTCGTCTGAGCGCTCAAAAAGACATTTAGTCTAAGCAACAGCAAACACTGCAGGATAGATTTATCCTAATTAAATTTCCATAACAGTATGCTATGGAGTATAGGAGATGGGCCGTTGACACTGAATGGAATAATGCAGCAAAAGTAACTTTCTTTAAAAGAGGACTTTCTAGTGCAGTAAAGGACGAACTTGCCCATGGAGAGACCACTTTGGATCTGGATGATTTCATCAAGCATTGCATACGGGTTGACAGCCGTCTGTCTGAACGACGACAAGAGAAGTGGACCTCCATGAATCGTTCAACTAACTCTTATAACTGTTCCCTGCCATCGGTCACTAAAGAAGTGCCTAGCCGGAATGTCCGAGATACAGAACTAGAGCCAATGCAAGTGGATGCGATCCAGAGACGAGCGAGTGCAGAACGAAGAGAACAGAGATTTAAAGAGAATCTATGTCTGTACTGCGGGGAAGCAGGACATTTCTTATTAACTGTCCAAGTCGTCCCACAAACCGTTCAAGAAAGATGGTGGCGGCTATAATGGATCCTGATCCTTTCTTACGAGGAGTCTTTCATCTCTGAGACTGATTACGCTAAAGATGAGATCCAGTCCATATCATCCATAGTTCCACCTACCAGGAAGGAGAACCGAGAATCCCATTATTTTGTAACTATCAAACTGAAGGTTAACTCCCAGTGGATCACCGCATCAGCCATGATCGACTCTGGGGCCAGCGGGATGTTCATGGATTCTACATTTGCTCAAAATCATGGCAAAGATGTGCAGAAAAGACGTTCACCTATTGTGATGGAGATGGTAGATGGATCTCCACTGAATCCGGGACCAGTGGATCATGAGACAGGACTTTTGGAAATCTATATTGAGCCGTAGCATCGTGAGATGTTGACATTCCTAATTATTTCTTCTCCACATTTTCCCATCATTTTAGGTTTGCCCTGGTTGCAGAAGCACAAACCTATCCTCGATTGGGAGATGAAAAAGATCAGTTTCCCCGAAAAGGAAGTTCAGACGGAGGTTCCAAGTGAATCCACATTAGAAGCAGTTCAGAATCCAGAATTGCCTCAGCTACCAGCGGTATATAAAGATTTCTTGGATGTCTGTGACAAGAAGGGAGCGGATACACTTCCCCCGCATCGACCATACGACTGCCCAATAGAACTACTCCCGGGGGCGTCTATACCGTTTGGAACTATCTACCCTCTAGCGGGTCCTGAACTGAAGGCTCTCAAAGAATTTATTGATGAAAATCTAAACAAAAAATTCATTCGTCCATCATCCTCGCCCGCTGGAGCCCCTATATTCTTTGTTAAAAATAAGGATGGAACATTATGGCCAGTAATGGACTACAGGGAGCTTAATAAAGTCACGGTAAAAAATCGTTATCCTCTACCGTTGATCCCGGAACTCCTGGAAAGAGTACAAAGTGCGAAGATCTTCACTAAGTTAGATTTACGTGGGGCATACAATTTAGTACATATAAAGCCTGGGGATGAATGGAAGACAGCTTTTCGTACCCGATACGGACACTTTGAAAGTCTAGTGATGCCCTTCGGACTCGCTAATGCTCCAGCTACCTTCCAGTATCTGGCAAATGATAATTTCCGAGACCTGTTGGATCAGTTTATGGTCGTTTATCTAGATGACATCCTGATTTTTTCAAACTCTATGGATTAACATCAGACACACGTAAGACAAGTGCTACAACGGTTAAGAGAGAATTCGTTATATATTAAATTAGAAAAATGTGAATTCCATCGAGAAGAGATTCAGTTCTTGGGATATGTCATTTCACCTCAAGGATTACGGATGGATGCTAAGAAAACGCAAGCTATCACCGAGTGGCCTATCCCTAAAAATGTGAAAGAAGTTCAGCGTTTTGTGGGGTTCGCCAACTTCTACAGACGTTTTATTAAAAATTTTTCAGAAATCGTGGAACCCATCACGCAACTAACAAAAAAAGGAGCAAAATTCATCTGGACACCCCAAGCGCAAGAAGCGTTCTCTCGCTTAAAAAGGAAATTCACAACGGCTCCCATATTACGCCATCCTGACCCTGAATTGGCTTTTATCATTGAGGTGGATGCTTCAGACTGTGCGGTCGGCGCTATCCTCTCTCAGAGGACAGGGGAAAAGAAGTTGCTGCATCCATGTGCATTTTTTTCACAATGTATGTCTGTAGCCGAAAAGAACTATGACGTGGGAAATAAAGAATTGCTCGCCATCATATCAGCATTCAAAGAGTGGAGACATCATCTCCAAGGGGCTGCACAGCAAATTTTGGTGTTGACCGATCATTGTAATCTAGAGTTTATCAGGTCTGCAAAATGCCTCTCTCCTCGGCAGACCCGTTGGAGTCTGTTTTTGAATCAGTTCAATTTTGTAATTTCATATCGACCAGGCTCCCGTAACAAGAAAGCAGACGCATTATCCCGAATGTTTTCAAGCGAGGCTAACCTTGTAACAACACCCAAACCCATTGTGGCAGATACTAAGATCTTGGGAGTAATACATGATGGAGATTTGCTGGAAGATTTGAAGGCAGCATACGAAACAGACTCGTTTCTATCACATCCATCAGGGGACGTGCATCTGTTTTTTAAAAATCAAGTATGGACTGATGGTCGTCGACTATATGTACCAGAAGCAGCTCGGTTAAGAGTCCTACAACTAGTGCACGATTCTAAAATTGCAGGACACAAAGGGACACAGAAAACGCAGGAGTTTTTGTCACATTTCTTTTGGTGGCCGAACTTTCAAGAAGACGTGAAGAAGTAGTTAATTCCTGTGACATCTGTGCCAGATATAAGACTCCACGTGCATCCCCTATGGGACTATTGCAGCCTCTCGCCATCCCAACACGACCGGGGGGATCGATTTCAATGGACTTTATAGTAGATCTACCAGAGTCCAAGGGAAAGATCCATTCTGGTAGTAGTGGATCGACTTACAAAAGCAGCGCATTTCATCCCGTGTTCAGGTCTGCCTTCAGCAAAAGATACAGCTGATCTGATAATTTGCAATGTTTTTCACCTCCACGGAGTGCCGGATGAAGTCGTCTTAGATCAAGGTGTGCAATTTACATCTAAATTTTGGCGCAGTTTATGCTCAGCGCTAGACATCAAAGTACGATTGTCAACCGCTTACCATCCGCAATCTAACGGCCAGACAGAACGTACAAATCAGACGCTGGAGCAGTATCTTCGTTGTTATATTTGCCATCTGCAAGACGATTGGGTAGATCTGCTGCCATTTGCAGAATTTTCTTATAACAATTCACAGAATGCCTCTACGAAACAGACGCCATTTTTTGCAAATCTTGGATATCACCCGAACATCCTTCCCAAAAATCCTGTGGCACCATTAATACCAGCAGTCGCAGAAAGAATCTCTCTGATACAGCAAAATCTGAATGTTCTGAAAGACACTCTAAAGGAAGCTCAGGAGAAATATAAAAAAGTGGCCGACAGGTATCAAAGACCCACTCCCACGTTTAGGATTGGAGATCGAGTGTGGTTATCCACTAAGAATTTGAAATTGAAGATTCCTTCTCCTAAATTAGGACAAAAGTTTGTGGGACCATACAAAATCAGTAAGATTGTGAGTCCATTGGCCGTACGTCTACAGCTACCAACATCAATGAAGATTCATTCTGTTTTTCATGTGTCTTTTTTTGAAAGCCGCCACAGCCAATCCATTTCCAGAACGATCCCTCCGCCTCCCGATGCAATTGAAGTGGACAGAGAGGAGCAGTTTGTGGTGGAAAAGATTTTGGATTCCAGAATGCACAGAAATCGTTTACAATATTTAATCAAATGGCAGGGCTACGACACGGAGGAAAATTCATGGGAACCAGTAAGCAACGTCAATGCTCCTCGTTTGATTAGACAATTTCATCAGTGGTATCCTGCAAAGCCTGGGCAAGTTGCGTCCAGAGGCCGCCGTTAAGAGGGGATTATTGTTAGGATTTGAACCTGTGAACCATGGCTTGCTGGTCTCTTCCTTTGCTGTGGAGCTATTCGGAACTTGAATAACTTCAGCCTGAAACCATATGAACTTCGTCTGGGATAAAGATCATCACCTGCCCTGCTGATTGTTCCCGCCCTGATTGAGACTGATTGGATAGAGATCATCACCTGCTCTGCTGATTGTTCTCGCCCTGATTAAGTCTGATTGGACCTGCTATATATACCTGGCCCTTTGCAGCTTCCTGTTGCTGAGTATATTGTGGTGCTCAGTCTAACTGAGTGAAGCATTATCTGAGCTCCTGATCTGGAAGGTGTTCTGCTGGCGCCTTCCTGTCTCTTGTGGAAACCCTGCTGTTTTACCTCAACTTCTATCACATAAACGGACTTGGTGCTTGTGTGTGATCTCGGCTGGCCCGTGCTCGGGCGGGCTCCAGCATCTGCCGACATATTGAACTACCACCGCCATATCCTGCACTTCCAGAAGTCTTTCCACGGTCCGGTCTTCTGCACACTTCTGTTCCGGCCACTGACTTCCAGTCCTGTATCGCCAGTAACATGACACCGCCAGTGTCCGTCCTTTTAGATGTGCATAAAAGTGTGGTCAACCACAGTTTTTTGCACCTCTGAAAAAGAAGGGTACCACTGAACAGAGGCCAGATGGAGTTCAGAGTAACTCTGCTGCCAAGTTATAGTGAGTGGCTCCCTTGGGGTTTAATCTGAATCACGTTGGAAGGAGGAAGAGCGGGCTGCAGGTAAATGCATTCAGCCTGGTCCGGAACTGTCGAGGCAGTATCTCATGTTGCCGGGGGAAGGAATAGGGGACAGGACAGACCCCATGACCTAGGAAGAGGGGGGCGTGTTTAAGCCGGACACAGAGCTGAAATCGCACGAAGCAGGGTTCAGTTTTCCGCCGTCAGGGAGAGTGCAGGAGGGTGCGCAGCGTTCTCTGCACCCCGAGCGGCAGCGCTGCGAAGTACTGTGGCCAACATCTCCTGAGCACTCCAGCGGGACAGTGAGTATGGGAAGCGCCGTGCGCCCAGCTAAACATAGGACCGCGCTTGTGCAGAGAAGCGTGGGCCGATTACAGGACACTTAGTTGCGTTTCCCTCTGCTCAGCCCACTTTTGTTCCAGGGACTCCTGCAGCTTCTTTGACTTTGGCTGTGTATGCTTATGGACTAGGAGCTCAGCGGGTAAAACTGGAGAACGCCCGCTGCCACCAGAAGATGGATTGCTAATATTGGACCCCATCGGAGGACTCTACATGGCCGTTGCCAGAACTACAACCCCCATCGGACTGTAGACTAAGGAGCACCAACAGGAGCCACTATAAGTGTTGTTTGAACTTCAGACTGTTGCACTAATTCATGCTGTTTCTTTCATTCTTGTTTACTGTTTATTAACTCCCTGTGAGGAGATTACTCCATCCTTACTGTTAAATTAAATAATATTGTTATGCTGTACTGCTCTGCAATCCCTGCGTACTGCAACTCAGCACCTGCTTACATTTGGCGTAGTCGACAGGATGCAATTTACAAGCGCAAAGGCAGCAGACCAGACAGTCATGGGTGCCCTGCAGCCCAGCTTGCCACTGGGGGGCCATGCTCAGCAATATCCCTAAATTCACGGGTGATAATCTATTGTTGTGGGACTGGACCGAGCGGGTTAAAAAGCATGTTGAGAATGTATCCTATGACTCCTGCTATGAAGGCAGAGATTGCTCTGATGGCACTGTAATGTTTCGTCCCCCTCATGAATGAGACACGTTGCACAAGGTGTTATAAATTCTGGAAGAGATGCATGGAGACCCTACCAATGTTGGGGAATAGTGGATGCGCTTGTTCAGCCATGTCCAAAGGGAGGGGGAGTTAGTTATGCAATACGTTAATGCGCTACAAGAGGTGCACGCACATATCGCCCGACGGGATGATGTGGGGGTAATATAAGTGGGGCCTCCTGATGTGATATTGAGCGATCAGTTCGTGGGGAGCCTCAGAGACACGTTGCTTAAGCAAGCTTTGCGGGAGCGCCTGCGTGCTAGGCCGCGTATGACTTTCTTAGAAATTGGGGATGAAGCACACATAAGGGAGCAGGAGCAGGGGACCGCAGCCTTGACAGGGATGGTCTGGAGCAGTGGGGTACCCGTCTCACCCACAGCTGAACCTGACTGGGCCCGTGAGATCCGTAAAGAAATATGGGACATGCGAAAAAAGTGGTCCAGCCTCAGAAGGTTCCCCACTGCAGCACCAACTGTGCCCAGAGACAAGAGTGCCTCAGAGCCTCGTTTGCTAGGTGAACACTGCCCAGAAATGGATGAGCCCCGAGCAGAGAGGAATATTACTTGCTTCAAGTGTGAGTATGTTGGACATTATGCCCGAGGGTGTGCGAGACGGAGGCGGCCTCTGACTCGGAAGCCGGTAAAACTATTGGGTTCCATGGCCAGGGGACGCCACCCGGAGCCTGAGAAGCCAAGGAGGAGAGAAGGCAGTCCCAAAAGTTTAATTTCCATGAGCCCCCTATTATGGGCTGAAATGAATGATCGAGCCATCTGCTGCCTAGTTCATACCAGTTCACAGGTGACCACCATGCCTGAAGCATATTTCAGAAGTCATTTTCCTGAGGTGAGTCAGCCAGAGTGGGGCCCAGTAATCAAACTGACGGCAGCCAATCAATTGCCCATCCCGGTGGCAGGTGTGTTCTGGATTCAAATTACAGTGTGCGGCAAAGATGTGGGCTGGAAAGGAGTTGTGTTGATCATCGGAGAAAATAGCAACGCCCCTTCAGTTACTCTGGGGATGAACGTGCTGAAAGAACTCAGGACCCTCTAAATCAGCGAGTCCCCGGATGCTTTTCTGAACCTATGGTGTTGTGAATGTGTTAGAAATGAGTTCTGAGCAGAAGCTCCCTCTGGTGGTTGCAGACAGTGCTGAACCATTTAGTGAAGATTGGCAATCAGGAGTTACAGACTGGTCTTATATAAGGGAGGTTCCCTCCCATCAGGGTTGACGGTGATCAATTGTTCTTGTCTCAGCTGTGGTTCCTGGTTCACTTGGAAGCTTGCTGAATTTTGCCTCTTCTCCTGCTCTCAGATAAGACATTTTCTGTTTTTTTTTTTGTGCTTGCTTTTTGCATTGTTTCCTGCACTTTTGTGGAAGTCAGCCAGGTCCCGTCCGGGGGCTTGTGCTCCTCTCAGTTTGTTTGAGCCACTGTTGTTTGTTCATTTGCCTTTTCCAGTTTTTCTTCAGTGGCTGCGGCTTAGTTTTGTTACACCAGAGAACTAATTTAGGTGGTAGAGGTCGTGTGATCTCAGGTGTTTTTGCAATTAGTAGAGTTGGTACTTTTTAGGGTTTTTTGGGATTGCAGTAAGTGTCCTTCCTATCCTTTTCTGTCTAGGAAGATTGGGCCCCAACGTTTGCTCATACTATTTTCTGTCTGTGTCTGTATTTCCTCTTGTCTAACCGCCATTACATGTTTGGGGGCTTCATATGTTCTTTGGGGATCTGCTCCGGGGCAGAAAGCTTTTCCTCTTTCTATCTTTAGGTGTAGTTAACCTCTCAGGCTGTGACGAGGCGTCTAGGACCAACGTAGGTACGCTCCACGGCTGCCTTTAGTTGTGGTGGTTAGTCAGGGTACTGCAATCCAGTAGATTCCAACCTCTCTGGTGTATTGCCGTTTTTGCTTGCTCTCCTCAGCTACCAAATCATAACAGTATCACCGGCCAAACTGAAAATTATATGGTACTCAACAGAAGGGAAATATAGTAAAAGGAAAAAGAAGAAAGGAAGTTGTCAGAATTTTTTTTTTCTCTGTTTGTTGCATTTCCCTCTTTTTCTCTGGGTGCTGAGGAGGATTTTATTTTTTTTTCTCTCAATGGAGTTTGCACAGTTGTCTGGCCGTGTGGATCAGCTTGCCACTGAAGTTCGGAGTATTGCTACCTATCTTGCTAGGTTTCCGGTTGTGGAACCTAGGATCCCCATGCCATATTTATTTATTTTTGAGGGATCGAGCTAAATTTCTGAATTTCAAAAATAACTGTATGTTGCTTTTTGCCTTAAAACCTAAGTCCTCAGGGAACGCAGCACAGCAGGTTCAAATTGTCATCTCTCTCCTGCGTGGCGATCCTCAGGATTGGGCTTTTTCCCTGACACCTGGGGACCCTGTTTTGAGTAATGTTGATGCATTTTTTCTGGCTCTGGGGTTATTGTACGATGAACCTAATGTCACTGATCAAGCTGAAAAAACCTTGTTGGCATTAAATCAGGGGCTTGAGGACGCTGAGTTGTACTGTCAGAAATTCTGAAAGTGGGCAGTCCTGACCAAATGGAATGATGATGCTTTGGCAGCCCTTTTTCGGAAGGGTCTGTCAGAGAATGTAAAAGATGTTATGGTGGGTTTCCCTGCTCCCTCTGGTCTCAATGATTCTATGTCATTAGCGATTCAAATTGACAGACGTTTGCGTGAGCGTAGAGGTATGCATGGAATAGTGTTGCCTTGTGAACCAGCTTCTGGGTCCATGCAGTGTGATAGAGTGGCTTCTGGGGCACAGCGTCATGAGTTTCGAAAACGCAATGGGTTATGTTTCTACTGTGGTGTCGCCTCTCATGCTATTTCAGTCTGCCCTAAGCGGGGAAGACGTTTTGCACGCCCAGTTGTCTTGGGTAGTGTTCAGACTAAATTTCTGTTGACTGTTACCCTGATTTGCTCCCTGTCCACATTTTCAGCTCAGGATTTTGTTGATTCGGGAGCAGCTATTAACCTGATGGATTTTGATTTTGCTAAACGTTGTGGGTTTCCCTTGATACCCCTACGGAAGTCTATTCCTCTACTGGGGATTGATTCTACCCCTTTGGCTGAGAATAAACCCCAGTTCTCTACTCAGGTGATAATGAGGGTTGAACCTGATCATCAGGAGAGTTGCAAATTTTTGGTGCTGTATAATCTGCATGACAATATTGTACTGGGTTTCCCTTGGTTACAGTCTCATAATCCTGTTTTGGATTGGAAATCTGTGTCTGTGACCAGTTGGGGCTGCCAATGTGTTAATGCCAACACTCCTGTCTTTTCTGCCTCTCCCCAGGCTCAGGATGTTCCTGACTTTTTGACTGATTTTTCTGATGTGTTTAGCGAAAGTAAATCTGCATCCTTGCCTTCCCATAGGAGCTATGACTGCGCTATTGAATTAGTGCCTGGTAGTAAATTCCTTAAAGGTCGCCTTTTTAACTTGACCCACCTCCCATGTAAGTGCAGTTCGTGATTTGGCACATGCTGATGATTTGTTTAGTTTAGCTGAGGTAGCACTAGCAGCACATGTAACGGTCATTTTCAGCAACTTTATCTGCATTTTTTACATGGGAAGTATTGGTATATGTGTTGGATAGCTGTCCCTATATTAAGATGGCAGTAGCCTGTTGTAGTTTGTTCTATTAGTATTTATGTGATTTTGTACTATATATTGATTGTCTTTTTGACTACAATAAAGAAACTATTTTTATTGGCACTTTATACTGTTATGTCCTTTTTTGTGGTTTTGTGCTATTGAATTAGTGCCTGGTAGTAAATTCCCTAAAGGTCGCCTTTTTAACTTGTCTGTACCTGAACATGACGCTATGCGGTCTTATATCAAGGAGTCATTGAAGAAGGGTCATATCAGACCATCCTCTTCACCCTTGGGTGCCGTTTTTTTTTTGTGGTCAAAAAGGATGGTTCATTAAGGCCGTGTATTGATTATCGTCTCTTGAACAATATCACTGTGAAATATCAATATCCGTTACCCTTGATTTCTGATCTGTTTTCCAGGGTGAAAAGTGCTACTTGGTTTACCAAGCTTGACCTCAGGGGGGCGTATAACCTTATTCGCATTAAGCACGGGGATGAATGGAAGACGGCGTTTAATACCCCAGAGGGGTATTTTGAGTACCTAGTGATGCCCTTTGGGCTCACTAATGCTCCTTCCGTCTTCCAGTCCTTCATGAATGACATTTTCAGGGATTTTGTGGATAAATTTCTGATTGTTTATTTGGATGATATCTTGATTTTTTCCAATGACTGGGACTCTCATGTGAAACATGTTCGGACTGTGTTCCAGATTTTGAGAGAGAATGCTCTGTATGTGAAGGGATCAAAGTGGATCTCATTTCTGGGATTCATTTTGTCCCCATCTGTAAGGTTCTGTGTACATGTTCCTGAAACTCAGTTTGTTCGTCAGCCATTTTACTTTCTGTCTTGCTGCAGCTATCTTGCCCTCAGTCAAAATGGAGTTCCAGCTTGCATGTTCCCGCCCTGATTCTCTCCTTTTGCTTCTTAAGCAGCCACAGCTGAGCAATCAGTGCTTCAGAATCTAGCCTGCAGTGAACCTGTGACCTGACTCCTAAAGCCTTGGACCTTGTACTCCAGCTATTCCTACTGAGGAACTCTGAAGCACTTGTGGACTCTGAACCCTGCTCTTTGAAAGACCCACGTTTGCATGGACTTACGGTAACAGAGAAGAAGATCCTGAACCTGTTGTGGAGAGTGATTGCTGAGCTTAGATTACTCTGGCCTGCTGTGTCTCCTGCTTCTGTGTCTGCAAACTGTGTGACTATTTTTGCCAACTTGTATGAAGTAATACAAGACTTTCTATATCAAACCTGTGTCTCATGTATTTTCATCGCACCCAAGCACAAGACGCTATATGAACTGTACTACATACATTACAAGATTCTGAAGCAAAAACATTAGTGTCTGCTGGGTCTGGAAAGGCTGTGTCTGCTGTAACTGTGGATATCAGATGTCCGGTTGTACTTTCTGTGATGACAGTGGTTGTGACTTCTCACAACCATTCCAGGTGAGCAATTCCCTTAAGTGTTTTTTTTTTCTGCAGTGTTACCACAGGTAAACACTATTGTTTTTTTTTTTTTTGTCTGCTGTAACTGTGGATAGCAGATGTCCGGGTGAACTTTCTGTGATGATAGTGGTTGTGACTTCTCACAACCATTCCAGGTGAGCAGTTCCCTTAATTTTTTTTTCTCTCTGCAGTGTTACCACAGGTAAACACTATTGTTTTTTTTTTTCTCCTCTCCTCTTCTTCCAGTACTCCTGTCTTAAAAGATCTGGAAAATGGAGGCCCGCATAAAGGAACTTTGCGGAGTGACTGATAATATCCTTGCAGATTTGCAGAATATAAAGACCCGTTTTTCAAGCTTACAGGACCTCACTAATCACAATTTGCAAGTGTTTGGACAGACTGCCCAGGATTTGCGAGCCAGGATTGAGGTTCTAGAAGAGCGAGTTCAGGCTCCTGCCGTAGCCCCGAGTTCTGGGATTCCCAAGTTGCCCCCTTTTCGTTTTGGCGGTGAACGTGAGAAATTCAGGGGATTTATTAATCAATGCAATCTTTTTTTTTCTGCACATGCTTCACAATTTCCCACTGAACGATCTAAGGTGCTTACTATAATTATGTTGCTTACCAACAAGGCTTTGATGTGGGCAAACCCTCTGATTGAGACTGAGGATGATTGTTTGAATCACCTTGATGCTTTTATTTCAGCCATGGGGCAGGTGTTTGATGACCCCAATCGAGGTGCAACAGCTGAAGCAGCCATGTTAGCTTTGCACCAAGGTAAGCACTCGGTAGCTCAATATGCCTTGGATTTCAGGAGATGGGCCCTTGATACCACCTGGGACAGTTCCGCCAAAAAATCTATTTTTCGAAAGGGGTTATCTCCACTGATTAAGGATGAACTTGCTCGTGTCGACCCTCCCACTGCGTTAGGTGACTTTATTAACTACTGCATCCGTATTGATACTCGTCTGACTGAACGCAGGCAAGAGAGATGGTTCGAAAGCAATCGCACTAACCTTTTCCTACCTTCCTCTCCAGCTAAGGAACCTTTGAGTAGGATTACACGGGAACCTGAACCTGAAACCATGCAGGTAGACTCTTTACAACGACGGGTTAGTGATGCACGCAAGGAACATCGTTTTAAGGAGAATCTATGTTTCTATTGTGGTAAGTCAGGGCACTTCATTATAAACTGCCCCAGCCGTTCTCGTAAGACTACTGCAGCACTCATTCATTGTGAGTGTTGCGAGAGGGGATCTGTCAGGTCCGAGCCTCAGGCTCCAGAGAGATCTGCAGCAACAGATCTTGATTTCTCGGACTTAAACTCCGTTACCTCTGAGGACGTTGACTGTGTAAACGCTGCCATTTTTCAAGTTTCCTCAGCGGTGTCCCAGCTGAGTTGTAAGAAAAACAATTCTCATTGCTTTCTTTCCATCAAACTCTGGGTTGACTCAGCTTGGGTGTCTAGCTCTGCTATGATCGACTCAGGGGCAAGTGGAAATTTTATGGATGTCTCCTTTGCTCTGAAACAGGGGATACGTTCAGTGAAGAAGGCTACTCCAGTACAGATGGAAACTGTGGATGGCTCCCTGCTGACCTCTGGACCAGTGGATCAGGAAACAGAGCCTTTGAGGGTTCTTATGGGTAAAGATCATCAAGAGAAACTGTCCTTTATGCTTATCTCTTCTCCCCACTTTCCCATTATTCTAGGGCTACCATGGCTGCAGGCTCAGAATCCTACCATTAACTGGGAGACCAAGGAATTACACTTTCCAGAGAAACAGATGAGTCCCTCTTCATCTCCTGCAGGTGCACCCATCTTCTTTGTAAAGAAGAAAGATGTATCTCTGAGACCATGCGTAGACTATAGGGAACTCAATAAGGTTACTATTAGAAACCGTTATCCATTGCCTTTAATCCCTGAGTTATTGGAGAGAGTGCGACATGCCAAAATTTTTGTCTAAACTAGATCTTCGTGGGGCCTATAACTTAGTCCGTATTAGACCTGGGGATGAATGGAAGACTGCATTCAGGTCACGCTATGGACACTTTGAATATCTAGTTATGCCTTTTGGTCTGAGTACCGCCCCAGCCACTTTCCAACACTTGGTGAATGACATCTTCAGGGATCTCCTAGATACATTCGTGGTAATTTATTTGGATGATATTCTAATTTTTTCTAACTCCACAGAGGAACATCATGGACATGTGAGAATGGTCTTGGAACGTCTAAGACAAAATCATCTTTACATCAAACTTGAAAAGTGTGAATTCCATAGGACCGAAATTCAATTTCTGGGTATGTACTGTCTACACAAGGAATTAGTATGGATGGAAGCAAAACCCAAGCCATCAAGGATTGGCCAAGTCCTAGAAATGTGAAGGAGGTACAGCGCTTCATCGGGTTTGCCAACTTCTATAGACGTTTCATTAGAAATTTCTCTGAGGTAGTGTCACCTATCACCCAACTTACCCGGAAAGAGTCTAGGTTCTCCTGGACTCCCCAAGCCCAGGAAGCATTTTCCCGTCTAAAAGATAAATTTACCACCGCACCTATCTTAGTACATCCCAACCCCGAGCTTGCCTTCATAATAGAGGTGGATGCTTCAGACTGTGCCGTTGGAGCTATACTCTCTCAGAGAACAGGTGAGAAGAATGTCTTGCATCCCTGTGCCTTCTTTTCCCAGCAGTTGTCTTCGGCTGAGAGGAACTACGATGTGGGCAATAGAGAGTTGTTGGCCATTATTGCCGCCTTCAAAGAATGGAGACACCTTCTTCAGGGAGCTGCACAGCAAATAGTCGTCCTGACAGACCATCGTAACCTTGAGTTTATCAGGTCGGCTAAGTGCCTGACTCCTCGCCAGGCTCGCTGGAATCTTTTCTTAAACCAATTTAATTTTATCATTTCTTATAGACCAGGATCGCGCAATGGAAAGGCTGATGCACTCTCTAGGATTTACTCAGCAGAGACGCGTCCAATTACTCCTCCTAAGACTATTCTTCCTGACTCTAGATTCCTAGGAGTAATTCATAATCAAGACCTACTTAAGGACATCAAGGAAGCATACCATGCGGATTCCTTTTTGGCACAACCCCCAAGGGACGTAAGTCTTGTCTTTAAGAATGGTGTGTGGATTCAGGGACAACGCCTGTATATTCCTGAAACAGTCAGATTGAGAGTATTGCAACTCATTCACGATTCCAAGATAGCTGGGCATAGAGGAATTCTAAAGACACAGGAATTTCTCTCTCGTTTCTTTTGGTGGCCCACTTGCAGGAAGGATGTTTTAAACTATGTCACTTCATGTGAAGTCTGTGCAAGATGCAAAACACCTCGCTCCTCACCAACTGGTCTGTTACAGCCTCTTCCCACCCCGTCCCGCCCGTGGGGATCCATTTCTATGGACTTCATTGTGGAGTTACCAACCTCTCAAGGGAAGAACACCATTCTAGTGGTGGTTGACCGTCTAACAAAGGCAGCTCATTTTATCCCTTGTGTCGGCTTACCCACTGCAAAACAGACATCAGATTTGATGATTAAAGATGTGTTTCGCTTACATGGAGTACCGGATGAGGTTTATTTCGGATCGAGGGGTGCAATTCACTTCTAGGTTTTGGCAAAATTTCTGTGCAGCATTGGACATTAAAGTAAACCTTTCTTCTGCTTTTCATCCCCAGACTAATGGACAGACCGAACGAACCAATCAAACCCTGGAGCAGTATCTCCGCTGCTTTATCTGCCACCTACAGGATGATTGGGTGGATCTACTTCCATTAGCTGAGTTCTCGTATAACAACTCTCAGAGTGCCTCCACTAAGCAGTCTCCTTTTTACTCTAATCTAGGTTATCATCCTAACATTCTACCACGATTTCCCATAGAAACGCCTTTACCAGCAGTGGCTGAAAGAATCACGTCTTTACAGAAGAATATGGATCTTCTAAAGGAGAATCTGGAATCGGCTCAGGAAAGGTACAAGAAAGCAGCAGATAAATTTCGTAAACCTGCACCAGCTTTCAAGGTAGGAGACTTGGTCTGGCTGTCAACCAGAAATCTTAAGTTAAGGATTCCATCGTCTAAGTTGGGACATAAGTACATTGGACCCTATAAAATCAGTAAAATTATAAGTGCCGTTGCTTGTCGTCTTCAACTGCCCAGAACTATGAGAATTCACCCTGTCTTTCATGTATCCCTACTAAAGGCTGCGACACCCAATACGTTTCCTGGACGTTCTTCTCCTTGCCCTGACCCAGTGCTAGTCGATGGTCAGGAAGAATTTGTGGTGGAAAGGATTTTAGATTCCAGGTTGTATAGAAATCAGTTACAATATCTGATTAAATGGCAGGGCTACCCAGTGGAGGACAACTCATGGGAACCAGTCAATAACGTTAATGCTCCTCGCTTGCTCCGTCAGTTTCATCAGAGGTACCCACACAAGCCTGGCCTGAGGTCATCCAGAGGTTGTCCCTAAGGGGGGAGTAATGTAAGGTTCTGTGTACATGTTCCTGAAACTCAGTTTGTTCGTCAGCCATTTTACTTTCTGTCTTGCTGCAGCTATCTTGCCCTCAGTCAAAATGGAGTTCCAGCTTGCATGTTCCCGCCCTGATTCTCTCCTTTTGCTTCTTAAGCAGCCACAGCTGAGCAATCAGTGCTTCAGAATCTAGCCTGCAGTGAACCTGTGACCTGACTCCTAAAGCCTTGGACCTTGTACTCCAGCTATTCCTACTGAGGAACTCTGAAGCACTTGTGGACTCTGAACCCTGCTCTTTGAAAGACCCACGTTTGCATGGACTTACGGTAACAGAGAAGAAGATCCTGAACCTGTTGTGGAGAGTGATTGCTGAGCTTAGATTACTCTGGCCTGCTGTGTCTCCTGCTTCTGTGTCTGCAAACTGTGTGACTATTTTTGCCAACTTGTATGAAGTAATACAAGACTTTCTATATCAAACCTGTGTCTCATGTATTTTCATCGCACCCAAGCACAAGACGCTATATGAACTGTACTACATACATTACACCATCTGTTATTGAAATGGACCCGGTCAAGGTTCAGGCCATCTGTGATTGGGTCCAACCTACTTCATTAAAGGCTCTTCAGAGATTCTTGGGTTTTGCCAATTTTTATCGTAAATTTAATGGTAATTTCTCTGTTATTGTTAAACCATTGACTGATTTGACCAAAAAGGGTTCTGATGTGGTGAATTGGCCTCCTGATGCAGTCTCTGCGTTTCAGGAACTTAAGCAGAGATTCACTCCTGCTCCTGTTCTGCGGCAGCCTGATGTTTCTCTGCCATTTCAGGTGGAGGTTGATGCCTCTGAAATTGGGGCAGGTGCCGTTTTGTCCCAAAGAGATCCGGAGACCTCTAAAAGTAACCCTTGTGCCTTTTTCTCTCGAAAATTTTCTCCAACTGAACTTAATTATGACATGGGTAATCGGGAGATATTGGCCATGAAGTGGGCTTTTGAAGAATGGAGACATTGGCTGGAGGGAGCCAAACATCAGGTGGTGGTCCTCACGGACCATAAGAATCTGGTTTATCTGGAGTCAGCCAAGAGACTTAATCCTAGACAGGCCAGGTGGGCCTTGTTTTTCACACGTTTTAATTTTGTGGTTTCCTTTCTTCCTGGCACTAAGAATGTTAAGGCGGATGCCCTCTCGAGGAGTTTCCTTGCGGACTCTCCTGAGTTATCTGATCCTGCTGTTATTTTGAAAGAGGGTGTAGTTCTTTCCGCCATCTCGTTCAATTTGAGACTGGCTCTGGAAGGGTGCCAGGAGGATAAACCCAAGCGCTGCCCTATTGGGAAATTGTTTGTTCCAGACCGGTGGAAAAAGAGTGTGATGTCTGAGATTCATTGTTCCGCGTTGGCCGGTCATCTCGGAATTTTTGGTACCAGAGACTTGGTTAGTCGGTCCTTTTGGTGGCCTACCTTGTCTCGTGATGTCAGGGAATTTGTGCAGTCTTGCGGGACTTGCTCTCGCTCCAAGCCTTGCTCTCGCTCTAGTGGTTTGTTGATGCCATTTCCTGTGCCCAAGAGACCATGGACCCATATCTCTATGGATTTCATTTCCGACCTCCTTGTTTCTCAGAGAATGACCGTTATCTGGATGATTTGTGATAGGTTTTCCAAAATGATACATCTTGTGCCATTACCTAAGTTGCCTTCCTCCTCCGAATTGGTGCCTTTGTTCCTTCAGCACGTGGTTCGGTTACACGGCATTCCTGAGAACATTGTGTCTGACAGAGGAGTCCAGTTTGTGTCCAGATTTTGGAGGACTTTTTGTTCTAAACTTGGTGTTCAATTGTCTTTCTCCTCGGCTTTTCATCCTCAGACCAATGGACAAACTGAGAGAACAAACCAGACATTGGAGACTTATCTGAGATGCTTTGTGTCTGCTGATCAAGATGACTGGGCCTATTTTTTGCCTTTGGCTGAGTTTGCTCTTAATAATAGGGCTAGCTCTGCCACTTTGATGTCTCCATTTTTCTGCAATTTTGGGTTTCACCCTCGATTTTCTTCGGGACAGATGGAGGCTTCTGTCTGTCCAGGTGTTGACTCTGTTATGGAGCGTATGCAGCAGATTTGGGACCAGGTAGTGGAGAGGTTGTCCCTCTCTCAGGAGAGGGCCCAGCAGTTTGCCAACCAGCATAGGACTGATGGTCCTCGGTTTGAAGTGGGGGACTTGGTCTGGTTGTCCTCAAGAAATATCCCTATGAGAGTTGCATCTCCTAAGTTTAAGCCTAGATTCATTGGACCTTATAAGATCATGGAGATTCTTAATCCTGTTTCCTTTCGTTTACTTCTTCCAGGGACATTTAAGATCCATAACGTGTTCCACAAGTCCTTATTGAAGAGGTTTGTCGAGCCAGTGGTTTCCCTATGGCTGCGCCTCCTGACCCTGTTTTGGTTGAGGGCAATATGGAGTATGTATTTGAGAAAATATTGGATTCTCGTTTTTCTAGACGGAAACTCCAGTATTTGGTTAAGTGGAGAGGTTATGGTCAGGAGGACAATTCTTGGGTGTTTGCTTCGGACATCCATGCTAGGAGACTGATCCGTGCGTATCACAGAGCTCATCCTGACCGACCTGGTTGCCCAAGTGAGGGTTCGGTGACCCCTCCTCAAGGGGGGGTACTGTTGTGAATGTGTTAGAAATGAGTTCTGAGCAGAAGCTCCCTCTGGTGGTTGCAGACAGTACTGAACCATTTAGTGAATATTGGCAATCAGGAGTTACAGACTGGTCTTATATAAGGGAGGTTCCCTCCCATCAGGGTTGCCGGTGATCAATTGTTCTTGTCTCAGCTGTGGTTCCTGGTTCACTTGGAAGCTTGCTGAATCTTGCCTCTTGTCCAGCTCTCAGATAAGACATTTTCTGTTTTTATTTTTGTGCTTGCTTTTTGCATTGTTTCCTGCACTTTTGTGGAGGTCAGCCAGGTCCCCTCCGGGGGCTTGTGCTCCTCTCAGTTTGTTTGAGCCACTGTTGTTTGTTCATTTGCCTTTTCCAGTTTTTCTTCAGTGGCTGCGGCTTAGTTTTGTTACACCAGAGAACTAATTTAGGTGGTAGAGGTCGTGTGATCTCAGGTGTTTTTGCAATTAGTAGAGTTGGTACTTTTTAGGGTTTTTTTGGGATTGCAGTAAGTGTCCTTCCTATCCTTTTCTGTCTAGGAAGATTGGGCCCCAACGTTTGCTCATACTATTTTCTGTCTGTGTCTGTATTACCTCTTGTCTAACCGCCATTACATGTTTGGGGGCTTCCTATGTTCTTTGGGGATCTGCTCCGGGGCAGATAGCTTTTCCTCTTTTTATATTTAGGTGTAGTTAACCTCTCAGGCTGTGACGAGGCGTCTAGGACCAACGTAGGTACGCTCCATGGCTGCCTTTAGTTGTGGTGGTTAGTCAGGGTACTCCAATCCAGTAGATTCCAACCTCTCTGGTGTATTGCCGTTTTTGCTTGCTCTCCTCAGCTACCAAATCATAACACTATGGATCCCACGAACCCACCAGAGGAAAGTGTTTCAACAATGGATACGGGTCGCCCATTCCCAGAAAAATTTGAGTGAAGATAAAGTTCTAGGAAAAGTGATAGTTCCTACAACTGCTAAACTCGTCCTCCAGTCAGCTTTCTCAATTCTTCATATTTCTAATACAGTAATGCAATTAATTTTTCATGTTTCATATTTGCATGCTATGGCACTACAGAGTGCTTCCTTTTTTGTTTGACTACAGAAGCACGGCCTGAAGGTGAAGCCCCAAAAATGTCACCTTTTCCGTAAGCAGATAGAGTACCTGGGACACGTAATGAGACCTGCACATGAGAAGATATCGATGGTAGAGGACTGGCCTACCCCGAAGACGGTTAAGGACATTCGGGCCTTTCTGCGGCTGACTGGGTACTACCTGAGGTTCTTGAAGAATTTCTTCCATATCGCTAATCCACTGCTGAAATTACTAAAGGGAGTGACGTCTGGCTTGAAGAATCAGAGGGGAAGCAGCCAGGAAGAAGCCTTTCAAGCCTTGAAGATGTCCTTGACTGAGGCTCCAACACTCGCTTATGTGGACTTCTCACAGCCTTTCATTCTTCTCACCGATTGGAGTCTACATGGGCTGGGGGCCGTGCTGTCATAGATGCAGAATGGGAAAGAACGAGTGATCGCCTACACGAGCCGGTCCCTCCACGACTTGGAAGGGAACCCAGACAATTACAGCTCCTTCAAGTTGGAACTGCTGGCATTAGTGTGGGCAATGACAGAGAAGTTCGCTGAATACCTGTCTGGATCCGAAGCCTTGGTGTGTACCGACAACAATCCCATAGCCCACCTGGAAAATGCAAAACTGGGGGCCTTGGAGCAACAATGGGTGAAGTATCGGTGCAAGATCGCATATCAGCCCGGATCTGAGAACATGCATGCTGATGCTCTGTCGAGAGTGACCCATGAGCGACCTGGATGCGATGGAGATGAAGAGTTGGAGGCAGAAGAGATTTCTGGTTTCCGGGACCTTGCCAGGTCGTTGGCGGCGACGCAGGGACAGATCGGAGAGACATCTGGAGAACAGGTGTTGGGACAACCCTGGGATGACTGGGTGTGACTCCAGCAGGAAGATAAGGAACTGGCTCAGCTGAGACAGTGGGTGGCCCTGAAGTGACTTCCCAGCCGATGTGAAAGAGACGCTCTGTTCCTGGGATCTCTGCAGATTATAAGGCAGAGGGAAAGACTCCAGTTGGAAGAAGGCTTGCTGTAAAGAAGAGTGCAGTTGGTGCGCGAGTTGGGGGTCAACTGGCAGGTGGTGCTCACAGAGAAGTTGATCCAAGTAGTGTCTACGGTAGCCCATGAGAGAGGGGCTCACTTTTGTCTGAAGAAGACGTTCCAGTGGTTGCAGAAGCTGGTATATCACCCCTGATTGCCAGCGATGTCGAACCTGTGAACTAGCCAAACCTCCAGAGCAGAGAACCCCACGCAAACCATCGTGACATCTACCCAATTAAAGCTGTTGATGATTGATCAAATTGACCATGGGACCAGCTCATCTCGGGTATGAACATTGTCTGGTGATGACCCACCACTTTACCAAGTTAACTGTGGTGACTCCAACTCAGGATCAGACTGCTGAGTCAGCGGCGCAGGCTATCTGACGAGACTTCATCTGGGTGTACGGTTGCCGGAAGAGGATCCATTCCGACCAAGGCACTTGTTTTCAAGGTCGAGTGATGCAAAAGTTGCATCGCCTGTACCAGATCGAGAAGTCAAGGAAGACGCCCTTTCATCCTCAGGGAAATGGAGCTTGTGAACGCTTCAACTGGATGTTGATTCAGATGCTCCAAACATTGGAGGAAGATTGGAAAATACTGTGGACTGAACTAGTCTGGGTGTATAACAACTGAGTGCACAGAACAACAGGATACACGCCGTATACCATACTGTTCGGGTGCAAAGGACAGGAAATCACGGAGATGGAACTGGATCCGGAAGAAGACTACCCACAGATGGGAGTGTCTTCATGGGAATGAGAACATCAACATTGGCTGCAGACTCTTCACCGGCTGGTGCAGACTAAGTTACGGGAACTCCAGCACCATGAAACGACGCCTATTCGAGGGACAGCTCTCAAGGACGGAGATCAAGCGTTGGTCCAAGACAAGCGGCCTCGGGGCAAGTTAGAACATCGATGGGAAAAGACTCTGTATCAGGTGAAATGCCGAGTTGGATCCGGTGGGTCATTATAGGAAGTTCAACCTGAAAGGGAAGGAGGGGAGTCTACCCGAATAGTCGACCATAGCATTTTGCGTCCCTCCCTTTCAAGGGATCCTGAGGAAGAGGAGAGAGTTCCAGGCGCCACCGAAACACTCACTCCCACGGTTCTCGACTGTGATGAGGAAGAACCACTTGACTCTCAGACTTGGAAAGTCTGCCACCCGCCAGTCCAAGGGAAGTGAGTAGGCCTGAAACTCCAGAGATGGCTGATCCATTGGACAAGGACATGCTCCCGTCTTCTACCACTCAACCTGACTCTACCACTTAACCTGAACTACGCTGTATTGAGTGGACGACAGCTGGAATACCTCCCACTCGTTGTGAACAAAACTAGTTTATTTGGCAGCGGATTGTTTAAGAAATGGAAGAGTGCTAACGTCTGATGAAGGAACTCTCACCTGTTGAATGGCGAGCTAAAGGAGAGGGGGAGTGTAAGGAGGAAGAACGAGCTGCGGGTACCTGCATTGAGCCGGGTCTGGAACTGTTGAGGCTCTGTCCCATGTTGCCCGGGGGAAAAAATGGGGGGCCGGACAGACCCCATGACCCGAGAAGAGGGGGAGTGTTTAAGCCGGCCACAGAGCTGAAAACGTGTGAAGCAGGGTTCAGTTTCTTGCCGTTAGGAAGAGTGCAGGAGGGTGTGCAGCATGCTTTGCACCCTAAGCAGCAGCACCGCGACGTACTGCGGCCAACATCTCCTGATCATTCCAGCGGGACAGTAAGTGTGGGAAGAACCGTTGTCCCAGCTAAACATAGGACTGTGCTCATGCAGAGAAGTGTGGACCGGTTACAGGACACTCAGTCGCGTTTCCCTCTGCTAACCAGCGCGCATCACCCCACGTTTGTTTCAGGGACTCCTGCAGATTCTTTGACTTTGGCTGTGCAGACTTATGGACTAGGGGCTTAGCGGGTGAAACCGCCTGCTGCCACCAGAAGACAGATGGCTAATATTGGACACCATCAGAGGACTCTACACCGGCCATTGCCAGAACTACAACCTCCATCGGCCTGTGGACTAAGGAGCATCAACAGGAGCCACGATAAGGCTATGTGCACACGGTGCATTTTTTAAGCGTTTTTGTTGCGTTTTTATGTGGCGTAATCACTTAAAAAATGGTTACAAAACGCATCACATTCAATCCTATGGGCTTACGCATTGCTGTGCACATGCTGTGTATTTTTGCGGAGAGTAATCGCTTTGCGTAAAAATAAGCAGCCTGTCCATTCTTTTGGCGTAATCGTGGCGATTAGGCTGCCATAGGATTGCATTGAAACGCTCACTTTACGCATGTGGCTATGCCCACCATGCTTGAAGTAAGCGCTTCATGTGCGCTTGGTACCCAGGGTCTGGAGGAGAGGAGACTCTCCTCTAGGCCTTGGGTACCATATTCCTGTCAAAAATAGAAATAAAATAAAAAATATTGATACACTCACCCTCGGTCGGCCCCCAGAGTCTTCCCGCTCCTCAGCGAATTTGCCGCCAAGTTCCGTTCCCAGGGATGCATTGCTAGAATCACCCCAGCTGTCAAGCGACCACGACGTCGCAAAGGACATTCTCGCAATGCATCCTGGGAACGAAACTTGCCGGCAGCGTCGCTGAGGAGCGGGAAGACTCCGGGGGCCAACGGAGGGTGAGTATATTAATATTTTTTATTTTTTTTATTAGTTTTTACATCACTCCTTTAGTGAACAGTTGGTCACACTTGTCAGCACTATGCTTGACAAGGGTGACTAACCTGTCAATCAGGTTTCCAAGTGATGCTACAGATCGCTTGGAAAACGTTAGCATTCTACAAGCTAAAAACGCTTGCGTTTTGCAGGAGAACGCATACTAATTACGTATGCATTTTACCCACGGCGGGGAGTTGCGCAAATGCTCCGCAAAATTGCAGAGCATTTGCGCAATGTGTGCACATAGCCTAAGTGTTGTTTGAACTTCAGACTGTCGCACTAATTCTTACTGTTTCTTTAATTCTTGTTCACTGTTTAACTCCCTGTGAAGAGATTACTCCATCTTTACTGTTAAATTAAATATTGTTATACTGTACTTTTCATCAATCCTTGCATACTGCATCTCAGCACCTGCTTACAATGTCATTCAGAAATTTAGTTTAAAACCCAATCTAAGAGCTCAGCGTAGAGCACAGGATAAATGTGATCCCAAATGTCAAGTAAAATGTTCCCAGTAAAAGCTTCTGAGCCCAGTGTGCCTAAACCACATTTAGCGTCAACATGTTTGGAATGTAAAGTGTACACACCCTAGGGGGAGTAGAAGGGGGGCAGCAGCCCCACACAGGAGCATGCAGCCGCCGCTGCTGTCAAAGCACACCAGAGCAGGACCTGGCAGGACATGTGACCACAGGGGGAGTGACCAGAGGTGGAGCCAGCCCCCCCGTATGAGAAAGCAAGAGCCGGCAGCACACAGCGCCGGGGGCGTAGTCAGGAAAGCCAAGGTCAGGAACCGGAGAGTAATACCGGAGCCAAAGAATAAGACAGGAGAATAGTGCAAGACGAGCTGAAGTCAGAAGAAAGACAGGGAACGCAGTAACCAGGGATACAGACGAGGGGGAAAGACAGGGGGCAAGCCAAAGGTCGAGACCAGAAAGATATCAGTAGTACAGAATCATGAGACAGACACAGAACAAGGGACATGCCGAGTCATAAATGTTACAAGCACACAGAGGAACAAACGATATACACAAGTGTAACCTCGGTCAGCTTCTCAGCTGAACATCGGAAGTATTACTGACAAAGAGCCTGGCCCGAAGTAGGTCTAATTAGCTCTCCCCAAACCAAAGAGAGGCCATACAAAGTTAACACCGAAAGACGCAGGACGGGGGAGGAAATCCTGTCCTGAATCATGAGATGGCATTTTTCTATGGAGTCAAAATAATCACTACACCATTAGATAAATTCCAAGAGAGGGGTAATTTTCAAAATGAGGTTAATTTCAGGGGGATTCTGTTCTTCTGGCACTTTTAGGCACTCCCTGCCGCGGAAAATACGCATTTTTATTGGTATGCGTATTCCCGCTAAAACTAGCGTTTTGCAAGCTAATTAGCTTGCAGAATGCTAGCGTTTTCCAAGCGATCTGTAGCATCGCTTGGAAAACTGATTGACAGGTTGGTCACACTAGTCAAACATAGTGTTTGACAAGTGTGACCAACTTTTTTACTATACTGTAGATGCTGCCTATGCTGCATCAATAGTAAAAAGATATAATGTTAAAAATAATAAAAAAAAATTAAAAATCGTAATATTCTCACCTTCCGGCGACCCCCACAGCCTTCCTGGTCCTCGTGATGCTCCCGGCAACTCCCGTTCCCAGTGATGCCTGGAGACAATGACCCAGGATGACGTAGCATCACGCGAGACCGCTGGGGTCATTGTCGCAAGGCATTACTGGGAACGGGAGTTGCCAGGAGCATCGCTGAGGACCCGGAAGGCTGCGGGAGCTGCTGGAAGGTAAGTTCTAAGGCATATTGGGGTGCAAATGCCTTGGTAGCAGGGCAGTACTTGCAGTCACTGACAAAAAAAAAAGAATGGGAGGACAACATGAATAATGTGAAAAGTGAAGTTTCCTGGGCTCATCCAGTATGTGGGTTTCAAAGGCTTATTGGGGTGCATATGACTTGGTAGCAGGGCAATCCTTGCAGTCAATGCAAAAAAAAAACAGAATGGGAGGACACAGGGCCGGCGTCAGCACCCGGCATACCCGGGTAACTGCCGTTGCCCTGAGCAGGCGGGGGGGCCCACTTGCCGTCGGGCACCCACGACACCTGTTAGCAGATGAGAGCGGTACCAGCGCCGCCACTGGGCCCCCCGCTTGCTCAGGGCCCCGGCAGCAGCCGGCGCAATACTTATCTCTCCCCGTGCCTCCGCAGCTCCGGGCTCCAGGGGGCGCTTGCAGGGCGCCCGTACTTCCTCTCACAGCAGCGCCGCTGAATGACGTCACCATTCAGCGGCCGGCTGTGGCAGAGAGAGCGCGGACGTGTGTGTTTGTCTGTCTGTCTATATCAGTGTGTGTGTATGTAGTGTGGTGCTTTGTGTGTGTGTGTATGTGAGAGAGTGCTGCGGTGCTGTCTGTGTGTGGTGCTGTATGTGTGATGGTGGTGGGGGGAGGCAGTGATGGTGGTGAGGAGCCGGAGGCAATGATGATGATGATGATGGGGAGGCAATGATGATGGGGAGGCAATGATGATGATGATGGGGAGAAGATGATGATGGGGAGGCGATGATGATGATGATGATGAGGAGGCAATGATGATGATGAATATGAGGATGATGAGGGGAGGCTGATGATTGATGGGGAGGTGATGATGATGGGGAGGCAATGATGATGATGATGGGGAGGCGATGGTGATGATGAGGAGACGATGATGATGGGGAGGCAATGATAATGATGATGGGGAAGCGATGATGATGGGGAGGCAATGATGATGGTGATGGGGAGTCTTTCCACAGTGCCCTTTCCTGAGCCGTAACAGCGCAGAACGCAGCACAGTGCATATTTTGTATGGAGCATTATATGGGGACCAGCATCCTGTATGGAGCATTATTTGGGGTCCAATATTCTTTATAGAGCATTATATTTGGCCCATAATACTGTATGGAGGACTATGTGGTGCAGTCAATGCAACAAAAAAATAACAGAAAGGGAGGACAACGTGAATAATGTGAAGTGGATTTTCCTGAGCCCATCCAATACCTGGGTTCAAAGGCTTATTGGGGTGCCCATGACTTGGTAGCAGGGCAGGCTTTGCAGTCAATGCAACAAAAACTGAATGGGAGGACAACATGAATAATGATAACTGGATTTTCCTGGGCTCATCCAGTATGTGGGTTCAAAGGCTTATTGGGGTGCATATGACTTGGTAGCAGGGCAGGCCTTGCAGTTACTGACAAAAAAACAGAATGGGAATGTAGGGGAGAGGGCTACCGCTATGTTCCCAGGCCAGAACCAAGGGGGCTGTCATTTAGGTTTCCAGGGGAACAGTTCCCGAGGGAAGAAAGGGCAAGATGTGGGAGAGATGTTTCTAGAAGAAAAGAGGGCGGGGCGACTGGAGGCAGAGTGAGAGTGAGACGCAGGAGAGTGAGGACGCAGAGACTGTGGATGGAGCAGCGAGACCTCGCTGACAAAGACGGTAGAGGCAGGAAAGTTCTGTCAGCTGCGGCCATCCCTGCTACACTCGAGCCAGCAGTTGCGGCCTGCGCACCCACAGCCGCAACCACTACTGTCTCACCTGAACCAGCGGCTGCGGCCTGTGCCCCATCTTCTGTGATCGCTGGGGTCCCACTCCAGCCCCCGGTTGTGGCCTACCCAACAGCTACCGCGATCCCTCCTCTTGGAGGGGCGGACTCTACGTCGAAGGATTTATCCAGGGCCTGTTGTGCCCCATCTGCGCCTGAGCGTGGGAACGCTGCAGGCTTGTGTCAGCTCCTCATCAGCTATGCCCAGTAGCTGCGACAACAGCCGAACGACAACCGGATCTCAAATCCACAGAATGTCTGAGAAGCTAAGTGATACTCTGTTATCGTGGTTTATTACCTGAGAGCATTGGATGGCCATATCGCGGCCCTATAGGCCCTGACTTTCGCCGAGTATCCGTAAGTTCTTTATATTGTGTTTGTGTACGGTTTCCCTGCATGGAGAACCAATTCTCTGCCTGTTTTACATGAAAAAACTGCCCTTATAAATCTAGAGTTAAAGCTTGCCCGTCTCCGACTCGTCACTGCATCCCGCGTACCTATGAATACCACATTTGGCGTAGTCAGCAGGATGCAGTCTCCGACCTGGAGCGGGGAAGCCACAGATCAGAGGGCTGGTAGTGGCCCCCAGGCCAGTCTGGCGTTAAGGGCAATGTTGAACAACCTGCCCAAGTTCACCGGCAGTAATACCATGCTGTGGAACTGGACAGAGCGCATGTGGGGGTTGCTCAGGATGCACCCAATGACCCCTGATCTGGAGGCAGAGGTGGCCATCATGGCATTGGCGGGACATACCTGGGACTCTGTGATGTTAAGGCCCCCAGGGCAACAGAATACTTTTATCCGAGTAGTGCAGATTTTGGAAGAAACCCACGGGGACCCGACTGATGTGGGGGAACTGAGAACCTGACTGTTCAGCCGCATGCAGGGCGAGGGGGAGACGGTCACTCAGTATATGAATGTGCTGCAGGAACTCTATATAGCCATTGAGCGAAAGGATGGGGTAGGTGTGGGGCCCCTTGACATTACCCTGCGATACCTTTTGGTGACTTGAATGCGCGACTCCCTAACTAAGCAAGCCTTGCGAGAACGGATACGGGTAGACCCGCGTTTGACCTTCTCAGGGGTAGGGAGTGAGGCCCGTGCGCTAGAGCAGGAGCAAAAGGTGACAGCCCCTGTGGGGAAGGCCCAGAGCATTGAAGCCCCTCTGAATGCCATCAGTGAGCCCCCGTGGGTGGGGGAAATGCGACATTTGCTGGAGAATATCAGAGGTGAACTAGCTGTAGTGAAAAGAAAGGCCTGAGCTAGAGGTGGCCTACCAGGGCCGAACGTGTCAACTTGGAGGCCCTGTAACGCTCAGGGTGGCCGGTCTCCGTGGCCCGCCGCTTGTTTTAACTGTGGACAGATGGGCCACTTCGCCCGGGAGTGCCCTTGGCGAGGGAAGAATTTGCACAGGTGGCCATTAAACTAGAGGGCTTTGAGTCGGGGGGACGCCGCTCGGAGCCAGAACGCACCTCACGGGGTGGTGGAAGTCCCGAGGACCAGGTGGCGAAGTGTCTGCTGGTTTAGTCAGAATTTGAAGGCTGTGCTGTGCGCTGCATGGTAGACACAGGGTCACAAGTGACCACTATGCCTGACACTTACTTCTGGCAACATTTTCCTGAAGCCACAAGACCCAAATGGGGGTCCGTGATAAAGCTGGTGGCTGCCAATCAACTGCCTATTCCCGTCGCTGGAGTAGCATGGATGTAGATTTCAATGTGCAGCAAGCCATTGGGCCGGCGAGGCGTGGTCCTGACCCAGGGAGGCAAGACTGATGGATATGTCGTCACCTTAGGCATGAATGTGTTAAAAGAATTTGGCAGTCTCCTTCTCCATGAACCGGGCCAAGAGACGTTAAAACAATGGGGCCCCTGCACTTCACAGGGGCAGGTCTTTCAGCAGTTGGTGCGGGGTGCGCGAGTCCAGGAGTTTTGCCAGGAGGAAGAGGTGCTGGGGAGAGTGACCGTGCCAGCGACTCCTCAGCTTGTGCTGCCGCCAGGACAGACAGTTGTGGCGCTGCCAGTCCGAGCCCATGTACCGCTGGAAGGAATAGAGGTGCAGGTGGAGCCATGTTTCCTCGAGCACCTACCCTCCGGGATCTTGGTGGCTCGCACCCTGGCTAGCATACGAAAGGGGACCGTCCTTGTGCGGTGTGTCAATCTGGAGAACCAGGACCTACTACTGAAGCCCCGAATAGAAATGGCAAATGTAGTAAAACCATTGGAAGAGGTACTCCTGCCCCCGGCGTTGAATCCAAGGGATCCCTGGGCAGTAGCTGTGTATGCTGTCCGGACCGCAGAGCCCCCTCCTGAGCAGGCGGGGCAAACTATCTATGAGAAGATGCGGGCTGAACTCTCTGACCTCAACCCGGGCCAAAAACACCAGTTGGAAGCTCTCTTGGGCCATTACCAAAAGGTGTTCGTCAGTCTTGAGGACGATTTTGGGTGCACCACAGCCATTACGCATGGCATTCCCACTGAAGGGGCGGCCCCCATCAGAGAGCGATATCGGGAGATTCCACTGCAGTTGTACCAAGAAGTGAAAATGCTGTTGAATCAAATGCTGCACAAGGGGGTCATCCGGGAAAGTCAAAGCCCCTAGGCAGCTCCCATAGTGTTGGTGCGGAAAAAGGACGGCACTCTGCGGTTCTGTGTGGATTACCGTAAGTTGAATGCCTGCACCATCAAAGACTCATACCCACTCCCTCGCATAGAGGAGTCTCTGTCGGCCCTAGGGAAGGCGAAATATTTTTCTACCTTGGATTTAGGCAGCGGATACTGGCAGGTACCGATGTCTGAGGAGGATCGAGCAAACACCGCCTTCATTTTGCCCATGGGACTATTTGAATTCAACTGAATGCCGCTTGGACTGGCCAACGCCCCTGGAACTTTCCAGCGCCTGATGGAGCGGTGCCTAGGCGACCTCAACTTCGAAGCCACCCTAATATATTTGGGTGACATTATCATATAAGCCGCCACATTTTGAAGACCACCTGCATCGCCTGGACCAGGTGCTCGGCCGGCTGCAAAAGTACGGTTTTAAGGTGAAGCCCCAAAAATGGCACCTGTTCCGCACACAAATAGAGTAGCTGGGGCATGTGGTCTCCGGCGAGGGCGTGAGGCCGTCTCCGGAGAAGGTCGCTGCGATACAGGAGTGGCCAACTCCCGAGACAGTGAAAGATGTGCAGGCCTTCTTGGGGCTGGCCGGATACTACCGTTGCTTTGTGAAAAATTTCACCCGCCGAGCTCAAGCCCTGCAGGACCTACTAAGATGAGTCCCCTCCGGTGCTAACAACAATAAGGAACAGTGGTGAGAACCACAGGAAGAAGCTTTCAGAGACCTTAAAACCGCACTCTCAGAAGCCCCGGTGTTAGCCTACGTGGAGTTCTCGCACCCGTTCATTCTGCACACTGACGGGAGCTTACGGGTTGGCGGCTGTGTTGTCAGGAGAGGGTGATCGCCTATGGCAGCCAATCGCTCCACGACTCCGAATGCAATCCTGACAACTACAGCTCTTTTAAACTCGAGCTCCTGGTGGTGGTGTGGGCCATGACGGAGCAATTTGCGGAATACCTAAAGGGTCTGAGGTGGTGGTACGAACCAACGACAACCCCCTGGCTCACCTTGAAAATGCCAAACTGGGGGCCCTGGAGCAGTGGTGGGTAGCCAGGATGGCCAAGTTCAAATACAAAATTGTTTACTAGAGAGGGGCAGAGAATGTACACGCTGATGCCTTGTCCCGGATCCGTCACCCCATCCCAGGAAGGACCCGGGATGAAAAGCTAGAGGGAGAGGAAACACCGTATTCCCTAAAACCCGATGAGACCACAGCAGTGACAAGAAAGCAGTCCTGTACAAAACCCCTTGGGGTATCCTTGATCAATCCTGAGATGAATAGATATGCCAGCAACAAGCAGATGGTGAAATCAGCATCCTTCATCAGTGTGTCGCCCAAGGACAACTTCCCAATAAAGCTCAAATACACTTTCTAAGGACACTGTGCTAATGCTCCGTCAATGGGAAAAACTGGTGCTCAAAACGGGACAATTGTATCGCAAAACAACATTGCTCAGGAGGCTCATGAGAAAGGGGCTCATTTTGGCGTACAAAAGACTTTCCAGTGGCTACAGCAAATAGCCTACCATCCCCGGTTACAAGCTGTAGTAGAAGAAGTGTGCCGAGCATGCCGCTTATGTGAGTTGACTAACCCACCAGAACAATGAGCCCCCCTTATAAACAATTGTAACCACCGCTCCCCTTGAACTGTTAATGGTGGATTACTTAACCATTGGCCCGGCTCATCCGGGATATCAACACTGCTTAGTCATGGTGGACCATTTTACCAAGTTTGCCGTAGTGGTCCCCACCCAGGATCAAACAGCAGAATCAGCCGCTTATGCTATCTGTAAAAACTTTATCCAAGTGTATGGCTGCCCGCAACGCATCCACTCAGATCAAGGGGCCTGCTTCCTGGGGAAAGTGAAAGAGGAACTGCATCACCTGTATGGCATTAACAAGTCCCGGACCACACCATATCACACGCAGGGGAATGGGGCCTGCGAACGGTTCAACCGGACTCTAATTCAAATGTTACGGACCCTGCAAGAGGACCAGAAAGCCCGTTGGCCTGAATACATCCCCTAACTGGTCTGGGTATATAACAACCGGGTACATAGGGTCACCGGGTACACCCCATACATGCTACTCTTTGGTCAGGAAGGCAAGGAAATTACTGAGGTGGAGCTGGATCCCGAGAAATAATGGTCATGGGTGGGGGTTCACTTATTGGTCCGGGACCACCGGTATCGTCTGCGGACCCTATACAGATTAGTGCAGACTAAGCTCCAAGGTCTGGAACACCCTGAAAAGCCAACGTGACAGCCCATTGAATTTCAAAAAGGAGATCGCGTGTTTGTTCGAGAACAATGACCCCAAAGCAAATTGAGCCATTGGTGGAAGGACAGTCCCTACAAAATTCTACGCCGAGTATGTCCAGATGGACAAGTATAAGAGATACAATCAGAGGAAGGAGGGAATCAACCCACCCGGATTGTGCACCACAATATGTTACGGCCCTGAATGTCCACAGATCCCGCACAGGGCGATGCCTCTCTCCAGACCCTGGACCCTTCAGCTCAGGCCCCAGCCCCTCCAGCAGCCATCTGGGATGATGAAGATGAAGAGGACTTGCCTGCGAGACCAGCGGACACTTCCACGGCCTGTGCCCTGGCAACTCCAGTTGCTCAGCCATCTGTCACCACCCCAGGACTCCATCCCGACCATTGGACCTCGACGCTCTGTGCGGTCTACAGCAGGCAAACCCCCTGAGCGATATGAACAGGATCAGTTTGTGTGGCAGAGACAACTTTAGTGCCCAGATATTAGCGCAAAATTCTCCAAATTCTCGCCCGAGGACTGGCGAGATCACAGGATTGGGGAAAGTAGGGGATAGGGTCCCCGCTATGTGCTCAGGCCAGAACCAAGGGGGCTGTCATTTAGGTTCCCAGGGGAACAGTTCCGAGGGAAGAAAGGGAAGGATGTGGGAGAGATGTTTCTAGAAGAGAAGGGGGCGGGGCAACTGGAGGCAGAGCGAGAGTGAGACGTAAGAGAATGAGGACGCAGAGACAGTGGAGGGAGCAGTGGACCTCACTGACAAGGACAGTAGAGGCAGGAAAGGTCTGTCAGCTGCGGCCGTCCCTGCCACACTCAAGCATGTAGTTGTGGCCTGCGCACCCACATCCACGATCGCTACTGTCTCACCTGAGCCCACAGCTGCGGCCTGTGCCCATCTTCTGTGATCGCTAGGGTCCCACTCTAGCCCGCGGTTGTGGCCTACCCGACAGCTGCTGCGATTTCGCCTCTTGGAGGGGCGAACTCTACGTCGGAGGATTTATCTAGGGCCTGTTGTGCCCCATCTGCGCCTGAACATGTGAACGCTGGAGGCTTGTGTCATTTCCTCATCAGCTATGTCCAGTGGCTGCGACAACAGCCGAACGACAACCGGATCTCAAATTCACAGAACGTCTGAGAAGCTAAGTGACACTCTGTTATTGTGGTTCATTACCTGAGGGCATTGGACGGCCATATCGCAGCCCTATAGGCCCTGACTTTCGCAGAGTATCCATAAGTTCTTTATATTGTGTTTGTGTACGGTTTCCCTGCATGGAGAACCAATTCTCTGCCTGTTTTACATGAAAAAAACTGCCCTTATAAATCTAGAGTTAAAGCTTGCCCGTCTCCTACTCGTCACTGCATCCCGCGTAACTGTGAATACCACAGGAGGACATGAATAATGTGAAGTGTATTTTCCTGGGCCCATCCAGCACCTGGGGTCAAAGGCTTATTGGGGTGCACATGACTTGGTAGCAGGGCAGGACTTACAGTCACTCACAAAAAATATAGAATGGGAGGACAACATGAATAATGTGAAGTGGAGTTTCTCGGCCCATCCAGTATGTGGGTTCAAAGGCTTATTGGGGTGAATATGACTTGGTAGCAGGGCAGGCCTTGCAGTCAATGCAAAAAAAAAAAACAGAATGGGAGGACAACATGAATAATGAGAAGTGGATTTTCCTGGGCCCATCCAGTATGTGGGTTCAAAGGTTTATTGGGGTGCATATGACTTGGTAGCAGGGCAGGCCTTGCAGTCACTGACAAAAAAACAGAATGGGAGGACAACATGAATAATATGAAGTGGAGTTTCCTGGGCCCATCCAGTATGTGGGTTCAAAGGCCTATTGAGGTGCATATGACTTGGTAGCTGGGCAGGAATTGCAGTTACTCACAAAAAAATAGATTAGGGGTCAAAATGAACAATGTGAGGTGTATTTTCCTGGGCCCATCCAGTACCTGTGGTCAAAAGCTTATTGGGATGCACATGACTTGGTAGCAGGACAGGCCTTGCAGTCACTCACAAAAAAAAATAGAATGGGAGGACAACATGAATAATGTGAAGTGGAGTTTCTGGGTCCATCCAGTATGTGGGCTTAAAGGCTTATTTGGGTGCATATGACTTGGTAGCAGGGCAGGCCTTGCAGTCAATGCAAAAAAAAACAGAATGGGAGGACAACATGAATAATGTGAAGTGGAGTTTCTGGGCCCATCCTGTATGTGGGTTCAAAGGCTTATTGGGGTGCATATGACTTGATAGCAGGGCAGGCCTTGCAGTCACTGACAAAAAAAAGAATGGGAGGACAACATGAATAGCATGAAGTGGATTTTCCTGAGCCCATCCAGTACCTGGGTTTAAAGGCTTATTGGGGTGCACATGACTTGGTAGCAGGGCAGGACTTGGATTCACTGACAAAAAAAACTGAATGGGAGGACAACATGAATAATGAGAAGTGAATTTTCCTTGTCCCATCCAGAATGAGGGTTCAAGGGTTTATTGGGGTGCATATGACTTGGTAGCATGGCAGGCCTTGCAGTCAATGCTTAAGAAAAAAGAATGATAGCACAAAATGAATAATGTGAAGTGACTTTTCCTGGGCCCATCCAGTATCTGGGTTCAAAGGTTTATTGGGGTGCATATGACTTGGTAGCAGCGCAGGACTTGCATTCACTGACAAAAAAAACAGAATGGGAGGACAACATGAATAATGAGAAGTGGATTTTCCTGGGTCCATCCATTATGTGAGTTCAAAGGCTTATTGGGGTGCATATGACTTTGTAGCAGGGCAGGACTTGCAGTCAATGCTTAAAAAAGAATGATAGCACAAAATGAATAATGTGAAGTGGCTTTTCCTGGGCCCATCCAGTACCTGGGTTCAAAGACTTATTGGGGTGCAATAGTTTCTTTAGCCCACAACGCGTTTCGATGGTAAACCATCTTCATCAGGTGGCAGTTTATTGTTAAAAGACAGGAAGGGGTATACAGGTCCTTCTCAAAAAATTACATATCAAAAAACTGACCGGCACATCCAAACATAGATCCAGTGCTAAACCTAGAGTCACCAACTCATATACATACAAGAAAAAAAGGTAGCACACTGTAGCGCTATAGCTTGCAAACACGAAATATGAAAATATGAAAAATATTAAAAATGAATTGCATCACTGCCTTAGAAATATGAAAAATTGAGAAGTCTTAGCGCATAAGATGGCCAAATTATGTGAGCCTGATAGCCACGTCAAGGCTCTTCTCGTATATCAGGTCCTAACTAATGCCAATCCTCGCTTAGAAAAGTCTGTCTGCATGGGAACATATGAATCCTCTCTTAAGACTAAAATCTACATCTCTGTGGAGGGGTAGTGAACCTGGTGTAATTAAAAAGCCTGTGACCAACAGGTGGAGTGCTCAGGTAGAAGGTAAATGAATACATATAAAAAAACTGACCGGCACATCCAAACATAGATCCAGTGTGAACAGGTGCTAAACCTAGAGTCACCAACTCATATACATACAAGAAAAAAAGGTAGCACACTGTAGCGCTATAGCTTGCAGACAGGTTCATTACCCCTCCACAGAGATGTAGATTTTAGTCTTAAGAGAGGATTCATATGTTCCCATGCAGACAGACTTTTCTAAGCGAGGATTGGCATTAGTTAGGACCTGATATACGAGAAGAGCCTTGACGTGGCTATCAGGCTCACATAATTTGGCCATCTTATGCGCTAAGACTTCTCAATTTTTCATATTTCTAAGGCAGTGATGCAATTCATTTTTCATATTTTTCATATTTTCATATTTCGTGTTTGCAAGCTATAGAGCTACAGTGTGCTACCTTTTTTTCTTGTATGTATATGAGTTGGTGACTCTAGGTTTAGCACCTGTTCACACTGGATCTATGTTTGGATGTGCCGGTCAGTTTTTTGATATGTATTCATTTACCTTCTACCTGAGCACTCCACCTGTTGGTCACAGGCTTTTTAATTACACCAGGTTCACTACCCCTCCACAGAGATGTAGATTTTAGTCTTAAGAGAGGATTCATATGTTCCCATGCAGACAAACTTTTCTAAGCGAGGATTGGCATTAGTTAGGACCTGATATACGAGAAGAGCCTTGACTGGCTATCAGGCTCACATAATTTGGCCATCTTATGCGCTAAGACTTCTCAATTTTTCATATTTCTAAGGCAGTGATGCAATTCATTTTTCATATTTTTCATATTTTCATATTTTGTGTTTGCAAGCTATAGCGCTACAGTGTGCTACCTTTTTTTCTTGCTTCTCAAAAAATTAGCATATAGTGCTAAATTTCATTATTTACCATAATGTAATGATTACAATTAAACTTTCATATATTTTAGATTCATTACACACCAACTGAAATTTGTCAGGTCTTTTATTGTTTTAATACTGATGATTTTGGCATACAACTCCTGATAACCCAAAAAACCTGTCTCAAAAAATTAACATATTTCAACCGTCCAATAAAATAAAAGTGTTTTTTCAAAACAAACAAAAAAACCATCAAATAATAATGTTCAGTTATGCACTCAATACTTGGTCGGGAATCCTTTGGCAGAAATGACTGCTTCAATGCGGCGTGGCATGGAGGCAATCAGCCTGTGACACTGCTGAGGTGTTATGGAGGCCCAGGATGCTTTGATAGCGGCCTTAAGCTCATCCAGAGTGTTGGGTCTTGCGTCTCTCAACTTTCTCTTCACAATATCCCACAGATTCTCTATGGGGTTCAGGTCAGGAGAGTTGGCAGGCCAATTGAGCACAGTAATACCATGGTCAGTAAACCATTTACCAGTGGTTTTGGCACTGTGAGCAGGTGCCAGGTCGTGCTGAAAAATGAAATCTTCATCTCCATAAAGCATTTCAGCCGATGGAAGCATGAAGTGCTCCAAAATCTCCTGATAGCTAGCTGCATTGACCCTGCCCTTGATGAAACACAGTGGACCAACACCAGCAGCTGACATGGCACCCCACACCATCACTGACTGTGGGTACTTGACACTGGACTTCAGGCATTTTGGCATTTCCTTCTCCCCAGTCTTCCTCCAGACTCTGGCACCTTGATTTCCGAATGACATGCAAAATTTGCTTTCATCAGAAAAAAGTACTTGGGACCACTTAGCAACAGTCCAGTGCTGCTTCTCTGTAGCCCAGGTCAGGCGCTTCTGCCGCTGTTTATGGTTCAAAAGTGGCTTTACCTGGGGAATGCGGCACCTGTAGCCCATTTCCTGCACACGCCTGTGTACGGTGGCTCTGGATGTTTCTACACCAGACTCAGTCCACTGCTTCCTCAGGTCCCCCAAGGTCTGGAATCGGTCCTTCTCCACAATCTTCCTCAGGGTCCGGTCACCTCTTCTCGTTGTACAGCGTTTTCTGCCACATTGTTTCCTTCCAACAGACTTCCCATTGAGGTGCCTTGATACAGCACTCTGGGAACAGCCTATTTGTTGAGAAATTTCTTTCTGGGTCTTACCCTCTTGCTTGAGGGTGTCAATGATGGCCTTCTTGACATCAGTCAGGTCGCTAGTCTTACCCATGATGGGGGTTTTGAGTAATGAACCAGGCAGGGAGTTTTTAAAAGCCTCAGGAATCTTTTGCATGTGTTTAGAGTTAATTAGTTGATTCAGAAGATTAGGGTAATAGGTCGTTTAGAGAACCTTTTCTTGATATGCTAATTTTTTGAGACAGGTTTTTTGGGTTATCAGGAGTTGTATGCCAAAATCATCAGTATTAAAACAATAAAAGAACTGACAAATTTCAGTTGGTGTGTAATGAATCTAAAATATATGAAAGTTTAATTGTAATCATTACATTATGGTAAATAATGAAATTTAGCACTATATGCTAATTTTTTGAGAAGGACCTGTATATACAACAGGCGACCAATCAAATCGTCAGGACAATTACACACATAATCAACATGTCACTAGACAAAGTAAAATTATAAAAAAGAACGGACAAGGGGAGGGAGCAATAAAAATTAAAAAGGGCATATAAAATGCCTAAAAGAAAGAGATTAAAAATAATATTAAGAACCTGTGTATTAATGATATACTAAAAGGAGCAAATAAAATAAGCAAATAAAAGAAAATAAAATTATCTTGTCACTTTTTCAATGGTTAAATTAAATCCCTCAGGTGCCAAGGTGCCTAGCTTGAATATCCAAAAACTTTCTCGGTTGATCAAGCTGTTATAACGATCAGGCACAGTGTCCGGTATATAATCAATAACTTTTACTTTAAGAGATTTTGGATCTTTCTGATGCCTATGTAAAAAATGCTTGGACAGACTGTGCAATAAGTAGCCATTACGAATGTTCTGCCCGTGTTATTTAAGTCGCGTATGCATGGTCTGTATAGCGCGCCCTACATATTGGAGCCCATAACTGAATTCCAATAAGTAAACAAAATAGAATGATTGGCATTTGACAAAATGATTGATCTTATAACTGATGCCTGTGGTGTTGGATTTGAATTCTTTTGATAGTGGAACAACAAAGACACTTCCCAGCTCTGCAGGCGAAACAACTAGGATTCTTAGCTGGTTGAAATCCAGTCCTATGTAGTGGGTACAGGGTTGTATTACTAGGTGCGACAAGATTACGGAGGGTGCGATTTCTTCTGAAGACCTTTCTGGGCCGAGTAGGAATATGTCCAGAAAGTATAGGGTCACCTTCAAAAATGAACCAATACTTCATCAGGATTTTTTTTTTCTTACATGTGAAAGGATTAAATGTAGTCACGAAACTCCATTTGCCAAGCTCAAAGATGGGGGGACCATTGGTGTTTCTGTTTTTGTTCTTGTCTATACAGTCTTTCTGGGAAAACGTACTGACCTTTTGAAATGCGTCATGCACTACTTTTTTTTGGGTATCCTTTGTTTTTAAAATTATATTTCAAAACGTTTGCTTCAATGTTAAAATCAGAATACCCAGTGCAATTCTTCCTAATTCTCCAATATTGCCCTTATGGGATATTATGAGTCTACTTGGAGAGGTGGCCGCTGTTAAAACTATTTACGTCAACATTCTTGAAATGAGTTGACGTAAAAAATCGGCCCACTGATTCCACATGCACAACAAAATCCAAGAACTGGATGCATGTTTTAGACATATTGGCCGTAAAGGACAGCCCCCAAGGGTTCAGGTTCAGGCCTTGGACAAACCCCAATGCTTCTGTCTCAGTACCAGTCCAGATTATAAGCAGATTGTCAATGAAACAACGATAAAGAGCTATTTTCCTGATTGACAGGACAGACTGCGCGATGAAGACGGATTCAAACGCCCCATAAACAAATTTGCATAACTTGGGGCAAACCTTGTACCCATCGCGCAGCCTTTGACCTGACGATAAAATGAATGCTCGAAAGTGAAAGCATTATTTTTGAGAAGAAAGCTAATGGCCTTCTTAAGAAAGTCCTTTTGTGGTAAAGGCAACTGATCATCCACTGAGAGAAATTGGTTAATTGCCTCCATGCCACGGTCATGCGGTATATTAGAGTACAGGGCCTGAACATCCATTGTTAAGAGAGCACAGTTATTCACCACAGGTATATTTTGAAAAACATCAATAAGATGGGAAGAATCCCTCAAATATGAGTCGAGGCTAATCACATATTTTAGAAGAAAAAGGTCCACATAGTGAGACAGATTGCTGGTGATAGAATTGATTCCAGAAATGATGGGCAGCCCGGTTGATTTAAGGGATCCTTATGAACTTTAGGAAGGAAGTAAAAAAAGGGAGTTCTGAAATGGGAGATATTGAGGAACTTAAACTCTTTTTTGTTCAAAATGCCAAAGGACTGGGCTCTCTTAATAAACAAAATATATTCCTAAAAGATTTCAGTGGATGTATCGTGATCCAACTTGTGATAATAACTAACGTCCCCAATATTCTCAGCCTCTCTTGGATGTACCAGCATCAGTTCATTACCACAACTCCACCCCCTTATCTGCATTTTGAATAATGATGTCACTGTTCTCTCTCCAAGACTTGATGGCTGCTATCTCCCCAGTGCTTAGATTAGTGACCTTATTGCGAACGGCTGAAAATGAGCGAACTTCTTTAAAGATCAATTGCTGGAATGTCTCAATATGAGAACCCTTGTGATGAAGGGGATAAAAGCTAATTGAAGAACTCTTCGGATCAACATGTGCAAAGGGTTCTGTTGTGAACGTATTGGAGACAATTTCTGAGCGGAGGCTCCCTCTGGTGGTTGCTGTCGGTACTGAAGCTGTATTGAATGACTGGGCCTCCTCAACTGGCAGCGATACCTGGCAATCAGGAGTCACTGACTGGACTGATATAAGGGAGCTGCCTTCCCATGATCCTCGCCGGTGATCAATTGTTGTTTGCTGGTTCATTTGGAAGTCTGCTGGTGTCTTGCCTGCGTCTGCTACTTTCAGATAAGATATTTTCTGCTTATTTCTATTGTGATTGCTATTTCCATTTTTGTCTGCACCTTTGTGGAGGTTAGGCGGGTCCCCTCCTGGGGCCTGTGCTTCTCTCTGTTTTCTGTAGCCACTATTATGCGTTCAATTGCTCTTTCCCTGCTTTTTGAGTGGCTGCGGGTTAGCCTTGTTCACTCTAAGATCTGATTTAGTGGGTGGCGAGATCGTGTGATCTCAGCATTTTTGTAATCAGAAGTGTTGAAAGTTTTGCTAGGGTTTTGCTGGGTTGCAGATAGTATTCTGTTCTTTCCTGTCCTATTTAGTCAGTATTTGGCTCCTGCGTTTGCTCACTCTATTTTCTGCCTGCGTTTGTGTTTCTTCTTGTCTAACCACCATTATATGTTTGGGGCCTGCCTATTTCTTTGGGGCTCTACTCCGGGGCAGTTAGCTTTCTGGTTTCTATCTTTAGGTGTAGCTAGCTCTCCGGCTGTGCCGAGGCGTCTAGTATCACCGTAGGTACACTCCACGGCTGCTTCTAGTTGTTGGTTAGTTTAGGGATCTGTAACCCATTAGTTCCCAACCTCTCCGGTGTTCGGCTGCCTTGCAGTTTTGCTCCTGTCCTCCTCAGTTACCAAATCATAACAGGGATCAGTGTCATTGTCAATTGTATTTGGTTTTGAGGTATCAGAAATTTTTTTCCCTCAATCAGAAAGTGACGCTGTACACTCAGCTTCCGGATGAAATCATGAAGGTCAAGATAAAGGTCAAACACGTTGAGGGGTGAATCAGGACAAAATGAAAGTCCACGTTCCAGGAGTGTTTTCTCATCACCAGTCAAATCATAATTAGACAAATTAAAAATACTACTGGGAATCATCGTTACCATTAGTTAAGTCGTTGATGTCTCCTTTGGAGGAGGACTTAGGGGCAAGCCGATGCTTCTTTTTGAGTTTGTCTTTGCCCCTACATCCTCGTATTTTCTTTTTCTTTTTGGGGCGTGGCATGGGGCCACATAAAAAAAATGAGTTATCTTAGTTCTCTGAGGGGGTTTCATGTAGGAAGATGGTGAGAGTAACACCTCTACAAGAGAAGTGTCCACCAAGTTATTCCTCAATGAACCACTAGGCTCAATGATTTCCACCACTGGTAATGCGATGGAAAGATTTGGATTGGTGGAGGGAGGCAAAACAGATGTGGAGGGTAAGGAACATTGAGAAGGAGGAAATTCCTCATCCACAGTCAACTGGGACAAATCAACAAATTAAATTATCAATCCCATCAGTAGCTCTTGTAATCGAATTTCAGGGAAGGAACAGTATTTTTTTTATCTGATACAATAACACTGGAAAAAACTAGAATGATCTTCCAGGGTTTCTGGGGAGAAAAGCGACACTTTGCATGGAGGTGTAAGTGATATTTTTGTTGGGGAACTGCCATTTACTTTGATATGTTGGGAATCTTGCACTGAAGCCACATTAATCATCACTTGGGTAGATTCACTTAGACATTTTCTGTCTATCATTGGAGACTTCTGGATGTCAGCAGCTTTCATATTTGGAGAAGAATCATTTATCTGTAAGATCTGATCTTACAGCTTGTACTTTCAACCAGTTTTCCATTTACTTTTTCTGATTAACACTGTGAATTTCCTGTATACTGGAAGATTTGGCCAAATTTCGTCTCTCACCAGCTTTTTCCACAAACTGCATTCTTTTATATGCTTTTCAGAAGTGCAATATAGCTTGGTCTAATTTTTTGGATATGCGCTTTTTTATACATAGAGGGACTTCATCAGACAGCATACCTAAAACAACTTTAATATTTTCTTCTGACTGAGAGAACTTGTAAATCCAATTTTTTAACAAGTACTGACAGTTTTCTCTTCTTCATATTCAGTCTTTTCTTCACTGTTGGGTGATTCAATTTGTGCAAGATTTTACCTCTGTTTGCATTAGTAACCAATGCTTTTGATGGAATGGGGCTACTGGTGAAAGCTTTTGCGCTCGATTGAACAATGTTAACAACTTTGGTGGAGTTTACTGGGCCCATCCAGTATGTGGGATCTAAGGCATATTGGGGTGCATATGACTTGGTAGCAGGCAGGCCTTGCAGTCACTGACAAAAAAAACAGAATGGGAGTACAAAATGAATAATGTGAAGTGGAGTTTCCTGGTCCCATCCAGTATGTGGGTTCAAAGGCTTATTGGGGTGCATATGACTTGGTAGCAGGGCAGGCCTTGCAGTAACTGACAAAAAAAAAAAAAAGAATGGGAGGACAACATGAATAATGTGAAGTGGCTTTTCCTGGGCCCATCCAGTACCTGGGTTCAAATACTTATTTGGGTGAATATGACTTGGTATCAGGGCAGGCCTTCCAGTCACTGACAAAAAAGCAGATTGGGAGGACAACATGAAAAATGTAAAGGGGAGTTTCCTGGGACCATCCAGTATGTGAGTTTAAAGGCTTATTTGGGTGCATATGACTTGGTAGCAGGGCAGGCCTTGCAGTCAATGCTTAAAGGGAATCTGTCACCTCATTTTCGCCCTATGAGAGAGGGCCACCGCCATCAGGGGCTTATCTACAGCATTCTGTAATGCTGTAGATAAGCCCCCGATGTTACCTGAAAGTGAAGAAAAACGAGTTATATTATACTCACCCAGGGGCGGTCCGCCGTCTGTTCGGGTCAGGTGGGCATCGCGGTCAGGTCCGGGGCCTCCCATCTTGTGACGAGGCCGGCGTGTTCTTTCTGTCCCGTCGCGGCTACTGCTCAGTCGCACTGCTCTGCCCTGGTGAGGGCATAGCAGAGTACTATAGTGCGCAGGCGCCGTACCTCTCTGACCTTTCCCAGTGCCTGCGCACTGTAGCACTCTGCTCTGCCCTCACCAGGGCAGAGCAGTGCGCCTGTGCAGTAGTGGATTCAAAGGCTTATTGTGGTGCATATGATTTAGTAGCAGGGCAGACCTTGAATTCAATGCTTAAGAAAACAGAATGGTAATACAAAACGAATAATGTGAAGTGGATTTTCCTGGGCCCATCCAGTATGTGGGTTCAAAGGCTTATTGGGGTGCATATGACTTGGTAGCAGGGCAGTCCTTGCTGTCAATGCATAAAAAAAAAGAGTATGGGAGTACAAACTGAATAATGGGAAGTGGTTTTTCCTGGGCCCATCCATTATGTGGGTTCAAAGGCTTATTGGGGTGCATATGACTTGGTAGCAGGGCAGGACTTGCAGTCAATCCATAAGAAAACCGAATGGGAGTACAAACTGAATAATGTGAAGTGGTTTTTCCTGGGCCCATCCAGTATGTGGGTTCAAAGGCTTATTGGGGTGAAAATGACTTGGTAGCAGGGCAGGCCTTGCATTCAATTCAACATTTTTTAAGGAAAATCTCGTGAAAGTGGTATTTCTCGGCAGCCCAGCCACTCACTGCATAGGCTATAACAGTTTAGGAGACCCACTGTTTAATAATGGCCCTTTAATCAGATTAATGCTGCTTGATGCCCCTGTAAAAATTGGCTCTGTGACTTTAAGAGTCCCTCCTTCATATATAAAACAAGATGGGTCTGCTTATGTGTCACACACCACATGGCCAACTAGGCTTGTTAAATGTTACAATGACATTTCCCAGTGAATGCATTTGTTTTGGTTGAAATCAATATTCAAATAAAAAAATGCTTCAAAAATGCAGCGGCGGAACATATCCCAAGTGGTGGAGGAACATTTTGGTCTGGGGTTGATTTTTTGGCCTTATATACAAGTCATTAACCTGGAAAGGATGTGCCTTAACATATTTCCCAGCAAAATCAGTTTTGGTTTCGTTTTGGTATGTTTTTGGGTGCACTGGAAATAATGGCATGAAACTCTGACAACATTGTTTAAAGCTGTGAAATAGGAGTCAGGAATGCTTACATGGGCGATAACCATGATGTCCCCGTGTCATTTGAGCAGTGTTTCCATTATTTTCAGACGTTTTTAAGACCTTTAGAAGACCCCCGGGGGGATCGCTGCAAAAATACTCGGGTCTCCCATAGACTTACATTGGGCTCGTTGTTCTGTTCGAGTACCTGAGTATTCCAATCTGCTTCACCCGAGCAACAAGCACCCGAGCATTTTAGTGCTCGCAAGTTACGAGCGAGCACTAAAATGCTTGGGTGCTCTTTGTTGAATTGAATGCAAGGCCTGCCCTATTACCAATTCATATGCACCCCAATAAGCCTTTGAAGCCACCTAGTGGATGGGCCCCGTAAAATCCACTTCATCATATTAATTTTGGTACACCTGTACTCTTTTGTTTACACAGTGACAGCAATGTCTGCCCTGCTGCATAGCCATATGCACCCCGTTACACATTGGAACCCACATAAAGGATGGGCCCTGTAAAATCCATGTCACGATATTCCTTTTGTACTCCCGTACTTCTTTTTTTAAACATTGACTGCAAGGCCTGCCCTGCTGCATAACCATATGCACCCCATTACACATTGGAACCCACATAGTGGATGGGCCCTGTAAAATCCATGTCACCATATTCCTTTTGTACTCCCGTACTCTTTAGTTTAAACAGTGACAGCAATGTCTGCCCTGCTACCAAGTCATATGCACCCCATTACGCCTTGGAACCCACAATACTCGATGGGCCCATGAAAATCCACTTCACAATATTAATTTTGTACATCCAGAAGTCGCCAATGATAGACATTAACCCCTTCCCGACCCATGACGCCTACGTTGGCGTCATGAAAACCTGTGCCATCCCGACCCATGACGCCAACGTAGGCGTCATGCTATAAATCATGTTCCTGCGGGTCGGGGGACCGAAATCACTGAAAGGTCATCCGACCCGCAGGCACAGGACCCCTTGCGCATCACCACAGTGGGGGTGGCTTAACCCCCACGTGGTTACGATCGCTCTGATTGGCTGTTAAAAGTGAAACAGCCAATCAGAGCGATTAGTAATATTTCACCACTGAAAAGTGGTGAAATATTACAATCCATTCATGGCCGATGCAGCAATAGCATCGGCCATGGCTGGACACTGTGTTCCCACCCTCCCCACACCGAGTAACGGTGGTGATCGGCCGCCGCCGCCGATTCATGGCGGCGAACGGTCACCGCCGTTACTATCATCTGCTGGCCGCTCCGATCCTCTCCCCTCCGGTGTGCTCCGCTCCCCCCCGCCCTCCGATCACCCCCCGCCAATATACTCACCTCCTCCGGTCTTCTGCGGCCTCTTGATCCGTCCCGGCGGCCGCCCGGGACTCTTCATGGGCGCCGCCATCTTGGAAAATGGCGGGCGCATGCGCAGTGCGCCCGCCGGCCGGCGCATGCGCAGTGCGCCTTCCAAATTACAATTTATTTTGATCACTGTGATAAACTCTCACAGTGATCAAAATAAAAGTAAATTAACCCCCCCCTGTCATAAGTAGGGACAAAAAATAAAATAAAGAATTTTTTTTTTTTCCTTTTAGGCCCTGTCCACATGTTGCGGATTTCGCTGCGGATCCGCAGAGGATTTCGCTGCGTATCCTCAGCGGATTTCGCTGCTGATCAGCGGCGGATTTCGCTGCGTATCCACAGCGGATTTCGCTGCTGATCCGCAGAGGATTTCGCTGCGTATCCGCAGAGGATTTAGCTGCGTATCCGCAGCGGATTACGCTGCTGATCCGCAGCGGATTTCGCTGTGTATCCGCAGCGGATTTCGCTGGGGATCCGCAGCGGATTTCGCTGCTGATCCGCAGCGGATTTCGCCGCTGATCCGCAGCGGATTTCGCCTCTGATCCGCAGCGGATTTCGCTGGGATCCGCAGCGATTTCGCGGTGATCCCAGCGGATTTCGCCGCTGATCCGCAGCGGATTTCGCTGCGGATCCGCAGCTTATTTCGCTGGGGATCCGCAGCGGATTTCGCTGCTGATCCGCAGCGGATTTCGCTGCTGATCCGCAGCTGAATTTCGCTGCTGATCCGCAGCGGATTTCGCTGCTGATCCGCAGCGGATTTCGCTGCTGATCCGCAGCTGATTTCGCTGCTGATCCGCAGCTGATTTCGCTGCTGATCCGCAGCTGACTTCGCTGCTGATCCGCAGCTGATTTCGCTGCTGATCCGCAGCGGATTTCGCTGCTGATCCGCATCTGATTTCGCCGCGGATCCGCAGCAGATTTCGCCGCTGATCCGCAGCGGATTTCGCCTCTGATCCGCAGCGGATTTCGCTGCTGATCCGCATCTGATTTCGCTGCGGATCCGCAGCGGATTTGGCGCTGCGGATCCACAGCAGATCCAGAAACCATGTACAGTACAATGCAAATAAATGGTAAAAAAAAAACCCTGTGCACATGCTGCGAATTTTTCAGCGCGGATTTGCTGCGGTTTTAAATCCGCAGCGTGTCAATTCTTTGTGCGGATTCCGCAGCGGTTTTACACCTATTCCATTATAGTTGTAAAACCGCAGGGAAAAACCGCAGCAAATCTGCGCTAAATTCGCAGGTAAAAGGCAGGTCATTTTACCTGCGGATTTTAGAAAAATCCGCAAGTGAATCCGCAACGTGTGCACGGGGCCTCAGGGTTAGGCTGGGTTCTTATTGCATTATGGCAGTCCGTTAGATGGACTGCGTTTCACTGCGGTATAACGCGGTGTAACGCAGTCCGTTAACGCTGCCATTCACCCCATTTGTGTGCGCATCACAACGCATGCCGTAAAGCGGCATGCGTTCGCGACGTGCTGTCATTCAGTGACAGAGCCTCGGACACGGGCTGCAGCATCTGGGCTCCATCACCGCTAGCACAGATGAATCATCTGATGATTCATCTGCGCTAGCGGGTATAGCATAACGCGATCGCGTTATGCTATACCATTACCAGCCGGTCAACGCTACGTGTTGAACGGGCTGGTAAAATGCAATATGAACCAAGCCTTAGGGTTAGGTTAGAGTTTGGGTTAGGGTTGGAATTTGGGTTAGGGTTGGAATTTGGGTTAGGGTTGGAATTAGGGTTAGAGTTGGGATTAGGGTTAGGGGTGTTTTGGGGTTAGGGTTGGGATTAGGGTTAGGCTAGTGGTTAGGTTTATGGTTAGAGTTGGGATTAGGGTTAGGGGTGTGTTGGGGTTAGGGTTATGGTTAGGGTTTGTATTAGGGTTAGGGGTGTGTAGGGGTTAGGGTGTGTTGGGGTTGGAGTTAGAATTGAGGGGTTTCCACTATTTAGGCACATCAGGGGGTCTCCATACGCGACATGGCGCCACCATTGATTCCTGCAAATTTTGCGTTCAAAAAGTCAACAGTGCTCCCTTTATTCCAAGCCCCGACGTATGCCCAAACAGTGGTTTACCCCCACATATGGGGTATCAGCGTACTCTGGAAAAATTGCACAACAACTTTGGGGGTCTAATTTCTCCTGTTAACATTGGGAAAATAAAAAAATTGGGGACTAAAGATCAAGTTTGTGGAAAAAATATGATTTTTTTATTTTCATGCCCGGGCGTTATAAACCTCTGTGTAGTCCCTTGGAGGTTCAAAGTGCTCACTACACATCTAGATAAGTTATTTGCGGGGTCTAGTTTCCAAAATGGGGTCACTTGTGGGGAGTTTCTACAGTTTAGGCACATCAGGGGCTCTGCAAAGTAACATGACGCCCGCAGACCATTCCATCAAGTGGGCATTTCAAAACGTCACTACTTCCCTTCCGAGCCCCGACGTGCGCCCATACAGTAGTTTTCTCCCACTTATGGGGTATCAGCGTACTCAGGACAAATTGGACAACAACTTTTGGGGTCTAATTTCTCCTGTTACCCTTGGGAAAATAAAAAAATTAGGGACTAAAAGATCCTGATTATGGAAGAAATATGATTTTTTTATTTTCATGCCCGGGCGTTATAAACTGCTGTGTAGTCCTTGGGGTTCAAAGTGCTCACCACACATCTAGATAAGTTCTTTGCGGGGTCTAGTTTCCAAAATGGGGTCACTTGTGGGTAGTTTCTACTGTTTAGGCACATCAGGGGCTCTGCAAACCTAACATGACGCCGCAGACCATTCCATCAAAGTCGGCATTTCAAAACGTTACTACTTCCCTTCCGAGCCCCAACGTGTGCCCAAACAGTGGTTCCCCCCCACATATGGGGTACCAGTGTACTAGGACAAACTGTACAACAACTTTTGTGGTCCAATTTCTCCTGTTACCCTTGTGAAAATAAAAAATTGCGGGTTAAAAAAATCAGTTTTTGAGGATAAAAATGATTTTTTATTTTCACGGCTCTGCATTATAAACTTCTGTGAAGCACTTGGGGGTTCAAGGTGCTCACCACACATCTGGATAAGTTCCTTTGGGGGTCTAGTTTACAAAATAGGGTCACTTGTGGGGGGTTTCTACTGTTTAGGCACATCAGGGGCTCTGCAAACGTAACAAGATGCCCGCAGACCATTCCATCAAGTCGGCATTTCAAAGCGTCACTATATCCTTTCCGAGCCCTGACGTGTGCCCAAACAATGGTCCCCCCCCACATATGGGGTACTAGCGTACTCAGGACAAACTGAACAACAACTTTTGGGGTCCAATTTCTCCTGTAACCATTGTGAAAATAAAAAATAGTGGCTAAAATATCATTTTTTGAGAAAAAAAAAAGATTTTTTATTTTCACGGCTCTGCGTTATAAACTTCTGTGAAGCACCTGGGGGTTCAAAGTGCTCACTTTGCATCTAGATAAGTTCCTTAGGGGGTCTAGTTTCCAAAATGGGGTCATTTGTGGGGAGCTCTAAACTTTATGCACACAGGGGCTCTCCAAACACGACATGGTGTCCGCTAACGATTGGAGCTAATTTTCCATTCAAAAAGTCAAATGGCGCTCCTTCCCTTCTGAGCCCTGCCGTGCGCCCAAACAGTGGTTTATGACCACATATGAGGTATCTGTGTACTCAGGAGAAATTGCCCAACAAATTTTAGGATCCAATTTATACTGTTGCCCATGTGAAAATGAAAAAAACTGAGGCTAAAAGAAAATTTTTGTGAAAAAAAGTACTTTCTTTTTTTTACGGATCAATTTGTGAAGCACCTGGGGGTTCAAAGTGCTCACTATGCATCTAGATAAGTTCCTTAGGGGTCTAGTTTCCAAAATGGGGTCACTTGTGGGGGAGCTCCAATGTTTAGGCACACAGGGACTCTCCAAATGCGACATAGCAACCGCTAAATATTCCAGCATATTTTCCATTCAAAAAGTCAAATGGCGCTCCTTCCCTTCTGAGCTCTGCCGTGCGCCCAAACAGTGGTTTATGACCACATATGAGGTATCTGTGTACTCAGGAGAAATTGCCCAACAAATTTTAGGATCCAATTTATACTGTTGCCCATGTGAAAATGAAAATAACTGAGGCTAAAAGAAAATTTTTGTGAAAAAAAAGTACTTTCTTTTATTTACGGATCAATTTGTGAAGCACCTGGGGGTTCAAAGTGCTCACTATGCATCTAGATAAGTTCCTTAGGGGGTCTAGTTTCCAAAATGGGGTCACTTGTGGGGGAGCTCCAATGTTTAGGCACACAGGGACTCTCCAAATGCGACATAGCAACCGCTAAATATTCCAGCATATTTTCCATTCAAAAAGTCAAATGGCGCTCCTTCCCTTCTGAGCCCTGCCGTGCGCCCAAACAGTGGTTTATGACCACATATGAGGTATCTGTGTACTCAGGAGAAATTGTCCAAAAATTTTAGGATCCACTTTATCCTGATGCCCATGTAAAAATGAAAAAATTGATGCTAAAAGAAAATTTTTGTTGGAAAAATTAAAATGTCCATTTTTTCCTTCCACGTTGCTTTAGTTCCTGTGAAGCACCTGAAGGGTTAATAATCTTCTTGAATGTAGTTTTGAGTAGCTTGAGGGGTGCAGTTTTTATAAAGGTGTCATTTTTAGGTATTTTCTGCCATATAGACCCCTCAAAGTGACTTCAAATGTGAGGTGGTCCCTAAAAAAAATGGTTTTGTAAATTTTGCTGTAAAAATGAGAAATCGCTGGTCAACTTTTAACCCTTATAACTTCCTAACAAAAAAAAATGTTGTTCCCAAAATTGTGCTGATGTAAAGTAGACATGTGGGAAATGTTATTTATTAACTATTTTGTGCCACATAACTCTCTGGTTTAATAGAATAAAAATTTAAAATTTGAAAATTACAAAATTTTCAGAATTTTCGCCAAATTTCCATTTTTTTCACAAATAAACGCAAAAATTATCTACCTAAATTTACCACTAACATGAAGCCCAATATGTCACGAAAAAACAATCTCAGAATCGCTAGGATCCGTTGAAGCGTTCCTGAGTTATTACCTCATAAAGGGACACTGGTCAGAATTGCAAAAAATGGCAAGGTCTTTAAGGTCAAAATAGGCTGGGTCATGAAGGGGTTAAAGGTCTAAGTTTTTCTACCCAAGTGATGAATAATGGGGCTTCGATGCAAGATTTTATACATATCTAAGTAAATGGCATTGGCACGCCAACACAATTATTTACACCTCCATGCAAAGTGTATATTTTTCTGAACAGAAACACTTGAAGTTTTTACCAAAATAAAAAATCACATAGAAAATCACACCGAGTTAAGGAGAATTGACTGCAAGGAAAAAAAAAAGGAAAGAATCACCATCTCTTCAAACAAAACTTGATAACACTTCACAGTTGTGGCTAATAAAAATCTCACCAATTAGTCCAAAAACGAGTGAAAAAGATTACTTTAAATCCTTTCAAGACGATAAATTATTCTAATGTGACACAAAATTTTTTGAGAATAACCAACAATGCAGTCTGAATGACTTGATTGAAGACAGGAGACTGTTATATAAAAAAAAAAGAAAAAAGAAAAGGAGTGTATACGTAACCTCAAGCTGCCAAACCCTGTTTTGGTTTTCAAATAGTAATGGAATCCCAAAAATATGTTGAGAGCAGGATACACTATGCTGAAGGACGATCAACTTTTCGTATTTTTTAATGGTATGATGGTTCCTTCTTTGCCTAATTATTTAATGGATAATTTTGCTATTTTATTTGCCAAGTTTTAAACACTAAGGTTCAGATACGGCTTTAAAGATGGCTAATACTGGAAATATGACGCATTTTTATTTAAAAGTACAAAATTAAAGGAATAGTATGATTGAATAGTATGAGTGCATACAGTTTTGTATATTTTAATATGCAAAGGTAAAGTACATATAGGGATTAAATAAATCTGATGAGTAAGTAGATATAAAGATTAACTACATACAGTATACTTACATCATCACCAAGAGGTTTTTAAATATTAACCATCAGGAATATCAGAGACGCAACACCAAGACAGAGAAGCCCTGGGAGATTCAATACACTGCATGGGCATCCCCAATTAGGCAGGTATTAACACACTGTACATGTACTGTACAGGTACCCCAGTTTTTGCATCTTTCTTTGTCATGTTTCTCTGGTCTTATATAGTGATTAACACTATGTAGTAACTCAAGTTTCACCCAGCCCTTCAAGTGACCAGTTTTCAAGGTCGGATGAAAGTGAGATATCATGTAGTAGTCAGACGAGGGGCCATAAACTCTTAGAATGTAAAAGCCACAAGGATTTAGATAAAACCACCACAGACAGAGGTTAAGTAAACCGTAAAGTTTTACAATCACAAACCGCAAACATATGGAAGCTTGAATATTTTACCAGAAATGCAGCTATGTAATTGTCTGAATGCATTCAGACAATATGGATTCAAAAGATCCATTTGTATATTCGCACTACACTATTAACAGCAATCATATCTATATTGAGCCGTTCTTGAAAAAATGAAGATTAACCCATAGACTACTATCTATAATCATGACAATCTTTTGGACCAATATCTATAGGTAAGTAATGGTAAAAGTTGCTGCTACTATGTATTCCAGAAATAACATAGAGAAATGCAAGAATGTGAAGATTTTCTAAAACCTACATGTGACCATGCTCAACATTCCACAACTGTTCCCTTCTCCTGTGTAGTAAATATTGGGAGACACCATAGATGATCACGGAGGGTATCAACAAATTAATTTAGAAAAAATAAGATCTTTTTTTTATTTTCCTGTTTATAATCCAGCAAAGAAGGAACATGCAGTCTCACTCATAGAAGTTATTGCTTCAAAAATGGATCCTCAGCAGTCCTCAGCATCTACAAGCATTCAGCCATCACTGTTTTGTATTGAACTGTAACCATTTGTGGCAGCCAAAGTTATGGCTCTCAAGCAGATAAGCAAATATAGTGGACAAAGAAATATTTGTAATGAAATACTGAGCCTACAAAACAGCATTGCTTTATCAAATTTATATGAAGTGTATTGTGCCCAATGTGAGCAACCAGGCAACAAAAAAAGGGATTTTCAACTGAGCTCTTTAAAGTACATAAATGTTATTAAGGAACGCGATGAAACCGGCCTATGCCGAGGAGTCAACACGAGGAAGGGGACGTTAGTATCGGGCCGGTCGGCACTGTTGGGGTTCCTGTTCTATACATAGGCAGACCACTATAAGCTCCTCTTACTGCCGTACCAAGACATAAATAACAAGGATGCATGCCTTAGTGTGAACCCATCAGAGCCAGATGATCGTGATTGTCATAGTCCACTGGGCTTGTTGGAGAAATTTATGCTGGTAATCCCTCCAGATCCTGCATCTTTTCCTGATCCTGAAGTAACAAGAGTTTCTGAATCTCCTTCCACATGGGAGTCGAAACATTCTATGGTCACCCCAAATTCTCAAAATGTCAGTGCATTCACCAGGCATAAGGCCAGAGTCACACTAGCGAGAAATACGGATGAGTGCAATGCGAGAAAAAAATCGAACTGCACTCGGACCAATGTTAATCTATGGGGCAGCTCCCATCAGCCGATTTTTTTCTCGGCCGTTTTATGCGTGCGAGTAAAATCGCAGCATGCTGCTATTTGCATCGTATATCAGCCAAGAATCACCAATGCAAGTCTATGGGGGCGAGAAAAATACGGATTACACACGGACCAGACATGTGACTTGCGAGAAATACGCAACGGTGTCCTTTAGAAAAGCAATTCAGTGCACTTTACTGTAAAATCACACTGACGTGTTTAATAAAGAATGGAAAGAATACAGATACACACATATAATACATATATATATATATATATATACATACACACATGTCTTTGTGACACATATATATATATATATTGTGACGTTTGCTGGTCTTCGAGGTAAACACTTGCACACTCAGGGTTAAAACAATAGTCCATTTTGTTTATTAACAGCAAACTTAACACAAAAATACAGTTTTTCTCACAATAATCCTTCTCACTGATCCCGTTCAGCATAACACGGTTTTCAAGACCGTTACCTGTTGGCATCGGCCACACAGGTTTCTGGAGACCTCTTGTCCTCAGAGGTATCCAGCAAACACCAAACACAGTCTGTATCTCACAAATACTTCTCTCTAATCCCGATCAGCATATCACGGTTTTCAAGACTGTTACTAGTTGGCATCGGCCACATAGGCTCCTGGAGACTTCTTCGCCTCAGAGGTATGCAGCAAACACCAAACAGTCTCTTTCTTACCAATACTTCTTACGACTTGAACACGTTCTTCATGACCCCGGTCATCTCACCACAGACTCCTGTCTGTCACCTGTTGGTCACGCAGGTTCCCGGATCCCTCAATCTCAGAGGTATCCAATCCACACTACTCACTTCACTCTGATCCCGATCAGTGTCACCACGTTTTCAAGACCGTCCATTCCGCTTGCTCAAGCTCGCCAGCCTTGCTTCCTCAGTCTGTGCGACATCCAGCCTGGATGTCAGGGAGCTCTGTGCAGCCTGACAGACTCCCAGCACACTCACAGACTCCTTACAGTCTCAGACAGACTACCCACACCATGTGCCAAACACTTCCTTACATACCTGTAGCCACTCCCACAGCTGAGGTATGGAGCACATGGTCTGGTCACATGCACATGACCTCATCACAGGTCCTGCAAAAACTCACAACCACCAGTAAGTGGTGTATGTGTGGTTAGCCAGTCCCACCCAGCTCACAATCTAACCCTGTAAGCCACCCTAGAAAATAAATACAACTTTTATGGGACTACAAGTCCCAGAACAATATTACCTTGACTTACAGCGCAGAGGAGCTCTGCGACACATACCTTCCATTTACAATAATGCCGGGGGCTGTCTTTCCATCCAAATCATGCCTCCATGTATATCTTGAGGAGCATACACAGTGCGCCCTAGCTGTAGCATGGGTCACTACACCACATACCTCCCCCCTCTGTTCAAACTTGTGGGGTTGAACACTTATTCTAAACTGAGGCCCCCGAGACAGGGCACTCATGTCACCTTGCCCTACAATTCGAGGGGACCGTCTCAGTCAATTTTGGGCATCATTCACCATCACCCCTTTGTTAGGCCTCCCCCGCCCCCAGCGGTCAGTATGTCAGCCTTGTCTTCCTGTCTGTGTCACCAGACCCTTTGCAATCAACCCACTTTCCACGTGTGCCCCTTCACACAACCTTTCTTTCCATGGCCGCCTCCTACGGTTGTTGCGGTCATGAGCCAACAGAGAAGTCACCTCCTCTAACCCTCATTGCTTCAGATTGCCTACTGCCAGTCCCCAGAGAGTCCTCTCGTCTCTCCATATCTTGGGCTGGAAGCAGTCGCCCTCCTCGTTCCAACTCCTGTAGCTGTTCCTTAATTTGCTTTCTTTCCCAGATCTGCTGCTCTACCTCTCGTAGGTATGTCACTTGATATTCTAGGAGCATTCGGATGTTCTTTAGGCTCTCCACTGAGCCAACAACAATGAATGGAACCATCTCTTCTTCACCAGCCACCTTGATCTCGCCATCAGCTGGAATCCTCACTCTCACCACATCTGAACGATTCACTAGTTCCTGCATTACCTTTCAAAGCCTTCCAACGACTTTCCCCACCATATTTCTGGGTACCGGAATTATGTCTTCTACAAAGCCCAGCCGACTTTGAGCTTCCCTCGCCAGCTCCAGGCGTTGAGCGGCTTTCATATTACCCATCATGATCATTTGTTTTGTGCGGAGACATTGTAGATGCATCTCTTTCAGGACAGCCACCAGCTTCTCTGTGACTTCCCTAAACGCCAGTATCACCAACTGGTTGTCTCTGGTGCCAGTTCATACTATAGGCTTTTACTGCCTTTTTAACCCCTTAACCCCCAAGGGTGGTTTGCACGGTAATGACCGAGCCAATTTTTACAATTCTGACCACTGTCTTTTTTGAGGTTATAACTCTGGAACGCTTCAACGGATCTTCGAGATTCTGAGAATGTTTTCTCGTGACATATTGTACTTCACGTTAGTTGTAAAATTTCTTCGATATAACTTGCGTTTATTTTAGAGAAAAATGCAAATATGGCGAAATTTTTGAAAATTTTGCAATTTTCAAACTTTGAATTTTTATTCCATTAAAACAGAGAAATATGTCACACAAAATAGTTAATACATAACATTTCCCACATGTCTACATTACATCAGCACAATTTTGGAACCAAAATTTTTTTGTTAGGAAATTATAAGGGTTAAAAGTTGACCAGCGATTTCTCATTTTTACAACAAAATTTACAAAGCCATTTTTTTTTAGGGACCACCTCACATTTGAAGTCACTTTGAGGGGTCTATATAGCAGAAAATACCCAAAAGTGACATCATTCTAAAAACTGCACCCCTTAAGGTACTCAAAACCACATTCAAGAAGTTTATTAACCCTTCAGGTGCTTCACAGGAGCTGAAGCAACGTGGAAGGAAAAAATTAATATTTAACTTTTTAGTCACAAAAATTATTTTTTTACAAACTTTTTTTTTATTTTCACAGGGGTAAAAGGAGAAAATGGACAGATAAAGTTGTTGTGCAATTTCTCCTGAGTACGCCAATACCCCATATGTGGGGGAAAACCACTGTTTGGGCACACGGCAGAGCTCGTAAGGGAAGGAGCGCCGTTTGACTTTTTCCAACCAAAATTGGCTGTAATTGAGATTGGACGCCATGTCGCATTTGGAGAGCCTCTGATGCTCCTAAACAGTGGAAACCCCGCACAAGTGACACCATGTTGGAAACTAGACCCCCTATGGAACTTATCTAGATCTGTTGTGAGCACTTTGACCCCCCAAGTGTTTCAAAAAAGTTTATAATGCGTGGGTGTGAAAAAAAAAAAACAATTTTCCACAAAAATGATATTTAAGTCCCAAATTTTTTATTTTTCCCAAGGAAATTGGACCCCAAAAGTTGTCCAATTTATCTTGAGTACGCGGATACCCCAAATGTGGGGGGGAAACTGTTTGGGCTCACGGCAGGCCTTGGAAAGGAAGTAATAACGTTTTGGAATGCAGACATTGATGGGTTATGTTCCATTTGCAGTGCCCCTGATGTGCCTAAAGAGTGGAAACCCCCCACAAGTGACAACATTTTGGAAACTAGACCCCCTAAGGAACTTATCTAGATCTGTGGTGAGCACGTTGAACCCCCCAAGTGCTTCACACAAGTTTATAATGCCCGGGCATGAAAATAAAAAATCCTATTTTTTTCCCACAAAAATTATATTTTAGTCACCAATTTTTTATTTTCCCAAGGGTAACAGGAGAAATTGGACCACAAAAGTTGTGTACAATTTGTCTTGAGTACGACGATACCCCATGTGTGGGGGGGAACCACTGTTTGGGTGCACGGCAGAGCTCGGAATGGAAAGAGCACCATTTGACTTTTTCCAACCAAAATTGGCTGGAATTGAGATTGGACGCCATGTTGCATTTGGAGATCCCCTGATGTGCCTAAACAGTGGAAACCCACCACAAGTGACACCATTTTGGAAACTAGACCCCTAAGGAACTTATCTAGATGTGTGGTGAGTGCTTTGAACCCCCAAGTGCTTCACAGAAGTTTATAACGTAGAGACGTAAAATTAAAAAATCATATTTTTTCCACAAAAATGATCTTTTCACCCCAATTTTTATTTTCCAAAGGGTAACAAGACCCCAAAAGTTATTGTGCAATTTGTCCTGAGTACGGTGATACCCCATATGTGGGAGTAAACCACTGTTCGGATGCATGTCAGAGCTCGGAAGGGAAGGAGCGCTGTTAGACTTTTTCAACGCAAAATTGGCTGGACGCCATGTCGTGTTTGGAGAGCTCCTGATGTGCCTAAACAGAGGAACCCCCCCCCCCACAAATGACACCTTTTTGGAAACTAGACCCCTCAAGGAACTTATCTAGATGTGTGGTTTATAACGCCCGAGCATGAAAATAAAAAAATATTTTTTTTCCACAAACATGATCTTTTAGTCCCCAACTTTTTATTTTCTCAATGGTAACAGGAGAAATTGGACCCCAAAAGTTGTTGTCTAGTGATGAGCCACCCCGTAGTGTTTGAGCTCGGTTCAGTTCGCCGAACAGATGTGTGTTTGACGAACTGTTCATCGAACACCGTCGAACACCGTTAAAACCAATGGCAGGCAAACCAAAACACATAGAAACACATAGAAAACACTTCAAAGGTGTCCAAAAGCTGACAAATTGCTCAGAAGACACAACTAACACATGGAAAAGTGACAAGTACATATAGTCATGCGAAAAGAAAAGAGGTGGAGGAGTAAAAGGAGGGGGAGACACAGATATAGGCATGTCATGCCCTTCTAAAACCAAAAAAGTGCGAAGCCGACATGGCCAGTCCGTTCATGCCCGTGCGACCTGCGTGTCGCCGGGTTTGTGCCAGAGCTGCGGTGGACCCTGACGGCCAGCCCCCCTCTCCCAATACTGGTGCCTGTCCGCTGGTGGGTCGAGCGAGCCCCCCTGCGGTGGAGGCAAGTCTAATCTTTTTAATTTAAATTGTCTCTCTAATTTGAATGAGTACACTTTAAATCCCTTTACAAGGATCTATTGGAGGGCAAGTCTCATGCCAGCAGCCGCGGTAATGCCAGCTCCAGTAGCGTCCAGTAAAGCTGCTGCAGTTAAAAAGCTTTTATAAGGATCGAGCTTGGCGGTCCACCGCAAGGTGTCCTACCGCCAGTCACAGCCCCTGTGCCTAGGGGTGCCTCCCCGATGCTCTTCACTGATTGTCCCAGGGGCCCGAAGCATTTCCTTTGAAAAAATTAAGTGTCTAAAGTACAGGTGGTGTAGCTTGCTTAACAGCTGGGTTATTCCGCTGACTAGCAGACACTGCTACTAGGCCCAAAATTAGAGTGGAGGAACTTCGAGATAAAGAGGATTGACGCACAACTCATGGGGACGGCAAGACTTGGACAGCAGCCCCTTGTCCTGCTGTCACCATTGTTACCCAGTGCCCAGTCAGCAACATGTAACGCCCCTGTCCATGCCTACTCGTCCAAGTGTCTGTGGTGAAATGCACCCTGTCACACACTGAGTTTCTCAAAGAAGCGGTGATGTTGTGTGAGACATGATGGTGGAGCGCAGGCACACCTTTCTTTTAGAAGTAGTGCCGACTGGGCATCTGGTACTGGGGCATTCCGACGGACATAAGGTCTCAAAAATCCTCTGTGTCCACAAGGCGGAAAGGCAGCATTTCTGTAGCCAAGAGCTTGCAGAAGGTGAAATTCAACCTCTTAGCTTTCTCATGGCTCGGAGGAAATGGTCTTTTACTTGTCCACATCTGAGGGACCAAGGGCTGGCTGTTGTGCGTAGACGGGGTTGAGTAGGGTGTCCCCGGACAACTGACGGTCTGTGAGGAAGATGCAGGTGCAAAAGTTAGGTTGCCTTGATCCAAAGGTGGTGCTCTCGATGTCGGAGAGCGCTCAACACCAGCTGGTGTTTCCACTTCCAAATGAACTGATGACCTGCCAATCAGACTGGCTGTTGCTGGTAAAGAGGTGCCAGGTCTGAGTCTCAAAACAGGTCTGACTGCTGTCCCCTGTTATGATTTGGTAGCTGAGGAGAGCAGGCAAAAACGGCAATACACCAGAGAGGTTGGAATCTACTGGATTGCAGTACCCTGACTAACCACCACAACTAAAGGCAGCCGTGGAGCGTTCCTACGTTGGTCCTAGACGCCTCGTCACAGCCTGAGAGGTTAACTACACCTAAAGATAGAAAGAGGAAAGCTATCTGCCCTGGAGCAGATCCCCAAAGAACATAGGAAGCCCCCAAACATGTAATGGCGGTTAGACAAGAGGAAATACAGACACAGACAGAAAATAGAATGAGCAAACGTTGGGGCCCAATCTTCCTAGACAGAAAAGGATAGGAAGGACACTTACTGCAATCCAAAAAGCCCTAAAATATACCAACTCTACTAATTGCAAAAACACCTGAGATCACACGACCTCTACCACCTAAATTAGTTCTCTGGTGTAACAAAACTAAGCCGCAGCCACTGAAAAAACTGGAAAAGGCAAATGAACAAATAACAGTGGCTCCAGAAGAACTGAGAGGAGCCCAAGCCCCCGGGGGGGGGGGGGAGACCTGGCTAACCTCACAGAAATGCAGAGAAATATGCAAATGGTAAGCACAAAAACAAAAAACAGAAAATATCTTATCTGAGAGCAGGAGAAGAGGCAAGACTCAGCAAGCTTCCAAGTGAACCAGGAACCACAGTTGAGACAAGAACAATTGATCACCGGCAACCATGATGGGAGGGAACCTCCCTTATATAAGACCAGTCTGTAACTCCTGATTGCCAATCCTCATTGAATGGTTCAGTACTGTTTGTAACCACCAGAGGGAGCTTCTGCTCAGAATTAATTTCTAACACATTCACAACAGTACCCCCCCCTTAAGGAGGGGTCACCGAACCCTCATTTGGGCAACCAGGTCTGTCAGGATGAGCTCTGTGATATGCATGGATCAGTCTCCTAGCATGGATGTCTGAAGCAAACACCCAAGAATTGTCTTCCTGACCATAACCTCTCCACTTAACCAAATACTGGAGTTTCCGTCTAGAAAAACAAGAATCCAATATTTTCTCAACCACATACTCCAGATTGCCCTCAACCAAAACAGGGTCAGGAGGCGCAGCCATAGGAACCACTGGCTCGACAAACCTCTTCAATAAGGACTTGTGGAACACGTTATGGATCTTAAATGTCCCTGGAAGAAGTAAACGAAAGGAAACAGGATTAAGAATCTCCATGATCTTATAAGGTCCAATGAACCTAGGCTTAAACTTAGGAGATGCAACTCTCATAGGGATATTTTTTGAGGACAACCAGACCAAGTCCCCCACTTCAAACCGAGGACCATCAGTCCTATGCCGGTTGGCAAACCGCTGGGCCCTCTCCTGAGAGAGGGACAACCTCTCCACTACCTGGTCCCAAATCTGCTGCATACGCTCCACAACAGAGTCAACACCTGGACAGACAGAAGCCTCCGTCTGTCCCGAAGAAAATTGAGGGTGAAACCCAAAATTGCAGAAAAATGGAGACATCAAAGTGGCAGAGCTAGCCCTATTATTAAGAGCAAACTCAGCCAAAGGCAAAAAAGAGACCCGGTCATCTTGATCAGCAGACACAAAGCATCTCCAATGTCTGGTTTGTTCTCTCAGTTTGTCCAGTGGTCTGAGGATGAAAAGCCGAGGAGAAAGACAATTGAACACCAAGTTTAGAACAAAAAGTCCTCCAAAATCTGGAAACAAACTGGACTCCTCTGTCAGACACAATGTTCTCAGGAATGCTGTGTAACCGAACCACGTGCTGAAGGAACAAAGGCACCAATTCGGAGGAGGAAGGCAACTTAGGTAATGGCACAAGATGTATCATTTTGGAAAACCTATCACAAATCACCCAGATAACGGTCATTCTCTGAGAAACAGGGAGGTCGGAAATGAAATCCATAGAGATATGGGTCCATGGTCTCTTGGGCACAGGCAATGGCATCAACAAACCACTAGAGCGAGAGCAAGGCTTGGAGCGAGAGCAAGTCCTGCAGGACTGCACAAATTCCCTGATGTCACGAGACAAAGTAGGCCACCAAAAGGACCGACCAACCAAGTCTCTGGTACCAAAAATTCCGGGATGACCGGCCAACGCGGAACAATGAATCTCATACATCACACTCTTTTTCCACCGGTCTGGGACAAACAATTTCCCAATAGGGCAGCGCTCGGGTTTATCCTCCTGACACCCTTCCAGAGCCAGTCTCAAATTGGGCGAGATGGCGGAAAGAACTACACCCTCTTTCAAAATAACAGCAGGATCAGATAACTCAGGAGAGTCCGCAAGGAAACTCCTCGAGAGGGCATCCGCCTTAACATTCTTAGTGCCAGGAAGAAAGGAAACCACAAAATTAAAACGTGTGAAAAACAAGGCCCACCTGGCCTGTCTAGGATTAAGTCGCTTGGCTGATTCCAGATAAACCAGATTCTTATGGTCCGTGAGGACCACCACCTGATGTTTGGCTCCCTCCAGCCAATGTCTCCACTCTTCAAAAGCCCACTTCATGGCCAATAACTCCCGATTACCCACGTCATAATTACGTTCAGTTGGAGAAAATTTTCGAGAGAAAAAGGAACAAGGGTTACTTTTAGAGGTCTCTGGATCTCTTTGGGACAAAACGGCACCTGCCCCAATTTCAGAGGCATCAACCTCCACCTGAAATGGCAGAGAAACATCAGGCTGCCGTAGAACAGGAGCAGAAGTGAAGCTCTGCTTAAGTTCCTGAAACGCAGAAACTGCCTCAGGAGGCCAATTCACCACATCAGAACTCTTCTTTGGTTAAATCAGTCAATGGTTTAACAATAACAGAGAAATTACCAATACATTTATGATAAAAATTGGCAAAACCCAAGAATCTCTGAAGAGCCTTTAATGAAGTAGGTTGGACCCAATCACAGATGGCCTGAACCTTGACCGGTCCATTTCAATAACAGATGGGGACAAAATGAATCCCAGAAATGAGGTCCTCTGTACGCCAAAAAGACACTTTGATCCCTTCACATACAGAGCATTCTCTCTCAAAATCTGGAACACAGTCCTGAACATGTTTCACATGAGAGTCCCAGTCATTGGAAAAAATCAAGATATCATCCAAATAAACAATCAGAAATTTATCCACAAAATCCCTGAAAATGTAATTAATGAAGGACTGGAAGACGGAAGGAGCATTAGTGAGCCCAAAGGGCATCACTAGTACTCAAAATGCCCCTCTAGGGTATTAAACGCCGTCTTCCATTCATCCCCGTGCTTAATGCGAATAAGGTTATACGCCCCCCTGAGGTCAAGCTTGGTAAACCAAGTAGCACTTTTCACCCTGGAAAACAGGTCAGAAATCAAGGGTAACGGATATTGATATTTCACAGTGATATTGTTCAAGAGACGATAATCAATACACGGCCTTAATGAACCATCCTTTTTGGCCACAAAGAAAAAACCGGCACCCAAGGGTGAAGAGGATGGTCTGATATGACCCTTCTCGAATGACTCCTTGATATAAGACCGCATATTGTCATGTTCAGGTACAGACAAGTTAAAAAGGTGACCTTTAGGGAATTTACTATCAGGCACTAATTCAATAGCGCAGTCATAGCTCCTATGGGGGGCAAGGATGCAGATTTACTTTCGTTAAACACATCAGAAAAATCAGTCAAAAATCAGGAACATCCTGAGCCTGGGGAGAGGCAGAAAAAACAGGAGTGTTGGCAATAACACATTGGCAGCCCCAACTAGTTACAGACACAGATTTCCAATCCAAAACAGGATTATGAGACTGTAACCAAGGGAAACCCAGCACGATAATGTCATGCAGATTATACAGCACCAAAAATTTGCAACTCCCCTGATGATCAGGTTCAACCCTCATTATCACCTGAGTAGAGAACTGGGGTTTATTCTCAGCCAAAGGGGTAGAATCAATTCCCAATAGGGGAATAGACTTCCGTAGGGGTATCAAGGGAAACCCACAACGTTTAGCAAAATCAAAATCCATCAGGTTAATAGCTGCTCCCGAATCAACAAAAGCCTGAGCAGAAAATGTGGACACGGAGCAAATCAGGGTAACAGTCAACAGAAATTTAGTCTGAACACTACCCAAGACAACTGAGCGTGCAAAACGTCTTACCCGCTTAGGGCAGACTGAAATAGCATGAGAGGCGTCACCACAGTAGAAACATAACCCATTGCGTTTTCGAAACTCATGACGCTGTGCCCCAGAAGCCACTCTATCACACTGCATGGGTTCGGAAGCTGGTTCACAAGGCAACACTATTCCACGCATACCTCTACGCTCACGCAAACGTCTGTCAATTTGAATCGCTAATGACATAGAATCATTGAGACCAGAGGGAGCAGGGAAACCCACCATAACATCTTTTACTTTCTCTGACAGACCCTTCCAAAAAGGGCTGCCAAAGCATCATCATTCCATTTGGTCAGGACTGCCCACTTTCGGAATTTCTGACAGTACAACTCAGCGTCCTCAAGCCCCTGATTTAATGCCAACAAGGTTTTTTCAGCTTGATCAGTGACATTAGGTCATCGTACAATAACCCCAGAGCCAGAAAAAATGCATCAACATTACTCAAAACAGGGTCCCCAGGTGTCAGGGAAAAAGCCCAATCCTGAGGATCGCCGCGCAGGAGAGAGATGACAATTTGAACCTGCTGTGCTGCATTCCCTGAGGACTTAGGTTTTAAGGCAAAAAACAACTTACAGTTATTTTTGAAATCAGAAATTTAGCTCGATCCCCCAAAAATTAATCTGGCATGGGGATCCTCGGTTCCACAACCGGCAACCCAGCAAGATAGGTAGCAATACTCCGAACTTCAGTGGTAAGCTGATCCACACGGCCAGACAACTGTGCAAACTCCATTGAGAGAAAAAAAAATCCTTCTCAGCACCCAGAGAAAAAGAGGGAAAAAATGCAACAAACAGAAAAAAAAAAAAATGTCTGACAACTTTCTCTTTTCTTTTTCCTTTTACTATTTTTCCCTTCTGTTGAGTACCATTTAATTTTCAGTTAGTCCGGTGATACTGTTATGATTTGGTAGCTGAGGAGAGCAGGCAAAAACGGCAATACACCAGAGAGGTTGGAATCTACTGGATTGCAGTACCCTGACTAACCACCACAACTAAAGGCAGCCGTGGAGCGTTCCTACATTGGTCCTAGACGCCTCGTCACAGCCTGAGAGGTTAACTACACCTAAAGATAGAAAGAGGAAAGCTATCTGCCCCGGAGCAGATCCCCAAAGAACATAGGAAGCCCCCAAACATGTAATGGCGGTTAGACAAGAGGAAATACAGACACAGACAGAAAATAGAATGAGCAAACGTTGGGGCCCAATCTTCCTAGACAGAAAAGGATAGGAAGGACACTTACTGCAATCCAAAAAGCCCTAAAAAATACCAACTCTACTAATTGCAAAAACACCTGAGATCACACGACCTCTACCACCTAAATTAGTTCTCTGGTGTAACAAAACTAAGCCGCAGCCACTGAAAAAACTGGAAAAGGCAAATGAACAAATAACAGTGGCTCCAGAAGAACTGAGAGGAGCCCAAGCCCCCCGGGGGGGGGGGGGGAGACCTGGCTAACCTCACAGAAATGCAGAGAAATATGCAAATGGTAAGCACAAAAACAAAAAACAGAAAATATCTTATCTGAGAGCAGGAGAAGAGGCAAGACTCAGCAAGCTTCCAAGTGAACCAGGAACCACAGTTGAGACAAGAACAATTGATCACCGGCAACCATGATGGGAGGGAACCTCCCTTATATAAGACCAGTCTGTAACTCCTGATTGCCAATCCTCATTGAATGGTTCAGTACTGTTTGTAACCACCAGAGGGAGCTTCTGCTCAGAATTCATTTCTAACACATTCACAACAGTCCCCCCAGTCACAGAGGATGAAGAGGCCGCGGTCGCGGATGCACAAGATGGGGCAGACGGTGGTTGGGCCGGCCCGCTAGGCAGCATTGTAGCACAGTGAGCTTGCCACTGTAACTTATGCTTCATATCCATGTGACAGTTCATGCATGAAGTACTCAAACTATGGATTTTTTGGCCTCTACTTAGCTTTTGGTCACAAATGTTACAGAAAACACGAGTTGGGTCATCCTTATCGATGTTAAAAAATGCCCAGGCTATGCAAGGCTTTGAACCCATGCGACCTGAAGAGCCACCTTGACTTGTGGTCAGAGGCAGAGTTGTGGTTGAGGATGCAGGTGGTGACGTGCTTCCAGTACTACGTCGCTGTCCAGGAAGGTGCACCCTGACTTCGTCGTCACTCGAATCCTCCTCCACCTCCTCTGCTGACCTCATCGACTGTCTGACTGTGGGTTGACAGTAAGTGGGATCTGCAACCTCGTCATCATCACCCTGTGTGTTCTCACACCCGTCGTCCTCAGAGCCAACCTCTTCCTGCCCTGACACAAAACTCAAGTTGTCGCTCAAATCAGGTATTTGAGTCTCATCATTGTCTTCCTCATTCTCTCCACCATCAGGAGTTACAGTTTGTGAACGAGGGTCTACATTATGTTCAGAACCTTCTTCATCTTTTCCTGGATCCGACTCATAAACATTCTGGGCATCAGTTCAGATCATTTCCTCGTTTGGATTCACAGAAGCTGTGGAGACGACCTCTGATTCCCAGGCTATAGTATGAGTAAACAGCTCTGCAGACTCAACCATCTGTTCTACCCCATACTCAGATGGGCAGTTGGAGACTTGGGAGCTGTGAGGAAGAAAGTGCGATTGGGGTGACACCTCTGAGGACTGGAGTTTTTGTGATGTTGAAGTTGAGGTGGAGGTGAGCCGACTTAAAGGAGCACTTGATATCTGGTGAAGCACCTTTTTTTTTGTGCCTCATCTGGAATTTGTAGCGATGGGCGTGCCCGTAAGAAAGGGATCGTACCACATTGTCCACTAAAAGAAGTAGACATTTTAGTTTGGCTGGAAGATGGTCTTTCTTCTGCAGATGTTACTGTTGCTTTTACACCTACCCCACAGACACAACATTTTTTTCCCTTCACAACACGCCTATTCCCCTTTCCACCAGCAGCAGGCCTTTTGCCACTCATTTTGGTGGTTACCTAATTGACAACTCTGGAGTTGTTTGCACAAAAAACGATGGCTGCAAAAAATTCTTAGTATTTGAACGCTGGTGGAGCTTTGTATAGATGGCCTAATACAATGAGTACCACAGACTGCTACTATGCCCACAATTATTCTACAGGCAAGATGCAGCCAAAAATTATGAGTATTTCAACGCTGGTGGAGCTGGCAAAAAGTGATAGCAACTGATGTAACCTAGCCCTCAAAAGGGCTGCAATTACAAATAGTCACTACTCCCAAGTTGACCTATCTGTCTATATAGAGCACAGACCTGCCTGCTAAAAGTGCTAGGAACTGCTGTAACCTAGCCCTTAAAAGGACTGCAATTACAAACTAGTCCCTCCCTACTCCCTAAACCTTCCTGTCTAACTGCAAATTCGCTTTACAGTCACTGTTAAAAAGATAGCGCTAACAGCAGCAGCAGTGCCGTCTAACACTGCAGCAGTGAGAAAATGGTGGCGAGGGGGGAAATGGCTGGGTCTTATAGGGCAAGGACATGTGACATACACAGCCAATGACACATGCCCTTGCTTGTGTGAAAAAAAGCACTTTGCTCCGTGTGTGCGCTGCTGATACAGACTGCACCGCCCCTGGAAATGCGGGAAAGAGAAAAAAAAAATGGAGATCTTCATTATTTTTGAAGAGATCCATCCCATGCCCCTCCCCCCGCCCCACTGTACACTCAAACTGTGTATTAACAGTGATTCTCAGCATTACTGTATAAAAATCCACTGACGATTTAGGTGCACGAACAGTTATCGAACATAACCTCGAACAGCCGGATTTTTTTCAAATAGTTTGGGTTCGTCGAACGGCTCGAACACCGCCCAGAACAGCTCGAATTTGAAATTGGCGAACAGTTCGCTTCGAACACCGCTCATCTCTATTGTTGTCCAATTTGTCCTGAGTATGCTGATACCCCATATGTGGGAGAAAACTACTGTATGGGCACACGTCAGGGCTCGGAATGGAAGTAGTGACGTTTTGGATTGCAAACTTTGATGGAATGGTCTGCGGGCGTCATGTCGCATTTGGAGAGCCCCTGATGTGCCTAAACAGTGGAAACCCCCACAAGTGACCCCATTTTGGAAAATAGACCCTCCCCAAGGAACTTACCTAGATGTGTGGTGAGCACTTTGAAGTCCGAAGTGCTCCACAGAAGTTTATAACGTACAGCCGTAAAAATAAAAAATCTTTTTTTTTTTTTACAAAAATGATATTTTTGCCCCCAATTTTTTATTTGCCCAAGGGTAACAGAAGAACTTGGACCCCAAAAGTTGTTGTCCAATTTGTCCTGAGTACGCTGATACCCCATATGTGGGAGAAAACTACAGTATGGGCACACGTCGGGGCTCGGAAGGGAAGTAGTGACGTTTTGGATTGCAGACTTTGATGGAATGGTCTGCGGGCATCATGTCGCATTTGGAGAGCCCCTGATGTGCCTAAACAGTGTAAACCCCCCACAAGTGACCCCATTTTGGAAAATAGACCCCACATGGAACTTATCTAGATGTGTGGTGAGCGCTATGAAGCCCCAAGTGCTTCACAGAAGTTTATAACGTACAGCCGTAAAAGCAAAAAAATCATTTTTTTTTTACAAAAAATGATATTTTTGCCCCCAATTTTTTATTTGCCCAAGGGTAACAGAAGAACTTGGACCCCAATAGTTATTGTGCAATTTGTCCTGAGTATGCTGATACCCCATATGTGGTGGTAAACTACTGTTTTGGCGCATGGCAGAGCTCAGAAGTGAAGGAGCAATGTTTAACTTTTTCAACGCAGAATTGGTTGGAATTGAGATCAGACGCCATGTCACATTTGGAGAGCCCCTGATGTGATTAAACAGTGGAAACCCCCCAATTCTAACTCCAACTCTAACCCCAACACACCCCTAACCCTAGTCCCAACCCTAACCATAACCCTAACCACAAACCTAACTCTAACACACCCCTAACCCTAATCCCAACCCTAACCCTAACCCTAACTTTAGCCCCAACCCTAACCCTAACTTTAACCGCAACCCTACCCCTAATCCTAATGGGAAAATGGAAATAATTTTTTTTAATTTTATTATTTTTCCCTAACTAAGGGGTGATAAAGGGGGGTTTCATTTACTATTTATAGCGGGTTTTTATGTTTGGCAGCTGTCACACGCTAAAAGACGCTTTTTATTGCAAAAAAATAGTTTTTGCATCACCACATTTTGAGAGCTGTAATTTTTGCATATTTTGACCCACAGAGTCATGTGAGGTCTTATTTTTTGTGGTACGAGTTGACGCTTTTATTGGTACCATTTTTGGGCACGTGACAATTTTTGATCGCTTTTTATTTCGATTTTTGGGAGGTTAGAATGAACAAAAATCAGCAATTCATGAATTTCTTTTGCGGGGGGCGTTTATACCGTTCCGCATGTGGTAAAATTGATAAAGCGGTTTTATTCTTCGGGTTAGTATGATTACGCTGACACCTCATTTATATAATTTTTTATGTTTTGGTGCTTTTATACAATAAAAACAATTTTATATAAAAAATAATTATTTTTGCATTGCTTTATTCTGCGAGCTATAAATTTTTTATTTTTTCACTAATGATGCTGTATGGTGGCTTGTTTTTTGCGGGACAAGATGACGTTTTCAGCGGTACCATGTTTGTTTTATATCCGTCTTTCTGATCGTGTGTTATTCCACTTTTTGTTTGGCGGTATGATGATAAAGCATTGTTTTTTGCTTTGTTTTTTTTTTCAAGAGGTTTACTAAATGGGTTAACTAGTGGGACATTTCTGTAGGGCAGGTTGTTACGGACGCGGCGATACCAAATATGTGTACTTTTATTGTTTTGTTTTTTTTATTTACAGGAAGAAATGAATTTATTGGGGAATATTTTTTTTTCCTTTATTTTGGAATTTCTTTTTACACTTGTGATTTTCATTTTTTTTTACTTTTTTACTTTGTCCCGGGTGGGACATTACTGTAAAATGTCAGATCGCTGGTCTGACAGTGTGCACAGCACTCTGTGAGACCAGCGATCTCACAGGCACTGCTGCAGGCTTCCTCAGTGCTGTAAGTCTTCGACCACCAACTTATCCTCCTGCAGAAGACCTCTTACTGCTTCTCTGAGCACTTCTACGTCTTCTCTTAAGGTCTTATTCACTCTGCCACGTTGACAGGTGACCTCTGAGCTCAGAGACTTCCCTCTCCAGCTCATCCACTCTTTGCTCAGCAGTTTGTTTCAGGGCCTTTTCTTGTTCGATATGCTCTTTCCTTATCTTTAATACGGCCTGTAAATCTGCCACCTTGTGCTTTGCTCTAGAGAACCTTTTAGCAAGGTCCTGGCACTCCTGTGCTTTCTCTCCATACTGAGCCTTGACTGCCGCAAACTCGGACTCCAGGTGGCGCACCTGCTCCAATTACACGGAGTTGGTGACTTCCGTATCTGACCCCTTCAACCGTTCTTGAGGCTCTGCCCGGTCATCCTCAGGTACCTCTTGACTCTTTGTACCTTCAGATAACTCCACACTCTCCAGCTCTTCAACAACAGGTTCTTTTTTATTGGCATTCTCAATGGGTGCAATTTGCTCAGGCTCTTTGCGCCCTTTACGTCTCCAACGATGGAGAGACTTTCCCTCCTTATAGGGCCCTTCCTTACTGTACGCTCTTCCTTTCTTAGAGTCACAGTCACCCCCGGAGTCTGAGTCACACCCCACAGTATGGTGAACCCTCCAGTTACCCTCTAACTTGGTGTCCGTTTCAGATGTCTTATCTACCATATCCGCATCAGTCATTCGGTGGCACACGTCAAGAGACATCAGGTCCGTAAGTTGGGCAGATGCACGCTTTCCCCTTGCGTCACCGTCTGAATGGGAGTTACCACCACTCGGTCGGTCACCCTCTGCTAAGTCACCGAGTTGGTCTGACCCGTCCACTTTGGGAGGCGTCACTGTACCAATACCTGCCACCCCAACAGTAGAGAGGCCTCCCTTCTCCTGCTGTAGAGGAACTACCCTCTCCCACAAGTCAGAGAACAGTTTAGAGCCCCAACCTATAACTACTGGACACACATATAACATTTGCCCCTGGCAACAGTACGTCTGTACCACCCCTTTAATGTCGGGATGCTTCACCCCCTTTTTGGCAATCATCCCTGCTTGGGTCCCCCCCCCTCACTCTGGGATACACCCCGTGGACTCCCTCACGGCTTTCTTAGGCCCCAGTTTCACACAGTACAGTTTATGTCTTTCCGAGCTTGTACTGGCCCTTTAAGAGTTTGTGTGACCTGGTTTACACTGTCCTCCTATGCCACGACACCAGCTCCTGGCATTACCACCACTTCTGTTGCAGCCACAAACCGCTGGCACCTCCAGATGCTGCTCACAAGCCGCTGCGGCTGTCACTGCAGCTCCTGCTGCTGCAGAACCTTTTTCTGCAACTGTCACTGTAGCTCCCGCTACCACAAGTCTCTGCACAGCTCCGCACCGCAGACTTCGTGGACCCACCGATCCACAGCATAACCTTTGTAACCACAAAAAAAAAAACCCTTCACACGTGCTTCTTGGGCCTCTGCCACCATTCTAACACTAATTGTGACGTCCCACACTGTGTGTGGACGGGATCACTCGCTTTGCTGGTCTTCAAGGTAAACACTGGCATGCTCAGGGTTAAAACAATAGTCCATTTTGTTTATTATATCACACTTAACACAAAAATACAATCTTTCTCTAAATAATCCTTCTCACTGATCCCGTTCAGCAAACACCAAACAGTCTCTTTCTTACCAACACCTCTTACGACTTGAACACGTTCTTCATGACCCCGGTCATCTCACCACAGACTCCTGTCTGTCACCTGTTGGCCACGCAGGTTCCGGATCCCTCAATCTCAGAGGTATCCAATTCACACTTCTCACTTCACTCTGATCCCGATCAGTGTCACCACGGTTTTCAAGACCGTCCATTCCACTGGCTCAAGCTCATCAGCCTTGCTTCCTCAGTCTGTGCGACATCCAGCCTGGATGTCAGGGAGCTCTGTGCAGCCTGACAGACTCGCAGCACACTCACAGACTCCTCACAGTCTCAGACAGACTATCCACACCATGTGCCAAACACTTCCTTACATACCTGTAGCCACTCCCACAGCTTAGGTATGGAGCACATGGTCTGGTCACATGCAAATGGACCTCATCACAGGTCCTGCAAAAACTCACAAATACCAGTAGGCGGTGTATGTGTGGCTAGCCAGTCCCACCCAGCTCACAAGCTAACCCTGTAAGCCACCCTAGAAAATAAACACAACTCTTATGGGACTACAAGTCCCAGAACAACATTACCTTGGCTTACAGTGCAGAGGAGCTCTGCGACACATACCTTCCATTTACAACAATGCCGGGGACTGTCTTTCCATCCAAATCACGCCTCCATGCATATCTTGATGAGCATACACAGCGCCCCCTAGCTGTAGCATGGGTCACTACACCACTATATATATATATATATATATATATATTTATTTAAAGCTTCATGGAATAAATGGCGCTATAAAAATGTATGATAATAATATATATATATATATTTATAGGTCATACACTTCTACATAGCATAATAGCCGCTAATTCAATTGCCGGCTTCTGTAAAATCATTACAGAACCCGACATGAAATGACACATGGTTTACATACAGTAAACCATTTAATTTCATGTAGTTTGATATATGGTTTTCGCTAATAATTAGATGAGTGTATGTGTGCAAAATTTAATACATGTAGGTGTTAATTTAATGTGTAAATTCGTTGAATTTTCTCCGCCAGACAGGGAAAGCCAGTGACTAAAGACAGATAATAATAGCCTATGGAGGGAGCATTGTTTTTGTGCTCCCCCGGCTACTAACATCTGCCCCCAGCCACCACAGAAAAGGCACATCTATTATTAGATGCGCCTTTTCTGGCACTTAGCCCATCTATTCCCATTGCCTTTAGCGGTGGCTAATGGGTTAATAATGGGTTAATGCCACCTTGCTATTAAAAGGTGACATTAAACTGGGTTAATAATGGAGAATTGTCAATTAGACAACTCTCCATTATTAATCCTATTGTAGGAATAGTTAAAAAAAACACACACATTAATTTAAAATTATTTTAATGAAATAAATACAATGAATTGTACTGGTAATCCTTCTAAATCCTTGTTCTGTAATAAAAATAAAATAAAAAAACAACAATATCCTTACCTCTCCGGCATTCAGTCAGGTCTCCCTTGTTCTGCCCATCTGAGTACAGGGCAGTATGTTTTGTATGTGTGTGGTTTTGTTTGTTATAGCACCATCTAGTGGTGGCTGAATTTATAGCGTGTGCCTTGAACAAGCAAGTAGATAGAGTGTTGCATTGCGGGATTGAAGCAAGGTATGCAGAGAAGAATAAGCTCCATTTTCTTCCATGTACTTCAGGGACTTGAGTTTGCTATCCTGGTAAATAGTGTTGAGCGATACTGCTCGATATCTAAAAATATCGGATCGGAATGGTATCGCCGATATCACTAAATATCGTCGATATCCGATTCCGATACCGGAAGTCCAATGTAAGTCTATGGGAACCAAATATCGACATTAAAAAAAACCATTCTTGCCTTGTTGGTTAATTGTACATGAAGGAAAACAACAAAGACTAATGTAGAATGTATTGGGGGAGGTTGAGGAGACAATAAAGGCATACATGTTTACCCAATGCATTGGAATAGCATTAATATATTTTTTTTGGAAATACGTTTGGATTGACTAACAAATTGACATGTTGTTAACCTTTTTTCTATTTTGGCAAATATGTATGTTTCACAACTTCCATGCTCTTCACCTTTTTAACTTTTGCCAGTGCCACACTTTCTCCTTCATAATCTTCAGCAGCATCATCTTTCTCATCAAATTATTCTTCATCTTTACCTTCTTAATCTTCTTCTTAACTTCTTGCTATCATGTTTTTGTTTACATTACTCATATTGTTATTATTAAACTAATTAATCTTCTTCATATTCAAATTCTTCATCTTCTTCCTCTTATCTT
>JARQOD010000001.1:538913631-538974292 GCA_033576555.1 Oophaga sylvatica
CCAAAAAGACACTTTGATCCTTCACATACAGAGCATTCTCTCTCAAAATCTGGAACACAGTCTGAACATGTTTCACATGAGAGTCCCAGTCATTGGAAAAAATCAAGATATCATCCAAATAAACAATCAGAAATTTATCCACAAAATCCCTGAAAATGTAATTAATGAAGGACTGGAAGACGGAAGGAGCATTAGTGAGCCCAAAGGGCATCACTAAGTACTCAAAATGCCCCTCTAGGGTATTAAACGCCGTCTTCCATTCATCCCCGTGCTTAATGCGAATAAGGTTATACGCCCCCCTGAGGTCAAGCTTGGTAAACCAAGTAGCACTTTTCACCCTGGAAAACAGGTCAGAAATCAAGGGTAACGGATATTGATATTTCACAGTGATATTGTTCAAGAGACGATAATCAATACACGGCCTTAATGAACCATCCTTTTTGGCCACAAAGAAAAAACCGGCACCCAAGGGTGAAGAGGATGGTCTGATATGACCCTTCTCGAATGACTCCTTGATATAAGACCGCATATTGTCATGTTCAGGTACAGACAAGTTAAAAAGGTGACCTTTAGGGAATTTACTATCAGGCACTAATTCAATAGCGCAGTCATAGCTCCTATGGGGGGGCAAGGATGCAGATTTACTTTCGTTAAACACATCAGAAAAATCAGTCAAAAAATCAGGAACATCCTGAGCCTGGGAGAGGCAGAAAAAACAGGAGTGTTGGCAATAACACATTGGCAGCCCCAACTAGTTACAGACACAGATTTCCAATCCAAAACAGGATTATGAGACTGTAACCAAGGGAAACCCAGCACGATAATGTCATGCAGATTATACAGCACCAAAAATTTGCAACTCCCCTGATGATCAGGTTCAACCCTCATTATCACCTGAGTAGAGAACTGGGGTTTATTCTCAGCCAAAGGGGTAGAATCAATTCCCAATAGGGGAATAGACTTCCGTAGGGGTATCAAGGGAAACCCACAACGTTTAGCAAAATCAAAATCCATCAGGTTAATAGCTGCTCCCGAATCAACAAAAGCCTGAGCAGAAAATGTGGACACGGAGCAAATCAGGGTAACAGTCAACAGAAATTTAGTCTGAACACTACCCAAGACAACTGAGCGTGCAAAACGTCTTACCCGCTTAGGGCAGACTGAAATAGCATGAGAGGCGTCACCACAGTAGAAACATAACCCATTGCGTTTTCGAAACTCATGACGCTGTGCCCCAGAAGCCACTCTATCACACTGCATGGGTTCGGAAGCTGGTTCACAAGGCAACACTATTCCACGCATACCTCTACGCTCACGCAAACGTCTGTCAATTTGAATCGCTAATGACATAGAATCATTGAGACCAGAGGGAGCGGGGAAACCCACCATAACATCTTTACTTTCTCTGACAGACCCTTCCAAAAAAGGGCTGCCAAAGCATCATCATTCCATTTGGTCAGGACTGCCCACTTTCGGAATTTCTGACAGTACAACTCAGCGTCCTCAAGCCCCTGATTTAATGCCAACAAGGTTTTTTCAGCTTGATCAGTGACATTAGGGTCATCGTACAATAACCCCAGAGCCAGAAAAAATGCATCAACATTACTCAAAACAGGGTCCCCAGGTGTCAGGGAAAAAGCCCAATCCTGAGGATCGCCGCGCAGGAGAGAGATGACAATTTGAACCTGCTGTGCTGCATTCCCTGAGGACTTAGGTTTTAAGGCAAAAAACAACTTACAGTTATTTTTGAAAATCAGAAATTTAGCTCGATCCCCCAAAAATTAATCTGGCATGGGGATCCTCGGTTCCACAACCGGCAACCCAGCAAGATAGGTAGCAATACTCCGAACTTCAGTGGTAAGCTGATCCACACGGCCAGACAACTGTGCAAACTCCATTGAGAGAAAAAAAAATCCTTCTCAGCACCCAGAGAAAAAGAGGGAAAAAATGCAACAAACAGAAAAAAAAAAAAATGTCTGACAACTTTCTCTTTTCTTTTTCCTTTTACTATTTTTCCCTTCTGTTGAGTACCATTTAATTTTCAGTTAGTCCGGTGATACTGTTATGATTTGGTAGCTGAGGAGAGCAGGCAAAAACGGCAATACACCAGAGAGGTTGGAATCTACTGGATTGCAGTACCCTGACTAACCACCACAACTAAAGGCAGCCGTGGAGCGTTCCTACATTGGTCCTAGACGCCTCGTCACAGCCTGAGAGGTTAACTACACCTAAAGATAGAAAGAGGAAAGCTATCTGCCCCGGAGCAGATCCCCAAAGAACATAGGAAGCCCCCAAACATGTAATGGCGGTTAGACAAGAGGAAATACAGACACAGACAGAAAATAGAATGAGCAAACGTTGGGGCCCAATCTTCCTAGACAGAAAAGGATAGGAAGGACACTTACTGCAATCCAAAAAGCCCTAAAAAATACCAACTCTACTAATTGCAAAAACACCTGAGATCACACGACCTCTACCACCTAAATTAGTTCTCTGGTGTAACAAAACTAAGCCGCAGCCACTGAAAAAACTGGAAAAGGCAAATGAACAAATAACAGTGGCTCCAGAAGAACTGAGAGGAGCCCAAGCCCCCGGGGGGGGGGGGGGAGACCTGGCTAACCTCACAGAAATGCAGAGAAATATGCAAATGGTAAGCACAAAAACAAAAAACAGAAAATATCTTATCTGAGAGCAGGAGAAGAGGCAAGACTCAGCAAGCTTCCAAGTGAACCAGGAACCACAGTTGAGACAAGAACAATTGATCACCGGCAACCATGATGGGAGGGAACCTCCCTTATATAAGACCAGTCTGTAACTCCTGATTGCCAATCCTCATTGAATGGTTCAGTACTGTTTGTAACCACCAGAGGGAGCTTCTGCTCAGAATTCATTTCTAACACATTCACAACAGTCCCCCCAGTCACAGAGGATGAAGAGGCCGCGGTCGCGGATGCACAAGATGGGGCAGACGGTGGTTGGGCCGGCCCGCTAGGCAGCATTGTAGCACAGTGAGCTTGCCACTGTAACTTATGCTTCATATCCATGTGACAGTTCATGCATGAAGTACTCAAACTATGGATTTTTTGGCCTCTACTTAGCTTTTGGTCACAAATGTTACAGAAAACACGAGTTGGGTCATCCTTATCGATGTTAAAAAATGCCCAGGCTATGCAAGGCTTTGAACCCATGCGACCTGAAGAGCCACCTTGACTTGTGGTCAGAGGCAGAGTTGTGGTTGAGGATGCAGGTGGTGACGTGCTTCCAGTACTACGTCGCTGTCCAGGAAGGTGCACCCTGACTTCGTCGTCACTCGAATCCTCCTCCACCTCCTCTGCTGACCTCATCGACTGTCTGACTGTGGGTTGACAGTAAGTGGGATCTGCAACCTCGTCATCATCACCCTGTGTGTTCTCACACCCGTCGTCCTCAGAGCCAACCTCTTCCTGCCCTGACACAAAACTCAAGTTGTCGCTCAAATCAGGTATTTGAGTCTCATCATTGTCTTCCTCATTCTCTCCACCATCAGGAGTTACAGTTTGTGAACGAGGGTCTACATTATGTTCAGAACCTTCTTCATCTTTTCCTGGATCCGACTCATAAACATTCTGGGCATCAGTTCAGATCATTTCCTCGTTTGGATTCACAGAAGCTGTGGAGACGACCTCTGATTCCCAGGCTATAGTATGAGTAAACAGCTCTGCAGACTCAACCATCTGTTCTACCCCATACTCAGATGGGCAGTTGGAGACTTGGGAGCTGTGAGGAAGAAAGTGCGATTGGGGTGACACCTCTGAGGACTGGAGTTTTTGTGATGTTGAAGTTGAGGTGGAGGTGAGCCGACTTAAAGGAGCACTTGATATCTGGTGAAGCACCTTTTTTTTTGTGCCTCATCTGGAATTTGTAGCGATGGGCGTGCCCGTAAGAAAGGGATCGTACCACATTGTCCACTAAAAGAAGTAGACATTTTAGTTTGGCTGGAAGATGGTCTTTCTTCTGCAGATGTTACTGTTGCTTTTACACCTACCCCACAGACACAACATTTTTTTCCCTTCACAACACGCCTATTCCCCTTTCCACCAGCAGCAGGCCTTTTGCCACTCATTTTGGTGGTTACCTAATTGACAACTCTGGAGTTGTTTGCACAAAAAACGATGGCTGCAAAAAATTCTTAGTATTTGAACGCTGGTGGAGCTTTGTATAGATGGCCTAATACAATGAGTACCACAGACTGCTACTATGCCCACAATTATTCTACAGGCAAGATGCAGCCAAAAATTATGAGTATTTCAACGCTGGTGGAGCTGGCAAAAAGTGATAGCAACTGATGTAACCTAGCCCTCAAAAGGGCTGCAATTACAAATAGTCACTACTCCCAAGTTGACCTATCTGTCTATATAGAGCACAGACCTGCCTGCTAAAAGTGCTAGGAACTGCTGTAACCTAGCCCTTAAAAGGACTGCAATTACAAACTAGTCCCTCCCTACTCCCTAAACCTTCCTGTCTAACTGCAAATTCGCTTTACAGTCACTGTTAAAAAGATAGCGCTAACAGCAGCAGCAGTGCCGTCTAACACTGCAGCAGTGAGAAAATGGTGGCGAGGGGGGAAATGGCTGGGTCTTATAGGGCAAGGACATGTGACATACACAGCCAATGACACATGCCCTTGCTTGTGTGAAAAAAAGCACTTTGCTCCGTGTGTGCGCTGCTGATACAGACTGCACCGCCCCTGGAAATGCGGGAAAGAGAAAAAAAAATGGAGATCTTCATTATTTTTGAAGAGATCCATCCCATGCCCCTCCCCCCGCCCCACTGTACACTCAAACTGTGTATTAACAGTGATTCTCAGCATTACTGTATAAAAATCCACTGACGATTTAGGTGCACGAACAGTTATCGAACATAACCTCGAACAGCCGGATTTTTTCAAAATAGTTTGGGTTCGTCGAACGGCTCGAACACCGCCCAGAACAGCTCGAATTTGAAATTGGCGAACAGTTCGCTTCGAACACCGCTCATCTCTATTGTTGTCCAATTTGTCCTGAGTATGCTGATACCCCATATGTGGGAGAAAACTACTGTATGGGCACACGTCAGGGCTCGGAATGGAAGTAGTGACGTTTTGGATTGCAAACTTTGATGGAATGGTCTGCGGGCGTCATGTCGCATTTGGAGAGCCCCTGATGTGCCTAAACAGTGGAAACCCCCACAAGTGACCCCATTTTGGAAAATAGACCCTCCCCAAGGAACTTACCTAGATGTGTGGTGAGCACTTTGAAGTCCGAAGTGCTCCACAGAAGTTTATAACGTACAGCCGTAAAAATAAAAAATCTTTTTTTTTTTTTACAAAAATGATATTTTTGCCCCCAATTTTTTATTTGCCCAAGGGTAACAGAAGAACTTGGACCCCAAAAGTTGTTGTCCAATTTGTCCTGAGTACGCTGATACCCCATATGTGGGAGAAAACTACAGTATGGGCACACGTCGGGGCTCGGAAGGGAAGTAGTGACGTTTTGGATTGCAGACTTTGATGGAATGGTCTGCGGGCATCATGTCGCATTTGGAGAGCCCCTGATGTGCCTAAACAGTGTAAACCCCCCACAAGTGACCCCATTTTGGAAAATAGACCCCACATGGAACTTATCTAGATGTGTGGTGAGCGCTATGAAGCCCCAAGTGCTTCACAGAAGTTTATAACGTACAGCCGTAAAAGCAAAAAAATCATTTTTTTTTTACAAAAATGATATTTTTGCCCCCAATTTTTTATTTGCCCAAGGGTAACAGAAGAACTTGGACCCCAATAGTTATTGTGCAATTTGTCCTGAGTATGCTGATACCCCATATGTGGTGGTAAACTACTGTTTTGGCGCATGGCAGAGCTCAGAAGTGAAGGAGCAATGTTTAACTTTTTCAACGCAGAATTGGTTGGAATTGAGATCAGACGCCATGTCACATTTGGAGAGCCCCTGATGTGATTAAACAGTGGAAACCCCCCAATTCTAACTCCAACTCTAACCCCAACACACCCCTAACCCTAGTCCCAACCCTAACCATAACCCTAACCACAAACCTAACTCTAACACACCCCTAACCCTAATCCCAACCCTAACCCTAACCCTAACTTTAGCCCCAACCCTAACCCTAACTTTAACCGCAACCCTACCCCTAATCCTAATGGGAAAATGGAAATAATTTTTTTTAATTTTATTATTTTTCCCTAACTAAGGGGGTGATAAAGGGGGTTTCATTTACTATTTATAGCGGGTTTTTATGTTTGGCAGCTGTCACACGCTAAAAGACGCTTTTTATTGCAAAAAAATAGTTTTTGCATCACCACATTTTGAGAGCTGTAATTTTTGCATATTTTGACCCACAGAGTCATGTGAGGTCTTATTTTTGTGGTACGAGTTGACGCTTTTATTGGTACCATTTTTGGGCACGTGACAATTTTTGATCGCTTTTTATTTCGATTTTTGGGAGGTTAGAATGAACAAAAATCAGCAATTCATGAATTTCTTTTGCGGGGGGCGTTTATACCGTTCCGCATGTGGTAAAATTGATAAAGCGGTTTTATTCTTCGGGTTAGTATGATTACGCTGACACCTCATTTATATAATTTTTTATGTTTTGGTGCTTTTATACAATAAAAACAATTTTATATAAAAAATAATTATTTTTGCATTGCTTTATTCTGCGAGCTATAAATTTTTTATTTTTTCACTAATGATGCTGTATGGTGGCTTGTTTTTTGCGGGACAAGATGACGTTTTCAGCGGTACCATGTTTGTTTATATCCGTCTTTCTGATCGTGTGTTATTCCACTTTTTGTTTGGCGGTATGATGATAAAGCATTGTTTTTTGCTTTGTTTTTTTTTTTCAAGAGGTTTACTAAATGGGTTAACTAGTGGGACATTTCTGTAGGGCAGGTTGTTACGGACGCGGCGATACCAAATATGTGTACTTTTATTGTTTTGTTTTTTTTATTTACAGGAAGAAATGAATTTATTGGGGAATATTTTTTTTTCCTTTATTTTGGAATTTCTTTTTTACACTTGTGATTTTCATTTTTTTTACTTTTTTACTTTGTCCCAGGGTGGGACATTACTGTAAAATGTCAGATCGCTGGTCTGACAGTGTGCACAGCACTCTGTGAGACCAGCGATCTCACAGGCACTGCTGCAGGCTTCCTCAGTGCTGTAAGTCTTCGACCACCAACTTATCCTCCTGCAGAAGACCTCTTACTGCTTCTCTGAGCACTTCTACGTCTTCTCTTAAGGTCTTATTCACTCTGCCACGTTGACAGGTGACCTCTGAGCTCAGAGACTTCCCTCTCCAGCTCATCCACTCTTTGCTCAGCAGTTTGTTTCAGGGCCTTTTCTTGTTCGATATGCTCTTTCCTTATCTTTAATACGGCCTGTAAATCTGCCACCTTGTGCTTTGCTCTAGAGAACCTTTTAGCAAGGTCCTGGCACTCCTGTGCTTTCTCTCCATACTGAGCCTTGACTGCCGCAAACTCGGACTCCAGGTGGCGCACCTGCTCCAATTACACGGAGTTGGTGACTTCCGTATCTGACCCCTTCAACCGTTCTTGAGGCTCTGCCCGGTCATCCTCAGGTACCTCTTGACTCTTTGTACCTTCAGATAACTCCACACTCTCCAGCTCTTCAACAACAGGTTCTTTTTTATTGGCATTCTCAATGGGTGCAATTTGCTCAGGCTCTTTGCGCCCTTTACGTCTCCAACGATGGGAGGACTTTCCCTCCTTATAGGGCCCTTCCTTACTGTACGCTCTTCCTTTCTTAGAGTCACAGTCACCCCCGGAGTCTGAGTCACACCCCACAGTATGGTGAACCCTCCAGTTACCCTCTAACTTGGTGTCCGTTTCAGATGTCTTATCTACCATATCCGCATCAGTCATTCGGTGGCACACGTCAAGAGACATCAGGTCCGTAAGTTGGGCAGATGCACGCTTTCCCCTTGCGTCACCGTCTGAATGGGAGTTACCACCACTCGGTCGGTCACCCTCTGCTAAGTCACCGAGTTGGTCTGACCCGTCCACTTTGGGAGGCGTCACTGTACCAATACCTGCCACCCCAACAGTAGAGAGGCCTCCCTTCTCCTGCTGTAGAGGAACTACCCTCTCCCACAAGTCAGAGAACAGTTTAGAGCCCCAACCTATAACTACTGGACACACATATAACATTTGCCCCTGGCAACAGTACGTCTGTACCACCCCTTTAATGTCGGGATGCTTCACCCCCTTTTTGGCAATCATCCCTGCTTGGGTCCCCCCCCCTCACTCTGGGATACACCCCGTGGACTCCCTCACGGCTTTCTTAGGCCCCAGTTCACACAGTACAGTTTATGTCTTTCCGAGCTTGTACTGGCCCTTTAAGAGTTTGTGTGACCTGGTTTACACTGTCCTCCTATGCCACGACACCAGCTCCTGGCATTACCACCACTTCTGTTGCAGCCACAAACCGCTGGCACCTCCAGATGCTGCTCACAAGCCGCTGCGGCTGTCACTGCAGCTCCTGCTGCTGCAGAACCTTTTTCTGCAACTGTCACTGTAGCTCCCGCTACCACAAGTCTCTGCACAGCTCCGCACCGCAGACTTCGTGGACCCACCGATCCACAGCATAACCTTTGTAACCACAGAAAAAAAAACCCTTCACACGTGCTTCTTGGGCCTCTGCCACCATTCTAACACTAATTGTGACGTCCCACACTGTGTGTGGACGGGGATCACTCGCTTTGCTGGTCTTCAAGGTAAACACTGGCATGCTCAGGGTTAAAACAATAGTCCATTTTGTTTATTATATCACACTTAACACAAAAATACAATCTTTCTCTCAATAATCCTTCTCACTGATCCCGTTCAGCAAACACCAAACAGTCTCTTTCTTACCAACACCTCTTACGACTTGAACACGTTCTTCATGACCCCGGTCATCTCACCACAGACTCCTGTCTGTCACCTGTTGGCCACGCAGGTTCCCGGATCCCTCAATCTCAGAGGTATCCAATTCACACTTCTCACTTCACTCTGATCCCGATCAGTGTCACCACGGTTTTCAAGACCGTCCATTCCACTGGCTCAAGCTCATCAGCCTTGCTTCCTCAGTCTGTGCGACATCCAGCCTGGATGTCAGGGAGCTCTGTGCAGCCTGACAGACTCGCAGCACACTCACAGACTCCTCACAGTCTCAGACAGACTATCCACACCATGTGCCAAACACTTCCTTACATACCTGTAGCCACTCCCACAGCTTAGGTATGGAGCACATGGTCTGGTCACATGCAAATGGACCTCATCACAGGTCCTGCAAAAACTCACAAATACCAGTAGGCGGTGTATGTGTGGCTAGCCAGTCCCACCCAGCTCACAAGCTAACCCTGTAAGCCACCCTAGAAAATAAACACAACTCTTATGGGACTACAAGTCCCAGAACAACATTACCTTGGCTTACAGTGCAGAGGAGCTCTGCGACACATACCTTCCATTTACAACAATGCCGGGGACTGTCTTTCCATCCAAATCACGCCTCCATGCATATCTTGATGAGCATACACAGCGCCCCCTAGCTGTAGCATGGGTCACTACACCACTATATATATATATATATATATATATTTATTTAAAGCTTCATGGAATAAATGGCGCTATAAAAATGTATGATAATAATATATATATATATATTTATAGGTCATACACTTCTACATAGCATAATAGCCGCTAATTCAATTGCCGGCTTCTGTAAAATCATTACAGAACCCGACATGAAATGACACATGGTTTACATACAGTAAACCATTTAATTTCATGTAGTTTGATATATGGTTTTCGCTAATAATTAGATGAGTGTATGTGTGCAAAATTTAATACATGTAGGTGTTAATTTAATGTGTAAATTCGTTGAATTTTCTCCGCCAGACAGGGAAAGCCAGTGACTAAAGACAGATAATAATAGCCTATGGAGGGAGCATTGTTTTTGTGCTCCCCCGGCTACTAACATCTGCCCCCAGCCACCACAGAAAAGGCACATCTATTATTAGATGCGCCTTTTCTGGCACTTAGCCCATCTATTCCCATTGCCTTTAGCGGTGGCTAATGGGTTAATAATGGGTTAATGCCACCTTGCTATTAAAAGGTGACATTAAACTGGGTTAATAATGGAGAATTGTCAATTAGACAACTCTCCATTATTAATCCTATTGTAGGAAATAGTTAAAAAAACACACACATTAATTTAAAATTATTTTAATGAAATAAATACAATGAATTGTACTGGTAATCCTTCTAAATCCCTTGTTCTGTAATAAAAATAAAATAAAAAAACAACAATATCCTTACCTCTCCGGCATTCAGTCAGGTCTCCCTTGTTCTGCCCATCTGAGTACAGGGCAGTATGTTTTGTATTGTGTGCTGGTTTTGTTTGTTATAGCACCATCTAGTGGTGGCTGAATTTATAGCGTGTGCCTTGAACAAGCAAGTAGATAGAGTGTTGCATTGCGGGATTGAAGCAAGGTATGCAGAGAAGAATAAGCTCCATTTTCTTCCATGTACTTCAGGGACTTGAGTTTGCTATCCTGGTAAATAGTGTTGAGCGATACTGCTCGATATCTAAAAATATCGGATCGGAATGGTATCGCCGATATCACTAAATATCGTCGATATCCGATTCCGATACCGGAAGTCCAATGTAAGTCTATGGGAACCAAATATCGACATTAAAAAAAACCATTCTTGCCTTGTTGGTTAATTGTACATGAAGGAAAACAACAAAGACTAATGTAGAATGTATTGGGGGAGGTTGAGGAGACAATAAAGGCATACATGTTTAACCCAATGCATTGGAATAGCATTAATATATTTTTTTTTGGAAATACGTTTGGATTGACTAACAAATTGACAATGTTGTTAACCTTTTTTCTATTTTGGCAAATATGTATGTTTCACAACTTCCATGCTCTTCACCTTTTTAACTTTTGCCAGTGCCACACTTTCTCCTTCATAATCTTCAGCAGCATCATCTTTCTCATCAAATTATTCTTCATCTTCACCTTCTTAATCTTCTTCTTAAACTTCTTGCTATTCATGTTTTTGTTTACATTACTCATATTGTTATTATTAAACTAATTAATCTTCTTCATATTCAAATTCTTCATCTTCTTCCTCTTCATCTTCTTCATCATATTCTTATTTGTGACAGAGATTCCTGTACTTGTAATCTGTAAAAGTATGAATTGTTCATCCTTCCGTTCTTGCTGTCACAAAAGATTTAAATTACAACAGTATTTGTCCGTGTTCAGTTTAGCCTGCAGCAGCAGGCATTTTCCAGGGGCACCACGAGGAGGAACGGACTCATCCCCATACACTGCTTAGTCTTCTTCTGCTTAGAATTTAGAGCATATATTTTGCTCTTCATTTTGGTCTTATACTTCATGTTCTTCTGCTTTTTGATCTTCTGCTTATTGTTCTGCTGTCTCTTGTTCTGTATCTTGTAGTTTGTCTTAACCTTCTTTGTCCTGTTGGTGATCTTCTTCTGGGTAATCTTTAATTTTTTCTTTGTGATGGTGTTCAGGCTGGTTGGCTTCATGCTCGTCGTCCTTGTTGTCGTCATCTTCTTCTGGGTGGTCTTTAAGGTCGCCTAATTTCCGAGAACCAGCTGACGTTACTGGAACCCTGACGGGTATCAGATGGAGCAAGAGACAATGGAAGTAACGAGGACCAGCTGACTGTGCTGGAACCCGGAGGGGCAGCAGAAGGAAAAGAGGTAATGTCACAACCGAGTACCAGCTGACGTTACTGTGACACGGTTACTAAGCAGGAGGTACCTGTGCTCCAAAGCACTACCAAGGACCAGCAGATGTTGGTGGAACTCGGATACGGAGATGGAGGCACCTAGGCCAAAGGCACTGGGGAGAACCAGTTGACGGTACTGGACCCCGGACGGGTAGCAGAAGGAAAAGAGGCAATGTCACAACCGAGTACCAGCTGACGTTACTGTGACACGGTTACTAAGCAGGAGGTACCTGTGCTCCAAAGCACTACCAAGGACCAGCAGACGTTGGTGGAACTCGGATACGGAGATGGACGCACCTAGGCCAAAGGCACTGGGGAGAACCAGTTGACGGTACTGGACCCCGGACGGGTAGCAGAACGCACCCATGAAAATGTAAGTTGACAGGACACAAGCCGTCCGCAGTTACCGAATCACACAGTCCTACAGTGGGTGCTTGTCCTATTGTCACAATGGAAACCGCCTTTATTTACATATCCCACAGCACACATAGGAATCACCTAAACTGCAGGCACCATAGAGTCGGCTAACCCGAATGCAACACGACAGCACAACTTATTGGAGGATAATTGACGTTCACACTGCCAGGAAACAGCTGTCGTGCTGTAACCAGGCTGGCCAGGAGTCAGTACCCCTGCCAATTACTTACGAGCAACAAATGGCGGTGTTGTAGCCCAGGGAGTAGAGTTCAGGTGGTAGAAAGATGAACATAACAGGAGACATGGAAAACGTTGCCAAACAGTTATTTAATCTGAAAACGGACAGGCAAATTCAGGTGAGATCCATGCCTTGTTCATTTTCAGAAAAGTAAGCCGGTCTACATTCTCTGAGGATAGTCGCATGCGACGGTCTGTTACTACACCACCTGCAGCACTAAAGACACGCTCAGATAATACACTGGCAGCAGGGCAAGCCAGCACCTCCAATGCATACTGGCTAAGCTCTGGCCATGTATCCAACTTAGAGACCCAAAATTTGAAAGGGGAAGAGGCATCTGGGAGTACACTTAGAGGGAAAGCCAAGTAGTCTGTCACCATCTTACGGAAACGTTTCTTCCTGGTGACTGGAGCCGTCTCGGATGGTGTAGACCTTGCTGGCGCTGTCACAAAACTTTGCCACATTTGTAACATACAGCTCTTGCCCTGTGCAGAGGCGCTGCTTCTGCTCCCTCTTGTTGTAGAGGTGTCTACACTGCCTCGACGCACAGAGCTGCTTTGTAAAGCAGTAGCAGCAGCAGCAGCTCTCTCGGCTGGAATGTACAACAGTATGGATTGCACCAGTGTGTCTTGGTACTCCTGCATTTTACGGTCCCGGTTCACCGGTGTGATGAGGGTTTGTAAGTTGTCCCGGTAGCGAGGGTCTAGGAGGGTGTACACCCAATAATCTGACGTGGTGAGAATGTGGGCGATGCGGCGGTCGTTTCTCAGGCACTGAAGCATGAAATCAACCATGTGCTGCAGACTCCCAACTGGCCAACAAAGGATGTCCTCTGGAAGAGGCGTCATCTCTGCCTCCTCTGCATCACCCCACCCTCGCTCTACATACTGACTAGAGCGTTGTGTACCTCCCTCTGTAGGGATTTCTTCCTCCTCCATTGACTCCTCCTCCTCCTCCTCACAAAGTGAGCCCTGCCCAGCCCTTTGTGAGGAACGACGTTGCGCTGACTGTCCTGAAGGTAATTGAATTTGTGACTCCTCATCCTCCACCTCTTCCAAAACCTCTTCCTTTAGTGCTTTCAGTGATTTCTGAAGCAGGCAGATAAGGGGGACAGTCATGCTGACTAGTGCATCATCTGCACTCGCCATCCGCGTTGAGACATCAAACGCACGCAAAACGTCGCAGATGTCCTTCATAGAGGCCCACTCAGTAGTGGTGAAGTGTGAACGGCGCAAATTGCGAGTTGATTGCGCCTGTTGCAGCTGATACTCCATTACTGCTGGCTGCTGCTCACACAACCGCTCCAACATATGTAACGTGGAATTCCACCTGGTGGGTACGTCACATATGATGCGATGTTCAGGAAGGCGAAATCTGACTTGCAGAGCTGCAATGCGCGATCTGGCCATGCTGGAACGTCGCAAGTGAGCGCACTCTAGGCGGACCTTGTGCAGCAGTGCATCAAGATCCGGATAGTCCCTCAAAAAACTCTGCACGACCAAGTTGAGCACATGTGCCAGACATGGTATGTGAGTGAGGTTGCCAAGGCCCAGAGCTGCCACCAGATTTCGGCCATTGTCACACACTACCAAGCCTGGCTGGAGATTAGCTGACAAAAACCACACGTCGTTCTCCTGCTTGATGGCATCCCAGAGCTCCTGCGCTGTGTGGCTTCGATTCCCCATGGAAATTAATTTCAGGACGGCCTGTTGACGTTTGGCCACGGCTGTGCTCATATCGGTCGCAACAGGTAAGCGTTCACGGGTCCATGTGCAGGTATACCGTGACGGCTCGTGCAGCGATGATTCTGAGGAACTGGAGTAGGAGGAGGAATCAATGTGTACAGACTGGATTCCTGCAATCCTTGGAGTTGGCAGAACATGTACAGCGCCACTGGCAAGATCTGTACCCGGCTCCACAACATTGACCCAATGGGCAGTGAGGGAAAGGTATCGTCCCTGGCCATGGGTACTGGTCCACGCATCGGTGGTCAGGTGGACCCTGCTACTGACGGCGTTTAGTAAGGCATGTTTAATGTTTCCCTCGACATGTTTTTGCAGAGCAGGGACAGCTTGCCTGCTGAAATAAAATCGGCTTGGCACATTATATTGTGGGACTGCCAATGCCATAAAGTTCCTGAAACTGTCAGTCTCCACCAGCCTGAATGACAGCATTTCAAGGGACAGGAGTTTTGCAATGCCAGCATTCAGAGCCTGTGCTCGTGGATGGTTTGCCGAGTATGGCCGTCTTTTATCCCATGCCTGTGGTACCGATGGCTGTTTTGTGGTCTGGGAGTGTGACGATGACTGTGAACTTGCTGCTGTGGGTGGAATAACAGTTTGTCTATGGACAACAGTGACCGAGGTTCTTCCATGGAGATCCTGTGAGGAAGCCGAACCAGGTGTGTGTGAGCTGAAGGTAGAGGCTCCAACACGACGTGAAGATGTAGGTGCTGCTGTAGGTTGGCCTACATCTCCAGTGTGTCTTTGTAACTCAGCTACGTGCTTTGTCCGTACATGTTTCCACATATTTGTGGTATTCAGGTTACTGATATTTTTACCTCTTTTAACTTTTTGCTTACACAGCTTGCATTGAACATAGCAAATATCATCTACAAGTCTGTCAAAAAAGGACCACGCAGTGCAAGTCATGGGAGCGCCAATTTTGACATTTCTAAGAGAACTGCTCCCAACAGGTGCCAAACTGGAGGCTACAGGCAAGCGAGTCTGCAGCCTACCTCTCCCTCCTCTTTGTACCGTTGGGACAATCTCTTCCTCAGAGCTGCTCCCACCACCTTCCTGTTGCTCACACCATGTTGGGTCTCGGACTTCATCATCTCCACTACCCTCTTCCAACACCTGCTGCTGTTGGATGGTCTGGGCAGCACCATGCTCCACAAAACCTGGCACCTGAGTCTCATCATCATCATAAGATGCGTTCTGCGGTGTGCTGTCCATCGGCACTGGCTCACCCGCCTCTTCAGATTGAGAGAGACACAGCTGTTGCGCATCACTGCATACTCCCTCTTCTTCAAATTGCAGAATGCTGCTTGCCTGTGCCCGTGTTTGCGAGCCAACAGATTCTGAGAACAGAAGCAGAGACTCAGCTGGCTCCTGTACAGAACTCTCTGACTGCCTGGGCAATTTGACAGGCGGTGAACAGACAGATGGTTGCTCAACAGTGTTGTGTTCCTGAGAGGAGGTGGAAGGAATTGAAGTCGATGCATTGGCTGCCATCCAAACAACAACGGCTTCAATTTGTTCTTCCCGCAGCAGGGGGGCACGCCGAGCTCCTACCAAAGTGCGCATAAGGGAACGCTCATGGGTAAAACTGGTGGATGCTGTGTCACTGAGGACGGCTGCAGCCACAGAATCCCCACGTCCTCTCCCTGCTGAAACTCCACGGCCACGACCACGTGCCTTACTCACTGACTTCTTCATCTTGGTAGATTGATAAAGAAAGTCAGAAAAGTTATAAGGCCTAAGTGTGGTTATTACGCAGAGACTGAAGTGAACACTGAAACACAACTGTTCACAATCTGTGAAAGGCTACTCCTTTGTCTACTTCTATAGTGTTTGCAACCAATGTATTGGATACGGATGGAAGCGCGTCACACTAATAGATTATATTTTAAATGGAATGGAGCAGAACCAATTGGAGATAAATGAAAAGGATGAGGCACTGAGACACGCTCAGCAGAGTACAAGCAGCAGTGCTTGAACAAGTAACTGGAGCGTGATGTGCACTCAAAAAATAAAAAACACAGACTGAAGTGAACACTGAAACACAACTGTTCACAATCTGTGAAAGGCTACTCCTTTGTCTACTTCTATAGTGTTTGCAACCAATGTATTGGATACGGATGGAAGCGCGTCACACTAATAGATTATATTTTAAATGGAATGGAGCAGAACCAATTGGAGATAAATGAAAAGGATGAGGCACTGAGACACGCTCAGCAGAGTACAAGCAGCAGTGCTTGAACAAGTAACTGGAGCGTGATGTGCACTCAAAAAATAAAAAACACAGACTGAAGTGAACACTGAAACACAACTGTTCACAATCTGTGAAAGGCTACTCCTTTGTCTACTTCTATAGTGTTTGCAACCAATGTATTGGATACGGATGGAAGCGCGTCACACTAATAGATTATATTTTAAATGGAATGGAGCAGAACCAATTGGAGATAAATGAAAAGGATGAGGCACTGAGACACGCTCAGCAGAGTACAAGCAGCAGTGCTTGAACAAGTAACTGGAGCGTGATGTGCACTCAAAAAATAAAAAACACAGACTGAAGTGAACACTGAAACACAACTGTTCACAATCTGTGAAAGGCTACTCCTTTGTCTACTTCTATAGTGTTTGCAACCAATGTATTGGATACGGATGGAAGCGCGTCACACTAATAGATTATATTTTAAATGGAATGGAGCAGAACCAATTGGAGATAAATGAAAAGGATGAGGCACTGAGACACGCTCAGCAGAGTACAAGCAGCAGTGCTTGAACAGGTAACTGGAGCGTGATGTGCACTCAAAAAATAAAAAACACAGACTGAAGTGAACACTGAAACACAACTGTTCACAATCTGTGAAAGGCTACTCCTTTGTCTACTTCTATAGTGTTTGCAACCAATGTATTGGATACGGATGGAAGCGCGTCACACTAATAGTTAAATTGCATGGAGCTGCAAGAATTACACTGAAGAAAAAAAAAAAGAGTCTGTGAGTGACACGTGCAGATGCCTACAGACAGCGTTGCATGCAGAGCAAACTGCAGCATCACTTACACTCACACACACACCTTGCAGAGCTGTTAAAACAACACTGCAGGCAAAAGGAAGCTTTACACAGCGGTTGGTGCTAGCCTGCCTACAGCACAGTACACTAAATCGCAATCTCTAACTGTCCCTCAGAGTCAGCACAGCAGCGTTCTGTCCCTTACTGAATTCACAGCACAGTGACGCTAAAATGGCGGCGGCGCCTTTTATAGTGCATTCTGACATCATTTCAGCATCCAATCACAGCCATGCCATTAGTTAACATGACCGCAGCAGTACAGGATGTGCCCACACTTCTTAGGATTCCTCATTGGCTGACTAAAATCACATTGCCTCTCAAAGAATTATGGGAACTTCCGATTCCGGTATACGATATATGGAAAATATCGGAACGAAGTATCGAAAGGCCGAAACAGCTAATATCGGCCGATACCCGATACTTGCGGTATCGTATCACTCAACACTACTGGTAAAGCATATCTGGTAAGATCAATATCTTCTCTAGCAATGCAGTGTTTAGGAGGCTATTAACCGTATAGCAGCCAGTGCATAGGAGATGTTATTAGAATCCAGTATATTCCCATGATAAAGTTGCATCATACTGTATACTTTCCTGTTAATTGTAAAGTGTCAGCTGTGTGCCCAATACTTATCTATGTCATTTGTATTTTTATAGTTTTACCGCGCATGTTCTATACTGTTCACCAATAAACAAGTTAGACTACAGAGGACAGTCTGCTTATTTGGAAGATAGAATGATGGTTTATGCTGTGTGCTAGATTGCACACCGTGTCAACGTGTATGAAGGCAGAACACCCTGCTGCAATCCATCTGAAGGGGTTAACAGGTTTACAGCAGGGACCGATGATAATGCGACCAGCCCTGCTATAAACCCCCGCAGCTTCCCCGGCTGACAGGAGATGAACTGATTAGTGTGATTGTCTCCCATGCTATTCAGTTCACTTCAGGTCAGCTGGGGACTCCCTCTGACGTCACTGAGGCTGTGCAGAGTCCCCGGCTGACCTGTAGTGAACTGATTAGCGTGGGAAACAATCAATTAAGCTTCCCACACTAATCAGTCCATCTCCTGTCAGCCGGGGAGCCTGCGGGGTTTACAGCAGGGCTGGTTGCATTAGCATCGGTCCCTGCTGTAAACTGTTAACCCCTTCAGATGGATTGCAGCAAGGGACCTGACTGAACACCGGAGAGGTAAGGATATTGTTGCTTTTTTATTTTATTTTTATTACAGGAGAACAAGGGATTCAGAAGGATTACTAGTACAATAAAATATGGTCAAACACTATGTATATTTATTTCATTAAAATAGTTTTAAATTAATGTGTGAGTTTTTTTAACCATTTACTACAATAGGATTAATAATGGAGAGTTGTCTAATTGACAACTCTCCATTATTAACCCGGTTTAATGTCACCTTTCAATAGCAAGGTGGCATTAACCCATTATTAACCCATTAGCCACCGCTAAAGGCAATGGGAATAGATGGGCTAAGTGCCAGAAAAGGCGTTTCACAAAAAGTGTGAAACAACTGAAAATATGTCTTATATTCTAGGTTCTTCAAAGTAGCCACCTTTTGCTTTCATGACTGCTTTGCACACTCTTGACATTCTCTTGATGAGCTTCAAGAGGTAGTCACCGGGAATGGTTTTCACTTCACATGTGTGCCCTGTCAGGTTGAATAAGTGGGATTTCTTGCCTTATAAATGGGGTTGGGACCATCAGTTGTGTTGTGCAGAAGTCTGGTGGATACACAGCTGATAGTCCTACTGAATAGACTGTTAGAATTTGTATTATGGCAAGAAAAAAGCAGCTAAGTACAGAAAAATGAGTGGCCATCATTACTTTAAGAAGTGAAGGTCAGTCAGTCCGAAAAATTGGGAAAACTTTGAAAGTGTCCCCAAGTGCAGTTGCAAAAACCATCAAGCGCTACAAAGAAACTGGCTTTCATGAGGACCGTCCCAGGAAAGGAAGACCAAGAGTCACCTCTGCTTCTGAGGATAAGTTTATCCGAGTCACCAGCCTCAGAAATCGCAGGTTTACAGCAGCTCAGATTAGAGACCAGGTCAATGCCAAACAGAGTTCTAGCAGCAGACACATCTCTACAACAACTGTTAAGAGGAGACTTTGTGCAGCAGGCCTTCATGGTAAAATAGGAGACCACTGCTAAGGACAGGCAACAAGCAGAAGAGACTTGTTTGGGCTAAAGAACACAAGGAATGGACATTAGACCAGTGGAAATCTGTGCTTTGGTCTGATGATTCCAAATTTGAGATCTTTGGTTCCAACCACCGTGTCTTTGTGCGACGCAGAAAAGGTGAATGGATGGACTCTACATGCCTGGTTCCCACCGTGAAGCATGGAGGAGGAGGTGTGATGGTGTGGGGGTGATTTGCTGGTGACACAGTTGGGGATTTATTCAAAATTGAAGACATGCTGAACCAGCATGGCTACTACAGCATCTTGCAGCGGCATGCTATTCCATCCGGTTTGCGTTTAGTTTGACCATCATTTATTTTTCAACAGGACAATGACCCCAAACACACCTCCAGGCTGTGTAAGGGCTATTTGACCAAGAAGGAGAGTGATGGGGTGCTACGCCAGATGACCTGGCCTCCACAGTCACCAGACCTGAACCCAATCGAGATGGTTTGGGGTGAGCTGGACCGCAGAGTGAAGGCAAAAGGGCCAACAAGTGCTAAGCATTTCTGGGAACTCCTTCAAGATTGTTGGAAGACCATTTCCGGTGACTACCTCTTGAAGCTCATCAAGAGAGTGCCAAGAGAATGCCAAGAGTGTGCAAAGCAGTCATCAAAGCAAAAGGTGGTTACTTTGAAGAACCTAGAATATAAGACACATTTTCAGTTGTTTCACACTTTTTTGTTAAGTATATTATTCCACATGTGTTAATTCATAGTTTTGATGCCTTCAGTGTGAATGTACAATTTTCCTAGTTATGAAAATACAGAAAAATCTTTAAATGAGAAGGTGTGTCCAAACTTTTGGTCTGTACTGTATATATATATATATATATATATATATATATAAATATATATGTATTCCATGTGTATATATCTATTCTTTCTTTTGTGATTTAAAAACTGTCATTTGGATCCATTATATGTCGGTTTTGCAAGCCGGCGAGAAAATCTCGCTGTACGGATGCCATACGGATGTCACACGGATATTTTGATGCAAGGAAATCGCATCCTGGCATTGCACACGGATGACATATGGATCAGTGTTCAGGGAAGTTTTGTACGATTCTCATCCGTAAAATAACGTGTGTGACTCCAGCCTAAAAGTGGCTTATTAGAGTGAATGCGCTTGGTGATGAATGCAGGCTCTGCTGCCAGGAATAGAGCAGAAGATGAATCTTTGCATTCTGTTGGGATCCTGGAATGTAAATTCCAAGAAGGTGGAGATGCTGAATGAGTTAAGCCCCCGTCTCACATAGCGAGATCGCTGCTGAGTCACAAGTTTTGTGGCGCAACAGCGATCTCTCCAGCGACATCACTGCGTCTGACATTCAGCGATGATCAGCCCCCCTGATGGGTATCGCTGACCGTCGCTGAATGTCCTGGACATTTTTTCGATCGTTGGTCTCCCGCTGGCCAGCACGCATCGAGATCAGTGATCAGCTGGTAACCAAGGTACACATCAGGTTTCTAGGCGCCGGGTGGTGCCTAGAAACCCGATGTGTACGTTAGATACCAGCGCTCTTGCAGGGGAGCTGGTAACCAAGGTACATAGCGGGTTTCTAAGCTCCGCGCGGTGCCTAGAAAACCCAACGTGTACCTTGGTTACCAGCTCCCTGCACCAGAGCGCTGGTATCTAACGTGCACTGCGGGTAACTAAGCGACGTGTTACCTGCATAGTCGCTGTCCTGATCGCTGCTGAGAGCTGCCTGTTTGGCAGCTCAGCAGCGATCATGTAGCGAAACACCAGTGATCCTGACAAGTTCATATCGTTGTCGGGATCGCTGGTGTGTCGCTATGTGTGTGTCGGGGCCTTTAGAGAGACCTTCTGACCAGCCAGAATTGTACCTTCAGATAATAGTACAAGATGTGTCCGATAATGACGATGTTATGATTTGCGTAGAAGACACACATGTTGTAAAGGTAAAAAATATGGGTCACTCTGAAAGGTCAACTGACCATCAGCTGGAATCTGTTCCTCCAACAAATTCAAAGGTGAAACTGGGAAAAAGAAAGTCCAAAAAGCAGACATTTGATATAGAAAATCCACATTATTCTCTTATCCTGTTTTCAGGAAAGTCCCTAATAACTGTTTGTGGAAGCACAGTACAGGCATTGTATAAAGTCCTGATGAGAAGCTCGTTACCTACAAGACCGAGCACCACTTCTGTCTCACTTGGTTAAGGAGACAAAGAATCTTGAGTTGCCTGACGAAACATTGAAAAAACTGGCTGAAAATGTTGAAGAAGAGATATTTGGCTCGTATCGTGATACTAGTATAAGATACAAAACTAAGCACAGAAGTCTTCTTTTCAATCTGAATGACACCCAAAAAAATTGTTGCTTTCGTGTGGTATTAGGTGAGATCACTCCACAACGTCTGGTTCTTGTGAGTCCTGCAGGAAATGGCTCACCAGGAGCTAAGTGACTGGAGAAACCATGAGAGGCAGCACACATTGGAGATGATTCAGAAAGCAGAGGAGGAAATAATTCAAAAACAGCAAATGATAAAGCTCCAACACAAGGGGTTGATTGAAATTAATACATCACCAGATGTTATGTTTACCTTTGAGGATCTATGTCATGCACCTTGGAAAACCAATGATTTACTGAGTTCAGATATTAATAATATAAATGAGATGACAACAGATCAACAGCTCATCACAAAACTCACCTTCTGGACCTCAATTGCATCATTTGCATGGGAAAAATCAAACATTCAGATAAGAATAATAAGGGCGCATGGGCAAAAATAAAATTACCAATCACAAATGCCAAGGAAAATAGTTATGGACAGAAGCTACAATCCTCAGAGGCAGCAGAGACCATTGATTGCATGGAAAATTACATCTTAGGCATAACAAGTGATAAACGCCTCCTCCTCTGAAAGTGCAATATGGAAAGGCTTGATTAAGATGTTTTCTATTAAAACGTTCAAAGTGACAGCCATGCAAGTTTTGCAATATAGTGCCCACCTTTTTCAGAAATTACCAAAGAAGATCACAACTAAAGGAGTCATTTCTCAGGAATCAGTCTGGGAATATGTGGATCTCATCTGGCCTGCATGTAACAAGGATATGTGCCTCCTGCGTTTCTGCCCCCAGACCAGCAGTGATGCGGTGTTCTACAGTCGGCTCTAGTACAACCTCAACCGCAAACTGACATGCAATTATCAATGCCAACAACATGGAGGCCTTTATAATTCTACTTCCAGCATGCCAGCCAATACCTGTCAATCTTTGCCCCATAGGGGGGCCAGGTTTTGACGATGAAAATCCTCCTCTTTTACTGCCTCTAATATTTCAAAACCATCCATCCGGTCTTCATGTCCCAGAAAGGTCCCCAAAATTCAGAGAGAGCTGGATCAGGATATTTCTGATGACATATTCAAATCTATATTTGAAGATGTCGAAAGGGAGAAGAATTTGATGGCGGAACAAGGACACCCACCTTTAGGGCAGGAGAAACCTGGTATGGGCATTGCAGAGATGATAAATATTCTGACTTATCTGTCAAATAACTTGCAGAAAATTGCTGACCAAAACATAAAAAATTTTCAGTCTACGCCCCCAACTAACAAGCGAAACCCCATACCAGCTGCAGCCCCTATTTGGCCATCATGTCCAATGACACCCACTTTTCAGGCTCCTGTTTCTTTTGGCAATGAGCCAGCTGCCATGTCTGACAAGCATTTCACCAATGGGAGGTATGTTTTCAAATAAATAAAGTATTGCCATCACAGCCCCCTTAGCCAAAAAGTCAACGGCCATAATGGAACAGAACACATTCACCCTGGTCATCTTGTGGCAGGTAAGAAAGAGACATTGCAGGAAATAGAGTTAAGAAGTAGGCACAAATGTAGATGTGTGGGTCTCACACTTGTCATGGAGTGCATAGGCTGACAAGCATTTCAGTAATGCTACAGAACACATTCACCCAGGTCATGTAGTTTGAGATAAGGAAGAAACATTGCAGGAAATAAAGTATTGCCATCACTGCCCCCTTGGCCAAAATTCTATGGCCTATAATGGTACACAACACGTTCACCCTGGTCATCTAGTGGCAGGTAAAGAAGACACATTGCAGGAAACAGTTAAGAAGTAGGCCCAATATGGGTATGTGGGTCTCAGACTTGAAATGGAGTGCATAGGCTGACAAGCATTTCACCAATGTGGGGGTACCTTTTTAAATAAATAAAGTCTTGCCATCCCAGCCCCTCTTGGCCACAAATCAACGGCCTATAAAGCTACAGAACACATTCACCCAGGTCATGTAGTCTGAGATAAGGAAGAAACATTGCAGTAAACTTAGTTTAGTAGGCCAAAATGTAGGGGTGTGGGTCTGTGAGACTTGTAATGGAGTGCATAGTCTGACAAGAATTTCAGGAATGGGGGGTATCTTTTGAAATAAATAACGTAATGCCATCACAGCCCCCCTTGGCCAAAATTCTACAGCCTATAAAGCTACAGAACAAATTCACCCAGGTCATGTAGTCTGAAATAAGGAAGAAACATTGCAGTAAACTTAGTTAAGTAGGTCCAAATATAGGGTGTGGGTCTGTGAGACTTGTAATGGAGTGCATAGGCTGACAAGCATTTCAGGAATGGGGGTTACCTTTTTAAATAAATAAAGTCTTGCCATCACAGCCCTCTTGGCCACAAATCAATGGCCTATAAAGCTACAGAACACATTTACTCAGGTCATGTAGTCTGAGATAAGGGAGAAACATTGCAGTAAACTTAGTTAAGTAGGCACAAATGTAGGGGTGTGGGTCTGTGAGACTTGTAATGGAGTGCATAGGCTGACAAGCATTTGAGGAATGGGGATTACCTTTTTAAATAAATAGTCTTGCCATCATAGCCCCCCTTGACCACAAATCAATGGCCTATAAAGCTACAGAACACGTTCACCCTGGTCATGTAGTGGCAGAAATAGGGGTGTTGGTCTCTGCGTCTTGTAATGGAGTGAAAAGGCTGACAAGCATTTCAGGAATGGAGGTTACCTTTCTAAATAAATAAACTATGGCCATCACAGCCCCTCTTGGCCAAAAATCAATGGCCATAATGGTACAGAACACATTCACCCTGGTCATCTAGTGGCAGGTAAGGACATTGCGGTAAACAAAGTTAAGAAGTCGGCCCAAATGTAGGGGTGTGGGTCTGTGAGACTTGTAATGGAGTGCATAGGCTGACAAACATTTCACCAATGGGGGGTACATTTTTTTAATAAACTGTGGCCATCACAGCCCCCCTTGGCCAAATATCAATGGCCATAATGGTACAGAACACATTCACCCCGGTCATGTAGTCTGAGATAAGGAAGAAACATTGCATAAAAGGGAGTTAAAAAGTAGGCCCAAATATAGGGGTGTGGGTCTGTGAGACTTGTAATGGAGTGCATAGCTGACAAGCATTTCAGGAATGGGGGTACCTTTTTAAAAAGTCTTGCCGTCACAGCCCCTTGGCCACAATTCAATGGACTATAATGCTACAGAACACGTTCACCCTGGTCATGTAGTGGCAGTAAGGAAGAGACATTGCAGAACAGAGTTAAGAAGTAGGCTCAAGTAGGGGTGTTGGTCTCTGCGACTGTAATGGAGTGCATGGGCTGACAATATTTCACCAATGGGGGGTACCTCTTTTAATAAATAACTATGGCCATCACAGCCCCTCTTGGCCAAAAATCAATGGCCATAATGGTACAGAACACATTCACCCTGGTCAACTAGTGGCAGGTAAGGAAGAGACATTGCGGTAAACAGAGTTAAGAAGTCGGCCCAAATTAGGGATGTGGGTCAGTCAGACTTGTAATGAAGTGCATAGACTGACAAGCATTTCAGGAATAGGGGGTTCCTTTTGAAATAAATAACGTATTGCCATCACAGCCCCCTTGGCCAAAATTCTACAGCCTATAATGCAACTGAACACATTCACCCAGGTTATGTAATCTGAGATAAGGAAGAAACATTGAAGGAAACATAGTTAAGAAGTAGGCCCAAATGTAGGGGTGTGGGTCTGTGAGATTTGTAATGGAGTGCATAGGCTGACAAGCATTTCAGTAATAGGGGGTACCTTTTGAAATAAATAATGTATTGCCATCACAGCCCCCTTGGCCACAAATCAACGGCCTATAAAACTACAGAACACATTCACCCTGGTCACGTAGTCTGAGATAAGGAAGAAACATTGCAGGAAAGGGAGTTAAGAAGTAGGCCCAAATGTAGGTGTGTAGGTCTGAGTCTTGTAATGTACTTGTTTCACCAATGGGAGTTATTTTTTCAAATAAATAAAGTATTGCCATCACAGCCCCCCTTGGGCAAAATTCTACAGTCTATAATGGTACAAAATACGTTCACCCTGGTCATGTAGCCGTGGACAATGAGGAGACACAATGAGAAATCATAGTTAAATAAAACAACTAAATTACAAATGTGAAGGCATGTATGAAAGAAAATAACTAAAGGTAGGTGCGAACATAGGTTCATAGATATGAAGCCAGAATGTGTTTGAGGAAATATATTTGGCCCTATCAACAGCTCAGAGTCAGTGATATAAATAGAAATATTATATAATACCATTTCCAAAAATATAATGACTTTTGCATCACACAATCCCTTCTGCCTGTTGTTCTACTGGTTGTGGATGATGATGATAAGGAAGAGGCTAAAGGGTATGCCACACTAAGCGAGATCGCAAACGAGATCGCTAACGAGATCACTAAAATGTCACTATTTAGCGATCTCGTTAGCGACCTCGTTGTGTGTGGCATGTAGCAACGATGTGGCCCCTGCTGTGATGTCGCTGATCGTTCACTAGCGTTCTGGACCGTTTTTTGATCGTTGGTGTCCCGCTGGGGAGCCTATATCGCTGTGTTTGACACCTTTTGCGAACGACGAGCGACCTCGTTTGTGACGCATATGGTGTTTAGCGTCACGGAGTGGATCGCAATATCTGTAATTTCTCTTTTGCGTCACAGAGAGGATCGCAGAAGTTGCAAAGCAGGCTAGCAGGACGCAGAGAGCAGGAGCGATGCTGGAAATTCCTATGAATCAGAAGCGCTCAGTACATGCTAATGACAGATCCTAACGACCGCCAAAGTCGTTAAAGAGATCGCTGACCGCTGATGAGTCGTTTATGAGATCTCCTGTTTGGCAGCTACTAGCGACCTAAAAGAGATCACACCAACGATCTCATTAGCTTGCGTCGTTATCGAGATCGCTAACGAGATCGCTAAGTGTGGCAGTACCTTAACAGCAAACAGAGAAACTTAGGAAGCAGATACCCATGTGTGGTTGTGAAGAAAAGCCTGAGAATACAACTCTCCAAAAAAGAGAGTTAAGTTAAGGTTTTATTTCAGTGTTTTCATTTGGAGGTGTACAGAAGTCTCGGCCAATCCAGCCCTTGTTCATTTTGATAAGAGTCAACCTGTCAGCATTGCCAGTTGACAGGCGGATGCGTTTATCTGTTATAATTCCCCCAGCAGCACTAAAAACCCGCTCTGACAGAACGCTAGAAGCAGGGCAGGCCAGGACCTCCAAGGCGTAGAGAGCCAGTTCATGCCATGTGTCCAGATTGGATACCCAATAATTAAAAGGCACAGAGGAGTCCCGGAGGATATTTGTACAATCTGCAAGGTACTCCCTCACCATCTTTCCAAACATTGAACTTCTTGTGCCACCACCCCTTGCCTCAGTGGCGTCACGATGGGAGGGTCTCAGAAAATTTTCCAGGACTTTGCCATTGTTCCCCTGCTAGACAGGGATTGTACTTCTGTGTCTCTTGCTTGGACTCCTTGGCTGTACAAGAAACTCTGACGTCTGCTGTCAGCATTGTCACATGGGAATTTTTTCAATAATTGCAATACAAGTGCCCTATGGTAATGCACCATTTTTAGAGCCCTGTCTGACTCTGGAATAAGAGCTTTAAAATTTTTCTTGTAGCGTGGGTCTAAAAGTGTCACCAACCAGTAATGAGTGTCACCGAAAATTGTTCTAATGCGAGGGTCACGGGAAATGCAGCGCGACATAAAGTCAGCCGTGCGTGCCAGACTACTAAAACGGAAATGCCTTCCATGTCCTTGCCAACAGTACGACTCACTATGGTGTCCTCCTCCTGCTCATACTACTCCTCCCTGTCCTCAGGCCATCCCCGTTGTATAGACGGTATGACAGCTGTGCTTGTAGTAGCGTCTACAGCGCATGAAAGTAGCTCCTGTTCTTCCTCCTCCTCTTCATTGTCTACCAATCCACTGTGCGACGACATGGGTAATCACCCGATATGTTTCCTGGCTCAATGTCCTAGTGCTCTTCCTACAATGCATCCTCTTTTATTGTGAGAAGAGAGTTTTCAGAATGCTGAGAAGCGGGATGGTGACGCTAATTATGGCATCATCGCCGCTCACCATCTTGGTGCACTCCTCAAAGTTCTGCAGGATGGTACATATGTCTGACATCCATGTCCACTCCTGAGCTCTTATATGTGGAGTCTGAACTGAATATCAACGGACTTGTTGAAGCTGATACTCAACAACTGCCCTCTTCTGCTCACAAATCCTTACCAACATATGCAGTGTAGAGTTCCAACGCGTGGGGACATCACACACCAGTCGGTGAGTCGGAAGATGCAAACGCTGTTGAAGCACAGTAAGGGCGGCTGAAGCTGTCGCTGACTTTCGAAAATGGGCAGACATACGGCGTACTTTCAACAGCAGATCCGGCTAGCTTTTGATAAAAAGTTGAACAACAAGGTTAAGCACATGGGCCAGGCAAGGTACGTGTGTGAGCTGACTTTGCCTCAGGGCTGCCACCAGGTTCCGGCCATTGTCATACACGACCATGCCTGGCTGTAGGTTCAGCGTAGTCAGCCAAATATCTGACTGCTCCTTCAGCGCTGTCCACAACTCTTCTGCATTATGCGGTTTGTCACCTATGCAGATTAGCTTCAGAAAAGCCTGTTGACGCTTGGCTGAGGCTGTGCTTCTGACTGATGTGTTCAATTGAGAGATGGAGGCTGAAGAAGAGGAGGAGGAGGAGGTGCAGGAGCGGTGTGCTGTTGGGGTAACCCTGATTGACGTAGGGCCCGCAATCCTTGGCATAATGAGGATGTGTTCCATCCCAAGGTCCAATTGGGTCCCGGATGCCACTATGTTAGCCCAGTGTGCTGTCAGTGAGATGACCGTCCCTGCCCACAGGCACTTGTCCACGGTTAGGTGAACTTTCCCAGTAACAACATTGTTGAGGGCACGGGTAATGTTGTGGGACACGTGCTGTTGTAATGCTGGTATGACACAACGGGAGAAATAGTGAAGACTGGGGACCGAGTACCTTGGGACGGCCGTCGACATCCGTCTCAATGAGGCGAAAAGGCAACATTTCGAGCGCAAGCTGTCGAGAAATCTGCAAATTAAGTACTGTGGCCTGTGTGGCATTGGCTGGGTATTGCCGCTTGCGTTCAAATGACTGGGGTATAGACAACGGTAGGCTGCGCTGGGACAAGGACGTGGACGGGCTTGATGATGGTGCTGGTTGACTGTGGGCAACAACAGGTGCATGACCCGAGCCATCTTCACAAGCACGCTGAACTGGGGATTGGCTTTTACGCAAAACAGTGGAAGAAGCAGTGTTGTCACCTGCAGGCAGTGTTCCTGGAGCCTGGGGTTCGGCCCACAAAGTGGGGTGCTTTGCTGTCATGTGCCTAATCATGCTGGTGGTGGTCAGGCTGGTAGTTTTGCTATCCCTGCTAATGCGGGCATGGCAAGTGCTGCAAATGGCCTGTTTGGGGTTCTCAGCAGAGTCTTTAAAAAAATAACCAGACTCAGGAAGTTCTAACAGTTGGAATGGCAACTTCCGTCCTGTTGGTGTTACGAGGAACGGATGCACGCCTTCTGTCTGAGGCCAACACACTGCTTCTTCTTGCCTGTTGGGGTGATATGCTTCCTTCCCCATGTGTGCTGCTGTCCTCACTCTGCATGCCCTCCTGTCAGGTTGGGTCAGTCACTATGTCATCCACCACCTCGTCGTCCACATCCGCACCATGCTCCTCCTCCTGACTTTCCGGCAATTGTGTCTCATCATCGTCCACCTCTAGTAACAGTGGCTGGTCAAAGATTTGTGCATCGCTACATGGAATCATCTTTCCCCGCTTCAAGTGTAGCCGCTGAGAGGCAAGAATCCCAAATGGAAAACTGAACAGCTCTTCGGAGTGTCCGAGTGTGGGATCTGGTCTCTCAGGTCGCTCGGCATGGTAGGAGGAAGAAGGATCAGGGTGAGTAATAGCTGGTCAACACTCACGGCTACTCAGACTTGACCGTGTGGAAGACATGTTAGTGGTGGTGGTGGTGGTGGCTAAGTGACTTGAAGCATTATCCGCTATCCAACCAACTACCGTTTCACACTGCTCGGGCTTCAATAGTGGTGTGCTGCGGTCCCCTAGAAACTGTGACAGGAAGGTTGAGCAAGAACATGTGGGTCTTTGCTGCAGCCCACTTTCAGCTTGGCCACGGCCTCGGCCTCTGCATGCACCATCAGCATCACGTCCACTTCCCCGTCCCTTGCCCCTTGCCTTGCCCATTTTAAATGGACTACTCAAATATTTTAAAAGCTCAATACAAATGGATTTATTTGAAGAAAAATTATATGTGATCAGTATACCTGCAAAGCAAAAATTTTGACACCACTGATACACCAGACCTTAGCATGAAATCACAGACTGGATTAATTTTTTGGCTTATGTTTTTGTTCTTGTTTTGTTCTGTGCGTACAAGAAGGCTAGCAGACAGAACTATGCAACAAATACCAGCCAAGAAAAGAATTTCCCACCACAGATACACCAGGACTCAGCCTGAGATAACAGAGTGGAATAATTTTTTATGATTGTGTGGATTTAAAAGACTGCTGGATATAACGACAATGAGAGAATGGCCAAAAAAGGGAAGATAGGCCTAAAAAGCATCAAATTTTGCCACACGGATGTATGAGGCATGTCACAGATAAACCAGACAGTAAAATGTAGCTTGTTTTTATAAAAAATGCAACATTGTGCTGTCTTTATGTGCACTCACACTCAGGGCTAAATAAAATAAAAACCCTACACTGGCCACACTTTGACCTTGCACAGATATCAGCTGACACGGAGATAACAGCACCACTAATTTGTGCACCGTTTTTCTTAATAAAAAGTACTGGTGTTTTTAAGTGAAAGGACACACAGGGCTCCAAAAAAATATTGCCGTACACTGGCCACACGTTCAATACGCACAGATATGAGCTACCACGGAGATAAGAGTACCACTAGTTTGTGCACCAAATTTTTTAAAAAAAGGACTGGTGATTTTAAGTGAAAGGACACACAGGGCTCCAAAACAAATATTGACGTACACTGGCCACACGTTCACTACGCACAGATATGACCTGCCACGGAGATAAGAGTACCACTTAAGGGTATGCCACACTAAACAACATCGCTAATGGGATCGCTAAAAAACGTCACTATTTAGCGATCCCGTTAGCGATGTTGTTGTGTGCGGCATCTGTCAGCGACGAGCTCCCTGCTGAGATCCTGCTGTGATCTCGCTCGTCGCTGGAATCGTTCCGGACCCTATTTTATCGTCGGCGCTCCCGCTGGGTAAGTATTATCGCTGAGTGTGGCACCTTTTCTTAGCGATTTAGCGGTACTTTTGTACCGCTAAAGTCGTTAAGGAGATCGCTAACCGCGATAGCGTCCTTAACGATATCGCTAAGTTAAGCCGCACTCAGCAATATATAAACAATCCCGCTAGCGATCGCATTAGTATGCGTCGTTATCGTTATCGCTAGCGGGATTGTTTAGTGTGGCAGTACCTTTATTTGTGCACCTATTTTTTTAATAAAAAATAATGGTGTTTTTAAGTGAAAGGACACACAGGACTCCAAAAAAATATTGCCGTACACTGGCCACACGTTCACCACGCACAGATATGAAATGGCACGGAGATAACAGTACCACTAATTTGTGCAGCTAATTTTTCTATAAAAATTATTGGTGTTTTTACGTGAAAGGACACACTGGGCTCCAAAAAAAAATTTCCGTACACTGGCCACAAGTTCAACATGCACAGATATGAGCTGACACGGAGATAACAGTACCACTTATTTGTGAACCAATTTTTTAACAAAAAAGTACATGTGATTTTAAGTGAAAGGACACGCAGGGCTCCAAAAAAAATATTGCCATACACTGGCCACACTTTGAGCACATACAGATATGAGCTGGCACAGAGATACCACTAACACCAATTTGTGCACTTTTTTTTTTACAAAGTACTGGTGTTTTTACATGAACTCACACCCATGGGTCCGCAAAAATATTTTATACACTGGCCACACGATGAGCACGCACAGATATGAGCTGGAGCAGAGATACCACTAACACCAACTTGTGCATTTTTTTGGGGGGTTTAAAAAGTACTGGTGTTTTTAAGTGAAATCACACCCATGGCTCCGCAAAAATATTGCCGTACACTGGCCACACATTGAGCACGCACAGATATGAGCTGGCACAGAGATACCACACCAAAATATATGTTATATGTGGCATGTATTCCAATTACACCAGGAGCTAGCTATATACGGCCAATATATCCTACAGGTAGCATCACCAGCAACAGAAGTCAGGAAGGGAAAGGACCCTCTTGATGTGTGCGATGATCTATATACGCACATACAGTGCCTGCAGGCCTTGCACTGATGTATATAGAGCGATGTTCACTTCCCTACCTGCCTAACACCGGAACCTATATACAACGGAATTAGTCCTTAGAAGGACTGTTGGGTTATCAGGATTTCAGTAGTTTAGGATGGTAGACCCCACACTGACTAAGAAATCGCCAAATTTGACCCTATCTCGGCACCAGCTCTCCCTACACTGTCTGAATCCGGAGTGTAATGCGCGAGCAGGGCGGCGTCCGGTCTCTTATACTCATGATGATGCTGTGTGGCCAAGCCAATCACTGCTCGACCACAACAAAGATGGTTGCGGCATTTCATGGCCTGGCAGACATTCCCTGCAGCGTGATTGGATCTCTAAAGTCTGCCAAAAATGCTGTGTGGAGACCCTGTTCCTGCCGAATAATCCCGGAAATGCTCGCTATTCGCCGAGTATGACGAGTACCATGATACTCGGGCGAGTATCGAGTAGTGGCGAGCGCGTTCGCTCATCACTGGTGCTCGCCCATCACTACCATTTGAGCATCTCTGGAGAGACCTGAAAATGGCTGTTCACCATCCAACCTGAAAGAACTGGAGTGGATCTGCAAGGAAGAATGGCAGAGGATCCCAAAATCCAGGTGTGAAATCTTGCTGCATAATTCCCAAGACTGATGGCTGTACTAGCTCAAAAGTGTGCTTCTACTCAATACTGAGCAAAGGGTCTGAATACTTATAACCATGTGATATTTCAGTTTTTCTTTTTTAATACATCTGCAAAAATTTCTACATTTCTGTTTTTTCAGTAAAGATGGGGTGCAGAGTGGGAATGTTTAGCTTGCAAAAGAGAAGGCTGAGTGGAGACTTAATAGCAAGGGCTGTCATATTGTAGAAGGATCATCTTTAGGCCGGGATCACACATGTGAGTAAATCGGCCGACACTCGCATGTGAAATCCCAGCTCTGGCGCCGGCACTCGGGAGTGGAGCAAGCAGCTGCATGTATTTATATGCAGCCGCGCGCTCCACTCCCGAGTGCCGGCGCCAGAGCTGGGATTTCACATGCGAGTGTCGGCCGATTTACTCGCATGTGTGATCCCGGCCTTATTCTCATTTGCACAAGGAAAGACTAGAAGCAATGGGATGAAACTGAATGGGAGGAGACACAGATTAGATAGTAGAAAAAAACTTTTTGACAGTTAGGGTGATCAACGAGTGGAACTGGCTACCACGAGAGGTGGTAAGATCTCCTTCAATAGAAGTCTTCAAACAGAGGCTGGACAGACATCTGTCTGGGATGATTTAGTGAATCCTTCTTTGACCTTACCCTTTATACGGACACGTGCGTCTTTAGCAACCAATTTCTCATGGGCATCTTTTATGGCCGAGCTCAGAGGCGCATCTGTTACACCTATCTTCTGATGGGAATCAAACGCATTCTGGTAATTGGTGGTGGGTAAACGACTAACCATTTTTTGCTGGATCCTGGATTTCATACTTCCCATAGCCCCCTGTTATTAATCCTGCATGTTCCCATTCCTGCCGTCATCATGCCCCTTTTCCTGATCACTTCATCCAATGACTTGTCTGCCATATTTCTACTAAAAAACTGCACCTTCCCAGCAGCAACTGTGTAGGAAACCATGTTATTGTTTTCAAGGGTGTTTATGATGCCCATAAAAAAAAGTTTACACAGTACAGTATGTTGATGTGTACCCCCAGGGGAAAATGTTTGTCAGCCCATACACTTAGTGTATGAGCATTACAAGTATAGGAGACCAGCTCCTTTGTAACGGGAACATTTTTTATGAGGCCCTCCTCCACGTTTCTTCCAAGGGGGGTTGGGTTGCATGCAAATTTGGGGCAAATCTTGCATTCACTGCATAGCCAAACAGTATGGGAGACCAAGTTCATAATAATGGGAACTGTAGGGGTTGATCAGCGGCTTCAACAATGCAATTTTCAACTTTTGGGTCTCCAAACTCAACACTGAGATTCTGCACTGCAGGTTTTTCAGTATGTAAGTTTGAGGCAGTGCAGGCCTTGCATTCACTTCATGGGCAAACTGTATGAGAGGAAGAAAATAAGCATAATGGGAACTTTGGTTTCAAGTGGCCATCCACTACGTCGGTTCAAAGGGTTATTGGGGTGCGTGTAACTTTGAGGCAAGGCAGACCTTGCATTCAATGCATAGGCATACACTATGGGAGACCCACTTTCTTATAATGGGAACATTTTTTCATAAGGCCCACCTGTACGTCTCGTCAAAGGGGTATTGGGGTACATCCCAATTTTTGGCAGCCCAGCCACTCACTGCATAGGCAATAACAGTATAGGTGACCCACTTTTTAATAATGGGAACAACAAAGCATAGCCGGCTGATGGCCCTTTAAGAATATCAATGCTGCCTGATGCCTCTATAAAAATAAGCATTGTGACTTTCAGAGTCCCTCCTTCATAAATGTAACAGGATGTTTCTGATGATGTGTCACACACTACATGGCCAGCTAAGGTTGTTAAATGTTAAAATGACATTTCCCTGTGAATGCATTTGTATTGGTTGAAAGCAATGCTAAAGTTGAAAAACGCATCAAAAATGCTACGTGTGAATATAGCCCAAGTGGTGGAGGTACATTTTTGGGGGGGTTATTTATTTTGCTTTACATACAAATCATTACCCTGGAAAGGATGTTCCTTAATATATTTCTCAGGAAAATCCATTTTGGTTTTGATTCTATAGGAAACAACTTAGTCGTTTGCGGCTCTGGTTGGAAGGATACAGATATGATCCATTGAGCATCGCTGAAACATGGAAACGTTTGGAGAAAGCCCGGTTTGGGACCTGTTGGTTGCCTGGTTCCAAGGAGATGGTTGGGTAAACCAGGTGGTGACTCTCGTGTCAACTGGCTTTGGACCTTGTATGGACTCTATGGACTGTTCTCGGTCATCTCCCTATGCTTGTCATTACCTCTTCTCTGTGTGTGTATCACAGGTGGAATAGTGACCCTGGGAGCACTGTCGTAATATGTGCCATTATCCCGGTAAGTCAGCGGAAGGGTGAGACCCTGTAATGTGCACCATCTTGGGGATAATTGTTGGGACTGTTCTGTTTACTATTGGGTGTTGTGGTTCAATAAAGTATTGCCACACTTTTACCCTAACCGTGCATTGTCTGAGTAGCGTTATGCCCATGTTTAACGGGAGAGTTGGCATTAGGCGGGATGATCCCTGGTCCATGTGGTTTCAGCTAGTGAACTTGGGCGCCCGCTGACACCCCGTTTCTCCACACTAAGTCAATAGAATTTCTTCCCAGTAATATTTTGGACCATTTTCCCTTATTGATAAAGTTACAGGTGGGGGACGGTAGCCTGAGGGGAAGGGCTTTATGGCACCTGCACCCATATTGGTTGCAGTCTTTTAAAGGCTCCATGTCGTATTTGATCTGGGAATTTTTTTAATTAAATGATGGGACAGCGGAGGACAATACGATATGGGATACAATGAAGGCCTATGTGCGGGGTATATGTATAAGGAAAATTAGCGAAAAAAAACTAAAACCAAAGAGAAATCTCAGGAATTGCAACAAGAGGTCATGTCACGGGAGGCGATTTAGGCCGGCGTCACACTGGCGACAGAATCGGACGACTGCAATACGATGAAATATCGCATTGCAGTCGGACCTATGTTAATCTATGGAGCAGCTTCCAGTATCAGATTTTTTGTGGTCCGTTTTAAACGTCCGAGTGCAATCGCAGCATGCTGCGATTGTCACCGATTGTGGGTCGACTATCGCCAATGCAACTCTATGGGAGCGATGAAAAATCGGATTACAAACGGATCGCATGTGTGACTTGCGATTAAATCGCACCGGTGTCCTTTAGAAAAGCCGGCAATTCATCCCTGGCTATACTGTAAAATCACACTGACAGCTTTAATAAAGAATAGAATCAATACATATACACACATAGAATACATATATATATATATATGTCATTGTGACATATATATATATATATATATATATATACATATATTTATAGTTCTTACACTTCTACATACTGTAATAGCCGCTAATTCAATTGCCGGTTTTTGTGAAATCACAGAAGCCGACATGAAATGATACATTGTTTACACACACTTAACCATGTAATTTCATGTATTTTGATATATGGTTATAACTTACAATTACATAAGTGTATGTGTGCAAAATTTCAGACATGTGGGGGTTAATTAAAGGTGTAAATTCTTTGAAAAAAAATGTGTGGGCTCCCGCTGTATTTTCTCCACCAGACAGACAAAGCCAGCAAGTGGGGGCAGATAATAATAGCCTAGGGAGGGTACATTTTTGTTGTGCCCCCCCTGGCTACTAACATCTGCCCCCAGACACCCCAGAAAAGGCAAATCTCTAATTATATTAGCCCTTTCTGGCACTTTGCCCGTCTATTCCCATTGCCCTGTAGCGGTGGCGAATGGGTTAATAAGGGGTTAAAGCCACCTTGCAATTGAAAGGTCATTTTAAGCCAGGTTAATAATTGAAAGCTGTCAATTAGACAACTATCAATTATTAATCATATTGTATGAAAGAAACATCAAACACACACACTTTAATAAAAAAGAAGTTTAATGAAATAATCACACAGTTTTTGACCATATTTTATTTTCCTGCTAAAACCATTTCCTGTAATAAAAATAAAATAAAAAAGCAAAATTATTCTTACCAATCCGATGCACAGTCAGGTCCCACGCCGTAATCCATCAGAAAGGGTTAACAGGTTACAGCTAGCAGGGAGCTAATGCTGCCTGCTAGCTGTAACACCCTGAATGAATAACTTCCTCTCCCAGCGAAAGGAGAGGAAGTGATTAATGAATGAAGCTTAATTGATTTATTGCCACTTTCACTTCAGTGACCTGACCTAAAGTGAAAGTGGGACGCAATCAATTAAGCTTCCCACAGTAATCACATCCTCTCCTGTCGCCGGGAGAGGAACTTATTCATTCAGGAGCTTTCAGCTGAGCATGCAGCATTACTTGCACTGCTTGGCTCAAAGCTAGTTAACCCTTTGTGAAGGATTACAGCGTGGGACGTGACAGATCGCCAGATAGGTAAGAATAATGTTGTTTTATTATTTTTTCTTTATTTTAGGAGATCAAGGGCTTCGCACGGATTAAGAGTAAAATAAAAGATGGTCAAAAAAATGTGTTTTTATTTCATTAAAATTATTTATTTTTAAAGTGTGTGTGTTTTTTTATTTACTTCAATAGGATTAATAATTGATAGTTGTCTAATTGACAGCTCTCAATTATTAACCTGGCTTAAAGTGACCTTTCAATTGCAAGGTGGCTTTAACCCCTTATTAACCCATTCGCCACCGCTACAGGGCAATGGGAATAGACGGGCAAAGTGCCAGAAAGGGCTAATCTAATTAGAGATTTGCCCTTTCTGGGGTGTCTGGGGGCAGATGTTAGTAGCCAGGGGGGGCACAAAAAAATGTATCCTCCCTAGGCTATTATTATCTTCCCCCACTCGCTGGCTTTGTCTGTCTGGTGGAGAAAATACAGCGGGAGCCCACACATTTTTTTTTCAACGAATTTACACCTTTAATTAACCCCTACATGTCTGAAATTTTGCACACATACACTTATGTAATTGTAAGTTAAAACCATATATCAAAATACATGAAATGACATGGTTAACTGTGTGTAAACAATCTATCATTTCATGTCGGGTCTGTACTTTCACAAAAGCCGGCTACTGAATTAGCGGCTATTACAGTGTGTAGAAGTGTATGAACTATAAATATATGTATATATATACATGTCACAATGACATGTATATATATATACAGGTCATTCTCAAAAAATTAGCATATAGTGCTAAATTTCATTATTTACCATAATGTAATGATTACAATTAAACTTTCATATATTTTAGATTTATTACACACCAACTGAAATTTGTCAGGTCTTTTATTGTTTTAATACTGATGATTTTGGCATACAACTCCTGATAACCCAAAAAACCTGTCTCAAAAAATTAACATATTTCAACCGTCCAATAAAATAAAAGTGTTTTTTCAAAACAAACAAAAAAACCATCAAATAATAATGTTCAGTTATGCACTCAATACTTGGTCGGGAATCCTTTGGCAGAAATGACTGCTTCAATGCGGCGTGGCATGGAGGCAATCAGCCTGTGACACTGCTGAGGTGTTATGGAGGCCCAGGATGCTTTGATAGCGGCCTTAAGCTCATCCAGAGTGTTGGGTCTTGCGTCTCTCAACTTTCTCTTCACAATATCCCACAGATTCTCTATGGGGTTCAGGTCAGGAGAGTTGGCAGGCCAATTGAGCACAGTAATACCATGGTCAGTAAACCATTTACCAGTGGTTTTGGCACTGTGAGCAGGTGCCAGGTCGTGCTGAAAAATGAAATCTTCATCTCCATAAAGCATTTCAGCCGATGGAAGCATGAAGTGCTCCAAAATCTCCTGATAGCTAGCTGCATTGACCCTGCCCTTGATGAAACACAATGGACCAACACCAGCAGCTGACATGGCACCCCACACCATCACTGACTGTGGGTACTTGACACTGGACTTCAGGCATTTTGGCATTTCCTTCTCCCCAGTCTTCCTCCAGACTCTGGCACCTTGATTTCCGAATGACATGCAAAATTTGCTTTCATCAGAAAAAAGTACTTGGGACCACTTAGCAACAGTCCAGTGCTGCTTCTCTGTAGCCCAGGTCAGGCGCTTCTGCCGCTGTTTATGGTTCAAAAGTGGCTTTACCTGGGGAATGCGGCACCTGTAGCCCATTTCCTGCACACGCCTGTGTACGGTGGCTCTGGATGTTTCCACACCAGACTCAGTCCACTGCTTCCTCAGGTCCCCAAGGTCTGGAATCGGTCCTTCTCCACAATCTTCCTCAGGGTCCGGTCACCTCTTCTCGTTGTACAGCGTTTTCTGCCACATTGTTTCCTTCCAACAGACTTCCCATTGAGGTGCCTTGATACAGCACTCTGGGAACAGCCTATTTGTTGAGAAATTTCTTTCTGGGTCTTACCCTCTTGCTTGAGGGTGTCAATGATGGCCTGCTTGACATCAGTCAGGTCGCTAGTCTTACCCATGATGGGGGTTTTGAGTAATGAACCAGGCAGGGAGTTTTTAAAAGCCTCAGGAATCTTTTGCATGTGTTTAGAGTTAATTAGTTGATTCAGAAGATTAGGGTAATAGGTCGTTTAGAGAACCTTTTCTTGATATGCTAATTTTTTGAGACAGGTTTTTTGGGTTATCAGGAGTTGTATGCCAAAATCATCAGTATTAAAACAATAAAAGACCTGACAAATTTCAGTTGGTGTGTAATGAATCTAAAATATATGAAAGTTTAATTGTAATCATTACATTATGGTAAATAATGAAATTTAGCACTATATGCTAATTTTTTGAGAATGACCTGTAATATATATATATATATATATATATGTGTTCTATGTGTATATATCTATTCTTTCTTTTGTGATTTAAATACTATTCTTTTGGATCCATTATATGTCAGTTTTGCAAGCCTGCGAGAAATTCTCGCAAGTCGGATGTAAATCGGATGTTACAAGGTACACACACATGCGACTAAATCGCATCTTTGAAGAAAAATCTGATGTCAGGCGGATGTGTGATGTTTACATTTTGGTCCGATAATCGACCGACTAAAACGGGCCGATTTTTTGTAGATCTGTGTGACTCCGGCCTTATATAAAAAATGTGTCTGATGATAACAGATTAGAGTGGGAAATAGGCAAAAAAAGTATGGCGGATGACCTACTAGCACTTTCCTCAAGAGGCATATGTTCATAAAGCAAAGCTATTTAATTGAAGAGGAGAGAGCAGGACATCTGTTGGCATCAATAATTAAGGCACAGGAGGGATCATCGCATATAGTTAGACTTTTATCGAGAGAGGGCAATATAGTTACTGACACCTCGGAAATTCTTACAGCCTTAAGTCAATACTATGAAGAAATATATAAAAACAAGATCTTCAGCAAGGGAGAAAAAAATAGCTACATACTTGGCAGGGTTAAAGCTCCCTAAACTGTCTCTAGAGGCTAGCGGATGTCTGGATCAACCATTGACTTAGGAAGAGATGGAGGAGGCATTTAGTAAACTCTAAAATGAAAAGGCCGCAGGTTCTGACAGGCTCCCTGGAGAATTTTATAAAGAATACAGGGAGATTTTAATTCCCAGATTGTTGGGGGTGTTGGAGGGAGCAACAATAGTTGAGAAATTGCCTGCTTCAATAAATGAAGGAATTATTATTCTATTGTTAAAGCCAGGAAAAAACCCTGAATGCCCGGATTCCTATAGACCAATATCTCTTCTCCCTGTTGAAGTAAAACTATTTAAAGTATGAGCCATGAAGATCAAACAGTTTTTATGCCACATAGATCCATGGCTATCAATAATAGACGCTTATATCTTAACATGCAATTATTAGTGTGGAAACGGGGCATAGAGCAATAATGTCTCTCGACGCTGCAAAGGCTTCCAACAATGTCAATTGGGATTATCTATGGGAAGTCATCAGTAATATGGGATTTGGCTTGAAAACTATAAATTGGGTCAAATTACTGTACCGTCACCAACAGCTAGGTTGAAGGTTAACGGAGATACAGTGGGGCCCCAAATGCTCACATATTGCACCATCACACAGAAACATTTCGGTTGTATTTACATGCGCTGAGTTCAGGACATTAAACGAGTGCGAATGACAATAACGAAGTCGTTCGAGGTTTGTTTCTCGGCCTGTTTAAACAGGCTTAGGAACAATGATGGGGACAGAACAATCACTAGTAGATCAATCTGTCCCCATACAGTATCATGTGCTGCTGAGAACAATGATTTTTGTTCTGTCATAAACAATTCAATCAATCGATGAATAGGCAACATTTTACTCATTTAGTATAACGCACTGTGAGGCAGTGAGGGGAATCACATATGAGGGCCGGTACGTGTCCCCCCAGCATGCGTATTGAGATATATTAAATCTGCTGGAGCGCATTGTGATTACAGCAAAACGTCTGTGATTACAAGGCATAGTAAAAGTGAGTAAAAAGTTCTAATATTCATGTATTCATGCTGAATAACAATCCAATGCAAGTCAATGGGAAAGCCGAATATTTTTCTGCTGCTGGACCCAACAAACAGGTCTGGGTGCATGAGAAAAAAGCTGAAATGGATGGGAAAGAGCTAAAACTAAATGGAACAGCATGGAGAAGATGCCTGCATGCCTTTGTACTCACATATGGTATCTGGGAATAATGTTGTCAGACTATTGCACCGGTTTTACTGATTTATAAGACCTACCAAGCCAAAGCTAAATTTTTTTAAAAGGGAAAAATGCTAACAAACATTTTTCCTTCATAATTACATGTATATAATACAAAATAAAAATAAAAATTCTGAAAAAAACCTTATTCCTCCCCTTTAGAATATGTTTACAGAGCGTTTTGGCTTTAGTTTTTTCTATTACATTTGTGAGGGCTCTCACCGCCATGTCATTATGAGGCCCTTGCTTCACATTTTCAGAGGGCCAGCAGGTGCCGTGAAGCCTGAGTTTGGGAAGGGCCCTCAGGTGGCCCTGTATTTTTCATTTTGGAGGGCTCTCACTCCTACATTTGTGAGGACCCTACCTCATTCAAAATTGTTCGCTAGATAGTGGAATACATATTCCCCAGCATTTTAAAATGCCAGCTAAAACATGTCCATTTGAATTTTGGGCTTCGCCCGCCACCCCACGTCCACCGTGATGTCATTATGCGGCCCTCACTTCACATTTTCAGATGGAAAGAAGGTGTGTGAAACCGGAGTTTTGTGAGCTCCACGGTTCATTTTGGCACTGGATCCTAATTGAACCACTGTCATAGCGGTTGAAGCCACTTGTAAGGTGAATCTAATACAGAAGTTTGGGAGCTGTATGATCAATGTCAGTAAATTAAATTCTACCAGACACCAAAAGCATTAAATTCTGAATACAGTGTATTTAAGAGAGGGCCTGTATTGTGCTCAGTCTGTCAGTCCTGAAACCTATGTCAGGAACATGTACAAGCCTCATTTTACTTGGAAGTAGCCTCATCAAGGGAAAGAGACAGGGGAGCCACTGACCAATCTGCACAAGCCTACGCACTTCTCCTGGAAACTGCCCAACCAGGCAGAATGTATCTTTTGCATAGTTTTGAGCAACAATGGAGTAATTACAGGATATGTCTCAGAGACTGACGAGGTCTGTGGAGTGTATAAGGCCTCTTTCACCATCAGTTTATTGCCATCAGTCACAATCTGTCGTTTTGTGAAAAAAAAACGGATCTGGCAATGATGGCAGGATCAATTTTTTCTCATAGACTTGTATTAGCGACGGATTGCGACCGATGGCCGTTCGTTTCATCCGTCATTCGACTGATCCGTCTGAAATTTTGTGTCCGGAGGCCGGACACGACGCACAATGCAACGTTTTTTGTCTCCGTTGGAAAGTCGGACAGCGACGGATCCGTCATCCGTTGTTTTTTATAATGGAAGCCTATGAGCGCCAGATCCGTCGTCATCTGTCAAATGATGGATTCCGGCGACGGATCTGGTTTTTTTAACAGAGCATGCTCCTGACAGGTTAAAAAAAAAAAAAAAAATAGATATGTACACATAAAATACATGTATATAGACGTACATGTAATTGAGACACACACACATACATACATATATATATATATATATACACTCCCTGACAGAAGTTATGTCGCTTATCCATGTTATGTAAATAAAAGCTTATTATAACCTGACGTTAAATTCATCCATTGGTTGTATAAATTATTCTTTTGAAAGCTTAAACCCTCCGAAATGTGGTTTAGGTTAAGAAAATAAATTGGCATCAGTGCAGAAATATTGATCATTTAATGGACACAGAATGGTCAGATTTTGGCAAGACAAAAGTTTTGTCGCCTGGTCATATAATGCACCCAATCCTAGTTTACATCCTCACCAGTGCTCAGTAAATGATTGGTTAATTAGTGGGTGTGTATAAAAAGAAACCCAGCACCCCAGACCTTCACTTGAACTGCAACTTGAACTCTGACAACATGCCAAAAATCCACCCTGCAACCAAAGCCTGGATTATCAAAAGTCTGAAGACCAGATCCACTGCAGAGGTGGCTGGCACCTTTAATGTGTCTCAGCATCAAGTACAAAGAATTAAAAAAAGATTTGAAGAGACTGGAGATGTGTTTGACAAGCCCAGGTCCGGCAGACCCGCAAGACAACTGCTCAGGAGTAACGTTTGTTGGTTAGAAAATCCAAAGCAAGCCCCTCTTCCACTGCAGCAGAGCTCCAAAAGGCCTGCTCACCTCAAGTCCCTGTGTCAACTAGAACAGTTTGTAGGATTCTGTCTCGAAATGGCTTCCATGGTCAAATCAGTGCCCAGAAGCCAGCACTAAACAAAAGGCAAATAAAAAACCGTGTGGCATTTGCAAAGTCCCACAGCCTGCTAAACAGATAGACGCTGGAAAAGTGTCTGAAGTTGGATTTCTCTGATGAATCTTCAGTAGAATTACACCATATCCACCACAAATACTGCAGGAGACCTACTGGAGCCCATATGGATCCAAAATACATCCAGAAAACAGTTAAATTTGGTGGTGGAAAGATCATGGTCTGGGGTTACATTCAGTATGGGGGTGTGGGAAGCATTTGCAAGGTGGAAGGCAATATCAATAGCCTAAAATATCAAGAAGTATTAGCTACCTCTTATATTCCAAATCATAAAAGGGGTCAAATTCTGCAGCAGGATGGTGCTCCATCTCATACATCCATCTCTACAACAAAGTTCCTCCAGGCAAAAAATATCAAGGTGCTCAAGGACTGGCCAGCCCAATTACCAGACATGAACATCACTGAGCATGTTTGAGGTAGGATGAAAGAGGAAGCTTGGAAAACAAAACCAAAGAATCTAGATGAACTGTGGGAGGCATGTAAGACTGCATTCTTTGCTATTCCTGATGACGTCATTAATAAATTGTATGAGTCACACAAAATATTAAATATGACTCTAATAGCACCACAACTTCATTCACCAATGTTATGCAACATATATTTGTATTTTAAGTTAATTATTTGTTTGAATATCACATTACTTTCTGTGGGCGACAAAACTTTTGTCTTGCCAAAATCTGATCATTCTGTGTCCATTAAATGATTAATATTTCTGCATTAATGCCAATTTACTTTCTTAACCTAAACCACATTTCGGAGGGTTTCAGCTTTCAAAAGTATAATTTATACAACCAATGGATGATTTTAATGTCAGGTTATAAGCTTTTATTTACATAACATGGATAAGCGACATAACTTCTGTCAGGGAGTGTTATATATATATATATATATATATACAGTATATATATATATATATATATATATATATATATATATATACTGTATATATATACAGTATATACACAGTACACACCTTCTCATTTGAAGATCTTTCTGTATTTTCATGACTATGAAAATTGGACATTCACACTGAAGGCATCAAAACTATGAATTAACACATAATAATATGTGGAATTATATACTTAACAAAAAAGTGTGTAACAACTGAAATTATGTCTTATATTCTAGGTTCTTCAAAGTAGCCTCCTTTTGCTTTGATGACTGCTTTGCACACTCTTGGCATTCTCTTGATGAGCTTCAAGAGGTAGTCACCGGAAATGGTCTTCCAACAATCTTGAAGGAGTTCCCAGAGATGCTTAGAATTTGTTGGCCCTTTTACTTCACATCAGTTTTTCACAATTTGCGACGGATCCGTCTATCCGTCAAAACAACGGATTGTGACTGACGGCAAAAAACTGATGTGTGAAAGAAGACTTACTCAGGTGACAGGCAGTGCTACAGAGCTCAGGTAAAGGCCTTAGTGTGGCAATGACCATGTTCCAATATGTGTAAGGCTGCGGCCTAAACAGAGCAAAAAGAAGTCCTCCAAACATAGTAATGCATAAAACATACATTTTATTGAAATATAAACTTAAAAATGTTAAAAAGAAGAGTTTTTGAGATGTATATTGGCCATACAGAAAAAAACAAGCTACACTGGGCTCAAAAAATGGATCAATAATATCAAAAGAATAATGAGTTTAGGTTACAAGGTGCACTTATAAAGCAGAAGTCAGCAATAACCCCTTAACTACCGCCGATACGCTTTTTAACGGCGATAATAAAGGGTACTTATACCACAGCGCCGTTAATTAATTAACGGCGCTGTGGAAAAAGCCTATAGCGCCCCCCAGAGAACATGAATCAGGTCGGTTTTTACCGACACCGATGTTGCGATCGCCGTTATTAACCCTATAACAGCGATCGCAACAAAAAAAAAAAAACAATGTGCCATGTCCCCCGGTGCCGGCGCCATGCTGCAAAACGGCGGGCGCATGAGTGGTGCGCCCGCCGCGAGGTGACGGGGGGGATGGGCGATTTTCTCTGGGGTCTCGGCTGCCTGGGGTAGCCGAGACCCCAGAGAACATAATAGGGGCCCCCCCAGTCACCACTCTTTTGCGATCGCCATATAGCGGAGATCGCAAAAGAGAAATCACAGCCGCGATCCCTGCCTGTAAATTTCTCTCCCCTCTGATGTGATCACACATCAGAGGGGAGAGAAATAGTGTCCCAGGACCCCCGATCTCCCCCCCCTGTACCTGCAGGGGTCCCGTTCCTCCGATCCTCCCCTCCGTGGTCCGATCCTCCCCTGGCCTTCATTCCTCACCCTGTCCTCCGTTCAGGCCGGCTTCTTCATCCAGTAAAAAAAAATGGCGGGCGCATGCGCAGTGCGCCCGCCGAATCTGCCTGGCGGCAAATTCAAAAAAATATTCATTCATTCTCTAAAAGTACATTTTGAACACTGTGATAAACTATCACAGTGATCAAAATAAAAAAAACAGTACATAACCCCCCGGCGATCGCCGTTATTAACCCTATAACAGCGATCGCAAAAAAAAAAAAAACAATGTGCCATGTCCCCCGGTGCCGGCGCCATGCTGCAAAACGGCGGGCGCATGAGTGGTGCGCCCGCCGCGAGGTGACGGGGGGGATGGGCGATTTTCTCTGGGGTCTCGGCTGCCTGGGGTAGCCGAGACCCCAGAGAACATAATAGGGGCCCCCCAGTCACCACTCTTTTGCGATCGCCATATAGCGGAGATCGCAAAAGAGAAATCACAGCCGCGATCCCTGCCTGTAAATTTCTCTCCCCTCTGATGTGATCACACATCAGAGGGGAGAGAAATAGTGTCCCAGGACCCCCTATCTCCCCCCCTGTACCTGCAGGGGTCCCGTTCCTCCGATCCTCCCCTCCGTGGTCCGATCCTCCCCCTGGCCTTCATTCCTCACCCTGTCCTCCGTTCAGGCCGGCTTCTTCATCCAGTAAAAAAAAAACTGCGGGCGCATGCGCAGTGCGCCCGCCGAATCTGCCTGGCGGCAAATTCAAAAAAATATTCATTCATTCTCTAAAAGTACATTTTGAACACTGTGATAAACTATCACAGTGATCAAAATAAAAAAAACAGTACATAACCCCCCATTTATCACCCCCTTAGTTAGGGACATATAATAAAAAATAGAAATTATATTTATTTTCATTTTTCCGTTAGGGTTAGGGTTATAATTAGGGTTAGGGTTATAATTAGGGTTAGGGTTAGCATTAGGGTTAGGGTTAGCATTAGGGTTAGGGTTATAATTAGGCTGGGTTCATACTGCGTTATTGCAGTCCGTTAGACGGACTGCGTTACACCGCGGTATAACGCGGTGTAATGCAGTCCGTTAACGCTGCCATTCACCGCCATTTGAGGGTGCATCGCGACGCATGCCGTAAAGTGGCATGGATTTGCGATGTGCCATCATTCAGTGACGGCGCCTCGGACGCGGGCTGCAGCGTCTGGGCTCCGTCACCGCTAGCGCAGATTAATCATCTGCTGATTCCTCTGCGCTAGTGGGTATAGCATAATGCGATCGCGTTATGCTATACTGTTACCAGCCCGTCAACGCTATGTGTTGAACGGGCTGGTAAAACGCAAAATTAACCTAGCCTTAGGGTTAGGGTTATAATTAGGGTTAGGGTTACAATTAGGGTTAGGGTTAAAATTAGGGTTAGGGTTACAATTAGAGTTAGGCTGGAGTCACACTGGCGACAGAATCGGACGACTGCAATACGATGAAATATCGCATTGCAGTCTGCCCTATGTTAATCTATGGAGCAGCTCCCAGTATCAGATTTTTTGTGGTCCGTTTTAAACGTCCGAGTGCAATCGCAGCATGCTGCGATTGTCACCGATTGTGGGTCGACTATCGCCAATGCAAGTCTATGGGAGCGATGAAAAATCGGATTACAAACGGACCGCATGTGTGACTTGCGATTAAATCGCATCGGTGTCCTTTAGAAAAGCCGGCAATTCATCCCGGCTATACTGTAAAATCACACTGACAGCTTTAATAAAGAATAGAAAGAATAGATATACACACATAGAATACATATATATATATATATATATATATATATATATATATTGTGAGACAGTGAGAGTATGTGTGTTGAATGGGGTGTACATTTCACCTAGATACTTTGCTGACTGGTATAAGGGAAATGTATGGCTTTGTAAACCTAGTGGTAGAGAAAGGTCACTACACCTTACATTCAGTACACACTTGCAGCTCAGGCCTGAAACCACTCAGCTGTTAATTAGGAGACCAGAAGTAGGTGTCTGCGAACACAGACAGAGAGCTCGCTTAGTCTGGACAAGGAGTCCAGGCACAAGAAGGAGTCTCCAGGAGTATGAGCTGTCTCAGTCTGGGTGCTCGATGTACCCCGGACACAGGAGTAGTCTCTGTGAGAATCCATGCGGATAGCTGCTGAATAGGAGGGGAGCTCTCTCAAGTCTGGACGTTGGATGTGCCTTCAGACACAAAGAGGAGACTCTGTGAAACTCCATGTTGGTAACTACTGAACATATGTGTTGTTTTGGGGACAGGCTGTTAGAGTCTGGACCGGATAGAGAGGGAAATCTATCTAAGTGTAGTAAGTGGCTGGACAAGCCCAGGGTTTATGTTTATGATTTGGTTTTGATTATGTTCTGTTTGCTGTGGACTTTAATAAAACTGGTTGCGGCCAGTTTTTACCAGAACTGCTGTCTGTGAATGAACTGTTTCCGTGCCACTCCGTCTACCCGGACGGCGATCCCAGAGCTATATACCCTGAAAAGCTTACAATTGGTGCTGGAATGTGCGTGCAGCACAGTGGCTTAGAGACAGCAATAAAGGAGAGAAGTCTGTTGGAGCAGTCTTAAAGAGACAGTAGCCTTAATAGAGTTTGCAAAAGAAAAAAAAAAAAAGTGTGTCTGCATAGCAAAGCTGAACTTGTTGTGGAAAAGACTGTGGAGTGTGCAGCAGCAAAGGAAAAGTCTGTTGGAGCAGTCTTAAAGAGACAGTGGCCCTAATAGAGTTTGCAGAGAAAAAAAAAGTGTCTGCACTGCAAAGCTGAATTTTCTGTGGAAAAGACTGTGGAGTGTGTATGTCTTGAGTGAAGACTGCCGTTGTTGAGACAGAGAAGTCTGACAGCATGGATGACAGCATGGAGGCGCTGTTTGAACAAATGGCGCAAGTTAATGTGCAACATAAGACTGCCGTGGTTGAGACAGATAAGTCCGGCAGTATGGAGGAGCTCGTTGAGTACCTGGTCCAGGCCCAGCGGAGCATGCAGCAGAGCATGGAGCGGCAGCGCCTGCAGCACCAGCAGCGCATGCAGCAGGCCCAGCAGCAATTCCTGAAGCAGCAACAGGAGAATAACCGGTTGTTTTTTGAGCAGGTTGCAGCACTACAAAAGACTTGCAGCGCATCGTCCCAAAGTAATGTTGCAAAGTCACCTGCATTGTCCGCTGTAAAGAAGGCGGTAAGACGGTCCCTGAAAAAGATGACACCTCGTGACGATGTGGAGGTATATCTCACTAGGTTTGAGGGACTGGCAGAGAAGGAGAATCTGCCCCTATCTGAATGGGCCATGATGGTCGCACCCTATCTGATTGGAGAACCCCAAAGGGCCTATGCTGACCTGAGCGAGCAGGACAGCCAAGACTATGCCAAGCTGAAAGCGGAGATTCTTACCCGGCTGGGTGTTACGGTGACAGCCCGTGCCAGGGGAGTTCATGACTGGAGATGCAGTTGGGAGTCTGCAGTCAGCAAACCTGATTATGGAGTTGAAAAGGTGATAGTGGACCGCTACACCCAAGCACGTCCTCCTGAGGTACAGCCAGAGGTCGGACAAGGAGACCACCAGGACGCCAATCGTCTGGTCAGCCTGATGGAGAGGGCCTTCGCCACCAAAGACTGCCTCCGTGACCAGCCGTCTGAGAGGTCGTCACTTCAGAGTTCCTGGACGCCGAACTCTCCCGGTAAGAGCGTTCCAGCTGTTGGGGTCGTGTGGGTGGGAGAGTGTGATGGACAGTGTTGGAGATGTCGTGAAATTGCAGCCAACTGTCCAATAGAGGGGGAGCCTATGTGTTGTGATGTTGGCGGATCCCTCTCTCCCTGCGCAGAGCCTGTGTGTGTGTCCACCTCAGCCGAAGAGACTGGACCACAGGGGTCCCCGGTGGTTGTAAATGACTGCCCAGCACAGGCCCTCTTGGACTCAGAGAGTCCAGTGACTTCCGTATGGGACAGCCTGATTGATAGGGACTTTATCCCTGATAAACACCTGAGTGTGGTGTGCGTCCATGGAGACACCAAAGTCTACCCAGAGACTGTCGTGGACTTGATCCCTAAACGCGGGGAGGTTTCATGTGAAGTGGGGGTAGTGAAGAACCTGGTGCCCCCCGTCATATTGGGTAATGACTTTCCCCGGTCTAAGGATCTCTGGGGGAAAAATGTTTCTGATGGACAGTGTGATGAAGCTCCTATTGAGGGTGCTCAGTCCCGAGGGGCGGAACACAATGCTAGTGGGCCATTAAACTTATGTGATAATGATGATGATGATGATAATGATAATGATGATGATGATCATGATAATGATGATGACCATGATAATGATGCTGATGCTGATAATAATAATGATGATGATCATGATAGTGATGATGATACTGATCATAATCATGATAATGATATTGATAATAATGATGACTGTGATAGTGATGAAATTCCTTTGCAGGTGATGTTGGGAGACGAGGATGGTGGTTCTCGGGAACCGAGTGTCCCTGACTTACCTGTGTCCTGTGACAATTTTGAGAGTGAGCAGTGGCGAGACCCCTCTCTTAAAACGGCACAGGAAAATATAAATGTTCTAAATGAGGTTTCCCAAGAGCCTGGCTCTGAGGAGAGGTTTCCTCATGTTGCCATAAACAATAACCTGTTGTATAGGGACACTGAAGTCCAGGGAGAGGTCGTGAGCCAGCTCCTAGTACCTGAGCTATATGGAAGTATAGTGCTGAGGTTGTCACATAGTCACATACTTGGGGGACCACCTGAGGGAAACCAGGGACCAGATGGTGAAGTTAATGTTGTGGATGACATGTTAACTAAGGTTCCAGATCAAGATGTGAATGAGAATGAATTGTATAACCCTGACAGTGAGCAGGATGTGAATGAAAATGAAGTGTATAACCCTGAAAGTGAGCAGGATGTGAATGAGAATGAATTGTATAACCCTGAAAGTGAGCCGGATGTGGCTGAGAAAAAGGGGTCAGACAGGGATAGTGGTAGTGATAGTGAATCATCTGATGACAATAAAGCAACCAGTGCAAATGAGGAAGGCATGGTAGCAGAGGAGGTTGAGAGTCCTGAGAAGAAAGCTGATGCTGACCTTACAGCCGGACAGAAGATGGCATCTGAAGATGTTTTACAGTTGGCCGGTTCCCTGGCGAAGACTAAGGTGAAAGGAGGAGAGCTGAGCTTTGAAGGCAGGACTCTGAGACCGAACACAGCACAAGTGGAGGCTGTTGGAAGTGGGAAGTTGTCGACGTGTGGTGTGGATCTGCATCATGCCAGGGACTCTGAGGGAGATGCTGCAGAGGTGGAAGGAGCCATAGAAGTGTGTTATGTTTCGGTAGCTGAGGAGTGCAGGTAAAAAAGGCAATACACCAGAGCAGTTGAAATCTATGAGATTGCAGTACCCTGACTAACCACCGCAACTAGAGGCAGCCGTGGAGCGTTCCTACGTTGGTCCTAGACGCCTCGTCACAGCCTGAGAAACTAACTACACCTAAAGATAGAAATAGGAAAGCTATCTGCCCCGGAGCAGAACCCCAAAGATAATAGAAAGCCCCCAAACATGTAATGGCGGTTAGACAAGAGGAAATACTGACACAGAAAGAAAATAGTATGAGCAAACGCTGGGGCCCAAACTATCTAAATAGAAAAGGATAGGAAGGGTACTTACTGCAATCCCAGAAAACCCTGAAAAGCACCAACTCTACTAATTTCAAAATCACCTGAGATCACACGACCTCTTCCACCTAAATTAGCTCTCTGGTGTAACAAAATCAAAACAGCAGCCACTGAAAAAACTGGAAAAAGCAAAAGTACAAAACTCAGTGGCTGAACAAACTGAGAGGGCAAAAGCCCCCCGGAGGGGACCCTGAAGGCCCCCACAGAAGTACAGGACAAAATGCAAAAATATAGCACAAACACAAAAGCAGAAAATGTCTTATCTGATAGCAGGAGATGCAGACACGATACAGCAGGCTACAAGGGAAACTGGAAAGAAGGATTCAGACCAGAACAATTGATCACCGGCAACCCTGATGGGAAAATGACTCCCTTATATAAGACCAGTCAATAACACCTGATTCCCAGTCCTCACAATCTTCACTAGTACCGCTTGTAACCACCAGAGGGAGCCTCTGCTCAGAACTCATCTCAAACCCATACACAACAGTACCCCCCCCTTGAGGAGGGGTCACAGAACCCTCATTTGAGCAACCAGGTCGGTCAGGATGAGTTCTATGATACGCACGGATAAGTCTCCTAGCATGGATGTCCGAAGCAAACACCCAAGAATTGTCTTCCTGACCATAACCTCTCCATTTAACCAAATACTGGAGTTTCCGTCTAGAAAAACGAGAATCCAATATTTTCTCAACCACATACTCCAGATTGCCCTCAACCAAAACAGGGTCAGGAGGCACAGCAGCAGGAACCACTGGCTCAACAAACCTCTTCAACAAGGACTTGTGGAACACGTTATGGATCTTAAATGTCCCTGGAAGAAGCAAACGAAAAGAAACAGGATTAATAATCTCCATGATCTTATAAGGTCCAATGAACCTAGGCTTAAATTTAGGAGATGCTACTCTCATAGGAATATTCCTTGAGGACAACCAGACCAAGTCCCCCACTTTAAACCAGGACCATCAGTCCTATGCCGGTTAGCAAACCGCTGGGCCTTCTCCTGAGAGAGGGACAACCTCTCCACTACCTGGTCCCAAATCTGTTGCATACGCTCCACAACAGAGTCAACACCTGGACAGACAGAAGCCTCCGTCTGTCCTGAAGAAAATCGAGGGTGAAACCCAGAATTACAGAAAAACGGAGACATCAAAGTGGCAGAGCTAGCCCTATTATTAAGAGCAAACTCAGCCAAAGGCAAAAAAGAGACCCAGTCATCCTGATCAGCAGACACAAAGCATCTTAGATAAGTCTCCAATGTCTGGTTTGTTCTCTCAGTTTGACCATTGGTCTGAGGATGAAATGCCGAGGAGAAAGACAATTGAACACCCAGTTTAGAACAGAAAGTCCTCCAAAATCTGGAAACAAACTGGACTCCTCTGTCAGACACAATGTTCTCAGGAATGCCGTGTAAACGAACCACGTGCTGAAGGAACAACGGCACCAATTCAGAGGAGGAAGGCAACTTAGGTAATGGCACAAGATGTATCATTTTGGAAAACCTATCACAAATTACCCAGATGGTGGTCATTCTCTGAGAAACAGGAAGATCGGAAATGAAATCCATAGAGATATGGGTCCATGGTCTCTTGGGCACAGGCAATGGCATCAACAAACCACTAGAGCGAGAGCAAGGCTTGGAGTGAGAGCAAGTCCCGCAGGACTGCACAAATTCCCTGACATCGCGAGACAAGGTAGGCCACCAAAAGGACCGACTAACCAAGTCTCTGGTACCAAAAATTCCGGGATGCCCAGCCAATGCGGAACAATGAATCTCAGACATCACACTCTTTTTCCATTGGTCCGGGACAAACAATTTTCCAACAGGGCAGCGCTCGGGCCTATCCTCCTGACACCCCTCCAGAGCAAGTCTCAAATTGGGTGAGATGGCGGAAAGAACTACACCCTCTTTCAAAATAACAGAAGGATCAGATAACTCAGGAGAGTCCGCAAGGAAACTCCTCGAGAGAGCATCCGCCTTAACATTCTTAGTGCCAGGAAGAAAGGAAACCACAAAATTAAAACGTGTGAAAAACAAGGCCCACCTGGCCTGTCTAGGATTGAGTCGCTTGGCAGATTCCAGATAGACCAGATTCTTATGGTCCGTAAGGACCACCACCTGATGTTTGGCTCCCTCCAGCCAATGTCTCCACTCTTCAAAAGCCCACTTCATGGCCAATAACTCCCGATTACCCACGTCATAATTACGTTCAGTAGGAGAAAATTTTCGAGAGAAAAAGGCACAAGGGTTACTTTTAGAGGTCTCTGGATCTTTTTGGGACAAAACGGCACCTGCCCCAATTTCAGAGGCATCAACCTCCACCTGAAATGGCAGAGAAACATCAGGCTGCCGTAGAACAGGAGCAGAAGTGAATCTCTGCTTAAGTTCCTGAAATGCAGAGACTGCCTCAGGAGGCCAATTCACCACATCAGAACCCTTTCTGGTCAAATCAGTTAATGGTTTAACAATAACCGAGAAATTACCAATAAATTTACGATAAAAATTGGCAAAACCCAAAAATCTCTGAAGAGCCTTTAATGAAGTAGGTTGGACCCAATCACAGATGGCCTGAACCTTGACCGGGTCCATTTCAATAACAGATGGGGACAAAATGAATCCCAGAAATGAGATCCTCTGTACGCCAAAAAGACACTTTGATCCCTTCACATACAGAGCATTCTCTCTCAAAATCTGGAATACAGTTCGAACATGTTTCACATGAGAGTCCCAGTCATTAGAAAAAATCAAGATATCATCCAAATAAACAATCAGAAATTTGTCCACAAAATCCTTGAAAATGTCATTCATGAAGGACTGGAAGACGGAAGGAGCATTAGTGAGCCCAAAGGGCATCACTAGGTACTCAAAATGCCCTTCAGGGGTATTGAATGCCGTCTTCCATTCATCCCCGTGCTTAATGCGAATAAGGTTATACGCCCCCTGAGGTCAAGCTTGGTAAACCAAGTAGCGTTTTTCACCCTGGAAAACAGGTCAGAAATCAAGGGTAACGGGTATTGATATTTCACAGTAATATTGTTCAAGAGACGATAATCAATACACGGCCTTAATGAACCATCTTTTTTGGCCACAAAGAAAAAACCGGCACCTAAGGGTGAAGAGGATGGTCTGATATGACCCTTCTCCAATGATTCCTTGATATAAGACCGCATAGTGTCATGTTCAGGTACAGACAAGTTAAAAAGGCGACCTTTAGGGAATTTACTACCCGGCACTAATTCAATAGCGCAGTCATAGCTCCTATGGGGAGGCAAGGATGCAGATTTACTTTCGCTAAACACATCAGAAAAATCAAACAAAAAGTCAGGAACATCCTGAGCCTGGAGGAAGGCAGAAAAAACAGGAGTGTTGGTATTAACACATTGGCAGCCCCAACTGGTTACAGACACAGATTTCCAATCCAAAACAGGATTATGAGACTGTAACCAAGGGAAACCCAGCACGATAATGTCATGCAGATTATATAGAACCAAAAATTTGCAGCACTCCTGGTGATCAGGTTCAACCCTCATTATCACCTGAGTAGAAAACTGGGGTTTATTCTCAGCCAAAGGGGTAGAATCGATCCCCAGTAGGGGAATAGACTTCTGTAGGGGTATCAAGGGAAACCCACAACGTTTAGCAAAATCATAATCCATCAGGTTAATAGCTGCTCCAGAATCAACGAAAGCCTGAGCAGAAAATGAGGACAGAGAGCATATCAGAGTGACCGTTAATAAAAACTTAGTCTGAACACTACCCAAGACAACTGAGCGTGCAAAACGTCTTCCCCGCTTAGGGCAGACTGAAATAGCATGAGAGGCATCACCACAGTAGAAACATAACCCATTGCGCTTTCGAAACTCATGACGCTGTGCCCCAGACACCACTCCATCACACTGCATGGGCTCAGAAGCTGGTTCACAAGGCAACACCATTCCACGCATACTTCTCCGCTCACGCAAACGTCTGTCAATTTGAATCGCTAATGACATAGAATCATTGAGACCAGAGGGGACAGGGAATCCCACCATAACATCCTTTACATTATCCGACAGACCCTTCCGTGTTGTGAATGGGTTTGAGATGAGTTCTGAGCAGAGGCTCCCTCTGGTGGTTACAAGCGGTGCTAGTGAAGATTGTGAGGACTGGGAATCAGGTGTTACTGACTGGTCTTATATAAGGGAGTCATTTTCCCATCAGGGTTGCCGGTTATCAATTGTTCTGGTCTGAATCCTTTATTCCAGTTTCCCTTGTGGCCTGCTGTGTCGTGTCTGCATCTCCTGCTTACAGATAAGACTTTTGCTTCTTTTATGTTTTTGCTATATTTTTGCATTTTGTCCTGCACTTCTTTGGGGGCCTTCAGGGTCCCCTCCGGGGCTTCTGCCCTCTCAGTTTAGTTCAGCCACTGAGTTTTGTTCTTTTGCTTTTTTCAGTTTTTTCAGTGGCTGCTGTTTTGATTTTGTTACACCAGAGAACTAATTTAGGTGGTAGAGGTCGTGTGATCTCAGGTGATTTTGAAATTAGTAGAGTTGGTGCTTTTCAGGGTTTTCTGGGATTGCAGTAAGTACCCTTCCTATCCTTTTCTATTTAGATAGTTTGGGCCCCAGCGTTTGCTCATACTATTTTCTTTCTGTGTCAGTATTTCCTCTTGTCTAACCGCCATTACATGTTTGGGGGTTTTCTATTATCTTTGGGGTTCTGCTCCGGGGCAGATAGCTTTCCTATTTCTATCTTTAGGTGTAGTTAGTTTCTCAGGCTGTGACGAGGCGTCTAGGACCAACGTAGGAACGCTCCATGGCTGCCTCTAGTTTTGGTGGTTAGTCAGAGGAAATACTGACACAGAAAGAAAATAGTATGAGCAAACGCTGGGGCCCAAACTATCTAAATAGAAAAGGATAGGAAGGGTACTTACTGCAATCCCAGAAAACCCTGAAAAGCACCAACTCTACTAATTTCAAAATCACCTGAGATCACACGACCACTACCACCTAAATTAGTTCTCTGGTGTAACAAAATCAAAACAGCAGCCACTGAAAAAACTGAAAAAAGCAAAAGAACAAAACTCAGTGGCTGAACAAAACTGAGAGGGCAGAAGCCCCCGGAGGGGACCCTGAAGGCCCCAAAGAAGTGCAGGACAAAATGCAAAAATATAGCAAAAACACAAAAGAAGCAAAAGTCTTATCTGTAAGCAGGAGATGCAGACACGACACAGCAGGCCACAAGGGAAACTGGAATAAAGGATTCAGACCAGAACAATTGATCACCGGCAACCCTGATGGGAAAATGACTCCCTTATATAAGACCAGTCAGTAACACCTGATTCCCAGTCCTCACAATCTTCACTAGCACCGCTTGTAACCACCAGAGGGAGCCTCTGCTCAGAACTCATCTCAAACCATTCACAACACTTCCGGAAAAGGGCCGCCAAAGCGTCGTCATTCCATTTGGTCAGGACTGCCCACCTACGGAATCTCTGACAGTATAACTCAGCGTCATCAAGCCCCTGATTTAATGCCAACAAGGCTTTTTCAGCTTGATCCGTGACATTAGGCTCATCGTACAATAACGCCAAAGCCTGAAAAAATGCATCAACATCACTCAAAACAGGATCCCCAGGTATCAGGGAAAAAGCCCAATCCTGAGGATCGCCGCGCAGGAGAGAGATGATAATTTGAACCTGCTGCGCTGCGTTTCCTGAGGACTTAGATTTTAAGGCAAAAAACAATTTACAATTATTTTTGAAATTCTGAAACTTAGCTCGATCCCCTAAAAACAAATCTGGCATGGGGATCCTAGGTTCCACAACAGGCAACCTAGCAAGATATGCAGCAATACTCTGAACCTCAGTGGCAAGCTGATCCACACGGCCAGACAACTGTGCAAACTCCATTGGGAGAAAAGATCCTCCCCAGCACCCAGAGATACAGAGGGAAAAAAAAAAAAAATGCAACAAACAGAAAAATATCTCTGACAACTCTGACAACCTTTTTTCTTTCACAATATTTTTTCCCTTCTGTGAGTACCATACAATTTTCAATTTTTTGGCCGGTGATACTGTTATGTTTCGGTAGCTGAGGAGTGCAGGTAAAAAAGGCAATACACCAGAGCAGTTGGAATCTATGAGATTGCAGTACCCTGACTAACCACCGCAACTAGAGGCAGCCGTGGAGCGTTCCTACGTTGGTCCTAGACGCCTCGTCACAGCCTGAGAAACTAACTACACCTAAAGATAGAAATAGGAAAGCTATCTGCCCCGGAGCAGAACCCCAAAGATAATAGAAAGCCCCCAAACATGTAATGGCGGTTAGACAAGAGGAAATACTGACACAGAAAGAAAATAGTATGAGCAAACGCTGGGGCCCAAACTATCTAAATAGAAAAGGATAGGAAGGGTACTTACTGCAATCCCAGAAAACCCTGAAAAGCACCAACTCTACTAATTTCAAAATCACCTGAGATCACACGACCTCTTCCACCTAAATTAGCTCTCTGGTGTAACAAAATCAAAACAGCAGCCACTGAAAAAACTGGAAAAAGCAAAAGTACAAAACTCAGTGGCTGAACAAACTGAGAGGGCAAAAGCCCCCCGGAGGGGACCCTGAAGGCCCCCACAGAAGTACAGGACAAAATGCAAAAATATAGCACAAACACAAAAGCAGAAAATGTCTTATCTGATAGCAGGAGATGCAGACACGATACAGCAGGCTACAAGGGAAACTGGAAAGAAGGATTCAGACCAGAACAATTGATCACCGGCAACCCTGATGGGAAAATGACTCCCTTATATAAGACCAGTCAGTAACACCTGATTCCCAGTCCTCACAATCTTCACTAGTACCGCTTGTAACCACCAGAGGGAGCCTCTGCTCAGAACTCATCTCAAACCCATACACAACAGAAGTGGTAGTCACCAAGCCAGATGCCTCATCAGAAGCTGAGGTCTCAAGTGAAGCTGTGAGGAACAAGACTGAAGATATGGGGACTGACTCTGTCCAGGATTCTGTTTCTGCCGAAGACAGCGGCGTGGACGGGTTACGGTTCGGATCAGTAGCTGCAACTCGTGAAGCTCAGGCTGGAAGTTCGGCGCCCGGAGCCCCAGCGGTGTTCCCGAGTGACACCAAGGATCTGGATAAATCACAAGATGAGATTTTGAGACATCAGGCTGGCATTGGTGAGCTCAAGCGCACTTTCATGGAGTCTACATCGGAGCCACGTCCCAACAAATGGGAAAAGCGATGTGTCACTCCGTTGCCGCTGCAGACACACGGAGCTCAATGGGATGCAGAACGTGGTGGAAGAGAAGAATCCAGCGGGTTCTGAGTATACAGATGCAGCTATCAAGGAGAACTTGAAAGCCGGAATAAATGGAAATATTGGAGACCATAATGATGTGACTGAAGAGGTAGAATGTAAGACTGACGGTAGGGCTTCTGAGCATGTTCTACCAGAAGAGCCTGAAGAAGGGGCCGAAGACATAAAAGACGTCCAACAGGTACCAGATGAATTGATGACTTCTCAGAAAAAACTTCAAACTGTGATGAAGGAGTGTGATGAAAGCCATGAGCATCTTCATGAGAAGGTCAATGAAGTAAAAGGAAGGATACAGGGAATCTCTTCGTTGCAAGAGCAAATGCTGCTCAATAAGTCTAAGGCTCTATATAAGAATGCTGTTGTCACGGTAGAACATTACAATTCAGCTGGAGACTTAGCAGATGATTTATGTGTACTGCAAAAGAAAAACGATCAGCTCCTTCTACAGTCCCAATCATTTGAACAGTGTAGCTTAAAATGGTCAGAGACCATGGCAGAGGAGCTTAAGGTCTGTGAAATAGACTTTATGAGTCAACCGATATTCAAGAAAATAGATGTGCTAAAGAGGGTTCAAGGGGAACTAGAGAAAAGTGAAAAAACCCCCATACCTTCTGTGATAGTTGGTGACACATGGTCAGTGCACCAAGGACAGGAGGTACGTGAGTTTCTGAGGAAGAGTCAGCAGAAGTGTTTCTGATGTGCCGGGTCGTACTTCTCTGGCCAGGCACTATATCGAAACTGAGCCCGGCCCTAAGGTCAAGATGAAATCGTGCAGGATACCCGAGGCCCGCAGAGAGCATAGGCCTGGGAGGGTACAGGGTACTGCGGATGCTTCAGATGAAGAGAAAGCTGATGTTGGCTATGGCTCAGGTGAAGATACAGATGACAGTAGTGAAGATGAAGCTGATGAGGGCCATGACTGGTCCAGAGTTCACTGTCTCTTTTGGATTGTTGACCAGCCCTCCGGTCTGGATGACCAGCCCTCCGGTCTGGAGAAGAGGGGGGGGATATGTGAGACAGTGAGAGTATGTGTGGTAAATGGGGTGTACATTTCACCTAGATACTTTGCTGATTGGTATAAGGGAAATGTATGGCTTTGTAAACCTAGTGGTAGAGAAAGGTCACTACACTTACATTCAGTACACACTTGCAGCTCAGGCCTGAAACCACTCAGCTGTTAATTAGGAGACCAGAAGTAGGTGTCTGCGAACACAGACAGAGAGCTCGCTTAGTCTGGACAAGGAGTCCAGGCACAAGAAGGAGTCTCCAGGAGTATGAGCTGTCTCAGTCTGGGTGCTCGATGTACCCCGGGGCACAGAGTAGTCTCTGTGAGAATCCATGCGGATAGCTGCTGAATAGGAGGGGAGCTCTCTCAAGTCTGGACGTTGGATGTGCCTTCAGACACAAAGAGGAGACTCTGTGAAACTCCATGTTGGTAACTACTGAACATATGTGTTGTTTTGGGGACAGGCTGTTAGAGTCTGGACCCGGATAGAGAGGGAAATCTATCTAAGTGTAGTAAGTGGCTGGACAAGCCCAGGGTTTATGTTTATGATTTGGTTTTGATATGTTTGTTGCTGTGGACTTTAATAAAACTGGTTGCGGCCAGTTTTTACCAGAACTGCTGTCTGTGAATGAACTGTTTCCGTGCCACTCCGTCTACCCGGACGGCGATCCCAGAGCTATATATCCCTGAAAAGCTTACAATATTATATATGTCATTGTGACATATATATAAAACATATTTTATAGTCTTACACTTCTACA
>JARQOD010000001.1:538974392-539060680 GCA_033576555.1 Oophaga sylvatica
AAAAAGGCAATACACCAGAGCAGTTGAAATCTATGAGATTGCAGTACCCTGACTAACCACCGCAACTAGAGGCAGCCGTGGAGCGTTCCTACGTTGGTCCTAGACGTCCTCGTCACAGCCTGAGAAACTAACTACACCTAAAGATAGAAATAGGAAAGCTATCTGCCCCGGAGCAGAACCCCAAAGATAATAGAAAGCCCCCAAACATGTAATGGCGGTTAGACAAGAGGAAATACTGACACAGAAAGAAAATAGTATGAGCAAACGCTGGGGCCCAAACTATCTAAATAGAAAAGGATAGGAAGGGTACTTACTGCAATCCCAGAAAACCCTGAAAAGCACCAACTCTACTAATTTCAAAATCACCTGAGATCACACGACCTCTTCCACCTAAATTAGCTCTCTGGTGTAACAAAATCAAAACAGCAGCCACTGAAAAAACTGGAAAAAGCAAAAGTACAAAACTCAGTGGCTGAACAAACTGAGAGGGCAAAAGCCCCCCGGAGGGGACCCTGAAGGCCCCCACAGAAGTACAGGACAAAATGCAAAAATATAGCACAAACACAAAAGCAGAAAATGTCTTATCTGATAGCAGGAGATGCAGACACGATACAGCAGGCTACAAGGGAAACTGGAAAGAAGGATTCAGACCAGAACAATTGATCACCGGCAACCCTGATGGGAAAATGACTCCCTTATATAAGACCAGTCAATAACACCTGATTCCCAGTCCTCACAATCTTCACTAGTACCGCTTGTAACCACCAGAGGGAGCCTCTGCTCAGAACTCATCTCAAACCCATACACAACAGTACCCCCCCTTGAGGAGGGGTCACAGAACCCTCATTTGAGCAACCAGGTCGGTCAGGATGAGTTCTATGATACGCACGGATAAGTCTCCTAGCATGGATGTCCGAAGCAAACACCCAAGAATTGTCTTCCTGACCATAACCTCTCCATTTAACCAAATACTGGAGTTTCCGTCTAGAAAAACGAGAATCCAATATTTTCTCAACCACATACTCCAGATTGCCCTCAACCAAAACAGGGTCAGGAGGCACAGCAGCAGGAACCACTGGCTCAACAAACCTCTTCAACAAGGACTTGTGGAACACGTTATGGATCTTAAATGTCCCTGGAAGAAGCAAACGAAAAGAAACAGGATTAATAATCTCCATGATCTTATAAGGTCCAATGAACCTAGGCTTAAATTTAGGAGATGCTACTCTCATAGGAATATTCCTTGAGGACAACCAGACCAAGTCCCCCACTTTAAACCGAACCATCAGTCCTATGCCGGTTAGCAAACCGCTGGGCCTTCTCCTGAGAGAGGGACAACCTCTCCACTACCTGGTCCCAAATCTGTTGCATACGCTCCACAACAGAGTCAACACCTGGACAGACAGAAGCCTCCGTCTGTCCTGAAGAAAATCGAGGGTGAAACCCAGAATTACAGAAAAACGGAGACATCAAAGTGGCAGAGCTAGCCCTATTATTAAGAGCAAACTCAGCCAAAGGCAAAAAAGAGACCCAGTCATCCTGATCAGCAGACACAAAGCATCTTAGATAAGTCTCCAATGTCTGGTTTGTTCTCTCAGTTTGACCATTGGTCTGAGGATGAAATGCCGAGGAGAAAGACAATTGAACACCCAGTTTAGAACAGAAAGTCCTCCAAAATCTGGAAACAAACTGGACTCCTCTGTCAGACACAATGTTCTCAGGAATGCCGTGTAAACGAACCACGTGCTGAAGGAACAACGGCACCAATTCAGAGGAGGAAGGCAACTTAGGTAATGGCACAAGATGTATCATTTTGGAAAACCTATCACAAATTACCCAGATGGTGGTCATTCTCTGAGAAACAGGAAGATCGGAAATGAAATCCATAGAGATATGGGTCCATGGTCTCTTGGGCACAGGCAATGGCATCAACAAACCACTAGAGCGAGAGCAAGGCTTGGAGTGAGAGCAAGTCCCGCAGGACTGCACAAATTCCCTGACATCGCGAGACAAGGTAGGCCACCAAAAGGACCGACTAACCAAGTCTCTGGTACCAAAAATTCCGGGATGCCCAGCCAATGCGGAACAATGAATCTCAGACATCACACTCTTTTTCCATTGGTCCGGGACAAACAATTTTCCAACAGGGCAGCGCTCGGGCCTATCCTCCTGACACCCCTCCAGAGCAAGTCTCAAATTGGGTGAGATGGCGGAAAGAACTACACCCTCTTTCAAAATAACAGAAGGATCAGATAACTCAGGAGAGTCCGCAAGGAAACTCCTCGAGAGAGCATCCGCCTTAACATTCTTAGTGCCAGGAAGAAAGGAAACCACAAAATTAAAACGTGTGAAAAACAAGGCCCACCTGGCCTGTCTAGGATTGAGTCGCTTGGCAGATTCCAGATAGACCAGATTCTTATGGTCCGTAAGGACCACCACCTGATGTTTGGCTCCCTCCAGCCAATGTCTCCACTCTTCAAAAGCCCACTTCATGGCCAATAACTCCCGATTACCCACGTCATAATTACGTTCAGTAGGAGAAAATTTTCGAGAGAAAAAGGCACAAGGGTTACTTTTAGAGGTCTCTGGATCTTTTTGGGACAAAACGGCACCTGCCCCAATTTCAGAGGCATCAACCTCCACCTGAAATGGCAGAGAAACATCAGGCTGCCGTAGAACAGGAGCAGAAGTGAATCTCTGCTTAAGTTCCTGAAATGCAGAGACTGCCTCAGGAGGCCAATTCACCACATCAGAACCCTTTCTGGTCAAATCAGTTAATGGTTTAACAATAACCGAGAAATTACCAATAAATTTACGATAAAAATTGGCAAAACCCAAAAATCTCTGAAGAGCCTTTAATGAAGTAGGTTGGACCCAATCACAGATGGCCTGAACCTTGACCGGGTCCATTTCAATAACAGATGGGGACAAAATGAATCCCAGAAATGAGATCCTCTGTACGCCAAAAAGACACTTTGATCCCTTCACATACAGAGCATTCTCTCTCAAAATCTGGAATACAGTTCGAACATGTTTCACATGAGAGTCCCAGTCATTAGAAAAAATCAAGATATCATCCAAATAAACAATCAGAAATTTGTCCACAAAATCCTTGAAAATGTCATTCATGAAGGACTGGAAGACGGAAGGAGCATTAGTGAGCCCAAAGGGCATCACTAGGTACTCAAAATGCCCTTCAGGGGTATTGAATGCCGTCTTCCATTCATCCCCGTGCTTAATGCGAATAAGGTTATACGCCCCCCTGAGGTCAAGCTTGGTAAACCAAGTAGCGTTTTTCACCCTGGAAAACAGGTCAGAAATCAAGGGTAACGGGTATTGATATTTCACAGTAATATTGTTCAAGAGACGATAATCAATACACGGCCTTAATGAACCATCTTTTTTGGCCACAAAGAAAAAACCGGCACCTAAGGGTGAAGAGGATGGTCTGATATGACCCTTCTCCAATGATTCCTTGATATAAGACCGCATAGTGTCATGTTCAGGTACAGACAAGTTAAAAAGGCGACCTTTAGGGAATTTACTACCCGGCACTAATTCAATAGCGCAGTCATAGCTCCTATGGGGAGGCAAGGATGCAGATTTACTTTCGCTAAACACATCAGAAAAATCAAACAAAAAGTCAGGAACATCCTGAGCCTGGAGGAAGGCAGAAAAAACAGGAGTGTTGGTATTAACACATTGGCAGCCCCAACTGGTTACAGACACAGATTTCCAATCCAAAACAGGATTATGAGACTGTAACCAAGGGAAACCCAGCACGATAATGTCATGCAGATTATATAGAACCAAAAATTTGCAGCACTCCTGGTGATCAGGTTCAACCCTCATTATCACCTGAGTAGAAAACTGGGGTTTATTCTCAGCCAAAGGGTAGAATCGATCCCCAGTAGGGGAATAGACTTCTGTAGGGTATCAAGGGAAACCCACAACGTTTAGCAAAATCATAATCCATCAGGTTAATAGCTGCTCCAGAATCAACGAAAGCCTGAGCAGAAAATGAGGACAGAGAGCATATCAGAGTGACCGTTAATAAAAACTTAGTCTGAACACTACCCAAGACAACTGAGCGTGCAAAACGTCTTCCCCGCTTAGGGCAGACTGAAATAGCATGAGAGGCATCACCACAGTAGAAACATAACCCATTGCGCTTTCGAAACTCATGACGCTGTGCCCCAGACACCACTCCATCACACTGCATGGGCTCAGAAGCTGGTTCACAAGGCAACACCATTCCACGCATACTTCTCCGCTCACGCAAACGTCTGTCAATTTGAATCGCTAATGACATAGAATCATTGAGACCAGAGGGGACAGGGAATCCCACCATAACATCCTTTACATTATCCGACAGACCCTTCCGTGTTGTGAATGGGTTTGAGATGAGTTCTGAGCAGAGGCTCCCTCTGGTGGTTACAAGCGGTGCTAGTGAAGATTGTGAGGACTGGGAATCAGGTGTTACTGACTGGTCTTATATAAGGGAGTCATTTTCCCATCAGGGTTGCCGGTTATCAATTGTTCTGGTCTGAATCCTTTATTCCAGTTTCCCTTGTGGCCTGCTGTGTCGTGTCTGCATCTCCTGCTTACAGATAAGACTTTTGCTTCTTTTATGTTTTTGCTATATTTTTGCATTTTGTCCTGCACTTCTTTGGGGGCCTTCAGGGTCCCCTCCGGGGGCTTCTGCCCTCTCAGTTTAGTTCAGCCACTGAGTTTTGTTCTTTTGCTTTTTTCAGTTTTTTCAGTGGCTGCTGTTTTGATTTTGTTACACCAGAGAACTAATTTAGGTGGTAGAGGTCGTGTGATCTCAGGTGATTTTGAAATTAGTAGAGTTGGTGCTTTTCAGGGTTTTCTGGATTGCAGTAAGTACCCTTCCTATCCTTTTCTATTTAGATAGTTTGGGCCCCAGCGTTTGCTCATACTATTTTCTTTCTGTGTCAGTATTTCCTCTTGTCTAACCGCCATTACATGTTTGGGGGTTTTCTATTATCTTTGGGGTTCTGCTCCGGGGCAGATAGCTTTCCTATTTCTATCTTTAGGTGTAGTTAGTTTCTCAGGCTGTGACGAGGCGTCTAGGACCAACGTAGGAACGCTCCATGGCTGCCTCTAGTTTTGGTGGTTAGTCAGAGGAAATACTGACACAGAAAGAAAATAGTATGAGCAAACGCTGGGGCCCAAACTATCTAAATAGAAAAGGATAGGAAGGGTACTTACTGCAATCCCAGAAAACCCTGAAAAGCACCAACTCTACTAATTTCAAAATCACCTGAGATCACACGACCACTACCACCTAAATTAGTTCTCTGGTGTAACAAAATCAAAACAGCAGCCACTGAAAAAACTGAAAAAAGCAAAAGAACAAAACTCAGTGGCTGAACAAAACTGAGAGGGCAGAAGCCCCCGGAGGGGACCCTGAAGGCCCCCAAAGAAGTGCAGGACAAAATGCAAAAATATAGCAAAAACACAAAAGAAGCAAAAGTCTTATCTGTAAGCAGGAGATGCAGACACGACACAGCAGGCCACAAGGGAAACTGGAATAAAGGATTCAGACCAGAACAATTGATCACCGGCAACCCTGATGGGAAAATGACTCCCTTATATAAGACCAGTCAGTAACACCTGATTCCCAGTCCTCACAATCTTCACTAGCACCGCTTGTAACCACCAGAGGGAGCCTCTGCTCAGAACTCATCTCAAACCATTCACAACACTTCCGGAAAAGGGCCGCCAAAGCGTCGTCATTCCATTTGGTCAGGACTGCCCACCTACGGAATCTCTGACAGTATAACTCAGCGTCATCAAGCCCCTGATTTAATGCCAACAAGGCTTTTTCAGCTTGATCCGTGACATTAGGCTCATCGTACAATAACGCCAAAGCCTGAAAAAATGCATCAACATCACTCAAAACAGGATCCCCAGGTATCAGGGAAAAAGCCCAATCCTGAGGATCGCCGCGCAGGAGAGAGATGATAATTTGAACCTGCTGCGCTGCGTTTCCTGAGGACTTAGATTTTAAGGCAAAAAACAATTTACAATTATTTTTGAAATTCTGAAACTTAGCTCGATCCCCTAAAAACAAATCTGGCATGGGGATCCTAGGTTCCACAACAGGCAACCTAGCAAGATATGCAGCAATACTCTGAACCTCAGTGGCAAGCTGATCCACACGGCCAGACAACTGTGCAAACTCCATTGGGAGAAAAGATCCTCCCCAGCACCCAGAGATACAGAGGGAAAAAAAAAAAAAATGCAACAAACAGAAAAATATCTCTGACAACTCTGACAACCTTTTTTCTTTCACAATATTTTTTCCCTTCTGTGAGTACCATACAATTTTCAATTTTTTGGCCGGTGATACTGTTATGTTTCGGTAGCTGAGGAGTGCAGGTAAAAAAGGCAATACACCAGAGCAGTTGGAATCTATGAGATTGCAGTACCCTGACTAACCACCGCAACTAGAGGCAGCCGTGGAGCGTTCCTACGTTGGTCCTAGACGCCTCGTCACAGCCTGAGAAACTAACTACACCTAAAGATAGAAATAGGAAAGCTATCTGCCCCGGAGCAGAACCCCAAAGATAATAGAAAGCCCCCAAACATGTAATGGCGGTTAGACAAGAGGAAATACTGACACAGAAAGAAAATAGTATGAGCAAACGCTGGGGCCCAAACTATCTAAATAGAAAAGGATAGGAAGGGTACTTACTGCAATCCCAGAAAACCCTGAAAAGCACCAACTCTACTAATTTCAAAATCACCTGAGATCACACGACCTCTTCCACCTAAATTAGCTCTCTGGTGTAACAAAATCAAAACAGCAGCCACTGAAAAAACTGGAAAAAGCAAAAGTACAAAACTCAGTGGCTGAACAAACTGAGAGGGCAAAAGCCCCCCGGAGGGGACCCTGAAGGCCCCCACAGAAGTACAGGACAAAATGCAAAAATATAGCACAAACACAAAAGCAGAAAATGTCTTATCTGATAGCAGGAGATGCAGACACGATACAGCAGGCTACAAGGGAAACTGGAAAGAAGGATTCAGACCAGAACAATTGATCACCGGCAACCCTGATGGGAAAATGACTCCCTTATATAAGACCAGTCAGTAACACCTGATTCCCAGTCCTCACAATCTTCACTAGTACCGCTTGTAACCACCAGAGGGAGCCTCTGCTCAGAACTCATCTCAAACCCATACACAACAGAAGTGGTAGTCACCAAGCCAGATGCCTCATCAGAAGCTGAGGTCTCAAGTGAAGCTGTGAGGAACAAGACTGAAGATATGGGGACTGACTCTGTCCAGGATTCTGTTTCTGCCGAAGACAGCGGCGTGGACGGGTTACGGTTCGGATCAGTAGCTGCAACTCGTGAAGCTCAGGCTGGAAGTTCGGCGCCCGGAGCCCCAGCGGTGTTCCCGAGTGACACCAAGGATCTGGATAAATCACAAGATGAGATTTTGAGACATCAGGCTGGCATTGGTGAGCTCAAGCGCACTTTCATGGAGTCTACATCGGAGCCACGTCCCAACAAATGGGAAAAGCGATGTGTCACTCCGTTGCCGCTGCAGACACACGGGAGCTCAGATGGGATGCAGAACGTGGTGGAAGAGAAGAATCCAGCGGGTTCTGAGTATACAGATGCAGCTATCAAGGAGAACTTGAAAGCCGGAATAAATGGAAATATTGGAGACCATAATGATGTGACTGAAGAGGTAGAATGTAAGACTGACGGTAGGGCTTCTGAGCATGTTCTACCAGAAGAGCCTGAAGAAGGGGCCGAAGACATAAAAGACGTCCAACAGGTACCAGATGAATTGATGACTTCTCAGAAAAAACTTCAAACTGTGATGAAGGAGTGTGATGAAAGCCATGAGCATCTTCATGAGAAGGTCAATGAAGTAAAAGGAAGGATACAGGGAATCTCTTCGTTGCAAGAGCAAATGCTGCTCAATAAGTCTAAGGCTCTATATAAGAATGCTGTTGTCACGGTAGAACATTACAATTCAGCTGGAGACTTAGCAGATGATTTATGTGTACTGCAAAAGAAAAACGATCAGCTCCTTCTACAGTCCCAATCATTTGAACAGTGTAGCTTAAAATGGTCAGAGACCATGGCAGAGGAGCTTAAGGTCTGTGAAATAGACTTTATGAGTCAACCGATATTCAAGAAAATAGATGTGCTAAAGAGGGTTCAAGGGGAACTAGAGAAAAGTGAAAAAACCCCCATACCTTCTGTGATAGTTGGTGACACATGGTCAGTGCACCAAGGACAGGAGGTACGTGAGTTTCTGAGGAAGAGTCAGCAGAAGTGTTCTGATGTGCCGGGTCGTACTTCTCTGGCCAGGCACTATATCGAAACTGAGCCCGGCCCTAAGGTCAAGATGAAATGTGCAGGATACCCGAGGCCCGCAGAGAGCATAGGCCTGGGAGGGTACAGGGTACTGCGGATGCTTCAGATGAAGAGAAAGCTGATGTTGGCTATGGCTCAGGTGAAGATACAGATGACAGTAGTGAAGATGAAGCTGATGAGGGCCATGACTGGTCCAGAGTTCACTGTCTCTTTTGGATTGTTGACCAGCCCTCCGGTCTGGATGACCAGCCCTCCGGTCTGGAGAAGAGGGGGGGGATATGTGAGACAGTGAGAGTATGTGTGGTAAATGGGGTGTACATTTCACCTAGATACTTTGCTGATTGGTATAAGGGAAATGTATGGCTTTGTAAACCTAGTGGTAGAGAAAGGTCACTACACCTTACATTCAGTACACACTTGCAGCTCAGGCCTGAAACCACTCAGCTGTTAATTAGGAGACCAGAAGTAGGTGTCTGCGAACACAGACAGAGAGCTCGCTTAGTCTGGACAAGGAGTCCAGGCACAAGAAGGAGTCTCCAGGAGTATGAGCTGTCTCAGTCTGGGTGCTCGATGTACCCCGGACACAGGAGTAGTCTCTGTGAGAATCCATGCGGATAGCTGCTGAATAGGGGGGAGCTCTCTCAAGTCTGGACGTTGGATGTGCCTTCAGACACAAAGAGGAGACTCTGTGAAACTCCATGTTGGTAACTACTGAACATATGTGTTGTTTTGGGGACAGGCTGTTAGAGTCTGGACCCGGATAGAGAGGGAAATCTATCTAAGTGTAGTAAGTGGCTGGACAAGCCCAGGGTTTATGTTTATGATTTGGTTTTGATTATGTTCTGTTTGCTGTGGACTTTAATAAAACTGGTTGCGGCCAGTTTTTACCAGAACTGCTGTCTGTGAATGAACTGTTTCCGTGCCACTCCGTCTACCCGGACGGCGATCCCAGAGCTATATATCCCCTGAAAAGCTTACAATATATATATATGTCATTGTGACATATATATATACATATATTTATAGTTCTTACACTTCTACATACTGTAATAGCCGCTAATTCAATTGCCGGCTTTTGTGAAATCACAGAAGCCGACATGAAATGATACATTGTTTAGACACAGTTAACCATGTCATTTCCTGTATTTTGATATATGGTTTGAACTTACAATTACAGAAGTGTATGTGTGCAAAATTTCAGACATGTAGGGGTTAATTAAAGGTGTAAATTCGATGAAAAAAAATGCGTGGGCTCCCGCTGTATTTTCTCCACCAGACAGACAAAGCAAGCAAGTGGGGGCAGATAATAATAGCCTAGGGAGGGTAAATTTTTTTTGTGCCCCCCCTGGCTACTAACATCTGCCCCCAGAACCCCAGAAAGGGCAAATCTCTAATTAGATTCGCCCTTTCTGGCACTTTGCCCGTCTATTCCCATTGCCCTGTAGCGGTGGCGAATGGGTTAGTAAGGGGTTAAAGCCACCTTGCTATTGAAAGGTCACTTTAAGCTAGGTTAATAATTGAGAGCTGTCAATTAGACAACTATCAATTATTAATCCTATTGAAGGAAATAAAAAAAACACACACACTTTAAGAATAAATAATTTTAATGAAATAAAAACACATATTTTTGACCATCTTTTATTTAACTCTTAATCCGTGCGAAGCCCTTGATCTTCTATAATAAAGAAAAAATAATAAAACAACATTATTCTTACCTATCTGACGATCTGTCACGTCCCACGATGTAATCCTTCACAAAGGGTTAACTAGCAATGAGCTAAGCAGAGCAAGTAATGCTGCCTGCTCAGCTGAAAGCTCCTGAATGAATGAGCTTATCTCCGGCCGACAGGAGAGGATGTGATTAATGAATGAAGCTTAATTGATTGTGTCCCACTTTCACTTTAGGTCAGGTCACTGAAGTGAAAGTGGCAATAAATCAATTAAGCTCCATTCATTAATCTCTTCCTCTCCTTTCGCTGGGAGAGGAAGTTATTCATTTAGGGTGTTACAGCTAGGAGACAGCATTAGCTCTCTGCGAGCTGTAACCTGTTAACCCTTTCTGATGGATTAGCGTGGGACCTGACTGTGCATCGGATTGGTAAGAATAATGTTGCTTTTTTATTTTATTTTTATTACAGGAAATAGTTTTAGCAGGAAAATAAAATATGGTCAAAAACTGTGTGATTATTTAATTAAACGTCTTTTTTTATTAAAGTGTGTGTGTTTGATTTTTCTTTCGTACAATAGAATTAATAATTGATAGTTGTCTAATTGACAGCTCTCAATTATTAATCTGGCTTAAAGTGACCTTTCAATAGCAAGGTGGCTTTAACCCCTTATTAACCCATTCGCCACCGCTACAGGGCAATGGGAATAGACGGGCAAAATGCCAGAAAGGGCGAATCTAATTAGAGATTTGCCCTTTCTGGGGTGTCTGGGGGCAGATGTTAGTAGCCAGGGGGGCACAAAAAAAATGTACCCTCCCTAGGCTATTATTATCTGCCCCCACTCGCTTGCTTTGTCTGTCTGGTGGAGAAAATACAGCGGGAGCCCACGCATTTTTTTTCATCGAATTTACACCTTTAATTAACCCCTACATGTCTGAAATTTTGCACACATACACTTCTGTAATTGTAAGTTCAAACCATATATTAAAATACAGGAAATGACATGGTTAACTGTGTGGAAACAATGTATCATTTCATGTCAGCTTCTGTGATTTCACAAAAGCCGGCAATTGAATTAGCGGCTATTACAGTATGTAGAAGTCTAGGAACTATAAATATATATATATATACATGTCACAATGACATGTGTATATATATATATGTGTTCTATGTGTATATATCTATTCTTTCTTTTGTGATTTAAATACTATTCATTTGGATCCATTATATGTCAGTTTTGCAAACCTGCGAGAAATTCTCGCAAGTCGGATGTAAATCGGATGTTACAACTATGCTGAGATGCGACTAAATCGCATCTTTCCAGGAAAATCGGATGCCAGACGGATGACTGTTCATGACATTTTGCTGCGATAATCGACCGACTAAACCGGTCCAATTTTTTAGTCGGTGTGTGTGACTCCAGCCTTCGGGTTACAATTAAGGTTAGGGTTACAATTAGGGTTGGAATTAGGGTTGGGATTTAGGTTAGGATTAGGGTTGGGATTAGGGTTAGGGGTGTGTTGGGGTTAGGGTTGGAGCTAGAATTGAGGGATTTCCACTATTTAGGCACATCAGGGTTTCTCCAAACACGACGTGGCGTTCAAAAAGTCAAATGGCGCTCCCTCCCTTCCGAGCCCTGCCGTGCGCCCAAACAGTGGTTTACCCCAACATATGGGGTATCAGCGTACTCAGGACAAATTGCACACCAATTTTCGGGTTATAATTTCTCCTGTTACCCTTGGGAAAATAAAAAATAGCTGGCTAAAAAAATCATTTTGGAGAAAAAAAAAAGATTTTTTATTTTCACAGCTCTGCGTTTATAAATTTCTGTGAAACACTTGGGGGTTCAAAGTGCTCACCACACATCTAGATAAGTTCTTTAAGGGGTCTGGTTTCCAAAATGGGGTCACTTGTGGGGGGTTTCCACTGTTTAGACACATCAGGGGGTCTCCAAACACGACCTGGCTTTCAAAAAGTCAAATGGCGCTCCCTCCCTTCCGAGCCCTGCCGTGCGCCCAAACAGTGGTTTACCCCAACATATGGGGTATCAGCATACTCAGGACAAATTGCACACCAATTTTGGGTTTCTAATTTCTCCTGTTACCCTTGGGAAAATAAAAAATAGCTGGCTAAAAAAACATTTTTGAGAAAAAAAATGATTTTTCATTTTCACGGCTGTGCGTTTATAAATTTCTGTGAAGCACTTGGGGGTTAAAAGTGCTCACCACACATCTAGATAAGCTCCTTGCGGGGTCTAGTTTCCAAAATGGTGTCACTTGCAGGGGGTTTCTACTGTTTAGGCACATCAAGGGCTCTGCAAACACAACATGACGCCCGCAGAACATCAAAGTCTGCATTACAAAATGGCGCTCCTTCCCTTCCAAGCACTCCCATGCGCCCAAACAGTGGTTTCACCCCACATATGGGGTATCAGCGTACTCAGGAAAAATTGCACAACAACTTTTTGGGTCCAATTTCTCCTGTTACCCTTGGGAAAATAAAAAAAATAGCGGGCTAAAGAATCATTTTTGAGGAAAAAAATGATTTTTTATTTTCACGGCTCTACGTTTATAAATTTCTGTGAAGCACTTGGGGGTTCAAAGTGCTCATCACACATCTAGATAAGTTACTTAAGGGGTCTAGTTTCCAAAATGGTGTAATTTGTGGGGGGTTTCCACTGTTTAGGCGTATCAGGGGCTCTCCAAACGCGACATGGCGTCCAATTTCAATTCCAGCCAATTTTGGTTTGAAAAAGTCAAACGGCGCTCCTTCCCTTCCAAGCCCTGCCGTGCGCTCAAACAGTGGTCCCACCCCACAAATGGGGTATCAGCGTACTCAGGACAAGGTGGACAACAACTTTTGTGGTCTAATTTCTCCTGTTACCCTTGGGAAAATAAAAAATTGGGGACTAAACGATCAGGTTTGTGGAAAAAATATGACTTTTTATTTTCATGCCCGGGAGTTATAAACTTCTGTGAAGCACTTGGGGGTTCAAAGTGCTCACCACACATCTAGATAAGTTTCTTAGGGGGTCTAATTTCCAAACTGGGGTCACTTGTGATGGGTTTCCACTGTTTAGACACATCAGGGCCTCTACAAATGCGACATGGCGTCCAGCCAATTCTGCGTTGAAAAAGTCAAATGTCGCTCCTTCCCTTTCAACTTCTGCCGTGCGCCCAAAAAGTGGTTTACCCCCACATATGGGGTATCAGCATATTCAGGAGAAATTGCACAACAAATTTTGTGGTTCATTTTTTCTTTTAACAGTTGTGAAAATAAAAAAAATTGGTTCCGAAGTAAAGTTTTTGCAAAAAAAGTTAAATGTTAATTTTTTCCTTCCACATTGCTTCAGTTCCTGTGAAGCACGTAAAAGGTTAATAAACTTCTTGAATGTGATTTTGAGCACCTTGAGGGATGCAGTTTTTAGAATGGTGTCACTTTTGGGTATTTTCTATCATATAGACCCCTCAAAGTGACTTCAAATGTGATGTGGTCCCTAAAATAAAAATGGTGTTGTAAAAATGAGAAATCGCTGGTCAACTTTTAACCCTTATAACTTCGTAACAAAAAAAAATTTTGTTCCCAAAATTGTGCTGATGTAAAGTAGACATGTGGGAAATTTTATTTATTAAGAAATTTGTGTGACATATCTCTCTGATTTAAGGGCATAAAAATTTAAAGTTTGAAAATTGTTACATTTTCAAAATTTTCGCCATATTTCTGTTTTTTTTCATAAATAAACGCAAGTCATATCAAAGAAATTTTACCACTATCGTGAAGTACAATATGTCACGAAAAAACAATCTCAGAATCAGCTGGATTCGTTAAAGCGTTCCAGAGTTATAACCTCATAAATTGACAGTGGTCAGAATTGTAAAAATTGGCCCTGTCATTAAGCTGCAAAATGGCTCTGTCACTAAGGGGTTAATCATCTATAGAGATAAATAAAGTGCAGAGTGCAAAAAAATTGCAACAATCGGGTGCAAAATCTAATATATAATTACCAATAAATTCTGTCACAACTTCCGGCGCTTCTGTCGCTTCCACAATGCACCGCGGCCGGAAGTACGCCGACCGCAATATTGGAACACCCAAGTTATGGGTATTCCGATATGGCGGCCAGGATTCATATACTCCGCCAAAGCCGTGCATGCACCGCTCATTGGCTGAGCCGCCTGCCGGCTGAGCCGATGAGCGGTACTGTGCGTGATTCAAATCCCCCGCCAAAGCAGCGTGGCACCGCTCATTGGCTGAGCCGCCAGCTGGCTGAGCCGATGAGCTGTGCCGCGCAGGATTCAAATCGCCCGCCATAGCAGCCGCACGCTCATTGGCTTAGTCGCCCACTGGCTTTTTATTGCACGCCGCTTGGATCTGGGCGTGCAATAAAAATATGAAAACCGTGTTGTTTTATTTCATTAAAATACTTTATTCTTATGTGTGTGTTTTTTTAACCCTTTATTAATATAAGATTAATAATGGGGCTTAATGTCACCTTACAATAGCAAGGTGACATTAACCCCTTATTACCCCATATCCCACTGCTACACAGGAGTGGGAAGAGAGGGGCTAATGTTGTGAATAGACTTGAAATGAGTTCTGAGCAGAGGCTCCCTCTGGTGGTTACAAGCGGTACTGGACTGTCCAGTGAAGATTGTGAGGAGTGGGAATCAGGTGTTACTGACTGGTCTTATATAAGGGAGTCGCCTTCCCATCAGGGTTGCCAGTGATCAATTGTTCTGGTCTCAATCCTTGAGTCCTGTTTCCTTTGTAGCCTGCTGTGTCGTGTCTGCATCTCCTGCTAACAGATAAGACATTTTCTTCTTTTTGTTTTTGTGCTTGATTTTTGCATTTTGTCCTGCACTTCTGTGGGGGCCTTCAGGGTCCCCTCCGGGGGCTTTTGCCCTCTCAGTTTAGTTCAGCCACTGATGTTTGTACTTTTGCTTTTTCCAGTTTTTTCAGTGGCTGCTGTTTTGATTTTGTTACACCAGAGAACTAATTTAGGTGGTAGAGGTCGTGTGATCTCAGGTGATTTTGAAATTAGTAGAGTTGGTGCTTTTCAGGGTTTTTTGGGATTGCAGTAAGTGCCCTTCCTATCCTTTTCTATTTAGGTAGTTTGGGCCCCAACGTTTGCTCATACTATTTTCTGTCTGTGTCAGTATTTCATCTTGTCTAACCGCCATTACATGTTTGGGGGCTTTCTATGTTCTTTGGGGATCTGCTCCGGGGCAGATAGCTTTCCTCTTTCTATCTTTAGGTGTAGTTAGTTTCTCAGGCTGTGACGAGGCATCTAGGACCAATGTAGGAACGCTCCACGGCTGCCTCTAGTTGTGGTGGTTAGTCAGGGTACTGCAATCTCATAGATTCCAACTTCTCTGGTGTATTGCCTTTTTTACCTGCACTCCTCAGCTACCGAAAACTAACAGTATCACCGGCCTAAAAATTGAAAATTGTATTGTACTCACAGAAGGGAAAAAATATTGTGAAAGAAAAAAGGTTGTCAGAGTTGTCAGAGATATTTTTCTGTTTGTTGCATTTTTTTCCCTCTGTATCTCTGGGTGCTGGGGAGGATTTTTTTTTCTCTCAATGGAGTTTGCACAGTTGTCTGGCCGTGTGGATCAGCTTGCCACTGAGGTTCGGAGTATTGCTGCCTATCTTGCTAGGTTGCCTGTTGTGGAACCTAGTATTCCCATGCCAGATTTGTTTTAAGGGGATCGAGCTAAGTTTCAGAATTTCAAAAATAATTGTAAATTGTTTTTTGCCTTAAAATCTAAGTCCTCAGGGAACGCAGCGCAGCAGGTTCAAATTGTCATCTCTCTCCTGAGCGGCGATCCTCAGGATTGGGCTTTTTCCCTGACACCTGGGGATCCTGTTTTGAGTGATGTTGATGCATTTTTTCAGGCTTTGGGGTTATTGTACGATGAGCCTAATGTCACTGATCAAGCTGAAAAAGCCTTGTTGGCATTAAATCAGGGTCTTGATGACGCTGAGTTATACTGTCAGAGATTCCGTAGGTGGGCAGTCCTGACCAAGTGGAATGACGACGCTTTGGCGGCCCTTTTTCGGAAGGGTCTGTCAGATAATGTAAAGGATGTTATGGTAGGATTCTCTGTCCCCTCTGGTCTCAATGATTCTATGTCATTAGCGATTCAAATTGACAGACGTTTGCGTGAGTGGAGAAGTATGCGTGGAATGGTGTTGCCTTGTGAACCTGCTTCTGAATCCATGCAGTGTGATAGAGTGGTGTCTGGGGCACAGCGTCATGAGTTTCGATAGCGCAATGGGTTATGTTTCTACTGTGGTGATGCCTCTCATGCTATTTCAGTCTGCCCTAAGTGGGCAAGACGTTTTGCACGCTCAGTTGTCTTGGGTAGTGTTCAGACTAAGTTTTTATTAACTGTCACTCTGATATGCTCTCTGTCCTCATTTTCTGCTCAGGCTTTCGTTGATTCTGGAGCAGCTATTAACCTGATGGATTATGATTTTGCTAAACGTTGTGGGTTTCCCTTGATACCCCTACAGAAGTCTATTCCCCTACTGGGGATCGATTCTACCCTTTGGCTGAGAATAAACCTCAGTTCTCTACTCAGGTGATAATGAGGGTTGAACCTGATCATCAGGAGTGCTGTAAATTTTTGGTTCTGTATAATCTGCATGATATTATCGTACTGGGCTTCCCTTGGTTGCAGTCTCATAATCCTGTTTTGGATTGGAAATCTGTGTCTGTAACCAGTTGGGGCTGCCAATGTGTTAATACCAACACTCCTGTTTTTTCTGCCTCCTCCCAGGCTCAGGATGTTCCTGACTTTTTGATTGATTTTTCTGATGTGTTTAGCGAAAGTAAATCTGCATCCTTGCCTCCCCATAGGAGCTATGACTGCGCTATTGAATTAGTGCCTGGTAGTAAATTCCCTAAAGGTCGCCTTTTTAACTTGTCTGTACCTGAACATGACGCTATGCGGTCTTATATCAAGGAATCATTGGAGAAGGGTCATATCAGACCATCCTCTTCACCCTTAGGTGCCGGTTTTTTCTTTGTGGCCAAAAAGGATGGTTCATTAAGGCCGTGTATTGATTATCGTCTTTTGAACAATATTACTGTAAAATATCAATACCCGTTACCTTTGATTTCTGACCTGTTTTCCAGGGTGAAAAACGCTACTTGGTTTACCAAGCTTGACCTCAGGGGGGCATATAACCTTATTCGCATTAAGCACGGGGATGAATGGAAGACGGCATTCAATACCCCTGAGGGGCATTTTGAGTACCTTGTGATGCCCTTTGGGCTCACTAATGCTCCTTCTGTCTTCCAGTCCTTCATGAATGACATTTTCAGGGATTTTGTGGATACATTTCTGATTGTTTATTTGGATGATATCTTGATTTTTTCTAATGACTGGGACTCTCATGTGAAACATGTTCGAACTGTATTCCAGATTTTGAGAGAGAATGCTCTGTATGTGAAGGGATCAAAGTGTCTTTTTGGCGTACAGAGGATCTCATTTCTGGGATTCATTTTGTCCCCATCTGTTATTGAAATGGACCCGGTCAAGGTTAAGGCCATCTGTGATTGGGTCCAACCTACTTCATTAAAGGCTCTTCAAAGATTTTTGGGTTTTGCCAATTTTTATCGTAAATTTATTGGTAATTTCTCGGTTATTGTTAAACCATTGACTGATTTGACCAGAAAGGGTTCTGATGTGGTGAATTGGCCTCCTGAGGCAGTCTCTGCATTTCAGGAACTTAAGCAGAGATTCACTTCTGCTCCTGTTCTACGGCAGCCTGATGTTTCTCTGCCATTTCAGGTGGAGGTTGATGCCTCTGAAATTGGGGCAGGTGCCGTTTTGTCTCAAAAAGATCCAGAGACCTCTAAAAGTAACCCTTGTGCCTTTTTCTCTCGAAAATTTTCTCCTACTGAACGTAATTATGACGTGGGTAATCGGGAGTTACTGGCCATGAAGTGGGCTTTTGAAGAGTGGAGACATTGGCTGGAGGGAGCCAAACATCAGGTGGTGGTCCTTACGGACCATAAGAATCTGGTTTATCTGTTATCTGCCAAGCGACTCAATCCTAGACAGGCCAGGTGGGCCTTGTTTTTCACACGTTTTAATTTTGTGGTTTCCTTTCTTCCTGGCACTAAGAATGTTAAGGCGGATGCCCTCTCGAGGAGTTTCCTTGCGGACTCTCCTGAGTTATCTGATCCTTCTGTTATTTTGAAAGAGGGTGTAGTTCTTTCCGCCATCTCACCCAATTTGAGACTTGCTCTGGAGGGGTGTCAGGAGGATAGGCCCGAGGGCTGCCCTGTTGGAAAATTGTTTGTCCCGGACCAGTGGAAAAAGAGTGTGATGTCTGAGATTCATTGTTCCGCGTTGGCTGGGCATCCGGAATTTTTGGTACCAGAGACTTGGTTAGTCGGTTCTTTTGGTGGCCTACCTTGTCTCGTGATGTCAGGGAATTTGTGCAGTCCTGCGGGACTTGCTCTCGCTCCAAGCCTTGCTCTCGCTCTAGTGGTTTGTTGATGCCATTGCCTGTGCCCAAGAGACCATGGACCCATATCTCTATGGATTTCATTTCCGACCTCCCTGTTTCTCAGAGAATGACCGTCATCTGGGTGATTTGTGATAGGTTTTCCAAGATGATACATCTTGTGCCATTACCTAAGTTGCCTTCCTCCTCTGAATTTGTGCCTTTGTTCCTTCAGCACGTGGTTCGTTTACACGGCATTCCTGAGAACATTGTGTCTGACAGAGGAGTCCAGTTTGTTTCCAGATTTTGGAGGACCTTTTGTTCTAAACTTGGTGTTCAATTGTCTTTCTCCTCGGCGTTTCATCCTCAGACCAATGGTCAAACTGAGAGAACAAACCAGACATTGGAGACTTATCTAAGATGCTTTGTGTCTGCTGATCAGGATGACTGGGTCTCTTTTTTGCCTTTGGCTGAGTTTGCTCTTAATAATAGGGCTAGCTCTGCCACTTTGATGTCTCCATTTTTCTGTAATTTTGGGTTTCACCCTCGATTTTCTTCAGGACAGACGAGGCTTCTGTCTGTCCAGGTGTTGACTCTGTTGTGGAGCGTATGCAACAGATTTGGGACCAGGTAGTGGAGAGGTTGTCCCTCTCTCAGGAGAGGGCCCAGCGGTTTGCTAACCGGCATAGGACTGATGGTCCTCGGTTTAAAGTGGGGGACTTGGTCTGGTTGTCCTCAAGAAATATTCCTATGAGAGTGGCATCTCCTAAATTTAAGCCTAGGTTCATTGGACCTTATAAGATCATGGAGATTCTTAATCCTGTTTCTTTTCGTTTGCTTCTTCCAGGGACATTTAAGATCCATAACGTGTTCCACAAGTCCTTGTTGAAGAGGTTTGTTGAGCCAGTGGTTCCTACTGCTTTGCCTGACCCTGTTCTGGTTGAGGGCAATATGGAGTTTGTGGTTGAGAAAATATTGAATTCTCGTTTTTCTAGACGGAAACTCCAGTATTTGGTTAAGTGGAGAGATTATGGTCAGGAAGACAATTCTTGGGTGTTTGCTTCGGACATCCATGCTAGGAGACTGATCCGTGCGTATCACAGAGCTCATCCTGACCGACCTGGTTGCCCAAGTGAGGGTTCGGTGACCCCTCCTCAAGGGTGGGGTACTGTTGTGAATGGACTTGAAATGAGTTCTGAGCAGAGGCTCCCTCTGGTGGTTACAAGCGGTACTGGACTGTCCAGTGAAGATTGTGAGGAGTGGGAATCAGGTGTTACTGACTGGTCTTATATAAGGGAGTCGCCTTCCCATCAGGGTTGCCGGTGATCAATTGTTCTGGTCTCAATCCTTGAGTCCTGTTTCCTTTGTAGCCTGCTGTGTTGTGTCTGCATCTCCTGCTAACAGATAAGACATTTTCTTCTTTTTGTTTTTGTGCTTGATTTTTGCATTTTGTCCTGCACTTCTGTGGGGGCCTTCAGGGTCCCCTCCGGGGGCTTTTGCCCTCTCAGTTTAGTACAGCCACTGATGTTTGTACTTTTGCTTTTTCCAGTTTTTTCAGTGGCTGCTGTTTTGATTTTGTTACACCAGAGAACTAATTTAGGTGGTAGAGGTCGTGTGATCTCAGGTGATTTTGAAATTAGTAGAGTTGGTGCTTTTCAGGGTTTTTTGGGATTGCAGTAAGTGCCCTTCCCATCCTTTTCTATTTAGGTAGTTTGGGCCCCAACGTTTGCTCATACTATTTTCTGTCTGTGTCAGTATTTCATCTTGTCTAACCGCCATTACATGTTTGGGGGCTTTCTATGTTCTTTGGGGATCTGCTCCGGGCAGATAGCTTTCCTCTTTCTATCTTTAGGTGTAGTTAGTTTCTCAGGCTGTGACGAGGCGTCTAGGACCAACGTAGGAACGCTCCACGGCTGCCTCTAGTTGTGGTGGTTAGTCAGGGTACTGCAATCTCATAGATTCCAACTTCTCTGGTGTATTGCCTTTTTTACCTGCACTCCTCAGCTACCGAAACATAACAGGCTAAGTGCCGGTCGGGCGGCTGGATGCTGGTATTTTTAGCCGGGGGGTGCGCCATTATCCATGGCCCCTTCCTAGGCTATGATATCAGCCCGCAGCTGTCTGCGTAGCCTTTCTGGCTATAAATTACTGGGGGATCCCACATCATTTTTTGGGGGGTCCCCCTATTTTAATAGCCAGTAAAGGCTAGCTGCGGGCTGATATTCATTCATAGACTGGGAAGCTCCATGGGTATTAACCCCTTCCTAGGCTAGAAATATTGGCCTGAGTCTTCGGCTTTCCCCCTCTGGCGCAGAAAATTGAGCGGGAGCCAACACCATTTTTTTCCCATTTTTTCCCATTTTTTTTTAATTAACGATATTGCATGAAGATTTTATGTGTGTCTTCAACTATTTATATACCATTCTATCTATCTATTATCCATCTTATATCTATCTATTATCTATCTATTATCTATCTATCTCTCATCTATCTATCTAATTAATCTATCTATCATCTATCATGTATTATCTATTATATATCTATCTATAAATCTATCTATCTTCTATCTATTATCTATTAATCTATTATCTATCTATTCTCTACCTATCTATCTATCGATCTATCTATTATCTATCTATCATCTATCTGTCATGCCAAGTTCATCTGGGGCGGAGACTTCGGGCCTGACTTCGTCACTTTCGGTGCCGCAGCCGCTCCGGGGGTCCCTCCGGGTGTGCACTCGCACCTCTCGCATTTGATTCCATGGCTGCATTCCTGTGCCTGCAGCCACGTCGTCTCTATGGTCCAGGAGGACCTGACCCGGAAATTTCAGTGCTCATGCCCTATATCAGGCTGCCTCTTCCTGTGGGAGGTGCCTGATTATTGTTGTGCTTCCCTGCTAGTCCAGCTTGGTCTCTGCTCGGTCGCTCCCTGTACTCAGGTCCCCTTTACCGTGCTTCTAAGCATATGCTCTGCTCTGTGCTCTGTCGTGCTTCTTAGCACATGCTCTGCGCTCTCCCGTGCTCCTTAGCACATGCTCAGCTCCTGCCTTGTCTCCTGTTGTGCGTCTTAGCACACCTTCTGCCTTGCCTTGTACCTAGGCGTGCTCCTTGCACGCACCCTGCTTTGCACCGTACTCTTTCGTGCCTCTCGGCACTTGTTATACGCACTCCTGTCTGTTGCGTACCCTCATGTATATGCCTTGCACTGTCCTGTACTCTGCGTACTTTTGTGTACATCCCTCAAACTATGCTGTACTCCACGTAAACACGCTTTGCACTATCCTGTACTCTGTGTAACCACACTTTGCACTGTCCTGTACTCTACGCAAACACGCCTTGCAATATCCTGTCTTCTGTGAGCCAGCCACCTTGTTCCAGCAGTCGTGGTACTCTATCTCCCTTGGCCTGCCCCTGACGCTCCCTGTATAGGGGGTGGTTCTCACTAGGTCAGCTTGCCCAGGGTGGGTTGGTATCACGACCCAGAGGGTCCGCTCCAAGAGTCATCACATTATAATCCGGCTATGGACCCCGCTGGTACCTCGGTCACAACTCAGAAGGAGTTGCTCTTTTTGCAAGAAAACCAGATACGGATTATGTCCTTGATGAAATCTATGGATAGCCGGCTGTCCGTCTTGCAGTCCTCTGACACTGGGAATGCTTCCCAGTTGACCAGCCTCCAGCAAGAGCTCACACAACAACGCGACACCCAGGCTCATATCCTCAACTATATGGAATCGGTAGATAACCGGCTCCTTTTCCTACAATCCGTTGCCTCTGTTTCTACCCAAGCCTCGGTTTCGCTCCCGCTGCCACACTTATGCAACCCACCCCGATATAGTGGTGATTCCAAGCTGTGTCAGGGGTTTTTGAACCAATGTCATTTACATTTTGAGCTCTTGCCGCAGCAATACTCCACCAATTGCGCTAAGATAGCTTTTGTAGTTTCCCACTTAGAGGGGGAGGCGTTGGCATGGGTGAATCCCCTCTGGGAGCGTCATGATCCACTCATCTCCCAGCTTTCCACCTTTTTGGATACCTTCTGCAAGGTGTTAGATGAGCTGGGCCGTCTGGCTTCCACCACCGAGTTCCTTTTTAACCTTCATCAGGGTACTCTATCAGTAAGACAATATGTCATTCGTTTCCGCACCTTGTCCTCCAAGCTTGGTTGGAACAATGAGGCCTTCGTAGGGGCCTTTTGGCGTGGCCTGTCCGGTCACATCAAAGATGATCTGGTGGGTCGGGATACCCCTACTTCTTTAGGGGATCTAATTTCGACATGCATTGATTTGCGGCTCCAAGAGCGTGCTCGTGAGGCAGCCAGAGACAGAAGGTCTCATCGTCTCTCCTTGACCACTCGCAATCCTCTCCACTCGCGTCCCTTCCCTTCTTCTGCGGGCTCCGTATCTGAGCCCATGCAGGTGGACCGTTTCAAGATGGCTGAACGGCGGACTCTGTTTTTACTGTGGGAGTCCCTCCCATCTCCTCCGTTCCTGTCCAGAGAAGCCGGGAAACTTCTCCGCCTAGGATTGGTAGGAGAGGCCTTCCTAGGTATACATGATTCCTCTCCTCCCCTAACCGTGTCTGTTTTGCTTAATTTTTGTTCTAAGCATTACTCTGAGGAGGCTTATATAGATTCTGGCACGGCAGGGAACTTTATTTGACTCGAGGGGTTAAAAAAAAACGGATTCCTGTCGGATCCCGGGAGACTCCTCGGTGGTTAGTTTCGGTCAATGGTAAACCCTTGCAGGAGACTGTTATTCAGGTCACCGAAGAAATAAAGCTGCAAATTGGAGCTCTGCACTGAGAGAAGATCTCCTTCCATGTCTTGTCGACTATGTCTCACACGCTTCTTCTTGGTCTCCCTTGGTTACGGACTCATGAACCGACTTTGGACTGGCGATCCAGCTATGTAATCCGTTGGGGACCGACCTGTCAGAAGAAGTTCCTACTGTTCGTCCATCCGATGAATTCAGCCTCTCAGTCCTCGGCACCTACAGGTCTGCTGTCGGCTTACTGGTCCTTGGCAGATGTCTTCGACAAAAAGGAGGCTGAGACTCTGCCTCCTCACTGACCATACGACTGTCCGATTGACCTTGTCCGTGGCTCTACTCCACCTAGGAGTAGAATATATCCGCTATCTCCTGCCGAAACCCAAGCCATGTCGGAGTATATCCAGGAGAACCTTGCCAGAGGCTTCATCCATAAGTCCTCCTCACCCGCAGGAGCTGGATTTTTGTTTGTCAAAAAGAAGGACGGCTCCCTCCGTCCCTGCATAGACTATCGAGGGCTGAACGATATCATGGTTAAGAACAAGTACCCACTGCCATTGATCTCGGAGCTCTTTGACCGGCTTAGAGGAGCTCGAATTTTCACCAAGCTGGATCATCGTGGGGCCTACAATTTGATCTGTATACGTTCTGGTGATGAATGGAAGACCGCCTTTAACACACGGGACAGTCACTACGAGTATTTGGTCATGCCCTTCGGCCTCTGCAACATCCCAGCGGTATTCCAGGAGTTCACAAACGATGTCTTTAGGGACATGTTGTACTCTTGCGTAGTAGTCTATCTGGGCGATATCCTCGTTTTTTCTCCAGATCTGTCTGCCCACAGAAAAAATGTGCGCCAAGTCCTCTTGCGCTTGAAGGAGAACCGCCTTTACGCCAAGCTGGAGAAATGTGTCTTCGAACAGACGTCCTTGCCATTCTGGGGATACATTATCTCAGACTCTGGTTTAAGCATGGATTCAGCGAAAGTGTCCGCCGTTCTCGATTGGCCATGACCCCGTGGGGTGAAAGCTATCCAAGGCTTCTTTGGTTTTGCAAACTACTATCGGCAGTTCGTTCCCCATTTCTCCTCGTTGGTTCGCCCCATTTCATCTCTAATTCGCAAAGGAGCTAACCCAAATGGTCCCCTGAGGCAGAGGACGCGTTCCAATACTTGAAGCAGGCCTTCGCCTGTGCTCCAGCGCTTCATCGTCCTGAGGTTAGTAAACCTTTCACTCTCGAGGTGGATGCATCCTCTACTGGAGCCGGCGCAGTCCTTTTGCAGAAGTCTTCTTCGGGACGCTTAGTCACCTGTGGCTTCTTTTCTAAAGTATTCTCCTGATTGAGCGAAATTATTCCATCGGCGACAAAGAGCTATTAGCCATTAAGTTGGCCTTGGAGGAATGGAGATACTTACTGAAGGGCGCCATACATCCATTCAAGATCTTCACGGACCATAAGAACTTGGCATACATCCATTCAGCACAAAGACTCAATCCTCGGCAAGCCGGGTGGTCTTTGTTATTTACCCACTTTGACTTTGAACTCCATTTTTGGCCTGGTGATAAAAACATCAAAGCTGATGCATTATCGAAATCTTTCCAGTCGACTGATAGTGAAGAGGAACCTTCTTATATCATCGATCCGTCCAAGATAATTACTGTAAGGGGAGATGCCGTGCGCACAACTAGAGGGTGGTGCTAAGGTTTAGGTTCCCAAGCCAAGAATCTCAATAGATAAAAACTTAGCACTCAACTTGATGTTTCGGTGAAAGGATTTTATTGTAGAACAAAACAAAATGTTTCGGTCATTAAGACCTTCATCAGTTATGTGTAATCTCACTGTGAAGCGGTCAGGTGCTGTATAACTATCAAAGATACTCAATAGGTATTATGAAACAGCGTCACTCCATATGTGGAAAAAAGCCAATGGGCAGGTGGAACGAACAAATCAAATTCTTACATCCTATCTACGTCACTTTTCTGATGCACATCAAAACGACTGGGTCAGTCTACTTCCTTGGGCGGAATTTGCCTACAATGACCACACCAGTGAATCGTCCACCAAGTCACCCTTCTTCATTGTCTTCGGACAACATCCCAGTGTGCCTCTACCGGTTCTTCCTGTCTCGGGGGTGCCTGTGGCTGACTCACTGTCCGTGGAGTTCTCCAGGGTATGGCAGGAGACCCAAACCGCTCTTGAGAAAGCTTGTGACAGAATAAAACAACACGCTGATAAAAGGCGTCTGGACGTAACTCCTTACCTCCCTGATGACAAAGTGTGGCTTTCCTCCAAATATATTCGCCTTAAGGTACCATCCTACAAACTAGGCCCCGATACATTGGTCCGTTTGAGGTCCTCAGGCGTATTAATGATGTGGCATACAAATTTAAGTTACCTTCCTCGCTACGCATTCCCAATTCCTTCCATGTGTCCCTCCTCAAGCCGGTGGTACTCAATCGGTTTCATCCTTCTCCGGGCCACACACCCCAGCCTGTTGGCGTAGGGGATGAATTTGAGGTGAATGACATCCTGGACATGAAGAAGGAAAGAGGGAGGACCCTCTTCTTAATTGACTGGAAGGGCTTTGGCCCTGAGGAGAGGTCTTGGGAGTCCCAGGAGAATATCCACACCCTTCAGATTTTGTCTAAGTTTCTTTCCAGCCTTAGAAAGAGGGGGCATAAAGGGGGGTACTGTCATGCCACACTCATCTGGGGCAAAGACTCCGGACCTGACGTCATCACTTCCAGTGCCGCGGCCGCTCCGGGGATCCTGCCGGGTGCGCACGCGCAACTCTCGCACTTGATTCCATGGCTGCATTCCTGTGCCTGGCGAGCAGGCACCCTCTTCTCTGCTCTGACTGCAGCCACATCGTCTCTATGGTCCAGGATGACCTGACCCGGAAGTTTCAGGGCTCATGACCTATATCAGGGTGCCTCTTCCTGTGGTAGGTGCCTAATTATTGTTGTGCTTCCCTGCTAGGCCTGCTTGGTCTCTGCTCGGTCGCTCCCTGTACTCAGGTCACCTTTACCGTGCTTCTTAGCACATGCTCTGCTCTGCTCTGTCGTGCTTCTTAGCACATGTTCTGCTCTGAGCTCTCCCGTGCTCCTTAGCACACGCTCAGCTCCTGCCTTGTCTCCTGTCGTGTGTCTTAGCACACCTTCTGCCTTGCCTTGTACCTAGGCGTGCTCCTTGCACGCACCCTGCTTTGCACCGTACTCTTTCGTGCCTCTCGGCATTTGCTAAACGCACTCCTGTCTGTTGCGTACCCTCGTATATACACCTTGCACTGTCCTGTACTCTGCGTACCTTTGTGTACATCCTTTGCACTATCCTGTACTCCGCGTAAACACGCTTTGCAGTATCCTGTACTCTGCGTAACCACGCTTTGCACTGTCCTGTACTCTGGCCACTGGTTCCAACAGTCGTGGTACTCTATCCCCTAGGCCTGCCCCTGACGCTCCCTGTATAGGGGGTGGTTCTCACAAGGTCAGCTCGCCCAGGGTGGGTTGGTATCGCGACCCATAGGGTCCGCTCCAAGAGTCATCACACTATCTATTAGAGATGAGCGACTTTGCCTTTTTTAGGGTCGAGTCGGGTTTCATGAAACCTGACTTTCTCAAAAGTCGAGTCGAACAAAATCGGCCAACTATCGTGAAAAGTCGGGGGTCTGACTGAAACACGAAACCCAATGCAAGTCAATGGGGAAGCAAAGTCGGCAGGGAGTGGAGGACAGTAAACACACCTACAGTGCCCATTTCAATGCTAACGACATCAATTCGTATTACTTAAGCTTGGCAACCTTAATTTACTTTATAATAATAGTTATGCATTGAAACCTAGGGTTACTTGGCTAAAGTTGTGGGGGGGTAAGGCTGGCTCCAGGTTTTCGTGTCCCCGGGCGAAAGTGTCAGTGGGCCCCTTTAACACATACCACAATTCATGATGCTCCGATACGGCACAGAAATATAGGTATAGTACAATGACAAATACTTCACTTCTTACATTACATTACATGACTGATATCTATTTTAAATTCTACAATAGCTCAAAATCCGGACAGTATATTACTCCATACAGTATTATGGCCACCACATAGTGCGCCATACAGAATAATGAGCCCCATATATTGCTCCATACAGAATAATTGGTCCCATATAATGTTCCATACAGTATATGATGAGCTCCACATAATGCTCCAGTATATGATGGTTCCCATATAATGTGCCATACAGTATAGGACGGTCCCAATAGAGCAGATTGAGCCCCACATATTGCTCCATACAGTATAATGAGTCGCATATAAAGCTCCATACAGTATATGATGGGCCCCATATATTGCTCCATACAGAATGGGCTCCATATGTGCTCCATATGATGCTCCATACCCTATATGATGCCCCATAAATAATGAACCCCATATGACGCTCCAGTATTTGATGGGTCCCATGGATGATGCTTCAGTGTATGATGGGCCCCGTAAATGCTGCTCCAGTGTCTGATGTCCCCCATTTAGAATGCTCCAGTATATGATGGGCCCTAAGGATGATGCTTCAGTGTATGATGGGCCAATAAAATGCTCCATATATAATGGGCCCCTTTTGTAATGCTCCAGTGTATAATGGGCCCCGTAGATGCTGCTCCAGTGTCTGATGTCCCCCATTTAGAATGCTCCAGTATATGATGGGCCCCTTGGACGATGCTCCAGTGTATGATGGTCCCCATATATCATTCTCCAGTGTATAATGCTCCCCATATATTGCTCCAAACATTAAAAAAAATGAAATACCTATCCTCCCTGCGCACTGCTCTACTCTGGACTCCTCAGCGTCGCCATCTTCCAGCTCTCTGCACTTGGACTGTTCAGGCAGAGGGCGTACAGACGTGACGTCATCACGCTCTCTGACCTGAATGTCAATGTCAGGAAACGCGGAAGACGTCACAGCGGTGGAGCTGGGAGAGGTAAGTATTGCAAGTGCTGGGGCCCTGAGCAAGCAGGGGGGCCCACTCATTGACGACGGCACTAGCACAGAGCCCCTCATAGTACGCCGGTGTGTCTGATGGCGAGTGGGCTCCCCCACCGTCAGAGACACTTTTGCGTACTATGAGGTGTTGGCTGGACGTTCAGAAGCTGCAAATGGAGGGATTGGAGAAGTCGGAGGAAGAGGAGGACAAAGCAAAGCAGAGCCTGCTGCTAGTAAGATGGCACAATATGGCAGTATAAGCGAGCTCTATTACTCCACAGAGTCGCTGATATAGATGCTGTGGCACTATATGGCGGTATGAGCAAACTTTGTTACTCCACAGAGCTGCTGACATAGACGCCGTGGCACTATATGGCGGTATGAGCGAACTCTGTTACTGCACAGAGTCGCTCTGGAAGAGACTGTGTCCTGTTAGCCCCACAGGAGTACACATATAACTGCAGAGCGGATAGCAGTCCGTGGTAATGCAGACAGTAACGCAAACAACCAACTCCTCACCGGAGTAGCCAGTATTCTAGAGGCTATATCAGCCAAGCCCTGAATACGTGCATACAAAACTCCTCACCGGAGATGCCGGTATTCTAGAGGCTTATTTCAGCCGAGCCCTAACCGCATGCGTACATGACCACACTGTCGCAAAGCACATAACAGGATTGATACTAGCGCATGGCCGTGCGGCCATGCAACCCTTTTATAGCCGCAGCAACTTTGGGACCTTCCCAGAAAGACCAACGGGAGACTGCCACAGAACTCGAGCAGACTCAGGACCTTCCAAGAGGACCAATGGAAGTTGCTGCAATACCTGAGCATGTGACACCTGATCTCTAATGAGAGATCTTACCCTGGGCATGCTCAGAAGGGGAAAAGCAGGACTTAGTCCCACAGATGTCTGCTCGCTGCTGACTAGTACTGACTATAATGGCAGAACCCAGAAAGGCAGCAGTACTCCTTTGCACAGTATGAGACTGAGCAAGATGCTATGGACGACGTCTCTGCTGAGCAGGAACCACTGCGGCAGGAGAAGAATGGGAGACTGCAACGGAGATGGCTCGAGGTTCCCCCTGTGCAGAGGCTGGAACTCAACCCCTAACAGTGAGATCACCAACATTTGGGTCGACATTTTGCATCCACCACATTAACCCAGTGCGCAGTGATGGACACGTAACGGCCCTGGCCATACCTACTGGCCCATGCATCTGTTGTGAGGTGCACCTTTCCACTCACTGATTGTTTGAGTGCATGGACAATGCAGTCTTTCACATGCAGGTGGAGGGCAGGGATGGCTTTTCTAGAAAAGAAGTGCCGACTGGGTAGGTCATAGCGTGGGACAGTGTAGGCCATGAGCTCTCGGAACGCTGAGCTTTCAACTAAACGGAAGGGCATCATCTCTAATGAGATCAGTTTGGCAATTTTGGTGTTCAAAACTAGTGTACGCGGATGAGAGGATGAGTTCTTTCTTGTCCTACTCAGAGTGTCTGCTAGGGTGAGCTGGACTTGAGAGCTGCACATGGGGGAACTAGCGGTGGACATGATGGACTAAGAGAGGGTTTGTGATGGTGATGATGGTGGTGGTGGTGGTGATGGCCTAGATTCAGTCTTTCATTGCAAAAACATTGTGATTCCCTGACTGCTTTGGCCTTGCGATGACACCTCAACATTTTTTGCTGGTGGTGTGCTAACCAGTGGGCTTACAGAGGGGGAAGCAATGGAGCATTGCTGGCTACCTGTCACGCTGTATAGCAGATATATATATGTGATGTCAGTAATCTATATCAAAAGGGCAACATCCTATATAACATGCGCATAGATATATGATAACATAGAATTACCTGACAGAAAGTCCAGTGGGTCAATACGGAATCCGTTATACGCTGTCTCCGGCTAGAGGGTGACCGGGGTCTATGCTGACCCTAAACTGGGGTCCTGACTAATCCCTCTACCTGGAGGTACTGTTAAAGGTACAGAGGTCCAGGCCACCAGCGTAAACCCTGTCTCCTATCAATCCCTGCCAACTGTAATCTAGTCCTAAGAAGGACCCTGATTACCACCAAAGGGAATGAACAGGTAACGGTTAATGAACAGAAAGACATACAAGAAAGACAAGAAATAAAGTAAATAAAGTCTTACATACAACACTCACACACAGTAGGAACACCTAAGGTCTCAGAGATAAACTATAAGCTATAAGAGTAAAAACAACTAAGGAGCTCTTAGCTTAAGTATTCTCAGAACCGCTCCAGTCTGCTAGACTACATGAATGCTTTCACCGGCGTCTAACACCCAGACTGGCAGGAATATAAAGGAAACTAATTAGAACATAATCAAAAGCAGCCAGGCGAGGCTGGACCTAGTCTTAGCAAAGAGCTAGGTAAAATTAACTCTCTCATTACCAAACACAAAGAAACAGCAGCTCAGCTGTGAGAAGTCAGAATGTGCAATCGCGACGATCTTCGTGGCGATGCACCCATGACAGTACCCCCCCTTCTACGAGGGGCCTCCGGACCCTCATGACCAGGTCTGTCCGGGTAAGTTGTGTGAAAGGTCCGAACCAATCGATCTGCGTTAGCATCAGACGCAGGGACCCACGTCCTCTCCTCAGGACCATACCCCCTCCAATGAACTAAGTACTGAGGGGATCGGCGACTGAGACGTGAGTCAATTATTTTCGACCCATGAAATTCCACGTTATCATTGACTACCACTGAAGGAGGAGGTAGAGGTGACGGTATGACTGGTGCCACATACTTTTTAAGTAATGACTTGTGAAACACATTATGAATTTTAAACGTAGGAGGGAGGTCCAGACGAAATGCCACAGGATTAATTATGGAACTGATCCTGTACGGCCCGATGAATCTGGGACCCAACCTCCAGGAGGAAACTTTAAGTTTTATATTCCTGGTAGACAACCAAACCAGATCGTTCACCTTCAGATCTAGACCAGAAACTCTCCTCCTATCAGCCATCCGTTTGTAACGGTTCCCCGTAACCTTCAGTCTTAAGCGATCTGGAACTATCAGTCTCCCTGGAAGTCCCACAGGGGCGTCCCCCTGAGCCCCCAATACCTCCCCCTCAAGCTCAGAGCATACAGCTGACACTACAACTCCCTCCTGAGGAATAGGAACCGGATCATCCGTCTTCCCGGCCCCTGGGAAAGTACGAGATAAGGCATCAGGAAGCAACTTTATTGAGCAGTCATATGCGCGATGAGGAGGTAACTCTTTACACCCCTCCTCTGAGAACATCTCCCCAAAGTCCTCCAGAAAAGGAGGCAAAGTCCTAGGCACAACCGCACCGATGACCGTGCTCATGCAGTTATTCCTGCAAAATTCACCCCACTGGCTTATCTTTCTGGATTGCCAATCAATCACTGGGTTATGTTTAGCCAACCAAGGAAGTCCCAACACAATAGGAGTAGGTAGACCCTCCAACACATAACAAGACAATTGCTCTTTATGTATTGCCCCTACTCGAAGATCTATGTTATGAACAGCTTGTACCAAGCTACCTTGACCGAGAGGTCTAGAATCAATAGAGACTATAGGGACCGGTTTGGCCAATACACTCAGTTGCATACCATGCACCTGGGCAAACCGAGCGTCCACCAGATTAGCCCCGGACCCACTATCAAGAAAAACAGAAATCCTCTCAGTTCTAGTACCAATCACCACCTCCGCAGGCACGAGAAACTGAGAGGGATTTGGGGACGAAATACACACTCCCAGGTTAACTCCTTTGCTCAAAGAGGCCCAGGATGGACACCCCCCAACAAAATGTCCCTCTCTCCCGCAAAAGAAACACCTTCTAGTCTTGCGGTGCACCGCCGATTCCCTCCTACAAAATGATGTCCCTCCCAACTGCATGGGCTCCTCAGAACAGACCAGGGGAACCTCAGTATAAGGGACTTTAGTAGTAGGTGGAGTCATCACGGGAGGCGGAGTTACCTCGCGTCTTCCCCGAAGTCGTCTATCAATGCGAATAGCGAGGGCCATAGCAGCCTCCAGTGATGGAGGAGAATCATACTGAGCCAACACATCTTTTAATTTGTCAGACAACCCTTGACAAAACTGGCTCCTAAGAGCTGGGTCATTCCACTGAGTATCTGTTGCCCATCTACGGAACTCAGAAGAATATTCCTCCGCTGGACGATTTCCTTGCCGTATTTTACGTAACTTTGTTTCAGCAAGGGAGACTCGATCCGGATCATCATATACCAGACCCAGGGCAGTAAAAAATCGATCCACTGACTGGAGATCTGGGGAGCCTGGAGGAATAGAGAACGCCCAAGATTGAGGGTCCCCTTGTAAGAGCGAGATAACAATTCCCACCCTCTGCTCTTCACTCCCAGATGACAGAGGCCGCAGCCGAAAGTACAATTTACATGCCTCCCGGAAGGTAAAAAATTTGTCCCGCCCACCAGTGAACCTGTCCGGGAGAGCAACCTTAGGTTCAGATCTGGTTTGCTCCGGGGGGGACAAAACCTTGGACTTAATGTCTGCAAACTCCATGGACAACCCCTGCAACTGCCGGGCCAGCTGGGCTACTGGATCCATGACAGCTGGGGAGAATCTTTAGTATGGCCGGTGAAAATGTCACGCTGTATAGCAGATATATATATGTGATGTCAGTAATCTATATCAAAAGGGCAACATCCTATATAACATGCGCATAGATATATGATAACATAGAATTACCTGACAGAAAGTCCAGTGGGTCAATACGGAATCCGTTATACGCTGTCTCCGGCTAGAGGGTGACCGGGGTCTATGCTGACCCTAAACTGGGGTCCTGACTAATCCCTCTACCTGGAGGTACTGTTAAAGGTACAGAGGTCCAGGCCACCAGCGTAAACCATGTCTCCTATCAATCCCTGCCAACTGTAATCTAGTCCTAAGAAGGACCCTGATTACCACCAAAGGGAATGAACAGGTAACGGTTAATGAACAGAAAGACATACAAGAAAGACAAGAAATAAAGTAAATAAAGTCTTACATACAACACTCACACACAGTAGGAACACCTAAGGTCTCAGAGATAAACTATAAGCTATAAGAGTAAAAACAACTAAGGAGCTCTTAGCTTAAGTATTCTCAGAACCGCTCCAGTCTGCTAGACTACATGAATGCTTTCACCGGCGTCTAACACCCAGACTGGCAGGAATATAAAGGAAACTAATTAGAACATAATCAAAAGCAGCCGGGCGAGGCTGGACCTAGTCTTAGCAAAGAGCTAGGTAAAATTAACTCTCTCATTACCAAACACAAAGAAACAGCAGCTCAGCTGTGAGAAGTCAGAATGTGCAATCGCGACGATCTTCGTGGCGATGCACCCATGACACTACCTTCAGTCAGAGCAGGTGCACATGTGCTACCTGAGGTTTTGTAGTTCGTCCACGCTTGCAAGTGCATGGTCATTAAATGTCTAAGCATGCAACTGGTATTCAAATTTCGGAGATTTTTCCCTCGGCTAAAGGTCCTTTCGCACTTCTTACAGATAACCTTTGACTCATCAATAGGATTTGGGTCAAAAAAGTGCCACACTGCACTCTTCCTACTATGGGATAAATTTTCAGGGCTTGCACGCTGTGCTAATTGGACCGTCTTGCCAAGCTGTCCTGCAACTCTTTTTGATTTTTTAACATGTTTTTGGACAGCTACGGGCCTGCCAGATAACCGCTGCTGCGATGTCGATGCCTGCTGAGGATCCTTCTCCTCTTCTGAGCTAATGCCAGCGGCATAACCTCTGCCCCCAATGGATGCCAATCCGGGTCAACAACTGGGTCATCCATCACCTCCTCTTCAATTTCATCTGCACCTTCCTCTCTGTCACAGTGTAAGGTGGTATAGTATGCAGGGAGGGGCACCTGAGTTTCATCAGGGTCAGATTCTGGCTCAGTAGACAGCGAGGGCAATGTAGTGCTGTGGGTCAATGTACCAGCAGAATCATCTAGCAGTGGCTGTGCATCAGTGCACTCCATGTCAGATTCATCTTGGACTGGGGAATTCAGGATTTGACTTGATAACCCAGGCATGGTATGTGAAAAGAGCTCCATGGAGTAATCTGAAGTGTGGGCTGCCGCATCCTTCACTTTTGGTAGGGTGAAGGACACAAGGAAAGGTGTTGTTCCTGACCAGGAGCCTGCACTGACGACTCAGTGCTTGCATTTTTTGAAACTTCAGAAGAGGAGGCGATAGAGCTGGAGGCTGTTTCGGCAATGTAAGCCAAAACCTGTTCCTGTTGCTCCAGCTTTAAAATTGGTTTACCTACTCCCAGAAAGGGAATTCCAGGCCTTCTTGAGCCAGACAATGACGCCGGCACAACATCTCCTGCCTTAGGTGCTATTGTGATTTTGGCACTTCCAGCAGATGCACCACCACCACCATCAGTACCAGCTGGCCCCCCACACCCACTTCCGCTGCCTCTTCCACCATACTTCCTCATTTTTGGGAAAATGTACCCAAAATACCAGCAGATATATGGTACTGTATCAGAAGCGTACAGCTGTATACAGTCTAGGGATAATTGTAAATCTCCGTATATATTTCAGGAGTCAGACACAGATGCTCTCAGGCTCAGTATGGATTAGACAAGAATATAAAAAGCTGAAAAAGGGTACTGTATCACCAGATACCAGGTGTATATATTATAGTGAAAATATTGTAAATCTCCCTATATATTTCAGGAATCAGACACAGATGCTCACAGGCCCAGTATCGATTAGACAAGAATATAAAAAGCTGAAAAAGGGTACTGTATCAGAAGCATACAGCTGTATACAGTCTAGGGGTAATAGTAAATCTCCGTATATATTTCAGGAGTCAGACACAGACTCTCACAGGCTCAGTATGGATCACACCAGAATATAAAAAGTAGAAAAACGGTAATGTATTAGAAGCGTACAGCTGTATACAGTGTTGGGGTAATTTTAAATCTCCGCATATATTTCCAGAGTCAGACAAAGACTCTCACAGGCTCAGTATGGATCACACCAGAATATAAAAAGTAGAAAAACGGTAATGTATTAGAAGCGTACAGCTGTATACAGTGTTGGGGTAATTTTAAATCTCTGTATATATTTCCAGAGTCAGTCACAGACTCTCACAGGCTCAGTATGGATCACACCAGAATATAAAAAGTAGAAAAAGGGTAATGTATCAGAAGCATACAGCTGTATATAGTGTTGGGGTAATTGTAAATCTCCGTATATATTTCCAGAGTAACACACAGACTCTCACAGGCTCAGTATGGATCACACAAGAATATAAAAAGAAGAAAAAGGGTAATGTATTAGAAGCTGCAGCTGTATACAGTATTGGGGTAATTTTAAATCTCGTATATATTTCCGGAGTAACAGACAGACGCTCACAGGCTCAGTATGGATTAGACCAGAATATAAAAAGCAGATCCGCAAGACATAATCACACATGTGGGGCAATGTTCCAGGTGTCAATAATGCACTTACAGTGGTGGGTGGAGGAGGACTTTCTGCCAAAAATGGTACTGCATCACAAGCGTACAGCTGTATACAGTCTAGGGGTAATTGTAAATCTCCGTATATATTTCAGGAGTCAGACACAGATGCTCTCAGGCTCAGTATGAATTAGACAAGATTATAAAAAGCTGAAAAAGGGTACTTGTATCACAAGCATACAGCTGTATGCAGTCTAGCGGTAATTGTACATCTCTGTATATATTTCAGGAGTCACACACAGACGCTCTCAGGCTCAGTATGGATTAGACAAGAATATAAAAAGCTGAAAAAGGGTAATGCATCAGAAGATTACAGCTGGATTCCTTCTAGGGGTAATTGTACATCTCCGTATATATTTCCGGAGTAACAGACAGACTCTCACAGGCTCAGTATGGATCACACCAGAATATAAAAAGTAGAAAAAGGGTAATGTATTAGAAGCGAACAGCTGTATACAGTGTTGGGGTAATTTTAAATCTCCGTATATATTTCTAGTCAGACACAGACTCTCACAGGCTCAGTATGGATCACACCAGAATATAAAAAATAGAAAAAGGGTAATGTATTAGAAGCGTACAGCTGTATACAGTGTTGGGGTTATTTTAAATCTCCATATATATTTCCAGAATCAGACACAGACTCTCACAGGCTCAGTATGGATCATACCAGAATATAAAAAGTAGAAAAGGGTAATGTATTAGAAGCGAACAGCTGTATACAGTGTTGGGGTAATTGTTAATCTCCGTATATATTTCCAGAGTAACACACAGACGCTCACAGGCTCAGTATGGATCACACCAGAATATAAAAAGTAGAAAAAGGGTAATGTATCAGACGCGTACAGTATACAGTGTTGGGGTAATTGTAAATCTCCGTATATATTTCTGGAGTAACACACAGATGCTCACAGGCTCAGTATGGATTAGACCAGAATATGAAAAGCAGAAAAAGTGTACTGTATCAGAAGCGTACAGCTGTATACAGTGTTGGGGTAATTGTAAATCTCAGTATATATTTCCGGAGTAACACACAGACGCTCACAGGCTCAGTATGGATCACACCAGAATATAAAAAGTAGAAAAAGGGTAATGTATTAGAAGTGTACAACTGTATACAGTGTTAGGGTAATTGTAAATCTCCGTATATATTTCCGGAGTAACACACAGACGCTCACAGGCTCAGTATGGAGTAGACCAGACTATAAAAAGCAAAAAAGGCTAATGTATCCGAAGATACCAGGCGTATACAGTGTAGGGGTAATTGTAAATCTCCGTATATATTTCCGGAATAACACACAGATGCTTTCTCAGTATGGATTTGACCGTAATACAGAAGGCAGAAAAACGTACTATATCAGAAGATACCAGCTGTATACGGTTTGGGGGAAAATTTAAATCTCCGTATATATTTCCGGAGTCACATACAGATAGTCAGCATGTATTTGTCCGTGATACCAGCCGGTACACTGTAGTGTGTGAGAAGAGTACAGCTCTATACGGTGTGAATGAACGCTCGGTAACTGTGCAGAAAAAAAGAATTAAGGTATTAGCGCTGTGTAGTTGCTGTGTAAAAAGCTGTCTGCACAGCAGTGTACACACAGCAATACAGCTAGCAGGCAGCCTACTAATCAGCATTGCTGCTGCACACAAGAAATTCCTCCCTATCACTGGCAGGCAGCCTAATAATCAGCTCTGCTACTGCACACAAGAAACTCCTCCCTGTCACTGGCAGGCAGTCTAAGGGTGTGTTTCCACGGTCAGTAAATGCTGCGTGTTTGACGCTGTGTGCTGGTACCGTGTCAAACACGCAGCGTCCAGATGTTACAGCATAGTGGAGGGGATTTCAAGAAATCCCGTCTCCACTATGCGTAAAAACAAAGCAGGCAGCAGACCTGCGTTAACGGACATGTGGCGCGTCTTTTTAGATCGCTGCATGTCCTTTTCCCTTGCGGCGACGCTTCTAACTGTACAGCACAATCACTATTAGCACAAGCACAGAATAACTTTTTTATTCCTGCCTATCTCTCTCCCTACTGAGAAACAGCGGCAGCAACCTCTCCCTACGCTAATATCGGCAGAAGTATAAGGGCGGTCAGAGCTTTTATAGCCACTGTGACGCCACACAAAGCAAGCCAATCACTGCAATGCCCTTCTCTAAGATGGTGGTGGCCGCTGCCCATGTTAATTCGTTGCCAACAGTGTGCGTCCTTGCTCATTGGCTGAGAAAAGGCACCTGCAAGCAATATGGGAAAACCAACTTTGGCGCTCGGGTCGATGACCGCATGGCCGACCTCACGCTATGGTCGGGTTTCGCTGAGCGAAACCCGACTTTGGGTGCCTTTCCACTTGCGAGAAATACGTCCGATTCTCACATGTGAAATCCCAGCTCTGGCACCGACACTCGGGAGTGGAGTGTGCGGCTGCATGTATTTGTATGCAGCTGCTCGCTCCACTCCCGAATGCCGGCCCCAGAGCTGGGATTTCGCATGCGAGAATCGGATGTATTTCTCGCAAGTGGAAAGGCGCCCTTTGGCTGATTTTTGAAACTGACCGACCTGTTTCGCTCAACGCTACTATCTATCTGTCTATCTATCTATCTATCTATCTATCTATCTATCTATCTATCTATCTATCTATCTATCTATCTATCTATCTATCTACCTACCTATCATCTATCTATTATCTATCTGTCTATCTGTGTGTGTGTAATGTAGTGTGGTTTGGACAAATGTAAAAGAGGAGGTTGGACAAGGAATGACATCAAAAATTTTTTTGTTAAATAGCATATCTTTATTTAGCTTACAAAAATGCATACAAATCTGCATTAAAAAAAAGCATGAATAACGCATCAAAAAAGCATCAAGAAAGCACCTGCATTTTCTGCCAAGAGGTCCTGTTTTTGTGCAGAAAATTCAGCAGTCAAATCTGCAATATGTGCACATACCCTCAAATCCCCCGCCAAAGCCGCGCGGTACCGCTTATTGGCTGAGCCGCCCCTGGCTGCGCGGCTTTGGCGGGGGATTCAAATCCCGCACAGCACCGCTCATTGGTTCAGCCGGCGGGGTGGGGGATTTGAATCCCGTGCCGCTCATTGGCTGAGCCGCCAATGAGTGGTGCCACGCGGCTTTGACTGATTGATAGATCGGCAACCCGGCGGCGGGCGACCAATCAGCTGTTAGCGGTATTGCCGATCTCCCGGCGGTGTTAGCACCACTAAGGATACACAGATGTTAATTTCACAGCACTCCCGATGCAATAGCATCGGGCCTATTTCTAGTAAGTAAATAAATAAATATACCTGGACACTACTGGGGTTATGTCCCTGGCTGCCCCTAATGAGTCTTACAGAGGGTTAATACTAAGAATGCAATGGGTAAATACCTCAAAACATACATTAAATAAGTAAACACCTCAAGAGGGAAGGCAGAAACAAAATAAAAAAATGCATACCATGGCTCAAGGTGCAGAGTAGAAAAATCAATATCTATCATAACTATATAATGAGGAGCCAGAAGGATGGATAGTTACCCAGAGTATCAGAAGTCCCAGGGTACCCCTTAATGTACGTTTCGATGTACTTCTTCTTCAGAATTTGGCTCTTATTCTTTTTATATTATCGATCAATTTTTTGAGCCCAGTGTTGCTTGATATTTTCTGTATGGTCTGTATACATTTCCAAAACACTTCTTTTTAACATTTTTAAGTGTATGTTTCAATAAAATGTATTTTTTATGCATTACTATGTTTGGAGGACTTCTTTGTGCTCTACATAGGTTTTTGGCATTACCACTAGTGTTGAGCGAGCACTAAAATGCTCAAGTGCTCGCTGTTCTGGTCGAGCAGATTGGAATACTCGGGTACTCGGACAGAACAACGAGCCCAATGTAAGTCTATGGGAGACCCGAGTATTTTTGCCGCGATCCCCCCCGGGGGTCCGTTTAAGGTTTAAATGTGTCTGAAAATGATGGAAACACTGCTCAAATGACACGGGGACATCATGGGGATCGCCCCTGGAAGCATTCCTGACTCCTTTCATGCCATTTTTACCAGTGCACCAAAACGGATTTTGCTGAGAAATATGTAAAGGTACATCCTTTCCAGGTTAATGACATGTATATAAGGCAAAATAATTAACCCCAGTCGAAAATGTTCCTCCACCACTTGGGCTATGTTCAGACGCAGCGTTTTTGAAGCGTTTTTCAACTTTAATATAGCTTTCAACCAAAACAAATGCATTCACTGGGAAATGTCATTGTAACATTTAACAACCATAGCTGGCCATGTGGTGTGTCACACGTAAGCAGACATATCTTGCTTCATTTATGAAGGAGGGACTCTTAAAGTCACAAAGCCTATTTTTACAGGGGCATAAGGCAGCATTAATCAGCTTAAAGGGACATTATTAAACAGTGGTTCTCCTAAACTTTTATAGCCTATGCTGTGAGTGGATGGGGTGCCAAGAATTACGACGCACCCCAATACCCCTTTCACGAGATGTCCAGGAGGGCTTCCATAAAAAATGTTGCATTCACTGCAAGGCCTGCCCTGCTACCAAGTCATATGCACCCCAATAAGCCTTTGAACCCACATACTGGATGGGCCCAGGAAAATCCACTTCACATTATTCATTTTGTACTCCCATTCTGTTTTTTTATGCATTGACTGCAAAGCCTGCCCTGCTACCAAGTCATATGCACCACAATAAGCCTTTGAACCCACATACTGGATAGGCCCAGGAAAATCCAGTTCACATTGTTCATTTTTTAGTCCCATTCCATTTTCTTAAGGCTGTGACTGCCATCCCTCCCTGCATTTCCCCTGGCTCACTTTCCACATTTGATCTCATCACAGAAGAAGAAGTCTCCAGACTCCTCTCTTCCTCCCCTCCGACTACATGCACTACTGACCCCATCCCCTCACATCTCCTCAAGTCTCTCTCCAGTTGTCACAACTCACCTAACTACAATCTTTAATCTCTCACTCTCCTCTGGCATTTTTCCATCCTTCTTCAAACACTCCATCATTACTCCATTACTAAAGAAACCAGCTCTCGACCCTTCCTGCACAAACAATTACAGACCAGTCTCCAATTTCCCTTTCATCTCTAAACTTTTGGAGCGCCTAGTCTACTCCCGCCTTAACCGTTACCTCTCCACTCACTCCCTCCTAGACCCTTCACAGTCCGGCTTCCACCCCCTACATTCGACTGAAATTGCACTCATCAAAGTGACCAATGACCTTCTGACAGCAAAACGTAACGGTGACCACTCTCTGCTCAGTCTTCTCGACCATTCTGTAGCTTTCGACATGGTTGACCACCGTCTACTACTCTCTAGGCTCCAGTCACTAGGCATTAAGGACTGGTTCTCTTCCTATCTTTCTGACAGCTCCTTTAGTGTTTTGTTCTCTAGCTCCACGTCATCTCCTCTTCCTCTCGCTGTCTGGGTACCTCAGGGCTCAGTCCTTGGCCCCCTTCTCTTCTCTCTCTACACGGCCCCAATTGGACAGACCATCAGCAGATTTGGCTTTAAGTACCATCTTTATGCTGATGATACACAACTATACACGTCATCCCCCGACCTTACCCCCGCTGTACTACAGAAGGCCACCGACTGTCTGTCCGCAGTCTCCAACATCATGTCTGCTCTCTATCTGAAACTCAACCTCTCCAAAATTGAACTTCTTCTGCTCCCGCCGTCTACTAACCTCCTTAAATTTGACATTTCCCTCTCCGTGGGCAGCACCATAATAACACCCCGGCAGCAGGCTCGCTGTCTGGGTGTTATGTTTGACACCAATCTCTCCTTCACCTCTCACATACAATCTCTTGCCCGCTCTTGCCGCCTACACCTAAAGAACATCTCTAGAATCCGCCCTTTTCTCACCATGGAAACAACAAAAACCCTCACTGTAGCATTGATCCACTCCCGCCTGGACTACTGCAACGCTCTATTAATTGGCCTGCCCGCTACTCGACTATCCCCTCTCCAGTCCATACTGAATGCAGCAGCCAGGGTCATCCATCTGGCTAATCGGTACTCGGACGCGTCCGCTCTTCGTCAGTACTTATATTGGCTGCCCATTCATTATAGGATCCAATTCAAAGTACTTGTTCTCACCCACAAAGCTCTCCACAGTGCAGCACCCCCCTACATCTCTTCCCTTATTTCTATCCATTGGCCTAACCGACTGCTGCGCTCTGCAAATGAGTTTCGACTAACCTCTGCGTTAATCCGTACCTCCCACTCCCGACTCCAAGACTTCTCCCACACGCGCCAATCCTCTGGACTGCTCTACACCAAGAAATTAGGACTATCCACAATTTGCATGGTTTCAGGTGCTCCCTCAAAACACATTTGTTCAGAGCGGCCTATCATGTTCACTAATCAAAGTCATTCTAGGTGTAAGTGTGTGTGTAGCCCATTCAGTATCTATCTATCCCTCACTCCCTCAAGATGGCTGGACCATCATTGTAAATACACCATTGTATACATACACCTCATTGTAGATTGTAAGCTCTCATAAGCAGGTTCGTCTTATTTTGCTTTAATTATTGTATTGTTAACGTTGACTTGTGTTTTGAAACTGTTAAACTGTAAAGCGCTGCGGAATATGTTGGCTCTATATAAATAAAGATTATTATTATTATATGCAACCCCAATAAGCCTTTGAGCCCAGGTACTGGATGGGCCCAGGAAAATCCACTTCACATTATTCATTTTGTACTTCCATTCTGTTTTCTTATGCATTGACTGCAAATCCTGTCCTGCTACCAAGTCATATGCACCCCAATAACCTCAATCCCCCCTTGGAAGAAACATGGAGGAGGGCATCTTAACAAAAAATGTGCCATTAGAAAGGAGCTGTTCTCTTAGACTTGTAATGTCCATACCCTTATTGTGTTGGCTGGCCAACATTTAGCCCTGTGGCGTACACATGAACCTTTTCCATAAAAAGTATTTAACACCCAGCAAAAAATACCCACCTTTGTTAGGATTTTGACACTGGCTGTAGCAGCATGGAACACGTTAACCGTTGTGATCTAGTGGCGGTGGATGATGAGCAGTGTAGGAAGGCCTGATGAAAAAGTAGGCCAAATTTAAAGGAGCGGGTCTCCTAGACTTGGAAGGGTTTTATACACTAAGTGTACAGACTGGCAAAAATTTTGCCCTGTGGGGTACACTTCAACCTTTTCCATAACAAGTATTTAACACCCAGGAAAAACACCCACCCTTGTTGGGAGTTTGACACTGGCTGTAGCAGCACAGAACACGTTAACCCTGGTGATCTACTGGCAGCGCCTGATGAGACTTGGAGGAAGGCCTGATTCAAAACTAGGCCTAATTTGAAAGAGCGGGTCTCCTACACTTGGAATGCCCATACACTGGCTAGCAAACATTAGCTACTGGGGTAGATATCAACATAGTGTGTAAATTATTTATTTAGGGCATCTGAAACATCTGGCAAACCTGTAACGTGTTTTCCTACACAGTTGCTGCTGGGAAGGTGCAGCTTCTTCATCTTCACCCATACATACTACCAATGTATGGAGAGGGACTCCAAGACTCGGAATGCCCATACACAAAGTTGCTGGGCTCGGCAAACATTTTCCCCTATGGGGTACACCTCCACCTTTTCCTAAACAACTATTTTACGCCCAGCAAAAACACACACCCTTGTTAGGAATTCGACATTGGCTGTAGGTGCACAGAACACGTTAACCCAGATGAGTTACTGGCAGCGACTGATGAGACGTGGAGGAAGGCCTGATTCAAAACTAGGCCTAATTTGAAGGATCGGGTCTCCTACACTTGGAATGCCCATACACTGGCTAGCAAACATTAGCCCCTAGGGGTAGATATGAACATAGTGTGTAAATTATTTATTTAGGGAAGCTGAAACATCTGGCAAACCTGTAATGTGTTTTCCTACACAGTTGCTGCTGGGAAGGTGCAGGTTTTTGGCGGACGAATTGTTGGATGAAGTGATCAGGAAAAGGGGCATGGTAATGACAGGAATGGGAAAGTACATGATTAATAACAGCAGTGGCTATGGGAGGTATGAGAGGCAGGATACAGCCTACAATGATTAGTTGTTTAGCCACCATCAAGTACCAGAATCGGTTTCATGCCCGTCAGAAGATCGGTGTAACAGATGCGCGTATGAGACTCGGCAAAGAAATGCCCATTCAAAACATGTTGCAAAAAACACGCACGTGTCTGTATAAAGGGCGAAGTGCTACATGTTTGTGAGATGCTAAATTACAGTAAGCAGATGAGTGTCGGAGGGAAACCAAACAAACTGATGGATACTCGTGAAAAACTAAGTTTAAAGAGGAGTGCGCCATCTGTAACTATAAACACACCCATGGCACAAGCTTCTTTATCTTTACCCAAATATATTACCAATAAGTTACAGGAGAGGGTCTCTGAGACTCAAAATGACCATACACAAAGTTTGCTGGGCCTGGAAAACATTTTCCCCTCTGGGGTACACCTCTACCTTTTCCATAACAACTATTTTACGCCCAGCAAAAACACCCACCCTTGTTAGGAATTCAACACTGGCTGTAGCAGCACGGAACACATTAACCCTAGTGATCTACTGGCAGCGACTGATGAGACGTGGAGGAAAGCCTGATTACACTAAGGTCATAAGAGGATGTTCCACAGATAGGAAAAATGGAAAATATATGAATTAATGGGAAGAATATATGTACATCTCATTTTGATGAGATTTCACCCTTGGGGAGTAACATTTTTTTTCGTTTCAAATTCGTAACGGGAATCATAAAAATACCCTTGCAAAAAATTGATTGACTTTGGCATCACGGAATACATTCACCCTGGTTTTGTACTGGTTGTGGATGATGAGGATGAGGATAAGGAGGAGGATAACACCAAACAGACCAAATCAGGAAGCGTATACCCATTTGTGGTTGTGAAGAGGTGCATAACAATGCACCTCCCCAAAAAAGACAATGTATTTGAGGTTATGTTTCGCTGTTTTCATTCGGTGGTGTACAGAAGTCTTGCCCAATCCAGCTCGTGTTCATTTTTATAAGAGTCAGCCTGTCAGCATTGTCAGTTGACAGGCGGATGTGCTTAGCTGTTAAATTCCACCAGTGGCACTAAAAACCCACTCTGACAGAATGCTAGCAGCAGGGCAGGTCAGGACCTCCAAGGCAGAGAGAGCCAGTTCATGCCACGTGTCCAGCTTGGATACCCAATAATTAAAAGTCATAGTGGAATCTCAGAGGACGTTTGTACGATCTGCAAGGTAGTCCCTCACCATCTTCCAAACATTGCACCTCTCGTGCCAGCACCCCTTGCCTCTGTGGTAGCACGATGGGAGGGTCTGATAAAACTGTCCCAGAACTTTGCCATTGTTCCCCTGCCTGAGCTGGATTGTACTTCTGTCTCTCTCCTTATCTGTACAACAAACTTTGACATCTGCTGCCAGCGTTCACACATGAGAATTTTTTCAGTCATTCCGCTACAAGGGCCCTCTGGTACAGCAACATTTTTGTACACCTGTCTGCCTCTGGAAGAAGAGATTTAAAGTTTTCCTTAAAGCGTGGGTCTAGAAGTGTCACCAACCAGTAATGAGTGTCAATGAAAATTTTTGTAATGCAAGGGTCACTGGAAAAGAAGAGCAACATAAAGTTAGTCATGCGTGCCAGACTACTAACAGGCAAGACTTCCGTGTCCTCACCAACAGGACAACTGACCATGCTGTCCTCTTCATCCTCATCCTCCTCCTCCCCCCGTCCTCAGGCCATCCCCGATGAACAGACGGTATGATATCTGTGCTTGTAATACCGTCTATAGCCCATGAAAGTAGCTCCGCTTCTTCCTCCTCCTGCTCATTGTCTACTAATCCATATTGCGACGACATGAGGCTGGGCTGAGTGTAATCACCCTATATGGTTCCTTGCTCCGTGTCCTCGTGCTCTGCCTGCAATGCATCATCTTTTTTTCCTGGAGAACTGGGCCGACTTCTCAGTTGGCTACAGGTTCTATGCTAGGGATGGGCTGCACCTCAATGGGGAGGGTGCAGCTGTGCTGGGGGAGAAAATGGCTAGAAGGTATTCATTTTATAGGAGGGGAAGGCAGTGCAGATAGAGACCTGGGCACAAATAATGAAATTGGGGTGGGGATGGCATGGGGGGTGGGGTTAGAACAGTTAATAATTTAAGAAAGAATAGAGGTACAGAGTGATACATAATGTGCATATATACTAATGCCAGAAGCCTCACCAACAAAATGGCGGAATCAGAATTAATTTTGATGGAACATAATTATGACATGGTGGTGATATCTGAGACATGGCTGGATGAGAGCCACGACTGGGCGGTTAATTTACAGGGCTATAGTCTGTTCAGAAATGACCGTAAAAATAAGCGAGGTGGGGGTGTGTGTTTATATGTAAAATCATCCTTAACCCCTTAGTGACAGAGCCATTTTGCAGCTTAATGACCGGCCAATTTTTACAATTCTGAGCACTGTCACTTTATGAGGTTATAACTCTGGAACGCTTTAACGAATCCAGCTGATTCTGAGAATGTTTTTTCGTGACATATTGTACTTCACGATAGTGGTAAAAATTTTTTATATGACTAGCTTTTATTTATGAAAAAAACGGAAATATGGCGAAAATTTTGAAAATTTCACAATTTTCAAATTTTCAATTTTTATGCCCTTAAATCAGAGAGATATGTCACACAAATTTCTTAATAAATACCATTTCCCACATGTCTACTTTACATCAGCACAATTTTGTGAACAAATTTTTTTTGGTACGAAGTTATAAGAGTTAAAAGTTGACAAGCGATTTCTCATTTTTACAACACCATTTTTTTTTTAGGGACCACATCACATTTGAAGTCACTTTGAGGGGTCTATAAAATAGAAAATACCCAAAAGTGACACCATTCTAAAAACTACACCCCTCAAGGTGCTCAAAACCACATTCAAGAAGTTTATTAACCCTTCAGGTGCTTCACAGGAGCTGAAGCAATGTGGAAGGAAAAAATTGACATTTAACTTTTTTTGCAAAAGCTTTACTTCGGAACCAATTTTTTTTATTTTCACAAGTGTTAAAAGAAAAAATGAACCACAAAATTTGTTGTGCAATTTCTCCTGAATATGCTGATACCCCATATGTGGGGGTAAACCACTTTTTGGGCGCACGGCAGAGGTCGCAAGGGAAGGAGCACCGTCTGACTTTTTCAACGCAGAATTGGCTGGATGCCATGTCGCGTTTAGAGAGCCCCTGATGTGCCTAAACAGTGGAAACCCCCCAACAAGTGACCCCATTATGGAAACTAGACCCCTTAAGGAACTTATCTAGATGTGTGGTGAGCACTTTGAACCTCCAAGTGCTTCACACAAGTTTATAACGTAGAGCCGTGAAAATAAAAAATCATTTTTTTTCCACAAAAATGATCTTTTCACCCCAATTTTTATTTTCCCAAGGGTAACAAGACCCCAAAAGTTTTTGTGCAATTTGTCCTGAGCATGCTGATACCCCATATGTAGGGGTAAACCACTTTTTGGGCGCACGACAGAGGTTGCAAGGGAAGGAGCGCTGTTTGACTTTTTCAACGCAGAATTGGCTGGATGCCATGTCGCGTTTAGAGAGCCCCTGATGTGCCTAAACATTGGAAACCCCCAACGAGTGACCCCATATTGGAAACTAGACCCCTTAAGGAACTTATCTAGATGTGTCGTGAGCACTTTGAACCTCCAAGTGCTTCACACAAGTTTATAACGTTTAGCCGTGAAAATAAAAAATCATATTTTTTCCACAAAAGTGATCTTTTCACCCCAATTTTTATTTTCGCAAAGGTAACAAGACCCCAAAAGTTTTTGTGCAATTTGTACTGAGCATGCCGATACCCCATATGTGGGCGTAAACCACTTTTTGGGCGCACGGCAGAGGTCGCAAGGGAAGGAGCGCCGTTTGACTTTTTCAAAGCAGAATTTGCTGGATGCCATGTCGTGTTTAGAGAGCCCCTGATGAGCCTAAACAGTGGAAACCCCCAACAAGTGACCCCATTTTGGAAACTAGACCCCTTAAGGAACTTATCTAGATGTGTGGTGAGCACTTTGAACCCCCAAGTGTTTCACAGAAATTTATAAACTCAGAGCTGTGAAAATAAAAAATATTTTTTTTTCTCAAAAATGATTTTTTAGCCAGCTATTTTTTATTTTCCCAAGGGTAACAGGAGAAATTAGAACCCCAAAATTGGTGTGCAATTTGTCCTGAGTACGCTGATACCCCATATGTTGGGGTAAACCACTGTTTGGGCGCACGGCAGGGCTCAGAAGGGAGGGAGCGTCATTTGACTTTTTGAACACCACGTGTTTGGAGACCCCCTGATGTGCCTAAATAGTGGAAACCCCTAAATTCTAGCTCCAACCCTAACCCCAACACACCCCTAACCCTAATCCCAACTCTAACCCTAATCCTAACCTAAATCCCAACCCTAATTCCAACCCTAATTGTAACCCTAACCCTAATTGTAACCCTAACCCTAATTATAACCCTAACCCTAAGGCTAGGTTCATTTTGCGTTTTACCAGCCCGTTCAACACATAGCGTTGACAGGCTGGTAACGGTATAGCATAATGCGATTGCGTTATGCTATACCCACTAGCGCAGAGGAATCAGCAGATGATTCATCTGCGCTAGCGGTGACGGAGCCCAGATGCTGCAGGCTGCGTCCGAGGCTCTATCTGTAAGGTTCTGTGTACATGTTCCTGAAACTCAGTTTGTTCGTCAGCCATTTTACTTTCTGTCTTGCTGCAGCTATCTTGCCCTCAGTCAAAATGGAGTTTCCAGCTTGCATGTTCCCGCCCTGATTCTCTCCTTTTGCTTCTTAAGCAGCCACAGCTGAGCAATCAGTGCTTCAGAATCTAGCCTGCAGTGAACCTGTGACCTGACTCCTAAAGCCTTGGACCTTGTACTCCAGCTATTCCTACTGAGGAACTCTGAAGCACTTGTGGACTCTGAACCCTGCTCTTTGAAAGATCCACGTTTGCATGGACTTACGGTAACAGAGAAGAAGATCCTGAACCTGTTGTGGAGAGTGATTGCTGAGCTTAGATTACTCTGGCCTGCTGTGTCTCCTGCTTCTGTGTCTGCAAACTGTGTGACTATTTTTGCCAACTTGTATGAAGTAATACAAGACTTTCTATATCAAACCTGTGTCTCATGTATTTTCATCGCACCCAAGCACAAGACGCTATATGAACTGTACCACATACATTACAAGATTCTGAAGCCAAAACGTTAGTGTCTGCTGGGTCTGGAAAGGCTGTGTCTGCTGTAACTGTGGATATTGGATGTCCGGTTGTACTTTCTGTGATGACAGTGGTTGTGACTTCTCACAACCATTCCAGGTGAGCAATTCCCTTAAGTGTTTTTTTTTTCTGCAGTGTTACCACAGGTAAACACTATTGTTTTTTTTTTTTCTTTTCTCTTTTTTGTCTGCTGTAACTGTGGATATCAGATGTCCGGGTGAACTTTCTGTGATGATAGTGGTTGTGACTTCTCACAACCATTCCAGGTGAGCAGTTCCCTTAAATTTTTTTTTTCTCTCTGCAGTATTACCACAGGTAAACACTATTGTTTTTTTTTTCTCCTCTCCTCTTCTTCCAGTACTCCTGTTTTAAAAGATTTGGAAAATGGAGGCCCGCATAAAGGAACTTTGTGGAGTGACTGATAATATCCTTGCAGATTTGCAGAATATAAAGACCCAATTTTCAAGCCTACAGGACCTCACTAATCACAATTTGCAAGTGTTTGGACAGACTGCCCAGGATTTGCGAGCCAGGATTGAGGTTCTAGAAGAGCGAGTCCAGGTTCCTGCCGTAGCCCCGAGTTCTGGGATTCCCAAGTTGCCCCCTTTTCGTTTTGGCGGTGAACGTGAGAAATTCAGGGGATTTATTAATCAATGCAATCTTTTTTTTTCTGCACATGCTTCACAATTTCCCACTGAACGATCTAAGGTGCTTACTATAATTATGTTGCTTACCAACAAGGCTTTGATGTGGGCAAACCCTCTGATTGAGACTGAGGATGATTGTTTGAATCACCTTGATGCTTTTATTTCAGCCATGGGGCAGGTGTTTGATGACCCCAATCGAGGTGCAACAGCTGAAGCAGCCATGTTAGCTTTGCGCCAAGGTAAGCACTCGGTAGCTGAATATGCCTTGGAGTTCAGGAGATGGGCCCTTGATACCACCTGGGACAGTTCCGCCAAAAAAATCTATTTTTCGAAAGGGGTTATCTCCACTGATTAAGGATGAACTTGCTCGTGCCGACCCTCCCACTGCGTTAGGTGACTTTATTAACTACTGCATCCGTATTGATACTTGTCTGACTGAACGCAGGCAAGAGAGATGGTTCGAAAGCAATCGCACTAACCTTTTCCTACCTTCCTCTCCAGCTAAGGAACCTTTGAGAAGGATTACACGGGAACCTGAACCTGAACCCATGCAGGTAGACTCTTTACAACGACGGGTTAGTGATGCACGCAAGGAACATCGTTTTAAGGAGAATCTATGTTTCTATTGTGGTAAGTCAGGGCACTTCATTATAAACTGCCCCAGCCGTTCTCGTAAGACTACTGCAGCACTCATTCATTGTGAGTGTTGCGAGAGGGGATCTGTCAGGTCCGAGCCTCAGGCTCCAGAGAGATCTGCAGCAACAGATCTTGATTTCTCGGACTTAAACTCCGTTACCTCTGAGGACGTTGACTGTGTAAACGCTGCCATTTTTCAAGTTTCCTCAGCGGTGTCCCAGCTGAGTTGTAAGAAAAACAATTCTCATTGCTTTCTTTCCATCAAACTCTGGGTTGACTCAGCTTGGGTGTCTAGCTCTGCTATGATCGACTCAGGGGCAAGTGGAAATTTTATGGATGTCTCCTTTGCTCTGAAACAGGGGATACGTTCAGTGAAGAAGGCTACTCCAGTACAGATGGAAACTGTGGATGGCTCCCTGCTGACCTCTGGACCAGTGGATCAGGAAACAGAGCCTTTGAGGGTTCTTATGGGTAAAGATCATCAAGAGAAACTGTCCTTTATGCTTATCTCTTCTCCCCACTTTCCCATTATTCTAGGGCTACCATGGCTGCAGGCTCAGAATCCTACCATTAACTGGGAGACCAAGGAATTACACTTTCCAGAGAAACAGATGAGTCCAAAAGTTTCAGCTTGCTCTGTTCCTAAAGGAACCATGTCAGTCCCTGAACTACCAGCTGTATACCAGGACTATGTGGATTTATGTAACAAGAAGAACGCTGACCAGCTTCCTCCTCACCGTCCATATGATTGTCCAATTGAATTATTGCCTGGAGCGGAGATACCTTTTGGTAAGATCTACCCCCTGGCGGGGCCCGAGCTAAAGGCTTTAAAGGATTACATAGACGAAAATCTAGCCAAGGGCTTCATACGCCCCTCTTCATCTCCTGCAGGTGCACCCATCTTCTCTGTAAAGAAGAAAGATGGATCTCTGAGACCATGCGTAGACTATAGGGAACTCAATAAGGTTACTATTAGAAACCGTTATCCATTGCCTTTAATCCCTGAGTTATTGGAGAGAGTGCGACATGCCAAAATTTTCTCTAAACTAGATCTTCGTGGGGCCTATAACTTAGTCCGTATTAGACCTGGGGATGAATGGAAGACTGCATTCAGGTCACGCTATGGACACTTTGAATATCTAGTTATGCCTTTTGGTCTGAGTACCGCCCCAGCCACTTTCCAACACTTGGTGAATGACATCTTCAGGGATCTCCTAGATACATTCGTGGTAATTTATTTGGATGATATTCTAATTTTTTCTAACTCCACAGAGGAACATCATGGACATGTGAGAATGGTCTTGGAACGTCTAAGACAAAATCATCTTTACATCAAACTTGAAAAGTGTGAATTCCATAGGACCGAAATTCAATTTCTGGGGTATGTACTGTCTACACAAGGAATTAGTATGGATGGAAGCAAAACCCAAGCCATCAAGGATTGGCCAAGTCCTAGAAATGTGAAGGAGGTACAGCGCTTCATCGGGTTTGCCAACTTCTATAGACGTTTCATTAGAAATTTCTCTGAGGTAGTGTCACCTATCACCCAACTTACCCGGAAAGAGTCTAGGTTCTCCTGGACTCCCCAAGCCCAGGAAGCATTTTCCCGTCTAAAAGATAAATTTACCACTGCACCTATCCTAGTACATCCCAACCCCGAGCTTGCCTTCATAATAGAGGTGGATGCTTCAGACTGTGCCGTTGGAGCTATACTCTCTCAGAGAACAGGTGAGAAGAATGTCTTGCATCCCTGTGCCTTCTTTTCCCAGCAGTTGTCTTCGGCTGAGAGGAACTACGATGTGGGCAATAGAGAGTTGTTGGCCATTATTGCCGCCTTCAAAGAATGGAGACACCTTCTTCAGGGAGCTGCACAGCAAATAGTCGTCCTGACAGACCATCGTAACCTTGAGTTTATCAGGTCGGCTAAGTGCCTGACTCCTCGCCAGGCTCGCTGGAATCTTTTCTTAAACCAATTTAATTTTATCATTTCTTATAGACCAGGATCGCGCAATGGAAAGGCTGATGCACTCTCTAGGATTTACTCAGCAGAGACACGTCCAATTACTCCTCCTAAGACTATTCTTCCTGACTCTAGATTCCTAGGAGTAATTCATAATCAAGACCTACTTAAGGACATCAAGGAAGCATACCATGCGGATTCCTTTTTGGCACAACCCCCAAGGGACGTAAGTCTTGTCTTTAAGAATGGTGTGTGGATTCAGGGACAACGCCTGTATATTCCTGAAACAGTCAGATTGAGAGTATTGCAACTCATTCACGATTCCAAGATAGCTGGGCATAGAGGAATTCTAAAGACACAGGAATTTCTCTCTCGTTTCTTTTGGTGGCCCACTTGCAGGAAGGATGTTTTAAACTATGTCACTTCATGTGAAGTCTGTGCAAGATGCAAAACACCTCGCTCCTCACCAACTGGTCTGTTACAGCCTCTTCCCACCCCGTCCCGCCCGTGGGGATCCATTTCTATGGACTTCATTGTGGAGTTACCAACCTCTCAAGGGAAGAACACCATTCTAGTGGTGGTTGACCGTCTAACAAAGGCAGCTCATTTTATCCCTTGTGTCGGCTTACCCACTGCAAAACAGACATCAGATTTGATGATTAAAGATGTGTTTCGCTTACATGGAGTACCGGATGAGGTTATTTCGGATCGAGGGGTGCAATTCACTTCTAGGTTTTGGCAAAATTTCTGTGCAGCATTGGACATTAAAGTAAACCTTTCTTCTGCTTTTCATCCTCAGACTAATGGACAGACCGAACGAACCAATCAAACCCTGGAGCAGTATCTCCGCTGCTTTATCTGCCACCTACAGGATGATTGGGTGGATCTACTTCCATTAGCTGAGTTCTCGTATAACAACTCTCAGAGTGCCTCCACTAAGTAGTCTCCTTTTTACTCTAATCTAGGTTATCATCCTAACATTCTACCACGATTTCCCATAGAAACGCCTTTACCAGCAGTGGCTGAAAGAATCACGTCTTTACAGAAGAATATGGATCTTCTAAAGGAGAATCTGGAATCGGCTCAGGAAAGGTACAAGAAAGCAGCAGATAAATTTCGTAAACCTGCACCAGCTTTCAAGGTAGGAGACTTGGTCTGGCTGTCAACCAGAAATCTTAAGTTAAGGATTCCATCGTCTAAGTTGGGACATAAGTACATTGGACCCTATAAAATCAGTAAAATTATAAGTGCCGTTGCTTGTCGTCTTCAACTGCCCAGAACTATGAGAATTCACCCTGTCTTTCATGTATCCCTACTAAAGGCTGCGACACCCAATACGTTTCCTGGACGTTCTTCTCCTTGCCCTGACCCAGTGCTAGTCGATGGTCAGGAAGAATTTGTGGTGGAAAGGATTTTAGATTCCAGGTTGTATAGAAATCAGTTACAATATCTGATTAAATGGCAGGGCTACCCAGTGGAGGACAACTCATGGGAACCAGTCAATAACGTTAATGCTCCTCGCTTGCTCCGTCAGTTTCATCAGAGGTACCCACACAAGCCTGGCCTGAGGTCATCCGGAGGTTGTCCCTAAGGGGGGAGTAATGTAAGGTTCTGTGTACATGTTCCTGAAACTCAGTTTGTTCGTCAGCCATTTTACTTTCTGTCTTGCTGCAGCTATCTTGCCCTCAGTCAAAATTGAGTTTCCAGCTTGCATGTTCCCGCCCTGATTCTCTCCTTTTGCTTCTTAAGCAGCCACAGCTGAGCAATCAGTGCTTCAGAATCTAGCCTGCAGTGAACCTGTGACCTGACTCCTAAAGCCTTGGACCTTGTACTCCAGCTATTCCTACTGAGGAACTCTGAAGCACTTGTGGACTCTGAACCCTGCTCTTTGAAAGATCCACGTTTGCATGGACTTACGGTAACAGAGAAGAAGATCCTGAACCTGTTGTGGAGAGTGATTGCTGAGCTTAGATTACTCTGGCCTGCTGTGTCTCCTGCTTCTGTGTCTGCAAACTGTGTGACTATTTTTGCCAACTTGTATGAAGTAATACAAGACTTTCTATATCAAACCTGTGTCTCATGTATTTTCATCGCACCCAAGCACAAGACGCTATATGAACTGTACCACATACATTACACTGTCACTGAATGATGGCACGTCGCGAACGCATGCTGCTTTACGGCATGCGTCGCGATGCGCCCTCAAATGGGGGTGAATGGCAGCGTTAACGGACTGTGTTACACCGCGTTATACCGCGCATGCGCCCGCCATTTTTTTTCACAGGAAGAAGACCCGGGAGGATCGCAGGCCAGGGGAAGCTGCCGGAGGACACTGGGAGGTATGGGGGAGGTTCGGGGGACCTGGGGACCCTAATTCTCTCCCCTCTGATGTGCGATCACATCAGAGTGGAGAGAAATCTTTTTTTTTTTTTTTGCGGTCGCCGTTATACTCGGTATAACGGCGATCGCGACACCGGGGTTGGTAAATACCGACCCGGATCATGTTCCCTGGGGTCTCGGCTACCCTCGGCAGCCGAGACCCCAGAGAAAACTGCCCAAGCCCCCCAGCACACTGAGCATGCGCCCCCCATTTTCTAGGCCCTAAAGATGGCGGCGCCCACTGGAAAACACCGGAGGGCCCGGGAGCCACATACAGGGAATCGGGGGCCACAAGGGGGGGATCAGGGGCCCTTTTTCTCTCTCCTCTGATGTCCGATCACATCAGAGGAGAGAGAAATTAAATGGCACACCATTTTCTTTTGTTGTTGTTACGATCGCCGTTATAGGGTTAATAACGGCGATCGCAACATCGGGGTCTGTAAAAACCGACCTGATTCAAGTTCTCTGGGGTCTCGGCTACCCCCGGTAGCCGAGACCCCGGAGAAAATGCGCCTCTGTGGGGCGCTATTCACTTTTTCCACAGCGCCGTTAATTAACGGCGCTGTGGTTTAAGTATCCTTAATGACCGCCGTTAAAAGACGTATCGGCGGTCGTTAAGGGGTTAAAACCCATCCTGCGTGATATCTGTGAATCTAATGAAGATGTAGAGTCTCTGTGGGTGGAGATTAGGGGAGTGGGGAAAAATAATAAATTACTGATAGGGGTTTGTTATAAGTCTCCTAAAATAATGGAAGCAACAGAGAATATCCTCGTAAAGCAAATAGATGAAGCAGCGACTCAAGGAGAATTCATTATTATGGGGGACTTCAACTACGCTGAAATACATTGGGGAACAGAAACCTGCAGTTCCAGCAAAGGTAATAGGTTTTTGACAACAATGAGAGACAATTACCTTTCACAACTAGTTCAGGACCCAACAAGAAGGGGGGCACAGCTAGACCTAATATTAACCAACAAGCCAGACCGCATATCAAATATAAGGGTTGGGGTGACGGGTAATAGTGATCACAAAATAATAAACTTTCATGTATCCTTTAATAAGATGTGTAGTCGAGGGGTTACAAGGACACTAAACTTCAGGAAGGCAAATTTCCAACGGATGAGAGATGATCTTAGTGTAATAAACTGGGACGATATCCTGAGACATAAAAATACACAAAGAAAATGGGAGACATTTATTAGCATCCTGAATAGGACCTGTGCAGCATATATACTCTATGGGAATAAACATGCTAGAATTAGGAGGAAACCACTATGGCTAAATAGAGCTGTAAGGGGTGCAATAAGTGACAAAAAGAAAGCGTTTAGGGAATTAAAGCAAGTAGGTAGTGATGAGGCATTAAATAAATACAGAAGATTGAATAAATTCTGTAAAAAGCAAATCAAGACAGCAAAGATTGAGGCAGAGAGACTCATTGCCAGAGAAAGTAAAAATAATCCCAAAATATTCTTTAACTACATAAATAGCAAGAAACTAAAAAATGATAGTGTTGGTCCCCTTAAAAATAGTCTGGGTGAAATGGTGGATTAGGATAAGGAAAAAGCCAATATGCTAAATGACTTTTTTTCAACTGTATTTACACAAGAAAATCCCATGACAGATAACATGATCAGTGATAAAAAAAATGTCTCCATTAAATGTCACCTGCTTAAGCCAGCAGAAAGTACGGCGGCGTCTAAAAATCACTAAAATTGACAAATCCCCGGGCCCAGATGGGATACACCCTCGAGTTCTGCAGGAATTAAGTACAGTCATAGATAGACCATTATTTTTAATCTTTAAAGATTCCATAATAATGGGGTGTGTACCACAGGACTGGCGTATAGCAAATGTGGTGCCAATATTCAAAAAGGGGCAAAAACTGAACCTGGAAATTATAGGCCAGTGAGCTTAACATCTACTGTGGGTAAAATCCTGGAGGGTTTTTTAAGGGATACTATATTGGAGTATCTGAGGCTGAATAACCTCATGAGACAGTATCAGCATGGGTTTACGAGGGACCATTCTTGTCAGACTAATCTGATAAGCTTTTATGAAAGAGTAAGTTCCGGACTGGACCAAGGGAACGCAGTGGACGTGGTGTTCATGGACTTCTCAAAAGCTTTTGATACGGTGCCACACAAAAGGTTAATACATAAAATGAGAACAATGGTGATAGAGGAAAATATGTGTAAGTGGGTTAAGAACTGGCTCATGGATAGGTAACAAAGGGTGGTTATTAATGGAGCACACTCGAACTGGGTTACGGTTTGCAGTGGGGTACCACAGGGGTCAGTATTGGGGCCGCTTCACTTTAACATATTTATTAATGACCTTGTAGGGGGCATACAGAGTAGTATTTCAATATTTGCAGATGACACTAAACTCTGCAGGGTAATAAATACAGAGGATGACAATTTTATATTACAGGAGGATTTATGTAAACTAGAAGCTTGGGCTGATAAATGGCAAATGAGCTTTAATGGGGATAAATGTAAGGTCATGCACTTGGGTAGAACAAACAAGATGTATAATTATGTGCATTTAGTGGCCAATGTCAGGCAGCTGCTGCAAAGGCAAATAAAATAATGGGATGCATTAAAAGAGGCATAGATGCTCATGAGGAGAACATAATTTTACCTCTATACAAGTCACTGGTGCGACCACACTCAGAATACTGTGTGCAGTTCTGGTCTCCGGTGTATAAGAAAGACATAGCTGAATTGGTGCGGGTGCAGAGAAGAGCGACCAAGGTTATTAGACAACTGGGGGGTCTGCAATACCAGGACAGGTTATTACACTTGGGGTTATTTAGTTTGGAAAAACGAAGGCTTAGGGGTGATCTTATTACAATGTATAAATATATGAGGGGACAGTACAAAGACCTTTCTAATGATCTTTTTACTCTTAGACCTCTGATGGGGACAAGGGGGCATCCTCTACGCCTGGAGGAAAGAAGGTTTAGTCATAATCACAGACGCAGATTCTTTACTGTAAGAGCAGTGAGACAATGGAACTTTCTGCCGTCTAATGTTGTAATGAGTGATTCCCTACTAAAATTTAAGAAGGCACTCGATTCCTTTCTTGAAAAGTATAATATTACAGGCTATATTCACTAGTTTCCTAGATATTGCGTTGATCCAGGGAGCTAGTCTGATTGCCGTATGTGGAGACGGGAAGGAATTTTTTCCCCCAATGTGAAGCTTACTGTTTGCCACTTGGGTTTTTTTGCCTTCCTCTGGATCAACATGTTAGGGCAGGTTAGGATAGGATATGGGTTGAACTAGATGGACTTAAAGTCTTCCTTCAACCTTAATAACTATGTTATTATGTTAATTGGGAGCAGAGAGGTTTTAAGAATGCTGAGAAGCGGGATGGTGACGCTAATTATGGCATCGTCGCCGCTCACCAACTTGGTGCAGTCCTCCAAGTTCTGGAGGATGGTACATATATCTGACATCCATGTGATTTCTTATGTGTGGAATCTGAACTGTATATCGACGGCCTTGTTGATTCTGGTATTTAACAACTACCCTCTTCTGCTCACAAATCTTTTCCAACATATGCAGTGTAGAGTGCCAATGCGTGGGGACATCACACATCAGTTGGTGAGCCGGAAGCTGCAAACACTGCTGAAGCATGGCAAGGGTGGCTGAAGCTGTAGCTGACTTTCTAAAATGGGTAGACAGACAGCGTACTGTCACTAGCCGATCCGGAAGCTCAGGTAAGCTTTTTAGAAAACGTTGAACCATGAGGTTAAGCACATGGGCCAGGCAAGGTACGTGTGTCAGCTCACCTAGCCTCAGAGCTGCCACCAGGGTCCAGCTATTGTCTCACATGACCATGCCTGGCTGTAGGTTCAGCGGTGTCATCCAAATATCTGACTGCTCTTTCAGCGCTGTCCAGAACTCTTCTGCATTCTGCGGTTTTTCACCTATGTAGATTAGCTTCAGCAGAGCCTGTTGTCACTTGGCTGAGGCAATGCTGCAGTGCTTCCAGCTTCTGACTGATGCGTTCATTTCTCAGATGGAGGTTGAAGAAGAGGAGGAGGTGCAGGAGCTGTAGACTGTGGGGGCAACCCTGACTGACGTTGGACCCGCAATCCTCGGTGTGTTGTTGAGGATGTGTTCCATCCCAATGTCCGACTGGGTACTGGCTTCCACGATGTTAATCCAGTGTTCCGTCAGTGAGATGTACCGCCCCTGCCCACAGGCACTCGTCCATGTGTCCGTGGTTAGGTGGACTTTACCAGTAACAGCATTGTTGAGGGCACGGGTAATGTTGTGGAACACATGCTGGTGTAATGCCAGTACGGCACAATAGGAGAAATAGTGGCGACTGAGGACCGAGTACCTTGGGACGGCCGCCTCCATCAGGTAGCGGAAAGCTTCCGTCTCAACTTGTCGGAAAGGCAACAAACTGGGGACTGGCTTATACGCAAAACAGTGGAAGAAGCAATGTTGTCACCTGCAGACAGAGTTCCTGGAGCCTGAAGTTCGGCCCACAAAGTCGGGTACTTTGCGACCATGTGCCTAATCATGCTGGTGGTGGTCAGGCTGGTAGTTTTGCTATACCTGCTGATGCAGGCATGGAAAGTGCTGCAAATGGCCTGTTTGGGGTTCTCAGCAGAGTTTTTAAAAAATAACTAGACTCGGGAAGATCTAACAGTTGGAATGGCAACTTCCGTCCTGTTGGTGTTGCGGGAAAACGGATGCACGCCTTCTGTCTGTGGCCAACACACTGCTTCTTCCTGCCTGTTGGGGTGATATGCCTCCTTCCCCATGTGTGCTGCTGTCCTCACTCTGCATGTCCTCCTGCCAGGTTGGAAGTAATAAAGAAACTCGGCACTCAACTTAAATTGCTGGGTGAAGAAATTTAATGAAGTCCATGCAGAGTAGTACTACTCTGCATGGACTTTATTAAATTTCTTCACCCAGCAATTTAAGTTGAGTGCCGAGTTTCTTTATTACTACTATATGGTTTGGGCACCTACACTAGCACCCTTTTGGGGCTGTGCACACGTTACTTTTTCCACTCTCCTGCCAGGTTGGGTCAGTCACTATGTCATCCACCACCTCGTCTTCCACATCCACACCCTGCTCCTCCTCCTGACTTTCTGGCAATTGTGTATCATCATCATCCACCTCTTGTGACCGTGGCTGCTCAAAGATTTGTGCATAGCTACATGGAATATCATCTTTTCCCGTTTCAAGTGGAGCAGGAGAGAGGCATGAATCTCCAAATGGAAAACTGGACAGCTCTTAGGAGTGTCCGAGTGTGGGATCAGTTGCTTCAGGGCACTCAGCATGGTGGGAGGAAGGAGGATCAGGGTGAGTAATAACCTGTCCACACTTACGGCTACTCAGACTTGACCATGTGGAAGACATGCTGGTGGTGGTGGTGGGTAAGTGACTGGAAGCATTATCCGCTATCCAACCAACAACTGTTTCACACTGCTCTGGCTTCAATAGTGGTGTGCTGCGGTTCCCTATAAACTGGGACAGGAAGGTCGAGCGCGAAGATGTGGGTCTTTGCTGCGGCCCACTTTCAGCTTGGCCACGGCCTCGGCCTCTGCATGCACCATCAGCATCGCGTCCACTTCCCTGTCCCTTGCCCCTTGACTTGCCCATTTTAAATGAACTACTGAAATTTATGAAAAGCTCAATACAAATGGATTTATTTGGAGAAAAATTATATGTGATCAGTATGTGTGTAGCCCAGCTGCGCTTGGTGCCACATGTACCCAGGAGGATGCACAGAAAGGTAATTCACAATCACCCGATATTCATTCACACTTCACATTTCCCTATAGTGCCACCAGAGGGAGCCCTTTAGAGTATATAAGGATGTGGCGAGACGTAGCAGTAGCCAGTCTTAGCCAGTCATTCTGGAGTGGATTTCCTGTCAGAGCAGAGCTCAGAGCGGAGTTCATACAGACGGAGATTCCTGTCAGATGAGACAGAAGCAGAGAGACAAACTGATACCTCAGAACTTGCTGACTGTTAGTTCCCTAGGGAAGTGGAAAGTGACTCTCGGAGTGTGCACAGATCAGTCTGATGGAAGGTCCTGATAGCTGCTTCGGACAGAGCCTAAGAAAGAAGTGAAGGAAGGGGAACTGCAGTACTTGTAACACCGAGTCAACTGAGGTACTGTTAGAGAGCGGTGAAGAGAAGGAAGCTGACATCTACTGCTGCCTGTGCTTATGTTAAAGGTGTGAGTAGGATGACAGGCAAGTGGACAAGAGAGAGAGTGACTGAGGAGAAATAGCAAGGATAGCTTACCTCCACTCTGCACAACCGGACACCGGGTCCGAGCTTGCTAGTACCTTCACGGCTAGTGGGAGAAACCGGAGACCCTGCTGGACTTCAGGTCGCAGAGGGGCCCTACAGTGCTGATACGTAACCGGGGTCAGGAAGAACAGGAGTCTAGCAGGACGCTGCAGATAGAGACTTAGTTCTGTCCAAAAGAAGGCTCCACCACAATGTCAGCCGGGCGTAGCTGTTCTACACGGAGTTGAACTTAGCTTCATGCAAGTTAGTAACTCACACACATATGAAGAAGTAAGGAGGCCTTATACCTACTCAGTGATTACTGGACGTGCATCCTCCACCCTGAGCAGCTTCCCGGGACGTGCCTGCAAATATCACCAGTAAAGGTACGGAAAGAGACTCATTGTGTGTGTCTGCCTTATTGCCTGCACCCCTGCACCGCCATATATCTTGAGGGATCAGTCTCGCCTGTGGGAGACTTAACATCTTGCTGCTCAGTAACAACCCTCAGAGAATCTACCCTGCAGCGCTGGTCATCCTGACCAGGAACCACAGGTGGCGTCACGAACATTTCTAAATCCCCTGTAAATATCCCCCTTTGAATGAGCGCCCAGGGCAACGGACCGAGCTGCGCTACCCGTGACCTCTCCCCCATTGAAGTGAACGGGCTCGGTGCCGAGTACCCCATAAGTCCTGGTATGTGCGACTCATATGCCTGCAAAGCGAAGATTTTTCCACCACAGATACACCAGGCCTCAGATAACAGACTGTAATAATTTTTTGGGTTATGTTTTTTGTTGCTGTTTGAAAACAATAAAAAATGAGTTGAGCCAGGATAGCAGACAGAACTATGCAACGTATGCCTGTCAAGAAAAGATTTTTCCACCACAGATACACCAGGCCTCAGCCTGAGATAACAGATTGTATTAAATTTTGGGTTATGTTTTTTGTTACTGGTTGAAAACAATAAAAAATGAGTTTAACCAGGATAGCAGACAGAACTATGCAATGTATGCCTGCCAAGAAAAGATTTTTCCACCACAGATACACCAGGCCTCAGCTTGTATTTTTTTTTATTTTTTGGATATAAAACACTGCTGGATATAACTAGCGTGACAGACTGCCAAAAAAAGGGAAGTAGGCCTAAAATGCCTCAATTTTTGTCACACAGATGTATGAGGCGTGTCACACATAGACCCCAATGTAAAATGTGCCTGTTTTTTAAAATAATGCAACATAGTGCTGTATATAAGTACAGTCACACCCAGGGCAAAAAAAATGGCATACACTGCCCAAACTTTGAGCATGCACAGATATGAGCTGGCACGGAGATACCAGTATGACAAATGCGTGCCCTGTTTTTTTTGGGCTAAATACTGGTGTTTTTAAGTACAGTCACACCCAGGGCAAAAAAAAAAATGTGTGTACACTGGCCAAACTTTGAGCACGCGCAGATATGAGAGATATCACACTGAAAAATGTGTGGCCTGTAATTCCAATTACACGTGGGGCTAGGTATATAAGGCCAATATTTCCTACGGTTAGCAGCAGCACCAGAACACAGGAAGGGAATGGACCCTCTTGATGTATGCAATGATCTGTATACACACATATAGTACCTGCAGGCCTTGCACTGATGTGTATAGAGCGACACACACTACCCTGCCTACCTAACACTGGAAACTATATACTCCGGAATTAGTCCTTAGAAGGACTGTTGGTTTATCAGGATTTGTGAAGTTTAGGATCGTAGACCCTACACTGACTAAGAAATCGTCAAATCTGACCCTATCTCAGCAGCAGCTCTCCCTACACTATCTCAGTCCGGAGCTGAGTGCACCGAACAGGGTGGCCCCCAGTCTCTTATACCCCTGATGGTGCTGTGCGGCCAGCCAAACACTGCACGACCACAACAAAGATGGCTACGGTGTTTCATTGCCTAGCAGACAATCCCTGCATCGTGATTGGGTCTGTAAAGTCCACCAAAAATGCTGTATGGAGACCTCAGTTCCCGCCGAGTAATCACGGAAATGCTCGGTGCTCACCGAGTATACCGAGTACCGTGATACCGGGGCGAGTAACGAGTAGTGGCGAGCACGTTCGCTCATCACTAGTTATCAGTAGTGTTGAGCGATACGATAATGCAAATATCGGCTATCGGCCGATATTAGCTCTATCGGCCTTTCGATAATTCGTTTCGATATTTTCGTCTTATCGAATACCGGAATCGGAAGTTCACATAATTCTTTGCGAGGCAATGTGATTTTATTCAGCCAATAAGGAATCCTAAGAAGTGTGGGCACATCCTGTACTGCTGCGGTCATGTTAACTAATGGCATGGCTGTGATTGGATGCTGAAATGATGTCAGAATGCACTATAAAAGGCGCCGCCGCCATTTTAGCGTCACTGTGCTGTGAATTCAGTAAGGGACAGAACGCTGCTGTGCTGACTCTGAGGGACAGTTAGAGATTGCGATTTAGTGTACTGTGCTGTAGGCAGGCTAGCACCAACCGCTGTGTAAAGCTTCCTTTTGCCTGCAGTGTTGTTTTAACAGCTCTGCAAGGTGAGTGTGAGTGCAGGTGACGCTGCAGTTTGCTCTGCATGCAACGCTGTCTGTAGGCATCTGCACATGTCACTCACAGACTATTTTTTTTTTCCTTCAGTGTAATTCTTGCAGCTCCATGCAATTTAACTATTAGTGTGACGCGCTTCCATCCGTATCCAATACATTGGTTGCAAACACTATAGAAGTAGACAAAGGAGTAGCCTTTCACAGATTGTGATTTGTGAACAGTTGTGTTTCAGTGTTCACTTCAGTCTGTGTTTTTTATTTTTTGAGTGCACATCACGCTCCAGTTACTTGTTCAAGCACTGCTGCTTGTACTCTGCTAAGCGTGTCTCAGTGCCTCATCCTTTTCATTTTTCTCCAATTGGTGCTGCTCCATTATATTTGAAAAAAATCTAATCTATTAGTGTGACGCGCTTCCATCCGTATACAATACATTGGTTGCAAACACTATAGAAGTAGACAAAGGAGTAGCCTTTCACAGATTGTGAACAGTTGTGTTTCAGTGTTCACTTCAGTCTGTGCGTAATAACCACACTTAGGCCTTATAACTTTTCTGACTTTCTTTATCAATCTACCAAGATGAAGAAGTCAGTGAGTAAGGCACGTGGTCGTGGCCGTGGAGTTTCAGCAGGGAGAGGACGTGGGGATTCTGTGTCTGCTGCCGCCCTCAGTGACACAGCATCCACCATTTATCCCCGTGAGCGTTCCTTTATGCGCACTTTGGTAGGAGCTCGGCGTGCCCCCTGCTGCGGGAAGAACAAATTGAAGCCGTTGTTGGTTGGATGGCAGCCAATGCATCGACTTCAATTCCTTCCACCTCCTCTCAGGAACACAACACTGTTGAGCAACCATCTGTCTGTTCACCGCCTGTCAAATTGCCAAGGCAGTCAGAGAGTTCTGTACAGGAGCCAGCTGAGTCTCTGCTTCTGTTCTCAGAATCTGTTGGCTCGCAAACACGGGCACAGGCAAGCAGCATTCTGCAATTTGAAGAAGAGGGAGTATGCAGTGATGCGCAACAGCTGTGTCTCTCTCAATCTGAAGAGGCGGGTGAGCCAGTGCCGATGGACAGCACACTGCAGAACGCATCTTATGATGATGATGAGACTCAGGTGCCAGGTTTTGTGGAGCATGGTGCTGCCCAGACCATCCAATAGCAGCAGGTGTTGGAAGAGGGTAGTGGAGATGATGAAGTCCGAGACCCAACATGGCGTGAGCAACAGGAAGGTGGTGGGAGCAGCTCTGAGGAAGAGATTGTCCCAACGGTACAAAGAGGAGGGAGAGGTAGGCTGCAGACTCGCTTGCCTGTAGCCTCCAGTTTGGCACCTGTTGGGAGCAGTTCTCTTAGAACTGTCAAAATTGGCGCTCCCATGACTTGCACTGCGTGGTCCTTTTTTGACAGACTTGTACATGATATTTGCTATGTTCAATGCAAGCTGTGTAAGCAAAAAGTTAAAAGAGGTAAAAATATCAGGAACCTGAATACCACAAATATGTGGACACATGTACGGACAAAGCACGTAGCTGAGTTCCAAAGACACACTGGAGATGTAGGCCAACCTACAGCAGCACCTACATCTTTAGGTCATGTTCGAGCCTCTACCTCCAGCTCTCACACACCTGTTTCGGCTTCCTCACAGGATCTCCATGGAAGAACCTCGGTCACTGTTGTCCATAGACAAACTGTTATTCCACCCACTGCAGCAAGTTCACAGTCATCGTCACACTCCCAGTACAAAAAACAGCCATCGGTAACACAGGCATGGGATAAAAGACGGCCATACTCGGCAAACCATCCACGAGCACAGGCTCTGAATGCTGGCATTGCAAAACTCCTGTCCCTTGAAATGCTGTCATTCAGGCTGGTGGAGACTGACAGTTTCAGGAACTTTATGGCATTGGCAGTCCCACAATATAATGTGCCAAGCCGATTTTATTTCAGCAGGCAAGCTGTCCCTGCTCTGCAAAAACATGTCGAGGGAAACATTAAACATGCGCTACTAAACGCCGTCAGTAGCAGGGTCCACCTGACCACCGATGCGTGGACCAGTACCCATGGCCAGGGACGATACCTTTCCCTCACTGCCCATTGGGTCAATGTTGTGGAGCTGGGTACAGATCTTGCCAGTGGCGCTGTACGTGTTCTGCCAACTCCAAGGATTGCAGGAATCCAGGCTGTGCACATTGATTCCTCCTCCTACTCCAGTTCCTCAGAATCATCGCTGCACGAGCCGTCACGGTCTACCTCCACATGGACCCGTGAACGCTTACCTGTTGCGACCGATATGAGCACAGCCGTGGCCAAACGTCAACAGGCCGTCCTGAAATTAATTCCCATGGGGAATCGAAGCCACACAGCGCAGGAGCTCTGGGATGCCATCAAGCAGGAGAGCGATGTGTGGTTTTTGTCAGCTAATCTCCAGCCAGGCTTGGTAGTGTGTGACAATGGCCGAAATCTGGTGGCAGCTCTGGGCCTTGGCAACCTCACTCACATACCATGTCTGGCACATGTGCTCAACTTGGTCGTGCAGAGTTTTTTGAGGGACTATCTGGATCTTGATGCACTGCTGCACAAGGTCCGCCTAGAGTGCGCTCACTTGCGACGTTCCAGCATGGCCAGATCACGCATTGCAGCTCTGCAAGTCAGATTTCGCCTTCCTGAACATCGCATCATATGTGACGTACCCACCAGGTGGAATTCCACGTTACATATGTTGGAGCGGTTGTGTGAGCAGCAGCCAGCAGTAATGGAGTATCAGCTGCAACAGGCGCAATCAACTCGCAATTTGCGCCGTTCACACTTCACCACTACTGAGTGGGCCTCTATGAAGGACATCTGCGACGTTTTGCGTGCGTTTGATGTCTCAACGCGGATGGCGAGTGCAGATGATGCACTAGTCAGCATGACTGTCCCCCTTATCTGCCTGCTTCAGAAATCACTGAAAGCACTAAAGGAAGAGGTTTTGAAAGAGGTGGAGGATGAGGAGTCACAAATTCAATTACCTTCAGGACAGTCAGCGCAACGTGGTTCCTCACAAAGGGCTGGGCAGGGCTCACTTTGTGAGGAGGATGAGGAGGAGGAGGAGTCAATGGAGGAGGAAGAAATCCCTACAGAGGGAGGTACACAACGCTGTAGTCAGTATGTAGAGAGAGGGTGGGGTGATGCAGAGGAGACAGAGATGACGCCTCTTCCAGAGGACAGCCTTTGTTGGCCAGTTGGGAGTCTGCAGCACATGGTTGATTTCATGCTTCAGTGCCTGAGAAACGACCGCCGCATCGCCCACATTCTCAGCACGTCAGATTATTGGGTGTACACCCTCCTAGACCCTCGCTACCGGGACAACTTACAAACCCTCATCACACCGGTGAACCGGGACCGTAAATGCAGGAGTACCAAGACACACTGGTGCAATCCATACTGTTGTACATTCCAGCCGAGAGAGCTGCTGCTGCTGCTGATACTGCTTTACAAAGCAGCTCTGTGCTCGAGGCAGTGTAGACACCTCTACAACAAGAGGGATCAGAAGCAGCGCCTCTGCACAGGGCAAGAACTGTATGTTACAAATGTGGCAAAGTTTTGTGACAGCGCCAGCAAGGTCTACACCATCCGAGACGGCTCCAGTCACCAGGAAGAAACGTTTCCGTAAGATGGTGACAGACTACTTGGCTTTCCCTCTAAGTGTACTCCCAGATGCCTCTTCCCCTTTCAAATTTTGGGTCTCTAAGTTGGATACATGGCCAGAGCTTAGCCAGTATGCATTGGAGGTGCTGGCTTGCCCTGCTGCCAGTGTATTATCTGAGCGTGTCTTTAGTGCTGCAGGTGGTGTAGTAACAGACCGTCGCATGCGACTATCCTCAGAGAATGTAGACCGGCTTACTTTTCTGAAAATGAACAAGGCATGGATCTCACCTGAATTTGCCTGTCCGTTTTCAAATTAGATAACTGTTTGGCAACGTTTTCCATGTCTCCTGTTATGTTCATCTTTCTACCACCTGAACTCTACTCCCTGGGCTACAACACCGCCATTTGTTGCTCGTAAGTAATTGGCAGGGGTACTGACTCCTGGCCAGCCTGGTTACAGCACGACAGCTGTTTCCTGGCAGTGTGAACGTCAATTATCCTCCAATAAGTTGTGCTGTCGTGTTGCATTCGGGTTAGCCGACTCTATGGTGCCTGCAGTTTAGGTGATTCCTATGTGTGCTGTGGGATATGTAAATAAAGGCGGTTTCCATTGTGACAATAGGATAAGCACCCACTGTAGGACTGTGTGATTCGGTAACTGCGGACGGCTTGCGTCCTGTCAACTTACATTTTCATGGGTGCGTTCTTCTACCCGTCCGGGGTCCAGTACCGTCAAGTGGTTCTCCCCAGTGCCTTTGGCCTAGGTGCCTCCATCTCCGTATCCGAGTTCCAGCAACGTCTGCTGGTCCTTGGTAGTGCTTTGGAGCACAGGTACCTCCTGCTTAGTAACCGTGTCACAGTAACGTCAGCTGATACTCGGTTGTGACATTGCCTCTTTTCCTTCTGCTACCCGTCCGGGGTCCAGTACCGTCAACCGGTTCTCCCCAGTGCCTTTGGCCTAGGTGCCTCCATCTCCGTATCCGAGTTCCAGCAACGTCTGCTGGTCCTTGGTAGTGCTTTGGAGCACAGGTACCTCCTGCTTAGTAACCGTGTCACAGTAACGTTAGCTGGTACTCGGTTGTGACATTGCCTCTTTTCCTTCTGCTACCCGTCCGGGGTCCAGTACCGTCAAGTGGTTCTCCCCAGTGCCTTTGGCCTAGGTGCCTCCATCTCCGTATCCGAGTTCCAGCAACGTCTGCTGGTCCTTGGTAGTGCTTTGGAGCACAGGTACCTCCTGCTTAGTAACCGTGTCACAGTAACGTCAGCTGGTACTCGGTTGTGACATTGCCTCTTTTCCTTCTGCTACCCGTCCGGGGTCCAGCACAGTCAGCTGGTCCTCGTTACTTCCATTGTCTCTTGCTCCATCTGATACCCGTCAGGGTTCCAGTAACGTCAGCTGTTTCTCGGAAATTAGACGACATTAAAGACCACCCAGAAGAAGATGACGACAACAAGGACGACGAGCATGAAGCCAACCAGCCTGAACACCATCACAAAGAAAAAATAAAAGATTACCAAGAAGAAGATCACCAACAGGACAAAGAAGGTTAAGACAAACTACAAGATACAGAACAAGAGACAGAAGAACAATAAGCAAAAGATCAAAAAGCAGAAGAACATGAATTATAAGACCAAAATGAAGAGCAAAATATATGCTCTAAATTCTAAGCAGAAGAAGACTAAGCAGTGTATGGGGGTGAGTCCGTTCCTCCTCGTGGTGCCCCTGGAAAATGCCTGCTGCTGCAGGCTAAACTGAACACGGACAAATACTGTTGTAATTTAAATCTTTTGTGACAGCAAGAACGGAAGGATGAACAATTCATACTTTTACAGATTACAAGTACAGGAATCTCTGTCACAAATAAGAATATGATGAAGAAGATGAAGAGGAAGAAGATGAAGAATTTGAATATGAAGAAGATTAATTAGTTTAATAATAACAATATGAGTAATGTAAACAAAAACATGAATAGCAAGAAGTTTAAGAAGAAGATTAAGAAGGTGAAGATGAAGAATAATTTGATGAGAAAGATGATGCTGCTGCTGAAGATTATGAAGGAGAAAGTGTGGCACTGGCAAAAGTTAAAAAGGTGAAGAGCATGGAAGTTGTGAAACATACATATTTGCCAAAATAGAAAAAAGGTTAACAACATTGTCAATTTGTTAGTCAATCCAAACGTATTTCCAAAAAAAAATATATTAATGCTATTCCAATGCATTGGGTTAAACATGTATGCCTTTATTGTCTCCTCAACCTCCCCCAATACATTCTACATTAGTCTTTGTTGTTTTCCTTCATGTACAATTAACCAACAAGGCAAGAATGTTTTTTTTTAATTTCGATATTTTGTTCCCATAGACTTACATGGGACTTCCGGTATCGAAATCGGATATCGACGATATTTAGTGCTATCGGCGATACAATTTCGATACGATATTTTTAGATATCGAGCAATATCGCTCAACACTAGTTATCAGTAGTGATGAGCGAGCACTAACATGCTCGGGTGCTCGTTGCTTGGGTCGAGCAAATTGGAATACTAGGGTACTAGACCTGAGCAACGAGCCCAATGTAAGTCTATGGGAAAACCGAGCATTTTTGCAGCAATCCCCCCCGGGGGTCCTTTTAGGGTATAAAAACATCTGAAATCAATGGAAACAGTGCTCAAATGACACGGGAACATCATGGGGAATACCCCTGGAAGCATTTCTGACTCCTAGGTCTCTGCTATGACCAATGTTGTCAGAGTGTGACACCACTTTTACAGGCTCAAACTAAAACATACAAAAACGAATCCAAAATTTTTCCAGGGAAATACAGTACAGACCAAAAGTTTGGACACACCTTCTCATTCAAAGATTTTTCTGTATTTTCATGACTATGAAAATTGTACACATTCACACTGAAGGCATCAAAACTATTAATTAACACATGTGGAATTATATACTTAACAAAAAAGTGTGAAACAACTGAAAATATGTCATATTCTAGGTTCTCCAAAGTAGCCACCTTTTGCTTTGATTACTGCTTCAAGAGGTAGTCACCGGAAATGGTCTGCCAACAGTCTTGAAGGAGTTCCCAGAGATGCTTAGCACTTGTTGTCCCTTTTACTTCACTCTGCGGTCCAGCTCACCTCAAACCATGTCAATTGGATTCTGGTCTGGTGACTGTGGAGGCCTGGTCATCTGGCGTAGCACCCCATCACTCTCCTTTTTGGTCAAATAGCCCTTACACAGCCTGGAGGTGTGTTTGGGGTCATTGTCCTGTTGAAAAAAAAATGATGGTCCAACTAAACGCAAACCGGATGGCATAGCATGCCACTGCAAGATGCTGTGGTAGCCATGTTGGTTCAGTATGCCTTCAATTTTGAATAAATCCCCAACAGTGTCACCAACAAAACACCCCCACACCATCACACCTCCTACTCCATGCTTCACGGTGGGAACCAGGCATGTAGAGTCCATCTGTTCACCTTTTTTGCATCTCACAAAGACACTGTTGTTGGAACCAAAGATCTCAAATTTGGACTCATCAGACCAAAGCACAGATTTCCACTGGTCTGATGTCCATTCCTTGTGTTCTTTAGCCCAAACAAGTCTCTTCTGCTTGTTGCCTGTCCTTAGCAGTGGTTTCCTAGCAGCTATTTTACCATGAAGGCCTGCTGCACAAAGTCTCCTCTTAACAGTTGTTGTAGAGATGTGTCTGCTGCTAGAACTCTGTGTGGCATTGACCTGGTCTCTAATCTGAGCTGCTGTTAACCTGCGATTTCTGAGGCTGGTGACTCCGATAAACTTATCCTCAGAAGCAGAGGTGATTCTTGGTCTTCCTTTCCTGGGGCGGTCCTCATGCGAGCCAGTTTCTTTGTAGCGCTTGATGGTTTTTGCAACTGCACTTGGGGACACTTTCAAAGTTTTCCCAAATTTTCGGACTGACTGACCTTCATTTCTTAAAGTAATAATGGCCACTCGTTTTTCTTTACTTAGCTGCTTTTTTCTTGCCATATTACACATTCTAGCAGTCCATTCAGTAGGACTATCAGCTGTGTATCCACCAGACTTCTGCACAACACAACTGATGGTCCCAACCCCATTTATAAGGCAAGAAATCACACTTATTAAAACCTGACAGGGCACAACTGTGAAAACCATTTCCGGTGACTACCTCTTGAAGCTCATCAAGAGAATGCCAAAAGTGTGCAAAGCAGTCATCAAAGCAAAAGGTGGCTACTTTGAAGAACCTATAATATAAGACATATTTTCAGTTGTTTCACACTTTTTTGTTAAGTATATAATTCCACATGTGTTAATTCATAGTTTTGATGCATTCAGTGTGAATGTACAATTTTCATAGTCATGAAAATACAGAAAAATCTTTGAATGAGAAGGTGTGTCCAAACTTTTGGTCTGTACTGTATATGTATGTATATACACTGCTCAAAAAAAAAAGGGAACACTCAAATAACACATCCTAGATCTGAATGAATGAAATATTCTCATTGAATACTTTGTTCTGTGCAAAGTTGAATGTGCTGACAACAAAATCACACAAAAATCATCGCCTTTAAAGCAAGTCAAAATGATGCTCAGGGGTGTGTGTGGCCTGCACTCCCTGTGCCTGTATGACCTATTTAAATGCCTGGGCATGCTCCTGATGAGGCGGCGGATGGTCTCCTGAGGGATCTCCTGTCAGATCTGGACTAAAGCATCTGCCAACTCCTGCACAGTCTGTGGTGCAACGTGACGTTGGTGATTGGAGCGAGACATGATGTCCCAGATGTGCTCAATCGGATTCAGGTCTGGGGAACGGACGGGCCAGTCCATAGCTTCAGTGCCTTCATCTTGCAGGAACTGCTGACACACTCCAGCCACATGAGGTCTGGCATTGTCCTGCATTAGGAGGAACCCAGGGCCAACCGCACCAGCATATGGTCTAACAAGGGGTCTGAGGATCTCATCTCGGTACCTAATGGCAGTTAGGCTACCTCTGGCAAGCACATGGAGGGTTGTGCGACCCTCCAAAGAAATGCTACCCCACACCATTACTGACCCATTGCCAAACCGGTCATGCTGAAGGACGTTGCAGGCAGCAGATCGCTTTCCACGGCGTCTCAAGACTCTTTCACGTCTGTCAACTGTTCTCAGTGCGAATCTGCTTTCATCTGTGAAGAGCACAGGGCACCAGTGGTGAATTTGCCAATCCTGGTGTTATGTGGCAAATGCCTAGCATCCAGCATGGTGCTGGGCTGTGAGCACAACCCCCATCTGTGGACGTCGGGCACTCAGACCATCCTCATGGAGTCGGTTTCTAACCGTTTGTGCAGACACATGCACATTTGTGGCCTGCTGGAAGTCACTTTGCAGGGCTCTGGCAGTGCTCCTCATGTGTTTCCTTGCACAAAGGCAGAGGTAATGCTGGATTGTTACCCTCCTATGGCCCCCTCCTCGACTCCTGGAGTACTGGCCTGTCTCCTGGTAGCGCCTCCAGCCTCTGGACACTACGCTGACAGACACAGCAAACCTTCTTGCCACAGCTCGCATTGATGTGCCATACTGGATGAGCTGCACTACCTGAGCCACTTGTGTGGGTTGTAGAGTCCGTCTCATGCTACCACAAGTGTGAAAGCACAACCAACATTCAAAAGTGACCAAAACATCAGCCAGAAAGCATTGCTACTGAGATGTGGTCTGTGGTCCCCACCTGCAGAACCACTCCTTCATTTTTGTGTGTCTTGATAATTGCCAATGATTTCCATCTGTGGTCTATTACATTTGCACAACAGCATGTGAAATTGATTGTCAATCAGTGTTGCTTCCTAAGGCCTCTTTCACACTTCAGTCGTGCGACGTCAGCCAAAGAGTGAAAATGGCGGATCCGCCAGGAAATTGGAAAAACGTATGCAAGCGGATCACTTTTCTGACGGATCCGCCATGAACTTTTCAACCCGGAAAAAGAAATTTTCTATCTGGAAAATACAGGTACGCATGTCCGGACCGAGGAGAGAGAGAGAGAGACCCCGGACAGGTTTGTCAGCATTTTCAATGGTTTTCTATGGAAGCGACGGATCCGCTGGCGGATTCCGTCAAAGACGGATGCCAGCGGATCCGCCGCCCATAGGTGGCCATTATACAAAATGGCGGATGCGGCAGATCCGCCATAGTCTGCCATTTTGGAGGACCGAAAAAACGTTGCATTGGAAGTTTTTCTGAAACGACGGACGCCAAATTTTTGGCGGATCGGTCAAAAAACGGACCTAACGGATGACCATCCGTCAAAATCCATCACTAATGCAAGTCAATGGGAAAAAAGCGGATCCGCCAAAAAAAATGGCGGATCCGTTTTTTTCACATTTTGACGGATTTTGACTGACTTCGCACGACTGAAGTGTGAAAGTGGCCTGAGTGGACATTTTGATTTCACAGAAGTTTGATTTACTTGGAGTTATATTCTGTTGTTTAAGTGTTCCCTTTATTTTTTTGAGCAGTGTATATATACAGTGCCTTGCGAAAGTATTCAGCTCCCTGGAACTAGTCAACCTTTTCCCACATATCATGCTTCAAACATAAAGATACCAAATGTTAATTTTTGGTGAAGAATCAACAAGTGGGACATAATTGTGAAGTTGAACGAAATTTATGGGTTATTTTAAATCTTTGTGGACATACAAAAACTGAAAAGTGGGGCGTGCAAAATTATTCGTATAGTAGAATCGATTATTTTTTAGTTGCCAGTAAAATTCTACTTAAATGTGTGGAAGTATTGATAGGAGTAGTGTTAGGTTATGTGCACACGGTGCATTTTTGCAGCTTTTTTTGCGAATAGAAATTGGTCAAAAACACTATGGAATCCTTATGCCAGCTAATTCAATGACAATCTTGAAGTGTTGTGCACATGATCAGTAATTTTCCTTGAGTATTTGCAGTGCATATTTGTTTGCAACATGTCAATTCTTTGTGCGGATTTTTAGCGTTTTTCACCTATTGACTTTAATGAGTCAGTCAAATCCGCAGCAAAAATGCCAGTATAAAAATGTTTGCGGATTTGCTGAGTTTTTGCATGCATTTCATGGGCTTCCTATGGTGTTTCCCATGCTGTCATCTGTGTGACAGCGTGGGAAACACCGGGACGGTGGTTCTGATTGGCGGTAACACTATCGCCAGTAGATCGTTACGACTATTACAGTGCTGCAGGGTCATGCTGGCAGAAGTCAGCATGACCCCGCAAAGAAACTGTGTCCCCACAGCTGTGACCAGCGGTAAAATGCTTACTGCAAGTTACCGGCATCGGCTGATGAGAGTTTACTACTCCCTTCAGGCTTCATCTCTGTAACTAATAACAGTGATCGCAGGGGCTGCTATTGGGAGAAGTAGTCTCTCATCAGCCGGCGCCTGTGCTCGAATTTATAAAAAAAAAGTAAAATAGTTAAATACATATTCAAATTAAAATAGAGAACACTATAACCAACACCTACAACCAAATCCCCAATCCCTTGTCTCCTGTAAACAATGAAAATATTAAACCACCATATACTCTCCTGTCTGCTGTAGCCAACATTATCCAAACTGTCATCCAGAGTGTCTCACAGCGATATCACTTGTAGAACAGTCACATCGGGAGATGTCACTACTCTAACCGGCCACTGGCAATTCACTCACAAGAGCGTGTAATCCAGTGATCTCACTTACGGCAAAATCGCTGCGTGAGACCTTTCTCAAGGAGTGGTAATGCTGTGAGATCAAAAGGGTTCATCAGATGATGATCTTGTGAACTCTCACCGCAGATCACCGCACACAATGCAGGAGTGATTACATACTCCTGGGTTAGTTTGTAGCTGGCTGTCCTTGAGAGGAGTCACATTAGTTACTGCTCTTAAAGTCACTGTTGTGGGACATTATGGATTAGAAACTCTGTGGACAGGTAAGGAATATTGTTGTGGGACATTATGGATTATAAACTCTGTGGACAGGTAAGGAATATTGTGGATTATTATTTTAATTCTTATACAGGACACCTTGGCTTCAGTGGATTAGGCGTTCGGTGAGTATTATTTAGTTTAGATTTAATAAAAGGAGTCTGTGTCATTATTTCAAATAGAGGACTTTATTCTGAGTGTGTGTTTTTCTATAATATCATTGTGGGTTTAGTAATGGAGGTGTCTTATAAACACCTCTCCATTACTAACCTCTGGGCTTGATGTCATCTGACTAAAAAAGGTAACATCAACCTCAATACTATCACCCCACTTGCCAAAGCACCAGGGAAAGTGGAAAGAGCGAGGCTAAGTGCCAGATTTGGTGCATCTTATGGATGCACCAGTTCTGGTGAGGCTGAAAGCTGATATTTTTAGTCTGGGAGGGCAATATCCTTGGCCCCTTCCTAGGCTATTAATATGAGCCCACAGCTGTCTGCCTAGCCTTTGCTGTTAGATTTTATAGGGGGACCCTATGTCAATTTTTTTCTGGGGTCCCCCTGTAAAGATAAACAAACAGCTCTGAGCTGATATTAATAGACTGGAACCTCTATACCTATTGACGCCTTCCCAGAATATTAACATCAGTCCTCAGTCGTTGGCTTTACAACCGCTTGTTATGAAAATTATAGTTGGTTACAGTTTATGTAGATCCATTCTGTTAACGCTTCTACAGAGTTTCGTGTTTGTGTGTTTACTTAACTCTTTGCTTACATGCTTACTATTGAGGGTGCCTGGCTGACACCTCTTTATTACTAAAGCTAGGGTGTGCTGTCAACCACAGCTGGTGACATAAATCCTTAATCCCATTACCCTGATGTTACTGCATCAGAATGAAAAAGGTGTTGAACCAAGAATTCACAACACAAAACATTTTTTAAAAATATCTTTATTTAGCTCAAAAAACATTCATTGCTGCATAAAACCTAGTGCAAAAACGCATGCAAAAATGCATACAAAACCGGAGCACAAAAATGCACTATTTGGCTTAGCATTTTTTCTACGAAGAGAAGCAGAAACCTAGCAGAAATTTCGGCAAGCAAATACTCAAAGCACACAGACCCTTTGTTAAGGAAATTAATTTGATATTTTATTATGAAGATATACAAATCATGGACACATATTCAAGATGGATGTTTTGCTGAATATGTACTAAATCATGAGTTTTCATATGCTTTGATTCATTTTTGTTTCCAGGTTACCTAAACCTTCAGTAGACTTTGAGATGATTGTATAATACATTGAGCTTATCAAGAATGAATAATACTAAATGTACCTGTATTATGGAGCTATTTTCAGTTCCCACACCCCTCTTATGAACCAAAGATCAATATGCTGTGTTCAAAGACGGCTGTCAGCTCGACCTAACCGATTAACCATTAGAGTAATGATCCTTGTAGTAATAAAGATAAAGACGTGATATGTGGGTGACAGGAATCAGCAATGACTAGCAATAATTATGAGGTAAGAAAATTAGGTAATGTATGTGGAAATCACCTAATTTTTCTCTATAAATACTGTGCTTTTTGACCAATAAAATCAGAAATCATTTGAGACACAACTCCTTGCATTTGTCCTTGTGATTTCTCCGGCCGTGAATCTCTCATATACAGTTTGGCAGCAGACCATTAAGATGACAGCACACACATCTTGTGTGCCCTAACATTTTGGCATCAAAACGTGGGGCTCGGATGAAAATTCGGAGATTATCAGCTGAAAACAATCTTAGAACAGACCACTTGAGGGTGGAGAGTGCACCTCCTACAAGGTAAGAAAATCATTTATTTTACCTATAACCCTCCAGTGTCTCCATGCTGAGATAAAGGTCAGTCATCTGTCAGACTCGGACATAATGACTGATCTGACAAGTCCTAGCACCAAAAACCCACCCTGGTCACGATTTTCTTAATAGTCTGCCTTATCTGCTTTGTCTCTTTGCTTTACTGCTATATTTGTTTGCAGAAATATTCCCTGATTTTCTTTGTATCTGGGTATATTGTCCAACCAAGCGAGAGAGTGTGTCTAGTTATAGCTACCATACTGCACAAAGGCTGTCAGAACGGTTCAGAAGGGATGACATATTAACACTGAGCAAATTGCCCTGGTTCCGATCTTAGACGGTAGATGAAATAATATCACAGCTACTCACATTTGGCCACCCACTCTATGGTCAGTGTCTGGGGTCTGGTAAATTGACTAACAGGATATAAAAAAGGACTGTGGCATTGCATCGCCCCTCTGTTTGCATATAAATTGTAAAGGAATCACAAGCTAGTTAATTATTAGCTGTGCTTTTGTCACCCTGGCCAAACCGCAGGGCCTGAGCCATGGTTGTCTTGGTGACAGACATAGTAAGCTAGGATATCCCTGCATGTCAGGCCAAAAGTTAACTGTCTTTTCAGAAAAAGTAAGGGAAAAGTATTAACTGTTTCATTAATGGCCACAGTGGTCAGATGTTGTGCCCTGATTATGTGCAAATTCTAGAGCTCATAATTTTCCCAACAAGGTTGGCACATTATCAAAGTACTAGACACACCCTTCGCCAGATTCAGCAATTTGGCCCAGGTGAAGACTTTTCGTCTCTACAAGTCAGGCTGGCATATAGATAGATAAATTGTGAAGTGTTTTGGTGTCGAGTAGAGTTGAGCGAAACAGGTCGGTCAGATTCAAAAGTCGCCGACTTTCACCAAAGTCAGGTTTCGTTGGCTGAAAGCCAACCATAGCGTGCAGTCGGCCATGTGGTCGGCAAAACGAGCGCCAAAGTCGAATTTCAGGCGCCTTTTTTCAGCCAATGAGCAAGGACATACACTGTTGGCAACGAGATGACATAGGCAGCATCCACCACCATCTTAGAGAAGGGCATTGCAGTGATTGGCTTGCTTTGGGGGGCGTCATAGTGTCTATAAAAGCCCTGAGCACCGACCTCCATTTTACATCTGCCGATCTTAACAGTAGGGAGAGGTTGCTGACACTGTTTATCAGTAGGGAGAGAGTTAGGGCAGGAATGAGAAGTTCTTCTGTGCTTGTGCTGATAGCAATTGTGCTGTACAGTTAGTGTGCAGTGACAGGGGAGGATTTTCTTGTATGCAGCAGAGCTGGTTATTAGGCTGCCTGATAGCTGTATTGCTGTGTGTACACTGCTGTGCAGACTGCTTTTTACACAGCACTAATACTTTTATTCTTTTCTTCTGCACAGTTACTGAGCGTTCATTTTTCCCCACACTGTATAGAGCTGTACGCTCCTCACACACTACTGTATACCGGCTGTATCACAAACAAATACATGCTGACTATCTGTGTGTGACTCCGGAAATAAATACGGAGATTGAAATTTTCCCCTACACCGTATACAGCTGTACGCTTCTGAGACAGTACCGTATATCTGCTTTTTGTATTACGGTCAAATCCATTGGGGTTGGATTTTTTACTCCGACTCGACCTTTTCCGTTAGTCGGCCGACTTCGTTCGACTCGACTTTTGGGAAAGTCGGGTGGCCTGAAACCCGACTCGACCCTCCCAGAGCCAAAGTCGCTCATCTCTAGTGTTGAGGATTCACAGTTGAATAGTATTGCAAAATCTGGTATCAGTGTCATCATAAGCTGTTTTCGGTTTGTATTGTGTATGATTTGCCAGCAGGAGGCATATTTGCATATAGTTAAAGTATTGAATTCATTCGGTATATATTCATTGTGAGGATAGAGAATTAGTTATAAACCGGTTTTGTTTTTGCATACTTTACAATTCTAAAGTTGGTTGTTAAAAGTATTCATGTAAAAAAGGAATTTCTTAAATGGTAATTGTCTTCACTTGTACAGACATTGTTGATATCGTGAGATCAAGGTCCATTGTACGCTCCCTTTAGTTAATATTTCACTAACATTTTCTGTGTGACACGAGATGATATTTTTTGTTAAAAAGAAAGTGTTGTGAAAGCAGATATTCTAGCAATTTATGTGGTGTTTTTAGACTACGCAGTTTCTGGGACCACAAGAATTTTTAAATGCCCTGATGGTGGAACAAATTGTTAGCTAACTTCCTACAGTGGGTTCGGAAAGTATTCAGACCCTTTACATTTTTCACTCTTTGATTCATTGCAGCCATTTAGTAAATGCAAAAAAGTTTATTTTTTCTCATTAATTACACTCTGCACCCCATCTTCACTGAAAAAAAACAGATATGTAGAAATTTTTGCAAATTTAATAAAAAAGAAAAACTGAAATATCACATGGTCATAAGTATTCAGACCCTTTGCTTAGTATTGTGTAGAAGCACCCTTTTGAGCTAGTACAGCCGTGGGTCTTCTTGGGAATGATGAAACAAGTTTTTCACACCTGAATTTGGTCATCCTCTGCCATTCTTCCTTGTAGATCCTCTCCAGTTCCTTCAGGTTGGATGGTGAACGTTGGTGAACAGCCATTTTCAAGTCTCTCCAGAGATGCTCAATCGGATTTAGGCCAGGGCTTTGGCTGGGCCAGTCAGAATGTATATAACTGGGGGCGTGGCTTGGCTGCCAGGAGGAATGGACGTGTAGTTGTACAGCTCCTTGTCTATCCTGCTAAAAGCGACTGAATACAGCCACATCACGGTACCTACACTGCTCTGTGGAAGGGTGAAGCCTCCAGGATGCTTAAAAGAGGTAAAAGCAAAATCCCACTGCCCAAACAAGCCATGGAAATGTACTTTTCCAGATCAAGAAAGAGAGCTGCAATCTCCAAACATGGCACTGATCCCCTCACACAGCATGCAAGTAGGGCTGATTCTCAGCAGAGCAGCACCTCCTTCCCACAGTCTCTGAGCAGCAGGGATGGCACCTCACCCCAGCAGCAGCCACACTGTGACAAAGGGGAGCTAGAGGAGATTCATGAGGGCAGAGGGAAGACAAAGATGGACATTACTGACTCACACAGACACAGAGCCCTGTAAAACAGAGACCAAGGCTCCAAGATGGTGCTGAGCTTCTACAGACATAGAGCAGACAAGGGGAGAAAGGACAGAGGGTAGAAGCTCCTACCTCCTTGGCAGGGACACACAGCAGCCATCCCTCTCCCTGTCCCTCTCCCTTATCAGAAGGCTGTGTGAGAAGCCCAACAGCAGAACAGAAGATCCTGCATGCAGATAAAGCTGAGGGGCCCTGGCAGAAGAAGCAGGGTTACTCTCAGCTTAACCCTCAGAGTGCCGGATGCCAGCAGCCCCAACTGAATGAGGGAACAGCCCAGTCCACAGAGGTGGGTGATAGTCCTGTACCGGCAGATTCGCATGTTATTGCTAATGACTTTCTGGATTCTTTGCCAGCATCAGATACCCCAGTCACTGAATACACCCTAAAACAAATGTTGCAAGCACTTAACCAATCTATGCAGCTCAACATGATGCAAATCATACACCCTATCAAGTCTGCAGTAAATGAGGTGGAAACCAGGGTGGATCATATTGAACACAAAATGGGCCAGTTTACATCCTCCCACAATGATTTGATAGACGCTCACTACAAATTGGTAGAGGAAGTCCAAATGATGAAAAAAAAATGACGGATCTTGAAGATAGATCTCGCCGTAATAACCTTAAGTTTAGGGGTATACCCGAAAATGTTCCCTCTCAAAAGCTCAAACAATATATTGGGATATAATAAAAGCCCTTCTACCTGATAGTACCCCTGTGGATCTGACCATTGATTGGGCTCATAGACTTCCACGCCCGCGGCATTTGGACGAATCCGTACCCAGGGACGTTCTGGCAAAAATACACTTTTACGAAACTAAAGAAAATGTCATGACTACAACATGGAAAATGGGAAAACTTCCTGCTCCGTTCCATATGATTTCTGTATATGCAGACCTCTCTCCGCTGACTTTGCAACTTAGAAGACAATTTATCCCTATTACAACTGCTCTGCGGGAAAATAAGATTCTATACAGATGGGGCTTTCCTGTACGTCTCATCATATTCTACAAAAATGCTACTCACACAGTATCTACAGCAGAAGAAGGTGTTAAGGTTCTTCAAGAATGGGGCATAACTACATCTGCTCCTCTGTCTTTACCTCAGAGGTCCCCTACACAGATTGCGGATGACTGGTGGCGCTATAGAGTACAAGTCCTCTTTGTTTGAAGAGGCAATTTGCATATTAAAATTTCCCAGAGGAGCATTGCACGGCGAATAAGCCTCCTTACCTCGACACGCCAGAGCTGGTATGTCACTCTCCACAAGGAGTAACCTTAGCGCCCAGACCCCAGTCCAGAGCCTCTCATCTAGCCAAATCAGATCTCTCCTACTTTGCACTGACGAGGACCAACAGTCCGAAACACCGTGTCTGCAAATGGAGATTCTGATTTGGCTTTTATCCTAAGTCATATTACAAGACTCGTTAAAGGGTTGATTGTGACTTGTAGGATCGCTACTTCCAATAGGTGGCGCTATAGAGTACAAGTCCTCTTTGTTTGAAGAGGCAATTTGCATATTAAAATTTCCCAGAGGAGCATTGCACGGCGAATAAGCCTCCTTACCTCGACACGCCAGAGCTGGTATGTCACTCTCCACAAGGAGTAACCTTAGCGCCCAGACCCCAGTCCAGAGCCTCTCATCTAGCCAAATCAGATCTCTCCTACTTTGCACTGACGAGGACCAACAGTCCGAAACACCGTGTCTGCAAATGGAGATTCTGATTTGGCTTTTATCCTAAGTCATATTACAAGATCCGTTAAAGGGTTGATTGTGACTTGTAGGATCGCTACTTCCAATAGGTGGCGCTATAGAGTACAAGTCCTCTTTGTTTGAAGAGGCAATTTGCATATTAAAATTTCCCAGAGGAGCATTGCACGGCGAATAAGCCTCCTTACCTCGACACGCCAGAGCTGGTATGTCACTCTCCACAAGGAGTAACCTTAGCGCCCAGACCCCAGTCCAGAGCCTCTCATCTAGCCAAATCAGATCTCTCCTACTTTGCACTGACGAGGACCAACAGTCCGAAACACCGTGTCTGCAAATGGAGATTCTGATTTGGCTTTTATCCTAAGTAATATTACAAGACTCGTTAAAGGGTTGATTGTGACTTGTAGGATCGCTACTTCCAATAGGTGGCGCTATAGAGTACAAGTCCTCTTTGTTTGAAGAGGCAATTTGCATATTAAAATTTCCCAGAGGAGCATTGCACGGCGAATAAGCCTCCTTACCTCGACACGCCAGAGCTGGTATGTCACTCTCCACAAGGAGTAACCTTAGCGCCCAGACCCCAGTCCAGAGCCTCTCATCTAGCCAAATCAGATCTCTCCTACTTTGCACTGACGAGGACCAACAGTCCGAAACACCGTGTCTGCAAATGGAGATTCTGATTTGGCTTTTATCCTAAGTCATATTACAAGACTCGTTAAAGGGTTGATTGTGACTTGTAGGATCGCTACTTCCAATAGGTGGCGCTATAGAGTACAAGTCCTCTTTGTTTGAAGAGGCAATTTGCATATGGAAAAAAGCAGGCAGTCATAAACGTAGGAACCGATGAACATCTTTCTCTTAAGCGGGATAGACCCGGATTCATGAAGGAATCCCCTCCCGGCAACAATATAAACTGTTGACCCCAAAAATGGATTAGACGTTTGTCATATCCACTTGTTCTGTTCTCATTCAAAGAATGGTTTATTCGTTTATGTTTGATTGCTTGTTTAACTTAGTTTTATTTAGGAATTGGAGTAGGAGCTACAAAGGTACAGAGATCCTAATGATGGAGTGTCAGAGTTCCACAAAAGTATCATCCACATTACCAGGGGGGGTAAGTGAACTTATAGCACCATCACACATGATAAATGGGGATTAAAATAATATCTATGAACGTAAAAGGGTTAAACATGCCACAAAAAAGGGCCCACATGTGAAAGGAAGCCACTAGAGTTGAGCGATACTTTCCGATATGCTAAAGTATCGGAATCGGAATGGTATCGCCGATATCACTAAAATATCGGCGATACCCGATACCGATACCGGAAGTCCCATGTAAGTCTATGGGAACAAAATATCGCAACTAAAAAAACCCCATTCTTTCCTTGTAAAACTAAAAATATACACACATAGAATACACATATATATATATACATGTCATTGTGACATATATATACATATATGTATAGTTTATACACTTCTACATAGTAAAATATCCTTTGATTCAATTGCCGGGTAAAGCCGGCTTCAGTGAAAAGACAGAAGCACCCGACATGAAATGACACTTGGTGTACATAGGGTTAAACATTTCTTTTCATGTCCTTTGCTATCTAATTTGCACAAACAATTAAATCAGACTATGTGTGCAAAATTTCACACCTGTAGGGGTTAATTAAAGGTGTAAATTCGTTGTAAAAAAAACGGACTTTTTGCTACGAATTTACACCTTTAATTAACCCCTAGAGGTGTGAAATTTTGCACACATAGTCTGATTTAATTGTTTGTGCAAATTAGATAGCAAAGGACATGAAAAGACATGGTTAACCCTATGTACACCAAGTGTCATTTCATGTCGGGTCACCCGACATGAAATGACACTTGGTGTACATAGGGTTAAACATTTCTTTTCATGTCCTTTGCTATCTAATTTGCACAAACAATTAAATCAGACTATGTGTGCAAAATTTCACACCTCTAGGGGTTAATTAAAGGTGTAAATTCGTTGTAAAAAAAACGAACTTTTTTGCTACGAATTTACACCTTTAATTAACCCCTAGAGGTGTGAAATTTTGCACACATAGTCTGATTTAATTGTTTGTGCAAATTAGATAGCAAAGGACATGAAAAGACATGGTTAACCCTATGTACACCAAGTGTCATTTCATGTCGGGTTCTGCATTTTCACAAAAGCCGGCAATTGAATTAGCGGCTATTATACTATGTAGAAGTGTATGAACTACAAATATAAATATATATATATATGTGTCACAAATTCAATGACATGTATATATATATATGAGGTGTAAAATTGCTGAAAAAAAATGCGTGGGCTCCCGCCCTATTTTCGCAACCAGACAGACAAAGCCAGTGAGTGGGGGCAGATAATAATAGCCCAGAGAGGGACCATTATTTTTGCCCCCCCCGGCTACTAACATCTGCCCCCAGACACCCCAGGAAAGACAAATCTATAATTAGATTCGCCCTTTCTGGCACTTTGCCCGTCTATTCCCATTGCCCTGTAGCGGTGGCGAATGGGTTAATATGGGGTTAAAGCCACCTTGCTATTGAAAGGTGACCTTAAGCCAGGTTAATAATTGAGAGCTGTCAATTAGACAACTATCAATTATTAATCCTATTGCATGAAATAAAAATAAAACACACACACTTTAATTAAAAATCATTTTAATGAAATAAAGACACATGTTTTTGACCATCTTTTATTTTACTGCAAAAACCATTTCCTGTAATAAAAATAAAATAAAAAAGCAAAATTATTCTTACCTATCCCATGCACAGTCAGGTCCCACGGTGTAATCCTTCAGAAAGGGTTAATGTTTACTGCAGGGACCGCAGCTAATGCTGCAGCCTCACAGTAAACCCCAAATGAATGAGTTCCTCTCCTGCCTGACAGGAGAGTAAAGGCTGGGTGTCACATAACGATACACCAGCGATCCCGACAACGATATGCACTTGTCAGGATCGCTGGTGTATCGCTACATGATCGCTGCTGAGCTGCCAAACAGGCAGCTCAGGCAGCGATCTGGGACAGCGACACTGCGGGTAACATCGCTTAAGGGCCCGTCTCACATAGCGATATCGCTACCGAGATCGCTGCTGAGTCACTAGTTTTGTGACGCAGCAGCGAGCTCACCAGCGATATCGCTGTGTGTGACATTCAGCGACGATCAGCCCCCCTGCCGGGTATCGCTGATCGTCGCAGAAATGTCAGGACCTTTTTTTGATCGCTGGTTTCCCTCTGACAGGCACGCATCGCTGCGTGTGACAGGCGGGAAACCAGCGATCAAAGGTCCTGACATTTCAGCGACGATCAGCGATACCCGGCAGGGGGGCTGATCGTCGCTGAATGTCACACACAGCGATATCGCTGGTGAGCTCGCTGCTGCGTCACAAAACTAGTGACTCAGCAGTGATCTCGGTAGCGATATCGCTATGTGAGACGGGCCCTTAAGTGGAAAGCTTAATTGATTGCTTTCCACTTTCACTTCAGGTCAGCCAGGGACACAATCAGTGACGTCAGAGGGAACTGATTAACAAAAATAGGGGTTCCCTTCGAAAAAAAAATGGCGTGGGGTCCCCCCTATTTTTGTTAACCAGCCAGATGAAGCAGACCGCTGAGGCCTGGATTTTCAGGCTGTTAAGGAGCCAAGATCCATGGACCTTGCCAGCCTGATAATACCAGGCCACAGCAGTCTGCATATCTTGGCTGATTAACAAAAATAGGGGATCCCCTCGAAAAAAATTGGCGTGGGGTCCCCCCTATTTTTGTTAACCAGCCAGATGAAGCAGACCGCTGAGGCCTGGATTTTCAGGCTGTTAAGGAGCCAAGATCCATGGACCTTGCCAGCCTGATAATACCAGGCCACAGCAGTCTGCATATCTTGGCTGATTAACAAAAATAGGGGATCCCCTCGAAAAAAATTGGCGTGGGGTCCCCCCTATTTTTGTTAACCAGCCAGATGAAGCAGACCGCTGAGGCCTGGTTTTTCAGGCTGGTAAGGATCCAATATCCATGGACCTTGCAAGCCTGATAATACCAGGCCACAGCAGTCTGCTTAGCTTGGCTGGTTAACAAAAATAGGGGATCCCCTCGAAAAAAAAAACGGCGTGGGGATCCCCCCTATTTTTGTTAACCAGCCAAGTAAAATGCAGACTGCTGCGGCCTGTTATTAAAAGACTGTCAAGGCCATGGATTTTGGCCCTCAACAGCCTGATAATACCAGGCTACAGCAGCCCCACATTTGGCGCATCAAAAGATGTGCCAATTGTGGCACTTTACCCGGCTCTTCCCACTTGCCCTGTAGCGGTGGCAAGCGGGGTAATAAGGGGTTATTGTCACCGTTGATTGCACGGTGACAATAAGCCCGGTTAATAATGGAGAGGTGTCAATAAGACACCGATCCATTATTAATCCCAAAGTTATTAAATGTGTAAAAAAAAGACAAAGCAAGAAAAAAGTATTTTAATGAAATAAAAGAGACAACACAGTTTTCATTTCTTTTATTATACACTCATTCCTGCGACGCCATCGATCTCCTGTAAAAAAAGAAA
>JARQOD010000001.1:539060780-539109778 GCA_033576555.1 Oophaga sylvatica
CTTAAAAAAAAAACCCTTTCTTTCCTTTGTAAACCAAAATTACCCAAAAAAAATACACAAAAAATTTTAAAAACATGTCATTGTGACATTTTTTATACTTTGTATGTTTATACACTTTACATGTAAATTACCCTTTGATTCAATTCCCGGGTAAAACCCGGGCTTCAGTGAAAAGACAGAAGCACCCGACTGAAATGACATTTGGGTGTACATGGGGTTTAAAACATTTTTTTTCATTCCTTTGCTATCAAAATTTGCACAAAAATTAAATCAGACTTGTGTGCAAATTTAACCTGGGGGGTTTAAATTAAAAAGGTGAAAATTGTTGAAAAAAAACGGATTTTTTGTCAAATTTACCCCTTTTAAAATTAAACCCTGAGGTGTGAAATTTTGCACACATAGTTGTTTTTAATTTTTTGTGAAAAATTAGTAGCAAAGGACATGAAAGCGGGTTAAACCCTTGTCCCCAAGTGTCTTTATGTCGGGTCCCCCAAATTTGAATGACACTTGGTGTACATAGGGTTAAATTTTTCTTTTATGCCCTTTGTATCAAATTTGCACAAAAAATTTAATAGACATGTGTGAAAAAATTTCACACCTCTGGGGTTTTAATTTAAAGGTTAATTCTTTGTAAAAAAAAACGAATTTTTTTGGGACGAATTTACCCCTTTTAATTCCCTAGGGGTGTAAAATTTTGCACACATAGTTGTTTTAAATTTTTTTGTGCAAATTAGATAGCAAGGACATGAAAAGCTGGTTAAACCCTATGTACCCCAAGTGTCTTTTCATGTCGGGTTCTGCATTTTCAAAAAAACCCGGAAATTAAATTAGCGGCATTATATATGTAGAAGTGTATGAACTCAAATATAAATTATATATATGTGTCACAATTTTCTGAATGTTATTATATATGAGGTGAAAAATTGCTGAAAAAAAAGCGTGGGCTCCCCCCTTTTTCGCAAACCGACAGACAAAGCCGTGGTGGGGGGGTAATAAAGCCAGAGAGGGCCCTTATTTTTGCCCCCCCCGGTACTAAACTGCCCCCCGACACCCAGGAAAGACAAATCTATATTAGATTCGCCCTTTTGGCACTTTTCCGTCTTTCCCCTTGCCCCGTACGGGGGCGAATGGGGTTTAAATTTTGGGGAAAGCCCCCTTGCTATTGAAAGGGGACCTTAAGCCGGTTAAAAAATTTGGGCTGTCAATTAAAACTTCAATTTTAAAACCTATTTCTGAAATAAAAATAAAACACACACACTTTAATTAAAAATCATTTTAATGAAATAAAGACACATGTTTTTGACCATCTTTTATTTTAACTGCAAAAACCATTTCCTGTAATAAAAATAAAATAAAAAAGCAAAAATTATTCTTACCTATCCCATGCACAGTCAGGTCCCACGGTGTAATCCTTCAGAAAGGGTTAATGTTTACTGCAGGGACCGCAGCTAATGCTGCAGCCTCACAGTAAACCCCAAATGAATGAGTTCCTCTCCTGCCTGACAGGAGAGTAAAGGCTGGGTGTCACATAACGATACACCAGCGATCCCGACAACGATATGCACTTGTCAGGATCGCTGGTGTATCGCTACATGATCGCTGCTGAGCTGCCAAACAGGCAGCTCAGGCAGCGATCTGGGACAGCGACACTGCGGGTAACATCGCTTAAGGGCCCGTCTCACATAGCGATATCGCTACCGAGATCGCTGCTGAGTCACTAGTTTTGTGACGCAGCAGCGAGCTCACCAGCGATATCGCTGTGTGTGACATTCAGCGACGATCAGCCCCCCTGCCGGGTATCGCTGATCGTCGCAGAAATGTCAGGACCTTTTTTTGATCGCTGGTTTCCCTCTGACAGGCACGCATCGCTGCGTGTGACAGGCGGGAAACCAGCGATCAAAGGTCCTGACATTTCAGCGACGATCAGCGATACCCGGCAGGGGGGCTGATCGTCGCTGAATGTCACACACAGCGATATCGCTGGTGAGCTCGCTGCTGCGTCACAAAACTAGTGACTCAGCAGCGATCTCGGTAGCGATATCGCTATGTGAGACGGGCCCTTAAGTGGAAAGCTTAATTGATTGCTTTCCACTTTCACTTCAGGTCAGCCAGGGACACAATCAGTGACGTCAGAGGGAACTGATTAACAAAAATAGGGGTTCCCTTCGAAAAAAAAATGGCGTGGGGTCCCCCCTATTTTTGTTAACCAGCCAGATGAAGCAGACCGCTGAGGCCTGGATTTTCAGGCTGTTAAGGAGCCAAGATCCATGGACCTTGCCAGCCTGATAATACCAGGCCACAGCAGTCTGCATATCTTGGCTGATTAACAAAAATAGGGGATCCCCTCGAAAAAAATTGGCGTGGGGTCCCCCCTATTTTTGTTAACCAGCCAGATGAAGCAGACCGCTGAGGCCTGGATTTTCAGGCTGTTAAGGAGCCAAGATCCATGGACCTTGCCAGCCTGATAATACCAGGCCACAGCAGTCTGCATATCTTGGCTGATTAACAAAAATAGGGATCCCCTCGAAAAAAATTGGCGTGGGGTCCCCCCTATTTTTGTTAACCAGCCAGATGAAGCAGACCGCTGAGGCCTGGTTTTTCAGGCTGGTAAGGATCCAATATCCATGGACCTTGCAAGCCTGATAATACCAGGCCACAGCAGTCTGCTTAGCTTGGCTGGTTAACAAAAATAGGGGATCCCCTCGAAAAAAAAACGGCGTGGGGATCCCCCCTATTTTTGTTAACCAGCCAAGTAAAATGCAGACTGCTGCGGCCTGTTATTAAAAGACTGTCAAGGCTCATGGATTTTGGCCCTCAACAGCCTGATAATACCAGGCTACAGCAGCCCCACATTTGGCGCATCAAAAGATGTGCCAATTGTGGCACTTTACCCGGCTCTTCCCACTTGCCCTGTAGCGGTGGCAAGCGGGGTAATAAGGGGTTATTGTCACCGTTGATTGCACGGTGACAATAAGCCCGGTTAATAATGGAGAGGTGTCAATAAGACACCGATCCATTATTAATCCCAAAGTTATTAAATGTGTAAAAAAAAGACAAAGCAAGAAAAAAGTATTTTAATGAAATAAAAGAGACAACACAGTTTTCATTTCTTTTATTATACACTCATTCCTGCGACGCCATCGATCTCCTGTAAAAAAAGAAAAAAAACAAACCAACAGTATACCACCTGTCCGACGCAGTCCATAGTAACGATTGTCCCACGACGATCCAACTCTGCTACATCGCAATGACAGGCAGAGCCTGTCATTGCAACGCAGCACAGCTGATTACCTGCTTCCCCGGCGGTGACGTCATCGGACTGACTGCTTTACGGCCGGGATTACCCAGCAGTCACTGCAGTTATCGCGAGAAACTGCATGTGACCGCCGGGGAGAAGAGGATGGCGGCCATGAAGCAGTCCAGGACGTGACCGCCGGAGATCTTCTGCCAGGTAAGTGCCGCTGACTCCTGACAGACCCGACAGACGGACACTGACAGTGACAGTGACATCCCGATTCCGGTATCCGATAAGACGAAAATATCGGAACTCGGAATCGGAATTCCGATACAGCTAATATCGGCCGATACCCGATATTTGCAGTATCGGAATGCTCAACACTAGAAGCCACTTCTCTGTCAGCAGATGTGTTTTGTGCTCAAGAAACTCACTTGCTGCAGAGGGATGCATATAGAATTGGTCATAGAACGTATCCTACTATTATACACTCACATCACCAATCTAAGTCAAGGGGGGTCCTAATTGCTATAAAACATACTATTGCGGTAAATGTCATTCAGACCATTACAGACCCTAAAGGGAGGTACCTTATTCTTATTTGTATGCTGAATAATGAACCTTACACAATAGCTAATGTCTATGCTCCGAATCAGGGTCAAATTAAATTTTTCAAGAAAATTTTAAGATTACCGAACGCAGTTAAACAAGGGAGACTTTTGATTTGTGGTGATTTCAATATAATTGCTGACCCGCACATGGACACATCACACAGAACCTCACACAGACATATGTCTTTAGGGAAAACTTTGGGGCAGAATGATCTGTATGATGCTTGGAGAGCACTGCACAGCTCTGAAAGAGACTTTTCCTTTTACTCTAACGTACATGACAGCTATTCTAGGATAGACATGTTTATTATAGATAGAGAACTTGGAGCATCCATAGAAACCATCACTTGGTCAGATCACGCGGCTATTTCCCTGACAATAGCTGAAAAGAATAATTTTTCTCCAACATTCCTCTGGAGATGCAACAAATTTTTATTAACTCATCCAGAATACAATAAAACAATAGGCAAAGACCTAGAGGAATATTTTCAACTCAATAGTAGCCCACAGGTCTCTCCAGGTCTCATTTGGAACGCCCATAAGGCCTTCATAAGAGGCACTTTCATAAAACTAGGTCATATGGTCAAGAAGAACAGGACAAAATTAATAACATCGCTGACAACTGATATTAAATCTATTGAATCACAAAACAGCTCATCACCGTCTCATACTTTATCAGAGAAACGTAAGAATTTAAGACAACAACTTAGAGAGTGTTTGCTTATGGATTATGAAAAACGACTAAAGAAAACCAAAGCAGCATACTACTCACAAAATAACAAAGCGGGCAAACTACTAGCGTTACGACTCAAATCTAAAGAAATAAATGGGAGAATATATGGGACAAACAGCGGATAGGCAAAATCACTGATCCAAGGCAAATAGCTAACAGGTTCAAAGACTACTACAGGGAGCTATATAACTTAAAACAAGACCCATTTACTTATCAGCCCTCAAATAGGGATATACAATCCTTCTTGGATACTATCCACCTGCCCGAAATTTCGGAACAACAATTAACGACCCTTAATACTCCGATCACTTTTACTGAAATAGCTCAAACTATAAAATCCCTACCCAAAGGTAAATCACCAGGATCAGATGGCCTTACTAATGCCTACTATATAACATTCGAAGGCATCCTCACTCCCCACCTCCTACCCTTTTTCCAGGATGCCTTCCAAAAGGGATCTTTTCCCAAATAAAATCAAGAGTCTCTCATTCTCTCATTGTTACCCTTCCAAAACCTGGAAAACAATCCGATGAACCCCAAAATTTTCAACCCATATCACTACTTAATACCGACCTTAAAATATATACAAAAGTCATAGCAAACAGAATAGCCCATTTACTGCCCGATCTGATAGAAATCGATCAGGTGGGATTCATTAAAAATAGATGCGCGGCAGACAACACCAGACGCATCCTCAACATAACACACTACATAGAAGCCAAAAGTCAGAGGCGCTGCTTGTAGTGTTAGATGCTGAGAAGGCATTTGACCACATTCATTGGGATTTTGTTTACTCAGTTCTGAGGAAGATAGGCTTCACTGGAGACATCGTCTCAGGGATACAGGCGTTATACTCTCAACCATCAGCAAGGATCTTTTCTAATGGGGCCCTATCAGACAATTTTCTAATCAGCAATGGGATGCGCCAGGGCTGCCCTTTGTCACCTTTGATTTTTGTACTCTCAATCGAACCTTTAGCCCAGGTGTTAAGAATTCAGTGCTCAATTACAGGGATACAAATAGGGAACAGAACACATGTTATTTCCCTTTTTGCCTATGATGTAATACTGACACTATCGCAACCAATAGACTCATTAGAACATGCAATGGAGGTAATTCTGTATTTTGGGAAAGTATCGTATTACAAGCTTAATGCCACTTGCCACTTAATTTATCCATGGAGACAGTGTCTTTGTTGAAACATAGGTATGCTCTTGACTGGCAAATAGTGTTGAGCATTCCGATACCGCAAGTATCGGGTATCGGCCGATATTCGCTGTATCGGAATTCCGATACTTAGTTCCGATATTTTTCCTATATCGTATACCGGAATCGGAAGTTCCCATAATTCTTTGAGAGGCACTGTGATTTTAGTCAGCCAGTGAGGAATCCTACGAAGTGTGGGCACATCCTGTAATGCTGCGGTCATCTTAACTAATGGCATGGCTGTGATTGGCTGCTGAAATGATGTCAGAATGCACTATAAAAGGCGCCGCCTCCATTTTAGCGTCACTGTGCTGTGAACTCAGTTAGGGACAGAACGCTGCTCTGCTGACTCTGAGGGACAGTTAGAGATTGCGATTTTGTGTACTGTGCTTTAGGCAGGCTAGTTTACCAACCGCTGTGTAAAGCTTCCTTTTGCCTTGCAGTGTTGTTTTAACAGCTCTGTGCAAGGTGTGTGTGTGAGAGTGCAGGTGACGCTGCAGTTTGCTCTGCATCCACCGCTGTTTGTAGGCATCTGCACGTGTCACTCACTGACTCTTTTTTTTATTTTATTTTGTGGAATTGGTGCAGCTCCATTCAATTGAAATTAACAGTGATCTATTAGTGTGACGCGCTTCCATCCGTATACAATACATTGGTTGCAAACACTATAGAAGTACAGAAAGGAGGCTTTCACAGATAGTGAACAGTTGTGTGCAGTGTTCACTGTAGTCTGTGAGGTTTTCATTTTTTGAGTGCAGATCACGCTCCAGTTAGTTCTTCAACCACTGCTGGTTGTAAAAGAAAACAAAAAAGTAAAAGAAAACTGACTGGCACATCCAAACCAGTGTGAATTAGGTGCAAACCAGGAGCAGCTACCTCCATAGACAATATACAAAAAAAGGTTGCACTCTATCGTGCCAAAGCAAGTCAATGTGAAATATGAAACATGAATAGCAATATGGCTTTTGAATATTAGAAAAAAATGAATGAGACGCTTTGCACAAAATTTGGCCAAATAATGCCTGCCCATACACCAACGTCAAGGTGGTCTCAGAACGTATGGGTCCCTGCCTATGTGAACATACCTCTATTAGGCTGATATCTGAATTCCTGGGTGAATGTGGACACCTCTGTCAGTAAAGCTTTACTGACAGAGGTGTCCACATTCACCCAGGAATTCAGATATCAGCCTAATAGAGGTATGTTCACATAGGCAGGGACCCATACGTTCTGAGACCACCTTGACGTTGGTGTATGGGCAGGCATTATTTGGCCAAATTTTGTGCAAAGCGTCTCATTCATTTTTTTCTAATATTCAAAGCCATATTGCTATTCATGTTTCATATTTCACATTGACTTGCTTTGGCACGATAGAGTGCAACCTTTTTTTGTATATTGTCTATGGAGGTAGCTGCTCCTGGTTTGCACCTAATTCACACTGGTTTGGATGTGCCAGTCAGTTTTATTTTACTTCTATGTTAGCTTACTGACCGAGCACTCCGCCCATCACCATGTGGTGATTTTAATTATAGCAGGTTCCTGCTCACCCAGAAAAGGCTAGCTTTACTGACAGAGGTGTCCACATTCACCCAGGAATTCAGATATCAGCCTAATAGAGGTATGTTCACATAGGCAGGGACCCATACGTTCTGAGACCACCTTGACGTTGGTGTATGGGCAGGCATTATTTGGCCAAATTTTGTGCAAAGCGTCTCATTCATTTTTTTCTAATATTCAAAAGCCATATTGCTATTCATGTTTCATATTTCACATTGACTTGCTTTGGCACGATAGAGTGCAACCTTTTTTTGTATACCACTGCTGGTTGTAGTCTGCTGAGCGTGTGTCACTGCCTCATCCTTCACATTTTTCTCTAATTGGTGCTGCTCCATTCTATTTTAAAAAAATATAATCTATTAGTGTGACGCGCTTCCATCCGTATACAATACATTGGTTGCAAACACTATAGAAGTACACAAAGGGGCCTTTTACAGCTACTGAACAGTTGTCTGCAGTGTTCACTGTAGTCTGTGAGCTTTTCATTTTTTGAGTGCAGATTACACTCCAGTTAGTTCTTCAACCACTGCTGGTTGTAGTCTGCTGAGCGTGTGTCACTGCCTCATCCTTCACATTTTTCTCTAATTGGTGCTGCTCCATTCTATTTTAAAAAAATATAATCTATTAGTGTGACGCGCTTCCATCCGTATACAATACATTGGTTGCAAACACTATAGAAGTACACAAGGGGGCCTTTTACAGCTACTGAACAGTTGTCTGCAGTGTTCACTGTAGTCTGTGAGCTTTTCATTTTTTGAGTGCAGATTACGCTCCAGTTAGTTCTTCAACCACTGCTGGTTGTAGTCTGCTGAGCGTGTGTCACTGCCTCATCCTTCACATTTTTCTCTAATTGGTGCTGCTCCATTCTATTTTAAAAAAATATAATCTATTAGTGTGACGCGCTTCCATCCGTATACAATACATTGGTTGCAAACACTATAGAAGTACACAAAGGGGCCTTTTACAGCTACTTAACAGTTGTCTGCAGTGTTCACTGTAGTCTGTGAGCTTTTCATTTTTTGAGTGCAGATTACGCTCCAGTTAGTTCTTCAACCACTGCTGGTTGTAGTCTGCTGAGCGTGTGTCACTGCCTCATCCTTCACATTTTTCTCTAATTGGTGCTGCTCCATTCTATTTTAAAAAAATATAATCTATTAGTGTGACGCGCTTCCATCCGTATACAATACATTGGTTGCAAACACTATAGAAGTACACAAAGGGGCCTTTCACAGCTAGTGAACAGTTGTCTGCAGTGTTCACTGCAGTCTCTGAGGAATAACCACACTTAGGCCTTATAACTTTTCTGACTTTCTTTATCAATCTACCAAGATGAAGAAGGCAGGGAGTAAGGCATGTGGTCGTGGCCGTGGAGTTTCAGCAGAGAGAGGACGTGGGATTCTGTGGCTGCTGCCCCAACCAGTGACACAGCATCCACCAGTTTTCCCCGTGAGCGTTCCTTTATGCGCACTTTTGTAGGAGCTCGGCGTACCCCCCTGCTGCGGGAAGAACAAATTGAAGCCGTTGTTGGTTGGATGGCAGCCAATGCATCGACTTCAATTGCTTCCACCTCCTCTCAGGACCACAGCACTGTTGAGCAACCATCTGTCTCTTCACCGCCTGCCAAATTGCCCAGGCAGTCAGAGAGCTCTGTAAAGGAGCCAGCTGAGTCTTTTGCTTCTGTTCTCAGAATCTGCTGGCTTGCAAACAGGGGCCCAGCCAAGCAGCATTCTGGAATGTGAAGAAGAGGGAGTATGCAGTGATGCGCAACAGCTGTGTGTCTCTGAATCTGAAGAGGCGGGTGAGGCAGTACCGATGGTCAGCACACCGCAGAACGCATCTGATGATGATGAGACTCAGGTGCCAGTTTCTGTTGAGCATGGTGCTGGCCAGACCACCCAACAGCAGCAGGTGTTGGAAGAGGGTACTGGAGATTATGAGGTCCAAGACCCAACATGGCGTGAGGAACAGGAAGGTGGTGGGAGCAGCTCTGAGGAAGAGATTGCCCCAACGGTCCAAACAGTAGGGAGAGGTAGGCTGCAGACTCGGTTGCCTGTAGCCTCCAGTTTGGCACCCGTTCGTAGCAGTTCTCTTACAACAGCCAAAACGGGCGCTCCCAGGACTTGCACTGCGTGGTCCTTTTTTGACACACTTGCAGATGATATTTGCTATGTCAAATGCAAGCTGTGCAATCAAAAAGTAAAAAGAGGTAAAAGTGTCAGTAACCTTAATACCACAAATATGTGGAAACATGTGCGGACAAAGCACGTGGTTGAGTTACAAAGACACACTGGAGATGTAGGCCAACCTACAGAAGCACCTACATCTTCAGCTCGTGTTGGAGCCTCTTCCTCCAGCTCACACACAGCTGGTTCGGCTTCCTCACAGGATCGCCATGGAAGAACCTCTGTCACTGTTGTCCAGAGACCCAGTGTTATTCCACCCACAGCTGCAAGTTCCCTGTCATCCTCACACTCCCAGGCCACAAAACAGCCATCGGTAGCACAGGCATGGGATAAAAGATGGCCATACTCGGCAAACCATCCACGAGCACAGGCTCTGAATGCTGGCATTGCAAAACTCCTGTCCCTTGAAATGCTGTCATTCAGGCTGGTGGAGACTGACAGTTTCCGTAACTTAATGGCATTGGCAGTCCCACAATACAATGTGCCCAGCCGATTTTATTTCAGCAGGCAAGCCGTCCCTGGTCTGCAAAAGCATGTTGAGGGAAAAATTAAACATGCGCTACTAAACGCCGTCAGTAGCAAGGTCCACCTGACCACCGATGCGTGGACCAGTACCCATGGCCAGAGACGATACCTTTCCCTCACTGCCCATTGGGTCAATGTTGTGGAGCCGGGTACAGATCTTGCGGGTGGCGCTGTACGTGTTCTGCCAACTCCAAGGATTGCAGGAATCCAGTCTGTCCACATTGACTCCTCCTCCTACTCCAGTTCCTCAGAATCATCGCTGCAGGAGCCGTCACGGTCTACCTCCACATGGACCCGTGAACGCTTACCTGTTGCGACCGATATGAGCACAGCCGTGGCCAAACGTCAACAGGCCGTCCTGAAATTAATTTCCATGGGGAATCGAAGCCACACAGCGCAGGAGCTCTGGAATGCCATCAAGCAGGAGAGCGACGTGTGGTTTTTGCCAGCGAATCTCCAGCCAGGCTTGGTAGTGTGTGACAATGGCCGAAATCTGGTGGCAGCTCTGGGCCTTGGCAAACTCACTCACATACCATGTCTGGCACATGTGCTCAACTTGGTCCTGCAGAGTTTTTTGAGGGACTATCCGGATCTTGATGCACTGCTGCACAAGGTCCGCCTAGAGTGCGCTCATTTGCGACGTTCCAGCATGGCCAGATCGCGCATTGCAGCTCTGCAACGCAGATTTCGCCTTTCTGAACATCGCATCATATGTGACGTACCCACCAGGTGGAATTCCACGTTACATATGTTGGAGCGGTTGTGTGAGCAGCAGCCAGCAGTAATGGAGTATCAGCTGCATCAGGCGCAATCAACTCGCAATTTGCGCCGTTCACACTTCACCACTACTGAGTGGGCCTCTATGAAGGACATCTGCCACGTTTTGCGTGCGTTTGATGAGTCAACGCGGATGGCGAGTGCAGATGATGCACTAGTCAGCCTGACTGTCCCCCTTATCTGCCTGCTTCAAAAAACACTGCAAACACTAAGGGATGAGGTTTTGGAAGAGGTGGAGGATGAGGAGTCACAAATTCCATCACCTTCTGGACAGTCAGCGCAACGTGTTTCCTCACAAAGGGCTGGGCAGGGCTCACTTTGTGAGGAGGATGAGGAGGAGTCAATGGAGGAGGAATACATCGCTCCAGAGGGAGGTACACAACGCTCTAGTCAGTATGTAGAGCGAGGGTGAGGTGATGCAGAGCAGGCAGAGATGACGCCTCTTGCAGGGGACAGCGTTTCTTGGCCAGTTGGGAGTCTGCAGCACATGGTTGATTTCATGCTGCAGTGCCTGAGAAACGACCGCCGCATCGCCCACATTCTCACCACGTCTGATTATTGGGTGTACACCCTCCTAGACCCTCGCTACCGGGACAACTTACAAAGCCTCATCACACCGTTGAATCGGGGGCGGTTAAATTGCGGGAGTACCAAGACACACTGGTGCAATCCATAATGTTCTCCATTCCAGCCGAGAGCACTGCTGCTGCTACTGCTTTACAAAGCAGCTCTGTGCGTCGAGGCAGTGGAGACAGCTCTGCAACAAGAGGGAGCACAAGCAGCGCCTCTGCACAGGGCAAGACCAGTATGTTCCAAATGTGGCGAAGTTTTGTGGCAGCGCCACAAATGTCTACACCATCTGAGACGGCTCCAGTCAGCAGAGGCAACGTTTCCGTAAGATGGTGACAGACTACATGTCTTTCCCTCTCAGTGTACTCCCAGATGGCTCTTCCCCATTCAAGTTTTGGGTCTCTAAGCTGGATACATGGCCAGAGCTTAGCCAGTATGCATTGGAGGTGCTGGCTTGCCCTGCTGCCAGTGTATTATCGGAGCGCGTCTTTAGTGCTGCAGGTGGTGTACTAACAGACCGTCGCATGCGACTATCCTCCGATAATGTAGACCGGCTTACTTTTCTGAAAATGAACAAGGCATGGATCTCGCCTGAATTTGTCTGTCCGTTTTCAGATTAAATAACTGGTTCGCAACGTTATCCATGTCTCCTGTTATGTTCATCTTTCTACCACCTGAACTCTACTCCCTGGGCTACAACACTGCCAGTTGCTGCTCAGAAGTGTCGTGTCCACAGACCAATACACAAGCTATAGTGTTAGTGGGGTTCAGTAACGCCAGCTGTTCCCCTGCTGTGTGTCCGGCAAGAAGTCTCCTGTTCCCTACACATGCACAGAAAAACCCATGTCGAACATGCTCCAAATAGGGAAGAGCCGTCACCCTGATTGTTATGCTTAAAACAGGAAATTGTGAAGTTTTCCAGGCCTAGAATGATAAATTTTTATAACAAATATGGACAAATAATAATTTGTCATCACAGCGCATATCTGCACATGTCTATTAGAAATGGTAACAAAAACTAAAACATAGTGTTCACTTTTTGAAATTAATGCATAAAGTACATTTCATACTTATCAATTAATGCTTTTTAAGGAACTTTATCTGTACCTGTAAGATAATGCAGTCAATGGATGTACGAATCATAAACATCCTCATCATCATCATCACGAGTTATATTTATGACAGACATTATAAAATACACATACTGATGCCAACTGTAACTTCACACACCATATATGAAATGGCCAGCATCTAAACCTGGTAATAATGTGCAATAATAAATTATTACATCTAGAAAGTGCATCATGCATACTGACAATAGGTAGTTATACCTGCAAGTGCTGTTGAAACAACCACAACAGATATAAATTAATAATGGTATATAGGTATCACAGTGCATAGTTACTCATGGACAATGTCGATGTAATACTGTACCTCAATAAAGTCAGCGTCAACCATTATGCTTGTTAGTCTTGTAGATTGTTAAAGAGGGAACGTGCTTTTTTTGTTGGTCATAGGTGGAGTATTAGACAGTAAATGATTACTGCTGTCGTATTTTTGGCGTCCCTAGGGCAGAATAACGCTGCGTAAGGTCACATTTTATAGAGAGTCATCTAATAGACACATGCTACCCTACCCTACGCGTGACAGTAGGAAGGTAGTGTTGACGGATAAAGCCTTGCGCAACCAGACATGCTTTTACCCTCTTCAACACTGTACAAGCAAAAAATGCATGATTGCAGCCGCAGACTTTATTGACGTACAGTATAACATCGCCATTACCCATCAGAGGCTGTCCACTGTCTGATACAGACATAGAATATACCTTTGCTATCCTTAGCCTTTGTTTCACCTACACTTGCAGGCACACACTTAAATTGTGACAATGCATAATGTTTTTTTAAATGGTTATTTTTTATCGTACATTATTGCGTCATCACATTGATGAGTCCAGGCTGGACATGTCATACATGCTGTACAAAGTAACGATTTTATTAACTTAAATAATTGAAATGTCTGTGACTGTCACATATAAATTACAATGATGATGATGAGTGACTATTACAAAATCCATTGTCTTCACTATGTTATGGTTTAACATAGCGTTCCTTAAGCATTATTCATAAATACAAAAATGGACTTTTATTCTTAAATTTACAACACTATATTTTGTAAACTAATTTTTGGGTGGTGTGTTGTTCCATTTCTTGTTGCCATGTGCATATATGCGTTTATATTTGCAGGGTCTTTATTTTTATTCTTGAAATTAGGAAAGATGTGTATCTTCGTACCGTCTTAGCCAGTAGATAGAAAAATATTTAGACTTGAGAGTCCTCAGTGGTTGATACCTTTTAATGGATAACTGAAAAGATGGTAACAAATTGCAAGCTTTCGAGGCTACTCACGTCTCTTCATCAGGCAAAGACTAAAACAAAAAATGAAGAATCACATATTTCTATACACAACAGGACACAGGAATAGTGCAATAGGTAAGACAAGTGACGTGCAGCAGAACTGTCATTATGCCAGAGGGATGAACATAAATATTGGAACAGTTCCTAGATAAGGATAGAAAGTTTTATTGCCCTCTGATTGGGGTCTGGTTTTGTGTTTTCATGCCCCTGGAAGGGCAGAGACGCAGATTCCTTAATTGATATACAATGACATGAATCCGTGTGATCTATTCATTCAAGCACTAAGAGTGTCAAAGGTCATGATGAGCTTATATTCCGAAACCTTTCTATCTTTCTCAGATTTGAAGTTAGATTTTAATACCAGTAATTCCATATCCATCATGCTATGACCGGGCATACCAAAGTTTTTTGCCACAGGTAAATCGATTATTTTTTCTCTTATTGTGTGGCGATGATAATTCATCCTTGTTCTCAGTTTTTGGCCGGTCTCCCCCACATACAGACCCCCATTTGGACATTTAGTACATATAATTAGGTACACCACATTAGATGTGATGCAGCTGAAAGTAGCTGGGATCTTGTAGTCGTGATGGGAGTTGGGGATCTTTATCTTGTCCGTGGTCATTATAGATGCACAGGTTTTACATTTCTTCTGGTTGCAAGGAAAGGTTCCTGCAGCTGTTGGGGAGGACAGGGAGCTTCTGACAATGATGCTTCTTACATTTGGGGGCTGCCTAAAACACAGTAGTGGGGGGTCTGGAAATATGGATTGTAATATCGGGCATCTTTTTGTAGTAAAGGTTGTAGTTTCCGTGTAGCTCCCCTTAGCACCTCCAGATTTAGATTGTAGGTGACCACTAGAGGCACCCGGTTATTTTCTTCTTTACCTTTGTAATGTAGCAGGTGATTCCTTGATATTCTGTTGGCTCTTGAAATTTGGTTTTCAATTGTTCTTGGATGGTATCCCTGGTTCAAAAAAGTCTTTCTGAGGCGACCCCCCACTACTGTGTTTTAGGCAGCCCCCAAATCTAAGAAGCATCATTGTCAGAAGCTCCCTGTCCTCCCCAACAGCTGCAGGAACCTTTCCTTGCAACATAAGAAATGTAAAACCTGTGCATCTATAATGACCACGGACAAGATAAAGATCCCCTACTCCCATCAGGACTACAAGATCAAAGGTACTTTCAGCTGCATCACATCTAATGTGGTGTACCTAATTATATGTACAAAATGTCCAACTGGGGGTCTGTATGTGGGGGAGACCGGCCAAAAACTGAGAACAAGGATGAATTATCATCGCCACACAATAAGAGAAAAAATAATGGATTTACCTGTGGCAAAACACTTTTGTATGCCCGGTCATAGCATGATGGATATGGAATTACTGGTATTAAAATCTAACTTCAAATCTGAGAAAGATAGAAAGGTTTGGGAATATAATCTCATGATGACCTTTGACACTGTTAGTGCTGTAATGAATAGATCACACGGATTCATGTCATTCTATATCAATTAAGGAATCTGCGTCTCTGACCTTCTAGGGGCATCAAAACAGAACACCAGACCCCAATCAGAGGGCAATAAAACTTTCTCTCCTTATCTATGAACTGTTCCAATATTTATGATCATCCCTCTGCCATAATGACAGTTCTGCTTCACGTCACTTGTCTTACCTATTGCACTATTCCTGTGTCCTGTTGTGTGTAGAAATATGTGATTCTTCATTTTTTGTTTTACTCCTAGCCTGATGAAGAGACCTGAGTAGTCTCGAAAGCTTTGAATTTGTTACCATCTTTTCAGTTAGCCATTAAACGGTATCAACCACTGAGGACTCTCAAGTATAAATATTTTTCTTTTCTTGGAATTGAAATTCATCATTTTATTGTCCTAGTAAAACTTCATTTATTCTTGTTTGAAGTACATACATTTGCAATGGCCACGTAACAAGGCAATAACTCAATATTTTATTTCAAAACCCTCCTTGACCCTGGGCTTCAACACCACCAGTTGCTGCTCAGAAGTGTTAGATGCACAGATGAAAACAATCGCTGATGTGTTTGTGGGGTTCAGTAACGCCTGCTGTTCCCCTGCTGTGTGTCTGGCAAAAATTACTGCTGCTAACTACAAATTCAACTTCAAACATCTCATACTAGGCCTCTGCCTACACCCTCCTTGACCCTGGGCTTCAACACCACCAGTTGCTGCTCAGAAGTGTTAGATGCACAGATGAAAACAATCGCTGATGTGTTTGTGGGGTTCAGTAACGCCTGCTGTTCCCCTGCTGTGTGTCTGGCAAAAATTACTGCTGCTAACTACAAATTCAACTTCAAACATCTCATAATAGGCCTCTGCCTACACCCTCCTTGACCCTGGGCTTCAACACTGCCAGTTGCTGCTCAGAAGTGTTAGATACAGAGATGAAAACAATCGCTGATGTGTTTGTGGGGTTCAGTAACGCCTGCTGTTCCCCTGCTGTGTGTCCGGCAAAAATTACTGCTAGCTACCTACACATGGTGAAAAAAACATGACATGTCAAAGTGTCTAGTGCTACACATAGATATGAGGCTACACCCTGATTTCTAAGCTGTAAACAATTGAAACGTCAGCTTTAAAACCATAAAATGATTAGTCTTTGTCACAAATCTGTAACAAAATAATTGTGACATATTATTTCAGATATGCACATGTCGAAAACAAATGCTAACACAAAAGCCTACTTATGCTATAGGATACTGATGGTCAACCTTGTCACTCCATAGCTTAGACAAATCCAACTCACATCATGACTCAAATGCTGCAATGTTGGAAGTGCATAATGTGGGTTGAACTTTGACAACAGCTGCAGTGCGAAGGTTAGACTTCAGTGTTCTTGGCTTTTAAATAAAAGCATACAAGTAAATATAATAATCCAATGTTGATTAAGGGACGTGATGTACACCTGTAATATTGTGCAAACAATGCATGTAGGAATAGTCCTCTTCAACATTACTTATATTTGTGTCATTTTAAAAAATACATATTTAATTAGAAATTTAACAGCCCATATCATAAAGGTCCTTCATGTAAACATGATAATCGGTAACAAAAATCATGCATTACCTTGTTAAAGTCAATAGTGCATAGTCACAATAGCAAAATATATACCTGTAAGTGGTGCTGAAAGAACGACAACTGATAGAATAGGTGAATGATATCTATTTATCAGACTGAATAGCGACACCTGTACAATGTCGATATAATACTGTACCTTAACAAAACAGCTGTGTCACACCTCACACGCGTTTTTCTTGTAGCTTGTTATGTAATAGGGCACATGCGTGTATGTTTCATCATAGGTGCATGTTTACTGAGTAAAGCAGTCATGACAACGCCTTTGTGTTGTCGGTACGCTTGCGATGATGAACGATGCGCACCGTGAATGTTAGTCTGCGTCATAAGACGCACAGACGCTCCAATACCCAACGCGTCACAGCAGGAAGCCAGTCTGTGCGTCCAAACAAAGGCGCAACCATACATGCACGTAACCTTTTATAAAGCTATATAAAAAAAAGTATGTAGTAGTAACGCACACTTTATTGAGGTACAGTATTACATCGCCATTCACCATCTGTGGCTATGCAGTCTCATCTATATATACCTTATCTATCCGTTGTCATGCTTGCAAGTCCACAGTCAGGCATAAATAGCTGTTTTCACTATGCACTATGCACTTTTTAAAGGTTTTGTTTGTTAATATAAATAATTGGCACATATTATCAGTAGTGTTGAGCGATATTGCTCGATATCTAAAAATATCGTATCGAAATTGTATCGCCGATAGCACTAAATATCGTCGATATCCGATTTCGATACCGGAAGTCCCATGTAAGTCTATGGGAACAAAATATCGCAACAAAAAAAACCCTTTCTTTCGTTGTAAACACAAAATATACACACATAGAATACATATATATATATATATACATGTCATTGTGACATATATATATACATATATTTATAGTTTATACACTTCTACATAGTAAAATCGACTCTAATTCAATTGCCGGGTAAAGACGTGACATACCCCATAGAAGTCGACGGGCTCGGTGCCGAGTACCCCCAAAACCTCTGGCTCTGTGCGACTCAACTTGGGCGTCACAAACAGGATTCTGTAGCTCGCTATAAGCGAGTCCTGTGTGCCTGAATTGCACTGGTTTTGTGCTTGAGAATTGCTAAAATCATCAGAGAATGTATTTGCCATTTTTCCGCCATATCTGCGTCACGACGAGGCACTGGTGAAGAAGAAGGGCGTGCTCTTCGTGGGTGTCACTCACTCAGTGGCGTGAAAACGATGGCCGCCCACTGTAAATGGTACTGCAATGTAACATCGTGCCCCACAGCTCTGGAGTTCCGCCTCCTCATCCTCCTCAGTGTGAGGAGGTCCCGCCTCCCTACAAAAGAGGGGCCCTCTCCAGATATGACACATGTGACTTGGCAGAGATGGCTAATGGACACGAGCAGAAGTGGGAAGGGATGGAGCAGTCAGAGCTCTCCCCCACGGAAGCGACCCGATCGCCACGGAATCACCGTTGGGCACCCGGCCTGTAAACCCTCCTACGCTGCAAGAAGCGGAGGATACCCTGAGAGGCCTGGCCCGGCACCGGGAGGAGGTCGCCAGGATGGAAGCCAGCTGGCGTGCCCTAAAACTAAACTTGGAGCGGCGCCAATCCCTCTTACCTGAAGTGTCTGACTCTGTACCGGAAGGTGGGCACCCGTTCTAGTAGAGGAGCCCTTGCAATGTGATCCGGTTGACGTTGTCGCAGTGGAGGCACCCGTTCCTGCAAAAACCGCAGCACCGTCAGCAGCACCCCAGATCCCGCTGTCTGCCCCGGTCGCTGAGACAGAAGAAGCGACACCTGTCCTCATGGAGGAGGCCGCGCAGGCACCAGAGCACTACCTGCCTGTACCGGAGCCCCGACTGTCATCTGATTTAGAGCCGTCTGCTTCCTCCGCAGGGGAGCGCCCCAGGACTGGGGGGCGACAGGAGAGCTGCCGCAAACCGGACACTGTAAGCTGCAGTGGAGTGGTGGAGACATGGAGCAACTGGTGGAGGAGAATTATAACCGGCGTCAGGAGGAAGAGTGGAGACGTTGGGAGAAGGAAGCAGAGCGACAAAGGGAGCAGCGAGAAACCCTAAAACTTCGCCAACGTCACCTGGAGAAGGACCGGGCAGATAAGGACCGGATGAGAAAGGACAAAGAAACCCTGAGTGAGCCGCGGCGTAAGGGTGCAGTACGGAACTTTAAATTGAAAGGTGGTTGGGGCTTCATCAAGGAGCCTGGACTTTATTTAGAAGTCTTTGTGACCCGGCGGGACGTGGAGGCTCACCTCCCAGAAGGACACCCGGGGAGGGACCTGTTGCCAGGAGACTTGGTGACTTACACCCGACACTGGGGTTACAATGGGTGGTACGCCCTAAATGTTACCAGGTGCGACCCCTACTCCCCAGTGTGTCAGGAACCTGTGAGACCCTCGAAGCCTTCAGCCTCCCACATCCAGGCCTCTGCAAAAGTGCCCACCCCACGCCGTAAATCTCCCCAGCCTCCCTCAGTGGTCTCCTCAGCAGCCCCAGCTATGGACATGATAAGTATAGCTGGCCCGTACCCGGCGCCTGTTAGGCCCCTGGGGTTCGTACAGTCCGTGACATAGGGATCCAAACCCGGAGAGAGATGAAAGAGGTGGCCACACAGACCCAGATAGCGGGTCACGACGTCACTGTACAGGCCACACGACGTCATCAGGTCCTGGTGGTCCTTGGTGCCTCGGATGTTTGGCAATCTCAAGAAGAGTACCAGGTGGTACCTGGAAGAGGCCAGCCAAAGAAGTCTAAATAACCCGGACAGGGTCCCTGTATGTAAATAAATAGTTAAATTGTTTATGTACCCGGACGGGTGAATGTTCCAAAAAAATTTTTTTAATTTAATAAAAAAAAAAAAAAACACAGTTTTCATTTCTTTTATTACTGTCTCATCCTGCTGCAACGCCATCGATCTCCTGTAAAAAAATGAAAAAAAAAAAAAAAGTATACCACCTGACCGACGCAGTCCATAGTAACGAGTGTCCCACGACGATCCAGCTCTGCTACATCAGAATGACAGGCAGAGCCTGTCATCCCGGCGCAGCACAGCTGATTACCTGCTTCCCCGGCGGTGACGTCATCGGACTGACTGCTTTACGGCCGGGATTACCCTGCAGTCACTGCAGTTATCGCGAAAAACTGCATGTGACCGCCAGGGAGAAGATAATGGCGGCCATCAAGCAGTCCAGGACGTGACCGCCGGAGATCTTCTGCCAGGTAAGTGCCGCTGACTCCTGACAGACCCGACCGACGGACACTCACAGTGACAGTGACAAATCCGATTCCGGTATTCGATAAGACGAAAATATCGAAACGAATTATCGAAAGGCCGATAGAGCTAATATCGGCCGATAGCCGATATTTGCATTATCGTATCGCTCAACACTAATTATCAGTATTACATGATGGAAATTTTAGATATTTTTAAAAACTTTTTAGTGATATTATTCAGCAAATGTAAAGTTTTATGAATGTCATAGATAACTTGTAATGCTGATTATGTTTTTAAGTCAGCCATTCATTGTCTATACAATAAAAATGGTGTACATACTGTTACTTATCCATCATTAATGGATTCTGATATGTACTTGTATGCTTTTATTTAAAACCGTATAGCAGATTATTTAACCTATTTTTATTGTGGTTTGCATTGCTTTTCAACATGTTAATGTATGCGTTTATGTTTGTAAATTATTAATTTACATATATTTTTTAAAGTAAAATCATCATATTATGGTACTAAAGGTTATATTTCTCTTGTTTGGAGTATAGACATTTTTAATTGACACGTAACAAGGAAAATACTTGATCTAGTATTTAAACATCCTCCTTGACCCTGGGCTCCAACACCGCCAGTTGTTGCTCGGAAGTGCTGTTAGCACAGTCAACACTTGCTCCTGTGTTACTGGGGTTCAGTAATGTCAGCTGTTCCCCTGCTGTGTGAACGGCAAAAAGTCCTGCTGCCTCCACCCTGCTCTCTTCTCATCCCTGGGCTTCAACACCGCCAGTTGTTGCTCGGAAGTGCTGTTAGCACAGTCAACACTTGCTCCTGTGTTACTGGGGTTCAGTAATTTCAGCTGTTCCCCTGCTGTGTGAACGGCAAAAAGTCCTGCTGCCTCCACCCTGCTCTCTTCTCATCCTGGGCTTCAACACCGCCAGTTGTTGCTCGGAAGTGCTGTTAGCACAGTCAACACTTGCTCCTGTGTTACTGGGGTTCAGTAATGTCAGCTGTTCCCCTGCTGTGTGAACGGCAAAAAGTCCTGCTTCCTCCACCCTGCTCTCTTCTCATCCCTGGGCTTCAACACCGCCAGTTGTTGCTCGGAAGTGCTGTTAGCACAGTCAACACTTGCTCCTGTGTTACTGGGGTTCAGTAATGTCAGCTGTTCCCCTGCTGTGTGAACGGCAAAAAGTCCTGCTGCCTCCAACCGGTTCTCTTCTCATCCCTGGGCTCCAACACCGCCAGTTGTTGCTCGGAAGTGCTGTTAGCACAGTCAACACTTGCTCCTGTGTTACTGGGGTTCAGTAATGTCAGCTGTTCCCCTGCTGTGTGAACGGCAAAAAGTCCTGCTGCCTCCACCCTGCTCTCTTCTCATCCCTGGGCTTCAACACCGCCAGTTGTTGCTCGGAAGTGCTGTTAGCACAGTCAACACTTGCTCCTGTGTTACTGGGGTTCAGTAATGTCAGCTGTTCCCCTGCTGTGTGAACGGCAAAAAGTCCTGCTGCCTCCACCTGTTCTCTTCTCATCCCTGGGCTCCAACACCGCCAGTTGTTGCTCGGAAGTGCTGTTAGCACAGTCAACACTTGCTCCTGTGTTACTGGGGTTCAGTAATGTCAGCTGTTCCCCTGCTGTGTGAACGGCAAAAAGTCCTGCTGCCTCCACCCTGCTCTCTTCTCATCCCTGGGCTTCAACAACGCCAGTTGTTGCTTGGAAGTGCTGTTAGCACAGTCAACACTTGCTCCTGTGTTACTGGGGTTCAGTAATGTCAGCTGTTCCCCTGCTGTGTGTACCGCAAACAGTCCTGCTGCCTCCAACCTGTTCTCTTCTCATCCCTGGGCTCCAACACCACCAGTTGTTGCTCGGAAGTGCTGTTAGCACAGTCAACAATTGCTCCTGTGTTACTGGGATTCAGTAATGTCAGCTGTTCCCCTGCTGTGTGTACGGCAAACAGTCCTGCTGCCTCCACCCTGTTCTCTTCTCATCCCTGGGCTACAACACCGGCAGTTGTTGCTCGGAAGTGCTGTTAGCACAGTCAACAATTGCTCCTGTGTTACTGGGGTTCAGTAATGTCAGCTGTTCCCCTGCTGTGTGAACGGCAAACAGTCCTGCTGCCTCCACCCTGTTCTCTTCTCATCCCTGGGCTCCAACACCGCCAGTTGTTGCTCGGAAGTGCTGTTAGCACAGTCAACACTTGCTCCTGTGTTACTGGGGTTCAGTAATGTCAGCTGTTCCCCTGCTGTGTGAACGGCAAAAATTCCTGCTTCCTCCACCCTGCTCTCTTCTTATCCCTGGGCTTCAACACCGCCAGTTGTTGCTCGGAAGTGCTGTTAGCACAGTCAACACTTGCTCCTGTGTTACTGGGGTTCAGTAATGTCAGCTGTTCCCCTGCTGTGTGAACAGCAAAAAGTCCTGCTGCCCCCAACCGGTTCTCTTCTCATCCCTGGGCTCCAACACCGCCAGTTGTTGCTCGGAAGTGCTGTTAGCACAGTCAACACTTGCTCCTGTGTTACTGGGGTTCAGTAATGTCAGCTGTTCCCCTGCTGTGTGAACGGCAAAAAGTCCTGCTGCCTCCAACCGGTTCTCTTCTATCCCTGGGCTCCAACACCGCCAGTTGTTGCTCGGAAGTGCTGTTAGCACAGTCAACACTTGCTCCTGTGTTACTGGGGTTCAGTAATGTCAGCTGTTCCCTGCTGTGTGAACGGCAAAAAGTCCTGCTGCCTCCACCCTGCTCTCTTCTCATCCCTGGGCTTCAACACCGCCAGTTGTTGCTCGGAAGTGCTGTTAGCACAGTCAACACTTGCTCCTGTGTTACTGGGATTCAGTAATGTCAGCTGTTCCCCTGTTGTGTGAACGGCAAAAAGTCCTGCTGCCTCCAACCGGTTCTCTTCTCATCCCTGGGCTCCAACACCGCCAGTTGTTGCTCGGAAGTGCTGTTAGCACAGTCAACACTTGCTCCTGTGTTACTGGGGTTCAGTAATGTCAGCTGTTCCCCTGCTGTGTGAACGGCAAAAAGTCCTGCTGCCTCCACCCTGTTCTCTTCTCATCCCTGGGCTCCAACACCGCCAGTTGTTGCTCGGAAGTGCTGTTAGCACAGTCAACACTTGCTCCTGTGTTACTGGGGTTCAGTAATGTCAGCTGTTCCCCTGCTGTGTGAACGGCAAAAAGTCCTGCTGCCTCCACCCTGTTCTCTTCTCATCCTGGGCTCCAACACCGCCAGTTGTTGCTCGGAAGTGCTGTTAGCACAGTCAACACTTGCTCCTGTGTAACTGGGGTTCAGTAATGTCAGCTGTTCCCCTGCTGTGTGAACGGCAAAAGTCCTGCTGCCTCCAACCGGTTCTCTTCTCATCCCTGGGCTCCAACACCGACATTTGTTGCTCGGAAGTGTCATTGGCACGGGTACTCACTCCTGCCCAGACTGGTTACAGCACGCCATCTGTTTCCTGTCAGTGTAAACGTCACTTAGCCTCCAATAAGTTGTCCTGTCGTGTTGCGGTCGGGTTAGCCGACTCTATGGTGCCTGGAGTTTAGGTGCTTCCTATGTGTGCTGCGGGATATGCAAATAAAGGCTGTTTCCGTTGTGACAATAGGACAATCACCCACTGTAGTACTGTGGGATTCGGTAACTGCGGCCGGCTCGCGGCCTGTCAACTTAAATTTCCATGGGTACCTTCTGCTACCCGTCCGGGTTCCAGTACCGTCAGCTGGTTCTCCGCAGTGCCTTTGGCCTAGGTGCCTCCATCTCGGTATCCGAGTTCCAGCAACGTCTGCTGGTCCTTGGTAGTGCTTTGGAGCACAGGTACCTCCTGCTTAGTAACCGTGTCCCAGTAACATCAGCTGGTCCTCGGTTGTGCCATTGGCTCTTTTCCTTCTGCTGCCCCTCCGGGTTCCAGCACAGTCAGCTGGTCCTCGTTACTTGCATTGGCTCTTGTACCTTCTGCTACCCGTCCGGGTTCCAGTACCGTCAACTGGTTCTCCGCAGTGCCTTTGGCCTAGGTGCCTCCATCTCGGTATCCGAGTTCCAGCAACGTCTGCTGGTCCTTGGTAGTGCTTTGGAGCACAGGTACCTCCTGCTTAGTAACCGTGTCCCAGTAACGTCAGCTGGTCCTCGGTTGTGCCATTGGCTCTTTTCCTTCTGCTGCCCCTCCGGGTTCCAGCACAGTCAGCTGGTCCTCGTTACTTGCATTGGCTCTTGTACCTTCTGCTACATTTACAAATTGAAGATTTTTTAAATGTTTTTTTGGGTAATCACTCTGGATCTCCAACAATGAAGACGACGACCCTGATGACCACCCCGAAGAAGATGACGACCACAAGGACGACGAGCATCAAGCCAACCAGCCTAAACACCATCACAAAGAAGAAATAAAAGATTACCCAACAGGACTAAGAAGGTTAAGACAAACTACAAGATACAGAACAAGAGACTTAAGAACAATAAGCAGAAGATCAAAAAGCAGAAGAACATGAAGTATAAGACCAAAATGAAGAGCAAAATATATGCTCTAAATTATAAGCAGAAGAAGACTAAGCAGTGTATGGGGGTGAGTCCGTTCCTCCTCGTGGTGCCCCTGGAAAATGCCTGCTGCTGCAGGCTAAACTGAACACGGACAAATACTGTTGTAATTTAAATCTTTTGTGACAGCAAGAACGGAAGGATGAAAAATTCATACTTTGACAGATTACAAGTACAGGAATCTCTGTCACAAATAAGAATATGATGAAGAAGATGAAGTACAATATGAAGAAGAATAATAGTTGAATAAGAAGAATATGAGTAATGTTAACAAAAAGATGAATAGCAAGAAGTTTAAGAAGAAGATAAAGAAGGTGAAGATGAAGAATAATTTGATGAAAAAGATGATGCTGCTGAAGATTATGAAGGAGAAAGTGTGTCAAAAGTTAAAAAGGTGAAGAGCATGGAAGTTGTGAAATATACATATTTGCCAAAATAGAAAAAACGTTAACAACATTGTCAATTTCTTCGTCAATCCGAACATCTTTAAAAAAAAAAAATATTTATGCTATTCCATTTGATTGGGTTAAACATCTATGCCTTTAATGTCTCCTCAACCTTCCCCAATACATTCTACATTACTCTTTGTTGTTTTCCTTCATGTACAATTAACCAACAAGGCAAGAATGGGTTTTTTTTAATTCCGATATTTTGTTCCCATAGACTTACATTGGATTTCCGGTATCGGTATCGGGTATCGCCGATATTTTTTGGGTATCGGCGATACCATTCCGATTCCGATACTTTTGGATATCGGAAAGTATCGCTCAACTCTACTGGCAAACAAAGGGTTTGAGATATCTGGGGATTATGGTCACATCATCCCACTCTTTCTTGTATTCTTCTAATTATGAACCCTTGCTTGCTAATTTAAAGTCCGAAGACTTGCTAAGGTTGAAGTTTCTTGGTTGGGCAGGATTGCAACTTTTAAGATGTTTCTTCAGCCAAAACTTCTCTACCTGTTCAGGACATTACCCATAATACTTCCACAGACCTTTTTCAGAGCCATTAAGAGTTTGATGTCAACATATATCTGGGCGGGACACAAGCCCAGGATAGGCAGTCATATTTTATCTAGAGATAAATGAATGGGTGGTTTGGGAGTGCCAGACATTCCTAACTATTATATAGCATCTCAGATCTCTCCATTTGGCATTAGGTTGGCTTGGACAATCACAAACACATTGGGTCCATATGGAAGAATCTCAGATGTCCCCATTGTCATACAGAGCTATACTAGCAGCGTCATTGATAGGTCTCCCTCTGCCGGCTACATTACTACCGCTTACCAAAGCGGCGGTTTATAGTTGGCAGATATTCCATAAACGCTCGGGAAAGGGCACTAGATTACCTAGGAACATCATCCCTGTGGAAGTCCTTTCCACCGCTATCCCAAATCTAAATGTCACAGCTTGGTTACGTAGTGGGGTAATTTTCATAGATCAATTGTATTCTGGGGAAAATCTGATGCCATTTGCAGCCCTAAAATCTAAATACTCTCTAAGAGACAATGATGTCTTCTCATATCTTCAAATGAACCACCTTCTTAGGAAGCTCTCTTGGAGTTCGATGAGCTGTAATCCTAGAATATTTGCTGTTTACATGAATAAGTTGAAAGGTCTAAGAAGGATTTATGCGATGATGATTGAAGAGGTATCAGTGTTCAAAAAAACTTATCCACTAGGGCAGTGGGAGAGAGACCTGGGAATGGATATTACTTCAGAAGAATGGATTAAATCTATGAGAATAGCGCACAAATCACTAAGAAGTAGCACACACATAGAATCATTTATGAAAACAGTATTGAGATGGTATTTTGTTCCATCACGTCTACACCAAAGATTCCCAGAGTCCTCACCACTGTGCTGGCGAAATTGTGGTGAACTTGGGACTTTGCTCCATATACTATGGGGATGTCCTAAAGTAAAGCATTATTGGAACAGGGTGTTCCACATGATATCAACTATACTACAATCCAAGCTTAAGGGATTACCCCAAATGGCACTGTTACTGGTGGGTATTGGAGACATACCCCAGGGGATAGAACACTGATATGTATTATACTTATACATGCCAAATTACTGCTTAGGCTACTTTCACACATCAGTTTTTTGTGTCAGGCATAATCTGTCCTATGCCTGACAGGACGGATCCGGCGCTGATTTTAAAAAAACTGATGCAACTGATCAGTTTTCTTGCCGGATCCATCCTGACCTTTTCAACCCGGAAAGATAAAATTTCCTATGTGGAAAATGCAGGTACCAATGTCCTGACCGAGGAGAGAGAGAGAGAGAGACCTTGGATTCCGGATCAGTTTTCTGACGGATTTGTCAAAAGACTGGTCCGGTTCCATATATTTGCATTGTTTCTGGCCGCCTGAAGTGCCGATTCAGGCACTATCAGGCGGCTCCGGAAAAAAAAAAACGTTGCAGCCAGCGTCTTGTCCGGCCGCCGGAATGTACATTTCCGACGGATCCGGCCAAAAACGGATGCAATGCAGTGACATCAGGCGCGATCCGGCGCTAATGTAAGTCAATGGTAAAAAACGAATCCGGTATCGGATGCGTTTTTTTTAAAAACACGCCGGATCGCGCCTGACGTCAAAAGACTGATGTGTGAAAGCAGCCTTACTCGTCACTGGAAATCGGATACTATCCCAAACATTAAAGAGTTATATGCCACAATTAATCAAACATATATGTATGAACAGATGTGGGCTAGGGGACAGGTTACAATAGAGAAAATCCATTGAAATTGAATGAGATGGCAACAAAGCTCATTCAGTCGGTAACGATACATAAGGGATGGTTCACATTTACCCCATAGCTTTCACCTGGCATAATTGCAACAACAAAGCAAATATATGACCTCTGTTACCATTCCGACTATGCTCCATGCTCTATTAGAGTGTATAATTTTGTTACTTTCTTTACATTTTTATTTCATCATTCAATACTGAGTAGTGACCAATGTACTGTAGATTGAGATGATATTGCTTTGATTATGCCACATCTATGACTTAATAGCTACTGCTTAAGATTGGCTGTTCCCTTTCTTTTTCTTTTGATATTTAAGTCAGAACAATACTTGATATATCAGCTTATTGAAATGATGATGTTATTACTTTTGGTTTGTATGTTTGTTATAATATGAAAAAACTTCTAATAAAAACTAATGAAACGAAGAATGTATATAACTGTATTTAAGGTAACTAAATGTCACTAATATCAATGAGACCCCTCTCCCTGGACATAGAAGAGTACATAGAGCTTCTCCAGTCACATGCCCAGAACTTGAAAACACTTAGATTAAGTATATACCTACCATGTTAACTATTCAAAACCCCGTGCGAACTTTGTCTCAAGATATAGACGCAGATGTCCCTCAGACAAAATTCATATGATAGGATGAGTGGTGGTAACTAGTGATGAGTGAACGTGCTCGCCACTACTCGTTACTTGCCCGAGTATCCTGGTATTCGGTGTACTCGGCGAGCACCAAGCATTTCCAGAATTATTTGTCAGGAACTCGGGTCTCCAACCAGCTTTTTTGGCAGACTTTACAGACCCAATCACGATGCCGGGATTGTCTGCTAGGCAATGAAATGCCGCAGCCATCTTTGATGTGGTTGTGCAGTGATTGGCTGGCCACACAGCATCATCAGGGTATAAGAGACCGGACGTCGCTCTGCTCGGCGCATTCAGCTTCGGATTTATATAGTGTAGGGAAAGCTGCTGCCGAGATAGGGTCAGAATTGGGGATTCATTAGTCAGTGTGAGGTCTACCATCGTAAACTACTCAAATCCAGATAAACCAACAGTCCTTCTAAGGACTAATTCCGGAATGTATATGTTCCAGTGCTAGGTAGGCAGGGTAGTGTACGTCGCACTATACACACTGTATGTGTGTATATAGATCATTGCATACATCAAGATGGTCCATTCCCTTCCTGTGTTCTGGTGCTGCTGCTACCTTTAGGATATATTGGCCTTATATCGTATATAACTAGCCCCAGGTGTAATTGGCTTTGAAAATTTTTTTGGCCAGGATTAATAGAGCTTTATTAATTGCAAAGCAATCCAGAATTAGGTTCATTTTTTTTTGGCTGTCTTGCACTGTACTTACATAGAGCACTATTTAGCCAAAAAATTAAAAAAATTACAGGCCACACATTTGTCGTAGTGGTATCTCCGTGCCAGCTCATAGCTGTGCGTGCTCAAAGTTTGGCCAGGTTAGGCCAGTTTTCCTTTATTTGTCCTGGGTGTCTATGTACTTATATAGAGCAGTATTTAGCCAAAAAAAAAAAAAATACAGGCCACACATTTTTCGGTGTGGTATCTCCGTGCCAGCTCATATCTGTATGTGCTCAAAGTTTGGCCAGTTTACGGCACTTTTCCTTTTTTGTCCTGGGTGTCACTGTACTTATATACAGCAGTATTTACTCCCCAAAAAAAACACACATTTGTCGTAGTAGTATCTCCGTGCCAGCTCATATCTGTGCGTGCTCAAAGTTTGGCCAGTTTAGGCCAGTTTTTCTTTTTTTGTCCTGGGTGTCACAGTACTGATATACAGCACTACTTAGTCCAAAAATAAAAAAAAACAGGGCACACATTTGTCGTAGTGGTATCGCCGTGCCAGCTCATATCTGTGCATGCTCAAAGTTTGGCCAGTTTAGGCCGGTTTTCCCTTTTTTGTCCTGGGTGTCACAGTACTGATTTACAGCACTAGTTAGCCCAAAAATGTGCATGCTCAAAGTTTTGCCAGTTTAGGCCAAAACATTGTATTTTTTTGCAGTCTGTTAACGTAATTATTAAATCTGATAAGGCCAAAAACATTTTTACCTAAAGTCCAGATAGGTAAAAGTGTGGTTTTCAAGCACATGTATCACATACAAGTTGACTCCCAAATCATCCTTTTGCAGCGAACGTGTATAATATCCTATTCCATTTACAATGGGCAAGGCGCATGGCAAGTTATGGGGAAGTGGACGCGATGGTGATGGTGCAGGCTGAGGCCGTTGGCAAGCTGAAATTGGCCCACCGAAAACACCCACATTTTCATGATGGACCTTAGTGTCCGAAGTCCAAGGGGACCTCGGCAAGACAGCACTATTGAAGCCGAGCAGTGTGAAAAGGTTGTTGGTTGGATAGCGGATAATACTTCCAGTTACTTATCCACCACCACAAGCACCCTGTCTTCAACAAGGTCAAGTCACAGTAACCGTGAATCTGGACCGCATATTCCTTACCCTGATCCTCCTTCCTCCCACCATGCTGAGTTCCCTGAGACATCTGATTCCGCACTCGGACACTGTGAATAGCTGTTCAGTTTTCCATTTGGAGATTCATGCCTCTCGCCCGGTTCACTAGAAGCGGGGCAAGATGATATTCCATGTAGCGATGCACAAATCTTTGAGCTGCCAAGGTCACAAGAGGTGGATGATGATGAGACAATTGCCGGAAAGTCAGGAGGTGGACCAGGGTGGGGAAGTGGAAGATGAGGTGGTGGATGATGTAGTAACAGACCCAACCTGGCAGGAGGACATGCAGACCAAGGACAGCAGCACACAGGGGGAAGTAGGCGTCGCACCACTTTATGCAGCAAGAAGCAGTGTGGCGGATGCAGAGAGAAGGGGTAACACCAACCTGACGGAAGTTGCCAGTCCAACTGTTAGGTCTTCCCGAGTCTGGTTATTTTTTAAAGACTCTGCCAATAACCCCAAACAGGCCATTTACAACACCTGTCATGCCAGCATCAGTAGGGGTAGCAAAACTACCAGCCTTACCACTACCAGCATGATCAGGCACCTGGCAGCAAAGCACCCGACTATGTGGGCCCAACCCTAGGCTCCAGGAACAGTGTCTGCGGGTGGTACTACTGCTTCTTCCACTGCATGCAAGCCAATCCCCTGTCCACGGTGCATGCGAAGAGGCCTCCTGCCCTGCACCTGTCGTTGCCCACAGTCAAATAGCACCATCATCAAGCACGTCCACGTCTTTGTCCCAGCACTGCCTTCAATTGTCCATACCCCAGTCATTGAAATGTAAGCGAACGCAGCCAACACCTCACAGTACTCAATTCTCATTTTTTTCATCTGCTTGTGGTCGAAATGTTGCCTTTTAAGCTCGTGGAGACAGAAGCTTTCCGGAACCTGATGGCGGCAGCCATCCCAAGGTACTCTGTCCCCAGCCGCCACTACACCATGTTCCAAATTATTATGCAAATTATATTTTTCTCTGATTTTCCTAAGTGGTCTGTGCAAATGACAGTCAGTCTAATAAAAGTCATCACCCATTAGATTATACATCAAATTTTGTTGAAGAAGCCTCCCAATGATAACAGTATAATCTCCAAAATGAATAAAAACTCAATATGCACTGTTCCAACTTATTAGGCACAGTAGAATTTCTAAACATTTGATGTTTTAAAGAACTGAAAATGCTCATTTGTGGAATTTGCAGCATTAGGAGGTCACATTCACTGAACAAAAAAGCTATTTAACTCCCAAACATCCTAACAGACCAAGTTACATGTTAACATAGGAACCCTTCTTTGATATCACCTTCACAATTCTTGCAGACATTGAGCTTGTGAGTTTTTGGAGAGTTTCTGCTTGTATTTCTTTGTATGAAGTCAGAATAGCCTCCCAGAGCTGCTGTTTTGATGTGAACTGCCTCCCACCCTCATAGATCTTTTGCTTGATGATACTACAAAGGTTCTCTATAGGGTTGAGGTCAGGGGAAGATGGTGGCCACACCATGAGTTTATCTCCTTTTATGCCCATAGCAGACAATGACTCAGAGGTATTCTTTGCAGCATGAGATGGTGCATTGTCATGCATGAAGATGATTTTGCTCCTTAAGGCACATTTCTGCTTTTTATACCATGGAAGAAAGTTGTCAGTCAAAAACTCTATATACTTTGCAGAGGTCATTTCCACACATTTATGAACGTTAAAGGGCCCTACTAGCTGTTTCCCCATGATTCTTGCCCAAAACATGACTCCTCCACCTCCTTGCTGACGTTGCAGCCTTTTGGGACATGGTGGCCATCCACAAGCCATCCACTAGTCCAGTGATGGCTAACCTTGGCACTCCAGCTGTTGTAAAACTACAACTCCCAGCATGCCCTTGCAACCTGCAGCAGTTGAGGCAGCAGTTGAGGCATGCTGGGAGTTGTAGTTCTCCAACAGCTGGAGTGCCAAGGTTCGCCATCACTGCACTAGTCCATCCATCTGGACCAACCAGGGATGTTCGACACTCATCAGTAAACAAGACTGTTTGAAAATTAGTCTTCATGTATGTCTGGGCCCACTGCAACCATTTCTGCTTGTGAGCACTGTTAGGGGTGGCCGAATAGTAGGTTTATGTACCACAGCAAGCCTTTGAAAGATCCTACACCTTGAGGTTTGAGGGACTCCAGAGGCACCAGCAGCTTCAAATATCTGTTTTCTGGTTTGTAATGGCTTTTTAGCAGCTGCTCTCTTAATCCGATGAACTTGCCTGGCAGAAACTTTCCTCATTCTGCCTTTATCAGCACGAACAGGTCTATGCTCAGAATCAGACACAAATCTCTTAATAGATCACGCTTACGTTTTTGGGAAATATCTAATGTTTTCATCCCTTGACCAAAGCATTGCACTATTTGATGCTTTTCAGCAGCAGAGAGATCCTTTTTCTTACCCATGTTACTTGAAAACTCTGACTTGCTTAATAGTGTGGAACATCCAGTTTTCCTTTTATTAGGCTCACATGGCAAACTAATTATCACAGGTATCTGAGATTGATTTCAGTGATCCAAAGAACCCTGAGACACAATACCATCAATGGGTTTCATTAAAAAAAAACATCAACACTTAAAAGCAATTTGCATAATAATTTGGAACATGGTGTATTTCTCCCGCAGTGCCGTCCCGGCATTACACAAGCACGTGTCCCACAACATTACCCGTGCCCTCAACAATTTACTGGGAAAGTATGCCTAACCACGGACATGTGGACAAGTGCTTGTAACCAGGGACGGTACATCTCGCTGATGGCACACTGGGTTAACATAGTGGAAGCCGGGACCCAGTCAGACTTTGGGATGGAACACGTCCTCCCAACGCCAAGGATTGTGGCCCTATGTCAATCAGGGTTGCCCCCACTGTGTACAGCTCCTGCACCTCCTCCTCTTCAGCCTCCATGTCTGAAATGAGCACATCAGTCTGGAAGCAATGCAGCACTGCCAAAGCAAAGCGGCAACAAGCTGTGCTGAAGCTAATTTACATAGGTGACAAACCACACAATGCTGAAGAGTTGTTGACAGCTCTGAAAGAGCAGGCAGATGTGTGGATGACACCTGTAAATCTCCAGCCAAGCATGGTTGTGTGTGACAATGGCAGGAACCTGGTGGCGGCTTTGAGGCGAAGTGAACTGACACATGTACCATGCCTGGCCCATGTGCTTTAACTCGTTGTTCAATGTTTTCTAAAAAGCTATCCGGAGCTGCCGTATCTGCTGGTATCTGCTGGTTAAAGTACGTCACCTGTGTGCACATTTTAAAAAGTCAGCTACAACTTCATCCGCCCTTGCCATGCTCCAGCAGCGATTGCAGATTCCGGCTTACTGACTGGTGTGTGATGTCACCACAAGTTGGAACTCTACACTGCATATGTTAGAAAGGATTTATGAGCAGTTAGTTGTTGAATACCAGTGTCAACAAGGCCGTCGTTTGTCAGGTTTGACTCCACACATAAGACCTCAGGAGTGGACACAGATGTCAGACATATGTGGCATCCTCCAAAACTTTGAGGAGTCCACCAAGATGGTGAGCGGCAATGACGCCATAATTAACGTCACCATCCCGCTCATCTGCATTCTGAATAGCTCTCTGCTCATAATGAAAGAGGAGGCATTGAAGGTGGAGCACGAGGACATGGATCAAGGAACCATACAGGGTGATTACACACAGCCCAGCCTCGTGTCATCCCAACGTGGATTGGTTGACAATGAGGAAGAGGAGGAGGAAGATAAGGAGATACTTTCATGCGCTATAGACGGGACTACAACCACAATTGTCATACCGTCTGTTCAGCGTGGATGGCCTGAGGACAGGGAAGAAGAGAAGGAGGAGGACACCTTGGAGCAGCTACCTCCATAGGGTCTCATTCATTTTTTCCTAATATTCAAAAGCCATATTGCTATTCATGTTTCATATTTCACATTGACATGATTTGGCATGATAGAGTGCAACCTTTTTTTGTATATTGTCTATGGAGGCAGCTACTCCTGATATGCACCTATTCACACCAGTTTGGATATGCCAGTCAGTTTTCTTTTACTTCTATGTTAGCTTACTGACCGAGCACTCCGCCCATCACCATGTGGTGATTTTAATTACAGCAGGTCCCTACTTATCCATAAAGGCAAGCTTTGCTGACAGAGGTGTCCACATTCACCTAGGAATTCAGATATCAGCCTAATAGAGGTATGTTCACATTGCAGGGATCCATAAGTTTTAAGACCACCTTGACGATGGTTTATGGGCAGACATTATTTTGGCCAAATTTTGTGCAAAGCGTCTCATTCATTTTTTCCTAATATTCAAAAGCCATATTGCTATTCTTATTTCATATTTCACATTGACATGCTTTGGCACAATAGAGTGCAACCTTTTTTTGTATATTTTAATTATTAGGTAACCAAGCTGGACATGTGGCATGAGCTGGCTCTCTACGCCTTGGAGGTCCTGGCCTGCCCTGCCGCTAGCGTTTTGTCCGAGCGGGTTTTTAGCGCTGCTGGTGGCATTTTCACAGATAAGCGCATTCGCCTTTCTACGGAAAATGCAGGCTGACTCATATAAAAATGAACAAGGTTTGGATTTGGCCTGACTTCCCGTCACTAGCAAATGATGACAGCGAAGCATAAACTCCAATGTAGTGTTTTTTTTGGGAGGTGTATTTCCATGCACCTCTTCACAACCAAATATGGATATATGCTTCCTGATTTTGGCTATATGGTGTCCTTCTCCTCCTTCTCCTCATCGTCACTATCCGCCACCACTTCAACACCAGTGTGAATGTATTCAGTCATGCTCTAGCCACTCTGTTTTTAGCAAGGGTGTTATGATGCCTATCAACAAAATACAAAAAATGTGTACACCCCCAAGAGGAAATGTTTGCCAGCCCATACACTATGTGTATGGGTATTCCAAGTCTAGGAGACCCGCTCCTTTAAATTGGGCCTATTTTTTAATCAGGCCTTCCTCCACGTCTGATCATCCACCGCCTCTATATCAAAAGGGTTTACATGTTCCGTGCAGCTACAGCCAGTGTTGAATTATTAGCAAGGGTGGGTGGTTATGCTGTTTGTAAAATACTTGTTCCCCACAAGGAAAAATGTATGGCCATTCCAAGTCTAGGAGACCTGCTCCTTTTTAAATGGACATTTTTTGGTAAGAGGCCCTCCTCCTTGCTTCTTCCAAGGGGCATTGGAGTTATTGGGGTGCATATGGATAAGTGGATTTTCCTGGGCCCATCCAGTACCTGAGTTCAAAAATTTATTGGGTTGCATATGACTTGGTAGCAGGGCAGGCCTTGCAGTCAATGCATAAAAAAACAGAATGGGAGGACAAAATGAATAATGTGAAGAGGATTTTCCTGGGTCAATCCAGTACCTGGGTTCAAAGGCTTATTGGGGTGCATATGATTTGGTAGCAGGACAGGCCTTGCATTCAATGTAACATTTTTTATGGAAGCTATCCTGGACATCTCGTGAAAGGGGTATTGGGGTGCGTCGTAATTCTTGGCAGCCCACTCACTCACTGCATAGGCTATAACAGTTTCGGACACCCACGGTTTAATAATGGCCCTTTAAGCTGATTAATGCTGCCTGATGCCCCTGTAAAAATAGGCTCTGTGACTTTAAGAGTCCCTCCTTCATAAATGAAACAAGATATGTCTGCTTATGTGTCACACATCACATGGCCAGTTATGGTTGTTAAATGTTACAATGACATTTCCCAGTGAATGCATTTGTTTTGGTTGAAAGCAATGTTAAAGTTGAAAAACGCTTCAAAAATGCTGCTTCTGAACATAGCCCAGTGGTGGAGGAACATTTTGGTCTGGAGTTATTTATTTTGCCTTACAGTGGTTGCCAAAAGTATTGGCACCCCTGCAATTCTGTCAGATAATACTCAGTGTCTTCCTGAAAATGATTGCAATCACAAATTATTTGCTATTTTTATCTTCATTTAATTTGCTTGCAAGGAAAAAACACAAAAGAGAATGAAGCAAAAATCAAATCCTTGATCATTTCACACAAAACTCCAAAAATGGGCCAGACAAAAGTATTGGCACCATCAGCCTAATACTTGGCTGCACAACCTTTAGCTAAAATAACTGCGAACAACCGCTTCCGGTAACCATCAATGAGTTTCTTACAATGCTCTGCTGGAATTGTAGACCGTTCTTCTTTGGCAAACTGCTCCAGGTCCCTGATATTTGAAGGGTGCACTCTAGAAATAAGTCGTAGAGTCCAAACCCTCTTAAACACGTACTTAGACAGACGAGTTATTGATACAAAAACAAAAACATTCTTAACCAAAGCACATCCCAGTATACCGGTATTCTACGTTCTACCAAAAATACACAAATCGCTAACAAATCCTCCAGGTAGACCTATCGTAGCATCTACGGACTCAATATTATCACCACTCTCAATCTTCCTTGAGAAGATGTTAACTCCATTGGTGAAGACTACTCCATCTTTTTTGCTAGACACTGGACATTTCTTGAAAATCATCAGGGATTTCAAAATTACCTCACCTGACAGTATACTGGTGACTATGGATATCAATAGCCTTTATACTTCCATCTCGCACATTAAGGGCATACAGGCTACCAAAACATTACTAGAGACCTCTACAATGTCACCTGAATCCATACAATTCTACTTAGATCTCCTCACTATGGTACTACATGAAAATTACTTTCTATTTGAGGACACTTTTTACCTACAACTACGTGGTACTGCCATGGGCAGCAACGTAGCACCAGCCTACGCGAATGCATATATGCATGCATTTGAGCTTAGCTACATATACCCTACTGCAGCATATACGGGATCTATACATTGTTATCACAGATACATTGATGACATTTTCTTTATCTGGTCGGGTACTCTTGAATCATTGAAATCATTTCACTCCTATCTTAATGCTCTCAACGTAGATTTACAATTTACGATGCAACATGATTTCAACAGTATCCCTTTTCTTGATACACTGGTACTGAAAGATTCATTGGGTAATCTCACAACGGACCTATACAGTAAGCCAACTGATTGTAACAGCTTGCTACATTACTCCAGTAGCCACCCTAGGGCAACAAAGGAGAGTCTGCCCCGGTCCCAGTTTACACGTATTTCCAGAATCGTCACTAATCCGGGCTTACTTTCAGCACGGCTAGACGAAACAGCTCAAAAATTTCGAGATAGAGACTATCCGTCCAAATTACTGGAACTAGAAAAAACACGTATCCTAAATCCACCACCCAATGATCCTCCTGTGATTAAGACAGAGAGAGTACCCTTTGTACACACGTACCATCCTTTAATGAACAGGGTACATTATGCTATACGCAAACATTGGCCTTTGCTATCTAGGGCCTATCCCTCCATTGAGGCATTTAAGACACCTACTCTGATGTGCAATAGACGAGCCCCTAACTTGAAGGACAAGTTGGTACGTGCCGACATTGGAAGCTCCCGCCCTACTTTAATACAGAGCCACCTTACCACACAACGTCGGGGCACTTTCCCGTGCCTAAACTGTGCATGTTGTTCCAATGTCATCAGATCAGATACTGTTACTCACCCACGTACGGGTAAATCCTTTCCGATTCATGGATACTATACTTGTAATTCGAATTTTGTCATATATGTAATTAAATGTCCATGTGGCCTCCTATACGTGGGTGAGACAACACAGCATGCGAAAGAAAGAATTGCGAGTCATAAATCGACGATTCGATGTGGAAAAAATTGGCTGCCGCTACCGGATCACTTCTCGAAGTTCAAACACACTGTAGCTCAAGTAAAGTTCCAGATTATTGAACATGTTCCCAGGTCCCGTAGGGGCGGGGACCGTATAAGACGACTTAAGCTACGAGAGAGCTACTGGATTCATAAGTTGGACACATTATCTCCACGTGGTCTTAACAGGGAGATGGATTGGCTTCTATAATCTAATCTATAATCTATTGCATATGTTCTTTAATCCATATACTGTATTTTTCTTTAATCTATATATTGAATTTTTTTGCAGACACGCTGACTGCCCCTTATCGTTGGTAAGTCATTCCTTCATTTTTATTTTTAATTTTTATTTTTATTTTTATTTTATTTTTAATTTATTTTTTAATTTTTTTATTTCATTTTTATCTTCAATTTTATTATAATTTTTATTTTTATTCTTCCAGTTTTTTTCATTCCACTATCTTTTTATTTTTATTTTTATTTTTTTATTATTATTTTTATTTTTTACTTTTTACTCTATTTCATCTGTTTTTTCATTTTGTCAATTTTCTTTATTTTCTTTTATTACAATTTTTCAGCCAATTTTTCAGATATTCTTTTTCCTTTTACTTTATTTTTATTTTTATTTATATTTCCCTTTATTTCCACTCTGTATTTTCATTTTTTCCCTCTATTTTCATTTTCAATATTTTTCTTTTTCTTTTTCTTTTTTTCAATTTTCTATTTTGTTCACAATTTTGCCTTTGTTATCCAATCCATTTCTCCTTTTTCTACCACTATATTCTCTCATTCCCCTCTCATTATGTCCACTTCCATCGATACATTGCATATTACATATTTATGCCTCCTTCCCTAATTAAGGCCCCTTCATTTCATTTCCTCTCTCCTGTGATACTGCGCCATTATACTTTATCTCAACAGGCCATTCGCTATTCTCACTCACAAACTGAACAATTGCCTGCACATATTCCCACCATTATAATGGCTACCACCGTCATTACTGCGCATGTCTCACGATGTGCGCCACATCACTTCCGGTCCGGATGACGCACATCCGGTCCGACGTATACGGCGCTGCCTTTAAAATCCCCACAACCACACAACGTGGTCTGAACATTCAGCAGGAGGCAGGGCGCGGGAGCGCCGCCTATATACCGACGATCACATCTCTCCCAGGTATATCTTACTACTCCCGATCAAAGGGACAAATCGGTGTAGCATCAGACTGGATACCGATCTATAATGGGCCGTATGTGTTATTACTACAGGCTATATCCATTAGAGCTATCCACTATAGCTACCCCGGTGGGCAGGACACTCGGAACGCCGCCATTCTAACTGACCTAAGTGCTAAGGTAGGATACACTCCTTCTAATTCTCCTCAGCAGGTTTTTTCCACCACTATAACATAAGCTTATTTCACATATAGGCGGTTGATACCACATACAGGATCCCCTAGATCCACATATAGGATATACTTTATTCCTATTACACACAGGTAATACTGAGATCTGTTTATATATTTTAGAATCTATCTTTTTGTACATCATTAATAACTTATTTCAACATTATCTACAGCACGGTGTGTCATAAGAGATACTATCAGGAACCCTGTATCATCCATCAGTGCCATTTTTTCTTTCTGTACTTATACTACTAAGGTAAATTGTTACTTGGCCTCTCTGTTCTCTCTTTTAATTGTGATTATACGATACATTATACGATACATTATACGATATAACTTAGACAACGTTTAATGCTATATTATTCAATGAATCTGCATATAATATCAGTTTTCTGGTTAATTTGAGTACCTAGCTTTTTCTTACCTTTACTAGTTTATCCAAAGTACAATCTCTAAACCATTCTCACTACATTGTATATATTATGTATAAATGTTTATAAATATACTGCACCACTGTAAATATGTATCTTACACTATGTGTTTTATTTTATTTTTCTAGTTACCCATGAGTAAGGCCCAGGAGGGGCCGAAACGTTGGGTACCAGTATATTGTACTAGTTTTTCCTATGGCACTATTTTCCTCTCTTTTGGATTGAGTATTGTTTGAATAAAACTACATTTCTTTGCACAAATTTCTAATTTTGTGTGCGGTGAATTTACTATCTTTACGGTTGTTGGTATCATTTTGATCCAATTTCACCAGCACCTCATCTCCTATACCCTGAGTGCACACCATTCTCCCATACTATATGTGTCACACATCACATGGCCAGTTATGGTTGTTAAATGTTACAATGACATTTCCCAGTGAATGCATTTGTTTTGGTTGAAAGCAATGTTAAAGTTGAAAAACGCTTCAAAAATGCTGCTTCTGAACATAGCCCAGTGGTGGAGGAACATTTTGGTCTGGAGTTATTTATTTTGCCTTACAGTGGTTGCCAAAAGTATTGGCACCCCTGCAATTCTGTCAGATAATACTCAGTGTCTTCCTGAAAATGATTGCAATCACAAATTGTTTGCTATTTTTATCTTCATTTAATTTGCTTGCAAGGAAAAAACACAAAAGAGAATGAAGCAAAAATCAAATCCTTGATCATTTCACACAAAACTCCAAAAATGGGCCAGACAAAAGTATTGGCACCATCAGCCTAATACTTGGCTGCACAACCTTTAGCTAAAATAACTGCGAACAACCGCTGTCTGGTAAACCATCAATGAGTTTCTTACAATATTTGAAGGGTGCCTTCTCCAAACTGCCATTTTGAGATCTCTCCACAGGTGCTCCATGGGATTCAGGTCTGGACTCATTGCTGGCCACCTTAGAAGTCTCCAGTGCTTTCTCTCAAACCATTTTATAGTGCTTTTGGAAGTGTGTTTTGGGTCATTATCCTGCTGGAAGACTCATGACCTCTGAGGGAGACCCAGCTTTCTCACACTGGGCCCTACATTATGCTGAAAAATTTGTTGGTAGTCTTCAGACTTCATAATGCCATGCACACAGTCAAGCAGTCCAGTGCCAGAGGCAGCAAAGCAACCCCAAAACATCAGGGAACCTCCGCCATGTTTGACTGTAGGGACCGTGTTCTTTTCTTTGAATGCCTCTTTTTTTTCCTGTACACTCTATGTTGATGGTTTTTCCCAAAAAGCTCGACTTTTGTCTCATCTGACCAGAGAACATGCTTCCAAAACGTTTTAGGCTTTCTCAGGTAAGTTTTGGCAAACTCCAGCCTGGCTTTTTTATGTCTCAGGGTAAGAAGTGGGGTCTTCCTAGGTATCCTACCATACAGTCCCTTTTCATTCAGACACCGACAGATAGTACGGGTTGACACTGTTGTACCCTTGGACTGCAGGGCAGCTTGAACTTGTTTGGATGTTAGTCGAGGTTCTTTATCCACCATCTGCACAATCTTGCGTTGAAATCTCTCGTCAATTTTTCTTTTCCTTCCACATCTAGGGAGGTTAGCCACAGTGCCATGGGCTTTAAACATCTTGATGACACACTGCGAATGGAAGACACAGGAACATTCAGGTCTTTGGAGATGGACTGGTAGCCTTGAGATTGCTCATGCTTCCTCACAATTTGGTTTCTCAAGTCATTAGACAGTTCTTTGGTCTTCTTTCTTTTCTCCATGCTCAATGTGGTACACACAAGGACACAAGACAGAGGTTGAGTCAACTTTAATCCATGTTAACTGGCTGCAAGTGTCATTTAGTTATTGCCAACACCTGTTAGGTGCCACAGGTAAGTTACAGGTGCTGGTGATTACACGAATTAGAGAAGCATCACATGATTTTTCAAACAGTGCTAATACTTTTGTCCACCCCCTTTTTTAGGTTTGGTGTGGAATTATATCCAATTTGGCTTTAGGTCAATTCTTTTTGTGTTTTTTCATTGAAGACAAATTAAATGAAGATAATAATACCAAAGAATTTGTGTTTGCAATCATTTTCAGGAAGAAACTGAGTATTATCTGACAGAATTGCAGGGGTGCCAATACTTTTGGCCACCACTGTATATACAAGTCATTAACCTGGAAAGGATGTACCTTAACATATTTCCCAGCAAAATCCGTTTTGGTTTCATTTTGGTATGTTTTTTGGTGCATCGGTAAAAATGGCTTGAAACTCTGACAACATTGTTTAAAGCTGTGAAATAGTAGTCAGGAATGCTTCTTGGGGCGATCCCCATGATGTCCCCATGTCATTTGAGTAGTGTTTCTATCATTTTCAGACATTTTTAGACCTTAAAAGGACCTCCGGGAGGGGATCGCGGTAAAAATGCCCAGGTCTCCCATAGACTTACATTGGAATCGTTGTTCTGTCCGAGTACCCGAGTTTTCCAATTTGTTCGACCCGAGCAACAAGCACCCGAGCATTTTTGTGCTCGCCCATCACTAGTGGTAACATAAAGCTGGTAGTGGCACAAGGAAGGAAAATGCATGTGAGGAAGAACCCTCTGATACAGAAAGGAGGAGGATTAAATAAGAAGGAATGTAAGAATGTGTTAATTGTTGGCATATGCAACAGATTAGTACTTATTATAAGTAAAAGGAGGACTTTATGCTGACCTAACAATAAATGGCGATGTTGTGTAACGTTTCCTTCTGTTTAATGTATGTATAAGAAATTGTAATGTGTGTAGTACAGTTCATATAGCGTCTTGTGCTTGGGTGCGATGAAAATACATGAGACACAGGTTTGATATAGAAAGTCTTGTATTACTTCATACAAGTTGGCAAAAATAGTCACACAGTTTGCAGACACAGAAGCAGGAGACACAGCAGGCCAGAGTAATCTAAGCTCAGCAATCACTCTCCACAACAGGTTCAGGATCTTCTTCTCTGTTACCGTAAGTCCATGCAAACGTGGGTCTTTCAAAGAGCAGGGTTCAGAGTCCACAAGTGCTTCAGAGTTCCTCAGTAGGAATAGCTGGAGTACAAGGTCCAAGGCTTCAGGAGTCAGGTCACAGGTTCACTGCAGGCTAGATTCTGAAGCACTGATTGCTTAGCTGTGGCTGCTTAAGAAGCAAAAGGAGAGAATCAGGGCGGGAACATGCAACCTGGAAACTCCATATTGACTGAGGGCAAGATAGCTGCAGCAAGACAGAAAGTAAAATGGCTGACGAACAAACTGAGTTTCAGGAACATGTACACAGAACCTTACATTACTCCCCCTTAGGGACAACCTCCGGATGACCTCAGACCAGGCTTGTGTGGGTACCTCTGATGAAACTGACGGAGCAAGCGAGGAGCATTAACGTTATTGACCGGTTCCCATGAGTTGTCCTCCACTGGGTAGCCCTGCCATTTAATCAGATATTGTAACTGATTTCTATACAACCTGGAATCTAAAATCCTTTCCACCACAAATTCTTCCTGACCATCGACTAGCACTGGGTCAGGGCAAGGAGAAGAACGTCCAGGAAACGTATTGGGTGTCGCAGCCTTTAGTAGGGATACATGAAAGACAGGGTGGATTCTCATAGTTCTGGGCAGTTGAAGACGACAAGCAACGGCACTTATAATTTTACTGATCTTATAGGGTCCAATGTACTTATGTCCCAACTTAGACGATGGAATCCTTAACTTAAGATTTCTGGTTGACAGCCAGACCAAGTCTCCTACCTTGAAAGCTGGTGCAGGTTTACGAAATTTATCTGCTGCTTTCTTGTACCTTTCCTGAGCCGATTCCAGATTCTCCTTTAGAAGATCCATATTCTTCTGTAAAGACGTGATTCTTTCAGCCACTGCTGGTAAAGGCGTTTCTATGGGAAATCGTGGTAGAATGTTAGGATGATAACCTAGATTAGAGTAAAAAGGAGACTGCTTAGTGGAGGCACTCTGAGAGTTGTTATACGAGAACTCAGCTAATGGAAGTAGATCCACCCAATCATCCTGTAGGTGGCAGATAAAGCAGCGGAGATACTGCTCCAGGGTTTGATTGGTTCGTTCGGTCTGTCCATTAGTCTGGGGATGAAAAGCAGAAGAAAGGTTTACTTTAATGTCCAATGCTGCACAGAAATTTTGCCAAAACCTAGAAGTGAATTGCACCCCTCGATCCGAAATAACCTCATCCGGTACTCCATGTAAGCGAAACACATCTTTAATCATCAAATCTGATGTCTGTTTTGCAGTGGGTAAGCCGACACAAGGGATAAAATGAGCTGCCTTTGTTAGACGGTCAACCACCACTAGAATGGTGTTCTTCCCTTGAGAGGTTGGTAACTCCACAATGAAGTCCATAGAAATGGATCCCCACGGGCGGGACGGGGTGGGAAGAGGCTGTAACAGACCAGTTGGTGAGGAGCGAGGTGTTTTGCATCTTGCACAGACTTCACATGAAGTGACATAGTTTAAAACATCCTTCCTGCAAGTGGGCCACCAAAAGAAACGAGAAAGAAATTCCTGTGTCTTTAGAATTCCTCTATGCCCAGCTATCTTGGAATCGTGAATGAGTTGCAATACTCTCAATCTGACTGTTTCAGGAATATACAGGCGTTGTCCCTGAATCCACACACCATTCTTAAAGACAAGACTTACGTCCCTTGGGGGTTGTGCCAAAAAGGAATCCGCATGGTATGCTTCCTTGATGTCTTTAAGTAGGTCTTGATTATGAATTACTCCTAGGAATCTAGAGTCAGGAAGAATAGTCTTAGGAGGAGTAATTGGACGTGTCTCTGCTGAGTAAATCCTAGAGAGTGCATCAGCCTTTCCATTGCGCGATCCTGGTCTATAAGAAATGATAAAATTAAATTGGTTTAAGAAAAGATTCCAGCGAGCCTGGCGAGGAGTCAGGCACTTAGCCGACCTGATAAATTCAAGGTTACGATGGTCTGTCAGGACGACTATTTGCTGTGCAGCTCCCTGAAGAAGGTGTCTCCATTCTTTGAAGGCGGCAATAATGGCCAACAACTCTCTATTGCCCACATCGTAGTTCCTCTCAGCCGAAGACAACTGCTGGGAAAAGAAGGCACAGGGATGCAAGACATTCTTCTCACCTGTTCTCTGAGAGAGTATAGCTCCAACGGCACAGTCTGAAGCATCCACCTCTATTATGAAGGCAAGCTCGGGGTTGGGATGTACTAGGATAGGTGCAGTGGTAAATTTATCTTTTAGACGGGAAAATGCTTCCTGGGCTTGGGGAGTCCAGGAGAACCTAGACTCTTTCCGGGTAAGTTGGGTGATAGGTGACACTACCTCAGAGAAATTTCTAATGAAACGTCTATAGAAGTTGGCAAACCCGATGAAGCGCTGTACCTCCTTCACATTTCTAGGACTTGGCCAATCCTTGATGGCTTGGGTTTTGCTTCCATCCATACTAATTCCCTGTGTAGACAGTACATACCCCAGAAATTGAATTTCGGTCCTATGGAATTCACACTTTTCAAGTTTGATGTAAAGATGATTTTGTCTTAGACGTTCCAAGACCATTCTCACATGTCCATGATGTTCCTCTGTGGAGTTAGAAAAAATTAGAATATCATCCAAATAAATTACCACGAATGTATCTAGGAGATCCCTGAAGATGTCATTCACCAAGTGTTGGAAAGTGGCTGGGGCGGTACTCAGACCAAAAGGCATAACTAGATATTCAAAGTGTCCATAGCGTGACCTGAATGCAGTCTTCCATTCATCCCCAGGTCTAATACGGACTAAGTTATAGGCCCCACGAAGATCTAGTTTAGAGAAAATTTTGGCATGTCGCACTCTCTCCAATAACTCAGGGATTAAAGGCAATGGATAACGGTTTCTAATAGTAACCTTATTGAGTTCCCTATAGTCTACGCAGGGTCTCAGAGATCCATCTTTCTTCTTTACAAAGAAGATGGGTGCACCTGCAGGAGATGAAGAGGGGCGTATGAAGCCCTTGGCTAGATTTTCGTCTATGTAATCCTTTAAAGCCTTTAGCTCGGGCCCCGCCAGGGGGTAGATCTTACCAAAAGGTATCTCTGCTCCAGGCAATAATTCAATTGGACAATCATATGGACGGTGAGGAGGAAGCTGGTCAGCGTTCTTCTTGTCACATAAATCCACATAGTCCTGGTATACAGCTGGTAGTTCAGGGACTGACATGGTTCCTTTAGGAACGGAGCAAGCTGAAACTTTTGGACTCATCTGTTTCTCTGGAAAGTGTAATTCCTTGGTCTCCCAGTTAATGGTAGGATTCTGAGCCTGCAGCCATGGTAGCCCTAGAATAATGGGAAAGTGGGGAGAAGAGATAAGCATAAAGGACAGTTTCTCTTGATGATCTTTACCCATAAGAACCCTCAAAGGCTCTGTTTCCTGATCCACTGGTCCAGAGGTCAGCAGGGAGCCATCCACAGTTTCCATCTGTACTGGAGTAGCCTTCTTCACTGAACGTATCCCCTGTTTCAGAGCAAAGGAGACATCCATAAAATTTCCACTTGCCCCTGAGTCGATCATAGCAGAGCTAGACACCCAAGCTGAGTCAACCCAGAGTTTGATGGAAAGAAAGCAATGAGAATTGTTTTTCTTACAACTCAGCTGGGACACCGCTGAGGAAACTTGAAAAATGGCAGCGTTTACACAGTCAACGTCCTCAGAGGTAACGGAGTTTAAGTCCGAGAAATCAAGATCTGTTGCTGCAGATCTCTCTGGAGCCTGAGGCTCGGACCTGACAGATCTCCTCTCGCAACACTCACAGTGAATGACTGCTGCAGTAGTCTTACGAGAACGGCTGGGGCAGTTTATAATGAAGTGCCCTGACTTACCACAATAGAAACATAGATTCTCCTTAAAACGATGTTCCTTGCGTGCATCACTAACCCGTCGTTGTAAAGAGTCTACCTGCATGGGTTCAGGTTCAGGTTCCCGTGTAATCCTACTCAAAGGTTCCTTAGCTGGAGAGGAAGGTAGGAAAAGGTTAGTGCGATTGCTTTCGAACCATCTCTCTTGCCTGCGTTCAGTCAGACGAGTATCAATACGGATGCAGTAGTTAATAAAGTCACCTAATGCAGTGGGAGGGTCGGCACGAGCGAGTTCATCCTTAATCAGTGGAGACAACCCTTTTCGAAAAATAGATTTTTTGGCGGAACTGTCCCAGGTGGTATCAAGGGCCCATCTCCTGAAATCCAAGGCATATTCAGCTACCGAGTGCTTACCTTGGCGCAAAGCTAACATGGCTGCTTCAGCTGTTGCACCTCGATTGGGGTCATCAAACACCTGCCCCATGGCTGAAATAAAAGCATCAAGGTGATTCAAACAATCATCCTCAGTCTCAATCAGAGGGTTTGCCCACATCAAAGCCTTGTTGGTAAGCAACATAATTATAGTAAGCACCTTAGATCGTTCAGTGGGAAATTGTGAAGCATGTGCAGAAAAAAAAAAGATTGCATTGATTAATAAATCCCCTGAATTTCTCACGTTCACCGCCAAAACGAAAAGGGGGTAACTTGGGAATCCCAGAACTCGGGGCTACGGCAGGAGCCTGGACTCGCTCCTCTAGAACCTCAATCCTGGCTCGCAAATCCTGGGCAGTCTGTCCAAACACTTGCAAATTGTGATTAGTGAGGTCCTGTAGGCTTGCAAAACGGGTCTTTATATTCTGCAAATCTGCAAGGATATTATCAGTCACTCCGCAAAGTTCCTTTATGCGGGCCTCCATTTTCCAGATCTTTTAAGACAGGAGTACTGGAAGAAGAGGAGAGGAAAAAAAAACAAAACAATAGTGTTTACCTGTGGTAACACTGCAGAGAGAAAAAAAAATTAAGGAACTGCTCACCTGGAATGGTTGTGAGAAGTCACAACCACTATCATCACAGAAAGTTCAACCGGACATCTGATATCCACAGTTACAGCAGACAAAAAAGAGAAAAGAAAAAAAAAACAATAGTGTTTACCTGTGGTAACACTGCAGAAAAAAAACACTTAAGGGAATTGCTCACCTGGAATGGTTGTGAGAAGTCACAACCACTGTCATCACAGAAAGTACAACCGGACATCCGATATCCACAGTTACAGCAGACACAGCCTTTCCAGACCCAGCAGACACTAACGTTTTGGCTTCAGAATCTTGTAATGTGTGTAGTACAGTTCATATAGCGTCTTGTGCTTGGGTGCGATGAAAATACATGAGACACAGGTTTGATATAGAAAGTCTTGTATTACTTCATACAAGTTGGCAAAAATAGTCACACAGTTTGCAGACACAGAAGCAGGAGACACAGCAGGCCAGAGTAATCTAAGCTCAGCAATCACTCTCCACAACAGGTTCAGGATCTTCTTCTCTGTTACCGTAAGTCCATGCAAACGTGGGTCTTTCAAAGAGCAGGGTTCAGAGTCCACAAGTGCTTCAGAGTTCCTCAGTAGGAATAGCTGGAGTACAAGGTCCAAGGCTTCAGGAGTCAGGTCACAGGTTCACTGCAGGCTAGATTCTGAAGCACTGATTGCTTAGCTGTGGCTGCTTAAGAAGCAAAAGGAGAGAATCAGGGCGGGAACATACAACCTGGAAACTCCATATTGACTGAGGGCAAGATAGCTGCAGCAAGACAGAAAGTAAAATGGCTGACGAACAAACTGAGTTTCAGGAACATGTACACAGAACCTTACAGAAATAGTCTCACTTGTAGTTTCACTTTCGTTTTGTTCCTTTTTCCTGATGCAATGCTGAAATGACTGTGCATTTTCCTTTTACCTCATGTTGTAAGAAGTAAAAGCTTGTTATCCCATGCAGCCTGCTCTGTGAAGTTTTCTACTGCAAAGGTGTGGATTCAGAAGCTGTGCAACAGGTTATGGGCCCAGACACCCAGTCACCCCAGACCCAGTCACCCCAGATACAGCGTACCCAGAGAATCCAGGCATCAGAGAATCCAGACACCACAGATCCCAAGCACCAAGTATACCAGATACCCAGGACACTGGAACTCTCAGCAAGACCCTGGTGAATTCTTCAGTGCAAGTCTCTCCAAACAAGTAAGATAAGTTAAAAATGACAAGTAGCACAGAGCTAAAACTCACAGTAGCTGAACTGAATGATGAGAACTATCAGCTATGGAAGTTCAAAGTAGAGATGTTATTGTCTAAAGATGATTTATGGGAAGTAATCACTACAGATAGACCTGATCAGGATAATCAGACAGGGGATGAGAAAAATAGACAAGCGAGAGCCACCATTAGCTTATTAGTGGATGATGCTCAATTAATACATATAAGAAATGAAGAAACAGCGAAAGGAATGTGGGAAGCATTAAGAAAGCTATATGAGAGACCCAGCTTAAATCACAAGTTATTTTTATTAAGAAAGCTTTACAGTATGAGACTAAGTGCAGACAATGACATGCAGAAGCATATATTCTCTATTATGGAAGTGATATCACAGCTAAGATCTATTGGTGAAGAT
>JARQOD010000001.1:539109878-539270772 GCA_033576555.1 Oophaga sylvatica
GGTACTAAAAAAAAGCCCCCTGGGTTTTTAAAACGCCGCTTCCAACTCCCCGTGTTAATGCAAAAAGGGTTTTTTCCCCCCCCCCTTTGGTCTTTTTGGGAAAAAACCCAAGTAGCTGATGTATAGTGTATTTTTCCTTTTTGGGTTTTGGGGTTTGGGTGCAGGAAAACACAGGGACATAGGTTGAAATAAAAGTTTTTGTATTACTTCATACAAGCAGAAAAAAGGTTTCCGGGAGTCAGGCCAACCCTGACGAGGTTTTGATTCAGGGAAATGATTGCAGCTGGGCTGCTTAAAAAAAAAAAGGGGGGAAAAGAATGGGGCGGGAACTTTAAAAAGGGAAACCCTTTTTAAAACCTGGGGGCCCAAGACGCGGGAAAGACAAAAGCAAAAGGGCCCGGGGGGGAAAAAACGGGAGTTTCAAGGAAATGTCAACAAGACAAAGAACCTTAAAAACCCCCCCCCCTTAGGGACAACCTCCGGATGACCTCCCCAGGCTTGTCAGGGTATTTGAGAAACTGGCGGAAAAAAAAACCCCCCCCCCCGAGGAGAAATTTACATTATTGACTGGCCCCCATGAGTTTCCTCCACGGGAAACCCCCTGCCTTAATCAAATATTGCAACTGTTTTTGTAAAAAACCTGGAATCAAAAATCCTTTCCACCATAAATTCTTCCTGCCTCGCCCAACGGGTTAGGGAAGGAGAAAAATTTGGGGGAAAAAAAGTTTGGGTGTTCCAGTTTTTGGGGGGGGGAACATGAAAGACAGGGGGATTAAAAATTTTTTCTGGGATTGGGAAGCACAACAACAGTTTTTATTTTTTTGGGATTTTAAAAAGGGTTTCCAATGTTTTAAAAATGTCCCAAAATTTAACGTGGTTTTTAATTTTAAAAGATTTCTGGTTGACAGCCAAAAATCTCCAAATTTAAACTGGTGCGGTTTTTAACGAAATTTATCTGTGCTTCTGTACCTTTTTTGACCCAAATTTCTAGTTTTTCCCTTTTGAAGTCCATTTTTTTTTTAAAAATGATTCTTTCAGCCACTGGGGGGAAGGGGGGAAACTAGGGGGGCGAGGAAAAATGGGGGTGTAACCTAAAATTGGAGAAAAAAGGAAAGCCCGCTTATGGAGGCGCTCTGAGAGTTTTTAAATAAAAAAAAACTCACCTGGAAGTAGATCCCCCAAAAATCCGAGGTGGCAGATAAAACAGCGGAGATACTGCTCCAGGGTCTTTGGTTCGTTTTGTCTGCCATTAGTCTGGGTAAAAGCAGAAAAGGGTTTTTTACTTTAATGCCCCAATTTTTTCACAAAATTTTTGCCCCAAAACCCCTTTTTGTGAATTGCACCCCTCGATCCGAAATGACCTCATCCGGTACTTTTCCCGTAAGCGAAACACATTCAACCTCAAATCTGATGTTGTTTTGCAGTGGGGGGGCCGACACAAGGGTAAAATGAGCTGCTTTGTTAGAAAGGGCCCAAACCCCATAGAAAAGGTTTCTTCCCTTGAAGAGGTTGGTAACTCCACAATGAAACCCTAGAAATGGATCCCCCGGCGGGGCGGGGTGGGGGAAAAATTTTCAAAAGACCATTTTGGGGGGGAAACAGGTGTTTTGGGGCTCAAAAGACTTCACCCGAAAAAACATAGTTTAAGACATCTTTCCTTAAGTGGGGGCCCCCCAAAAAAAACGAGAAAAAAATTTTTTTTGTCTTTAGAATTCCCCTTGCCCGGCTCTTGGAATCGGGTGAGTTGCAAAAACTCTCAATCTGATGTTTTTAGGATTAAGAAATTTCCCTGAATCCACACACCATTTTAAAAAAAAGACTTACGTCCCAACAAAGAATCCCATGGTATGCTTCCCCTTTTTTCCCTTTAATTTGGGGGTTTATTATTTAAACACCCCAGGAATTAGAGTCAGGAAAAATAGTCTTGGGGGAGAAAATGGACGTGTCTCTGCTGAATGAAAACCAGAGGTTCATCAGCCCCTTTTCCTTGGCGATTTCCCCCCTATAAGAAAAAAAAAAAAATTTTAAATTTTGGTTTTGGGAAAAAATTCCAGCGAGCCCCCCGAGGATCGGGACTTAGCCGACCTATAAATTCAAGGTTACGATGGGGCGTTAGGACGACTTTTGCGGGGGCTCCCCCGAAGAAGGTGGGCTCCATTTTCCTTTAAAAGGGGGGAATAAAGGGGCCCAAAAATTTTCTTTGCCCCATCATAGTTTCTCAGCCAAAACAACTGTGGGAAAAGAAGGCACAGGGATGCAAGACAAATTTTTTTCAGTTCTTGAGAGAGTATACTCCAAAAGGGAAAAGTCCCGAAGCTCCACCTCATTATAAGGCAAGCTTTGGGGTTGGGGGTGTACTAAAAGGTGCGGGGGGAAATTTTTCCTTTTTTTAAAAGGAAAAAGCTTCCTGAGCTTGCGGGTCCGGGAACCTGACTGTTTCCGGGAAAATTGGGGTGATAGGGGGCACAACCTCAGAAAAAAACTTAAATTGAAACGTCTATAGAAGTTGGCAAACCCGATGAAACGCTGCACCTCCTTCACATTTCTAGGAATTGGCCAATCCTTGATGGCTTGGGTCTTGCTTCCATCCATACTAATCCCTTGCGTAGATAGTACATACCCCAGAAATTGAATTTCGGTCCTATGGAATTCACATTTTTCAAGTTTGATGTAGAGATGGTTTTGTCTTAGGCGTTCTAAGACCATTCTCACATGTCCATGATGTTCCTCTGTGGAGTTAGAAAAAATTAGAATATCATCCAGATAAATCACCACAAATGTATCTAGGAGATCCCTGAAGATATCATTCACGAAGTGTTGGAAAGTGGCTGGGGCGGTACTCAGACCAAAAGGCATAACTAGATATTCAAAGTGTCCATAGCGTGACCTGAAAGCAGTCTTCCATTCATCCCCAGGTCTAATACGGACCAAGTTATAGGCCCCACGGAGATCCAGTTTAAAGAAAATCTTGGCATGCCGCACTCTCTCCAACAACTCAGGGATTAAAGGCAATGGATAACAGTTTCTAATAGTAACCTTATTGAGTTCCCTATAGTCTATGCAGGGTCTCAGAGATCCATCTTTCTTCTTCACAAAGAAGATGGGTGCACCTGTGGGAGATGAAGAGGGGCGTATGAAGCCCTTGGCTAAATTTTCGTCTATATAATCCTTCAAAGCTTTTAGCTCGGGCCCCGCTAGGGGGTAGATCTTACCAAAAGGTATCTCGGCTCCAGGCAATAATTCAATTGGACAATCATATGGACGGTGAGGAGGAAGCTGATCAGCGTTCTTCTTGTCACATAAATCCACATAGTCCTGGTATACAGCTGGTAGTTCAGGGACTGACATGGTTCCTTTAGGAACAGAGCAAGCTGAAACTCCTTGACTCATCTGTTTCTCCGGAAAGTGTAATTCCTTGGTCTCCCAGTTAATCGTAGGATTCTGCGCCTGCAGCCATGGTAGCCCTAGAATAATGGGAAAGTGGGGAGAAGAGATAAGCATAAAAGTCATTTTCTCCTGATGATCTTTACCCATAAGGACCCTCAAAGGCTCTGTTTCTTGATCCACTGGTCCTGAAGTCAGTAGAGAGCCATCCACAGTCTCCATCTGTACTGGAGTAGCCTTCTTCACTGAACGTATCCCCTGTTTCAGAGCAAAGGAGATATCCATAAAATTTCCACTTGCTCCTGAGTCGATCATAGCAGAGCTAGACACCCAGACTGAGTCAACCCAGAGTTTGATGGAAAGGAAGCAATGAGAATTGTTTCTTTTACAACTCAGCTGGGACACCGCTGAGGAAACTTGAAAAATTGCAGCGTTTATACCGTCATCGTCCCCAGAACTAACAGAGTTTAAGTCCGAGAAATCAAGATCTCTTGCAGCAGATCTCTCTGGAGCCTGAGGCTCGGACATGACAGAGCTCCTCTCGCAACACTCACAGTGAATGACTGCTGCAGTAGTCTTACGAGAACGGCTGGGGCAGTTTATAATGAAGTGCCCTGACTTACCACAGTAGAAACATAGATTTTCCTTTATACGATGTTCTTTGCGTGCATCACTAACCCGTCTTTGTAAAGAGTCCACCTGCATGGGTTCAGGTTCTGGTTCCCTTGTGATCCTACTCAAAGGTTCCTTAGCTGAGGAGGGAGGTAGTAAAAGGTTAGTGCGATTATTTTCAAACCATCTCTCTTGTCTGCGTTCAGTCAGACGAGCATCAATACGGATACAATAGTTAATAAAGTCACCTAACGCAGTGGGAGGGTCGGCACGAGCAAGTTCATCCTTAATCAGTGGAGACAACCCTTTCCGAAAAATAGATTTTTTAGCGGAAGTGTCCCAAGTGGTATCAAGAGCCCATCTCCTGAAATCCAGGGCATATTCGGCTACTGAACGCTTACCTTGGTGCAAAGTTAACATGGCTGCTTCAGCTGTTGCACCTCGATTGGGGTCATCAAACACCTGCCCCATGGCTGAAATAAAAGCATCAAGGTGATTCAAACAATCATCCTCAGTCTCAATCAGAGGGTTTGCCCACATCAAAGCCTTATTGGTAAGCAACATGATTATAGTAAGCACTTTGGATCGTTCAGTGGGAAATTGTGAAGCATGTGCAGAGAAAAATAAATTGCATTGATTAATAAATCCCCTGAATTTCTCACGTTCACCGCCAAAACGAAAAGGAGGTAATTTGGGGATCCCAGAACTCGGGGTTATGGCAGGAGCCTGGGCTCGTTCCTCTAGAGCCTCAATCCTGGCTCGCAATTCCTGGGTAGTCTGTCCAAACACTTGCAAATTATGATTAGTGAGGTCCTGTAGGCTTGTAAAACGGGTTTTTAAAGTCTGTACATCTGAAAGGATTGTATCAGTCACTCCGCAAAGTTCCTTTATGCGGGCCTCCATCTTCCAAATCTTTTAAGGCAGAAGTGCTGGAAGGAGAAGAGTAAAAGGAAAAAAAAAAAAAAAAACAAAAACACAATAGTGTTTACCTGTGGTAACACTCCAGAGTAAAATTTTAAGGGAATGCGCTCACCTGGAATGGTTGTGAGAAGTCACAACCACTGTCATCACATAAGGTATTAAACGGACATCTGATATCCACAGTCACAGCAGACACGGCTTTCCCAGACCCAGCAGACACTAAACATTGGCTCCTGAATCTTGTCATGTATAGTGTACAGTTCCTATAGCGTCTTGTGCTTGGGTGCGAGGAAAACACAGGAGACATAGGTTGAAATGAAATGACTTGTATTACTTCATACAAGCATGCTGAAAAGTTCACACAGTTTGCAGGAACAGCGACAGGAGACACAACAGGCCAGAGTAACTTCAAGCACTACAATAAATCTCCAAAGCAGGTTCAGGATCTCTTCTCTGTACCGTAATTCCTCTGCAAACATGGATTCACCAAACAGCAGGTTTCCAGAGTCCAAAAGTGTTCCAAGGTTCCTCAGTAGGGAATAGCTGGAGTACAAGTCCAAGGTTTCCAGGAGTCAGGTCACAGACTGACTGAGGCTTGATTCAGGAGCACTGATTGTTCAGCTGAGGCTGCTTAAGAAGCAAGAGGGAAGAATCAGGGTGGGAACATGAAAACTGGAAACTCCATATTAACTGAGGGCAAGAGCTGCAGAAAGACAGAAAGCAAAATGGCCGACGGAAAACTGAGTTTCAAGAAACATGTCAACAGAGACAAAGAACCTTACAGTAGCACTTTTCACCCTGGAAAACAGGTCAGAAATCAAGGGTAACGGATATTGATATTTCACAGTGATATTGTTCAAGAGACGATAATCAATACACGGCCTTAATGAACCATCTTTTTTGGCCACAAAGAAAAAACCGGCACCCAAGGGTGAAGAGGATGGTCTGATATGACCCTTCTCCAATGACTCCTTGATATAAGACCGCATAGCGTCATGTTCAGGTACAGACAAGTTAAAAAGGCGACCTCTAGGGAATTTACTACCAGGCACTAATTCAATAGCGCAGTCATAGCTCCTATGGGGGGGCAAGGATGCAGATTTACTTTCGCTAAACACATCAGAAAAATCAGTCAAAAAGTCAGGAACATCCTGAGCCTGGGGAGAGGCAGAAAAAACAGGAGTGTTGGCATTAACATATTGGCAGTCCCAACTGGTTACAGACACAGATTTCCAATCCAAAACAGGATTATGAGACTGTAACCAAGGGAAATCTAGTACAATAATGTCATGCAGATTATACAGCACCAAAAATTTGCAACTCTCCTGATGATCAGGTTCAACCCTCATTATCACCTGAGTAGAGAACTGGGGTTTATTCTCAGCCAAAGGGGTAGAATCAATCCCCAGTAGGGGAATAAACTTCCGTAGGGGTATCAAGGGAAACCCACAACGTTTAGCAAAATCAAAATCCATCAGGTTAATAGCTGCTCCCGAATCAAAAAAATCCTGAGCAGAAAATGTGGACAGGGAGCAAATCAGGGTAACAGTCAACAGAAATTTAGTCTGAACACTACCCAAGACAACTGAGCGTGCAAAACGTCTTCCCCGCTTAGGGCAGACTGAAATAGCATGAGAGGCGTCACCACAGTAGAAACATAACCCATTGCGCTTTCGAAACTCATGACGCTGTGTCCCAGAAGCCACTCTATCACACTGCATGGGTTCAGAAGCTGGTTCACAAGGCAACACTATTCCACACATACCTCTATGCTCACACAAACGTCTGTCAATTTGAATCGCTAATGACATAGAATCATTGAGACCAGAGGGAGCAGGGAAACCCACCATAACATCTTTTACATTCTCTGACAGACCCTTCCGAAAAAGGGCTGCCAAAGCATCGTCATTCCATTTGGTCAGGACTGCCCACTTTCGGAATTTCTGACAGTACAACTCAGTGTCCTCAAGCCCCTGATTTAATGCCAACAAGGTTTTTTCAGCTTGATCAGTGACATTAGATTCATCGCACAATAACCCCAGAGCCAGAAAAAATGCATCAACATTACTCAAAACAGGGTCCCCAGGTGTCAGGGAAAAAGCCCAATCCTGAGGATCGCCGCACAGGAGAGAGATGACAATTTGAACCTGCTGTGCTGTGTTCCCTGAGGACTTAGGTTTTAAGGCAAAAAACAACTTACAGTTATTTTTGAAATTCAGAAATTTAGCTCGATCCCCCAAAAATAAATCTGGCATGGGGATCCTAGGTTCCACAACCGGCAACCCTGCAAGATAGGTAGCAATACTCCGAACTTCGGTGGCAAGCTGATCCACACGGCCAGACAACTGTGCAAACTCCATTGATAGAAGAAAAAAAAATTTCCTCCTCAGCACCCAGAGAAAAAGAGGGAAAAAATGCAACAGAGAAAAAAAAAAATTCTGACAACTTCCCTTTTTCTTTTTCCTTTTACTATTTTTCCCTTCTGTTGAGTACCATATAATTTTCAGTTTGGCCGGTGATACTGTTATGATTTGGTAGCTGAGGAGAGCAGGCAAAAACGGCAATACACCAGAGAGGTTGGAATCTACTGGATTGCAGTACCCTGACTAACCACAACAACTAAAGGCAGCCGTGGAGCGTTCCTACGTTGGTCCTAGACGCCTCGTCACAGCCTGAGAGGTTAACTACACCTAAAGATAGAAAGAGGAAAGCTATCTGCCCCGGAGCAGATCCCCAAAGAACATAGGAAGCCCCCAAACATGCAATGGAGGCCAGACAAGAGGAAATACAGACACAGACAGAAAATAGTAAGAGCAAACGTTGGGGCCCAATCTGCCCAGAAAGAAAAAGGATAGGAAGGACACCTACTGCAATCCAAAAAACCCTAAAAAATACCAACTCTACTAATTGCAAAAACACCTGAGATCACACGACCTCTACCACCTAAATTAGTTCTCTGGTGTAATAAACTAAGCCGCAGCCACTGAAAAAACTGGAAAAGGCAAATGAACAAATAACAGTGGCTCAGATAAACTGAGAGGAGCACAAGCCCCCGGAGGGGACCTGGCTGACCTCCACAGAAGTGCAGGGAACAATGCAAAAAGCAAGCACAAAAACAAAAACAGAAAATATCTTATCTGAGAGCAGGAGAAGAGGCAAGACTCAGCAAGCTTCCAAGTGAACCAGGAACCACAGTTGAGACAAGAGTAATTGATCACCGGCAGCCATGATGGGAAGGAACCTCCCTTATATAAGACCAGTCTGTAACTCCTGATTGCCAATCTTCATTGAATGGTTCAGTACTGTTTGTAACCACCAGAGGGAGCTTCTGCTCAGAATTCATTTCTAACACATTCACAACACATCCCCTTCTGAATGCGTGGTGAATCCAAATGTGTTCATTGAACACATCCGGAATCGCCGCACTGCTAGATAGAACTCTGCTATTTACCTTGCGGTGACGGGGTAAAAGGACATGCTGCGATCTGAAAAGACGCGCCGCATGTCCATTTACGCAGGTCTGCTGCCTGCGTGTTTTAACACATAGTGGAGACGGGATTTCATGAAATCCCCTCCACTATGCTGTAACATCTGGACGCTGCGTGTTTGACTCTGCGGCTGTACACAGCGTCAAACACGCAGCGTTTCCTTACCGTGGAAGCATACCCTAAGGAAACTGTGTTAATTGATGCAGCTGCTTTACAACCAGTGATACCTCCTATATACATTCCCGGCAACTGGACATGTGCCAGCTGTCAAATGCAGAATGCAGAATATCTTGAGACTTGTTCTGACTGTCAGATGATCAATCCAATAGTCCCAGTTATTTATGTATATTGCACCCATTATGCCTCCTTCTGTCCAGCATCCACTGTAGCTCCATTAATCAATGCAGTCTATCAAAAGAAAAATGAAGAAAAAAAGATGAGGATGACATGAAAGTACATGATCAAGGAGAACAGGGAAGACAGGAACCAACAGTTCAGACTGATAATCCACAGCATCCAATGAACAAGATCCAGCATCCACCACTATTTAGTGGGGAGACATCATCATCATCTGTATCCCGCACATGTAGACCCTAAAGCTTACACTCTCACACACAACCTGTTCCCCACAAGGACTTCTGGAAATACCAGGAGACAGACACTCTAGTGAGCTGCTTGCCAGACTCAGTAAAACATCCCATGCCATTCTACAAGTGGATGCATCAAATACAGAAGGCACATTCTGCCTCATGGACAGATTTAGAGAGGCTCACTCAAATTAAAACATGATATTCCTTTTGGCCAAGGATGCGACTAGCCCTTGAACCCGATAACTTGCATGTAGAATGGCTTGAATCACATGCATCCGGAGAGTTCCTCTGCAAGCTTTACATCTGGGTTAAGAACCACCTACCAGCCCAGACTCCCACTCTCCAGGATGTCATGCAGGGAAAAGGAAAATCTGTGGATAGTTTCTTCCACTGACTTAATCAAAAGTTTCAGGATCTCAGATTTGAAATGCAAGTTAGTCCCCAATTGGAAGGAGCTTTGAAACCAGCATCAGCCACTCCTAGGACCACCACCACCACCGAGCTCCAGACCATAAAAGGATATTAGCATACTGAATCCGCAAATGACAAAAGAACTAATACTCTTACAGTCCACCTAAATAGCCGAAAGAAGCAACACTATCACCCAGATAGAGGTTGAGTGTAAACCCCTCAATTTCCTGGTGGGTACCAATGCAGCCAGAATTGTAATCAGGAACATTGATTTACCAGTCCCCTACACATAGGCCTATGACCTACATAGAGTATGCTGTTGTGGCGCCCCTGAGGGTTCAGTCGCCACAGAGGTACTGCATCTCAGCCAGAGATGTGGTATTTCAACTTTCAGGTAAGATGGAGACACTACACCGGGCTCTGGCAACACTGCACCCATCACGCACACTAGCTGAGTTCCTATAGCATGTCTGCAGCTAGCAAAGGGTGTTAGATGGTGGGTGGAGCTTGTGGGTCAGAGCAGGAAGTTAGAGGGAAGCAAGGACAGTCTCCCTTTCGGGGAGGAAGGAGATAGATGTGTTACACAGCTCTCCCATAGGGGAGAGGGGAAGAGATACAACCGTGCGGCAGGCTCCGTGTCTTGAGGAGCTGCTCACAGAGAGGAAGAAAGAAGGAAGGTTCCCTGGAAGGGAAAAGGGGTTCTCAGAAGCACGGCTGAGCAAGAGGCTACCCGTGGGGCTCATTCCAGGACTGGCAGACGCCAGCTGGGAGAATCCAGGTCGCAGAAGGGACTCTGCCCCTAGCTGTTATGTTTTGGTAGCTGAGGAGAATAAGCAAAAACGGCAATACACCAGAGAGGCTGGAACCTATTGGATTGCAGTAACCTGAACTAACAACACAACTAGAGGTAGCCGTGGAGCGTTCCTACGTTGATCCTAGATGCCTCGTCACAGCCTGAGAGATAACTACACCTAAAGGCAGAAAGATGAAAGCTATCTGCCCCAGAGCAGATTCCCAAAGAAAATAGGAAGCCCCCAAACATGTAATGGCGGTTAGATAAGAAGAAGCACGGACACAGACAGAAAATAGAATGAGCAAACGCTGGGGCCCAATCTGTCTAGACAGAAAAGTACAGGAAAGGATACTCACTACAATCCAAAAAAACCCCTAAAAAATACCAACTCTTCTGATTGCAAAACACCTGAGATCACACGATCTCTACCACCTAATCAGATCTCTGGTGTAACAAAACTAAGCCGCAGCCACTGAAAAAACAGGAAAAAGCAAATGAACAAACAAAAGTGGCTCCAGATAAACTGAGAGGAGCACAAGCCCCCGGAGGGGACATGGCTGACCTCCACAGAAGTGCAGGGAACAATGCAAAAAGCAAGCACAAAAATAAAAGCAGAAAATATCTTATCTGATAGCAGAAGATGCAGGCAAGACTCAGCAAACTTCCAAATGAACCAGGAACCACAATTGAGACAAGAACAATTGATCACCGGCAACCATCAAGGGAGGGAACCTCCCTTATATCAGACCAGTCCGTGATCCCAGATTGCCATTCCTCGCTGAAAGGTTCAGTACTGTCAGTAACCACCAGAGGGAGCCTCTGCTCAGAAACCATCTCTAGCACATTCATAACAGTACCCCCCCTTGAGGAGGGGTCACCGAACCCTCACTTGTGCAACCAGGCCGATCATGATGAGCTCAGTGATAGGCACAGATCAGTCTCCTAGCATGGATGTCCGAAGCAAACACCCAAAAATTGTCCTCCTGACCATAACCTCTCCACTTAACCAAATACTGGAGTTTCTGTCTAGAAAAACGAGAATCCAATATTTTCTCAACCACATACTCCAGATTGCCCTCAACCAAAACAGGGTCAGGAGGCGCAGCCATAGGAACCACTGGCTCGACAAACCTCTTCAATAAGACTTGTGAAAACGTTATGGATCTTAAATGTCCCTGGAAGAAGCAAACGGGAGGAAACAGGATTAAGAATCTCCATGATCTTATAAGGTCCAATGAATCTAGGCTTAAACTTTGGAGATGCAACCCTCATAGGAATATTTCTTGAGGACAACCAAACCAAGTCCCCCAGTTTAAACCGAGGACCATCAGTGCTATGCCGGTTGGCAAACCGTTGGGCCTTCTCCTGAGAGAGAGACAACTTCTCCACTACCTGGTCCCAAATCTGCTGCATTCGCTCCACAACAGAGTCAATACCTGGACAGACAGAAGCCTCCGCCTGTCCTGAAGAAAATCGAGGGTGAAACCCAAAATTGCAGAAAAATGGAGACAAAGTGGCAGAGCTAGCCCTATTATTAAGAGCAAACTCAGCCAAAGGCAAAAAAGAGACCCAGACTCTGGCACCACTCCAATCCATCCTACACTCTGCTGCCCGACTAATCCACCTGTCTCCCCGTTATTCCCCAGCCTCTCCCCTATGCCAAGCCCTTCATTGGCTTCCTATAATCCAGAAACTCCTGATCAAAACCCAGCTATGACATACAAAGCCATCCACAACCTGTCTCTTCCATGCATTTGTGACATGGTCTCCCGGTACTTACCTACATGCAACCTTCGTTCCTATCAAAATCTCCTTCTCTACTCCCCTCTTATCTCTTCTTCCAACAAACGCATACAAGACTTCTCCCGTGCTTTCCCCGTACTCTGGAACTCTTTACCCCTACACACCAGACTCTCGCCTACCACGGAAATCTTCAAAAAGAACCTGAAGACCCACCTCTTCTGACAAGCCTACAACCTGCAGTGATCCTCAGTCTATTGAACTGCAGCATGACCAGCTCTACCCTCTCCTACTGTATCCTCACCCATCCCCTGTAGACTGTGAGCCCTTGCGAGCAGGTTCTTCTCTCCTGTACTTGTGTGTGCCTGTTTTGCTCATGTTTATTGTACTTGTCTATATTTACCCCTTTTCACATGTAAAGCGCCATGGAATAAATGGTGCTATAAAAATGTATAATAATAATAATAATAATTGTTGAGTAGTAAATTACTCTATGAATACTGACAAATTAGGCAATTTTTAGCTTCCTTGGATAGAGGCACATCTATAAGCTTGTTTCAGAATTTTAAAAAAAAATAGAGAATCTTACGACTAAAGGAATGTCTCCTATATAAAATCTTAAATAGTCCACTTAGTGAAAGAAAGTTACATTATATGTTAAATGGGAAATGGAGTTAGATATAACATTATCAATAAAGAATTGGAACAACGACACTGCTTGGATACAAAAAACTTCCTTGTGCATTAACCATTTTGAACAATTGAAGAAGATTCATATGATACAGTATCTTTCATCCTCTAAATTAGCACATTGTATGTCTAGCTATTCAGATAAATATTAGAAATATTGCGCTCAGACTGACACATTGTTTCATGCATGGTAATTTTGCCCAATGGTAAGGTCTTTTTGGTCCTTGGTTTTTGGGCTGATTTCTAGGATTTTAGGAGTCCAATTTGTGCCAAACTCAGCTTTAGTAATGAAAAATATTGGAATAGAGGAAATTCCATATATGTTTAGATGGGTGGTAACCCATGTCTTGATTTCTGCTAGACAAAGTATAGCATTAAAATGGAAGTCTCCCTTTATTCTTACAATGGAAGACTTAATTGGGAAGGCTAAGTCTCATTATTATTATGAATATATGTTAGCACATATATTGGAAAAAAAATAAGTAAAATAATGAACAGATGGAAATTATGAATCTTGTCTCCGTGAATTATACCTATTGAATTAGCATGATTTTAATAATTTTTATACTGATTCCTGATTATGTTACGCCTTATACAACTTTATTCCCTTAACCCCCAAGGGTGGTTTGCGCGTTAAAGGGAATCTGTCACCCCAATTTTGCCATATCAACTAAAGATATGGCTGAATAGTGCGTCCCATAACAAAGCTATCGGTATTTACCTTATATCATGATACCCCCGTTTTCATATCAAAATACCTTAGTAAAGTTTGTATTTGGCGCTGTTAATCAGGGCGGTCAGGTCAGGAGGGTGGCGTTTTCTATGTCCTCCCTCCCACTCCTCGGCATCACTTGCGTAGGGCCGTCTGTGAATCCCACAGACAGCGTTCGGCTTCCCGCAATAGCGCATTTCAAATTCGGCCCAGCACATGCGCAGTGTGCTTTGCCCAACAGTGGGCAAAGCATAAAATCATTACAACGCATGCGCTACTTTTTCCTTGCCCCGGAAATGACTGCTTGCCTTGGACGACTTCCTGAGTACGCTGATACCCTATATGTGGGAGAAAACTACTGTATGGGCACACATCGGGGCTCGGAAGGGATGTAGTGACGTTTTGCAATGCAGACTTTGATGGAATAGACTGCAGGCATCATGTCGGGTTTGGAGAGACCCTCATGTGCCTAAACAGTGGAAACCCCACACAAGTGACCCCATTTTGGAAACTAGACCCCCAAAGGAACTTATCTAGATGTGTGGGGAGAACTTTGAACCCCCAAGTGCTTCACAGAAGTTTATAACGTACAGCCGTAAAAATAAAAAATCATATGAAGTCCATGAGTTGGAGATGCCCAAGTTTACAGAGAAGAATGAGGAACTCCAATCAATCTATTTGAGGCATCTATTGGATTTATAACTCCTTATGGAGCCGAAGATGAAGAAGAAATTATTACTGACTCTTCTAGGACTCCTGAACTTTGAAAAACCTGTTTGGTAGTCATAGCTCTGCTGATACATTATTAAATCGTGATACATATAATGTCTTTCATTTATTATTTGTTTTTTTTTTCATTTTTTATTAATTTGTTTCAACTTTTGTTACGTTTTTCATAGAATATATATGTAAATAATATTGGGGATTAAAATCTGTTTTTGTATCTATATTGTATTTAGTTTCGGCATATTTGTTTACTTTCTCGATTGATGAACTGCATACTGGGTTCTGAATTATCTGGGTGAGGATGTGTTACTTTGTTATCACACTTACCACTAACGTGTCTCACATGCATGCTGGGCCGTTGAGTTCTCCCAGCAAAGCACCGCTGGAGTGCTTTAGTCAGGCCGTTATGGCACCGCCTCTTCGTTCTGACACGTCGGACGAGGGGCGTGGCCTGGCGGCTGGCGACGCATTCCCGCGATGCTGTGCGTTGCCGTGGTGACGCGTCCAGTCGGGTCCGTAGCAGTTCCCTCCCCATCCTGACGTGTTGGATGGGGAGTGGCTGCACGACCGACGGGGACGCCTCCATGGTGCGTCACACGCTGGGGGCTGGATGGCTTCGCACACATGTGGGATTTCTAGCCGGTAAATACAATATCTGGGAAAGGTATATAAGGGCATACTAGACTTTATATCACATCTACTTACCCCCCTGAGACGAAGCTAACGCGAAACGCGCGTCGGGGAATCCAGGCTCCTACCAAGGTCGTATATGCTCTTTGGCTGTATCTGTATTATTTTGACTATGTTCTATGGTGGTCTTTGGGATCCACATCTGTATCTTGTGGTATACTGGCCATAGTGGACATTATTTTATGTTACAAGTTATTTGACATTATGTCGCTTGTAACTATGGTCATGTTACAGCTACCATTGTGTATATCATCACATACGTTAAGTCATTAGATATGGCACATTTGTGCAATACAATTCATATATATACTTGTTAGCAGTAACCGATATTGGGAGTTGTGAACTATAGTCCATCTCCATTGGCCACTATATCTATCATCATATATGATATCACTATGAAATGTGGTCTTATATGCACTAGCTAATATTTTCAATACGGCTTCTTTAGCACTAATAGTACATGGCACTAATATTCTATTCTGACCTCTGATCATATTTGATATATTCGTCATAGTTTGCATATATACCAATGGGAGTATACTGGACATACATCCCGTTTTTATGTATTTTATCTGTCTATTGTCATTCATGTGTAGATTTTTTCTAATAAAGAATTGTATTTGTGGCTATATGCTTCCAGCGCTTTTTGGATTTGTATTTGCAATGGGAAGTGCCATTCAATTAGGTCTGAATTTGTAGGATATTTTGTCAGCTGTGATAATCAGCTGACTCCCGGCCATGATCAGCTGCGCTTCCCCCGGGATCGCATGTGACGTACTATTCCGTCCTTGGAAATTAAGTCCCAGGGCACATGGACGGAATAGTACGTCAGATGGAATAAAGGGGTTAAGAAATTTGAAATGATTAAACTGAGCATGGGATAAGAGGTATAATTTTATATATAGGTTTATGTTTTATGTTAAAATAATATGTCAGTTGAAATAATTGGAAAATTTAAACAAAATATTGAATTAAAAAAAATACAGGCCAATTGGACACCCTTTACTGGTAATGTATGGCCTCATGAGGCTTCAGGGATGCGCTTTACAGAGCAAGATCAATGAAACTATTACATTTTATATATTTACCGTAATATGAAAAGTAGGCAATGTTTATAAAAATAGATATGAAACATGGCAAAGATAGCGTTATACATCTTGTTGTTATTAATTCAGAGGTAATCGTCCACCTGCATCGCAATGAAAGCTTGTTTGTCCCAGGGCCATGATGCCAAAAATATGTCTCTCATAACTAAAGAATCTACAACTGTTACAAAAAAAAGAATATTTAGAACTACTATTTGGTGCCAGAGCATCTGATATCATTGAGCTATGTTGCTTTTGAAGAAAGAAAGACTTAAGGGTATGCCACACTAAACAATATCGCTAACGGGATCGCTAAAAAACGTCACTATTTAGCGATCCCGTTAGCGATATTGTTCAGTGCGGCAGCTTCCAGCGACGAGCTTCCTGCTGTGATCTCGCTCGTCGCTGGAATCGCTCCGGACCCTATTTCATCGCTGGCGCTCCCGCTGGGTAAGTATCTAATCGCTGTGTGGCACCTTTTCTTAGCGATTTAGCGGTACTTTTGTACCGCTAAAGTCGTTAAGAAGATCGCTAACGGCGATAGCGTCGTTAACTATATCGCTAAATGCGGCAGCATTTAGCGATATAGAAACAATCCCGCTAGCGATCTCATTAGTATGCAACGCTAACGAGATCGCTAGCGGGATCGAGTAGTGTGGCAGTACCTTTATTCATAAGGGGGAGAAAAGTCTCACCTCCCAGCCTTTTGTACAGACTGTCTGGTCTCCATCAGATAACTTACTTCAATTACCTGTCCATAGTAAGGGTCCTAGAACAAAAGGTGGGCTCAGAGCTCTTTTTTCCACATACAATGAGTGTCACCTCTTTTTTTCCATTTCAATTTATGGTGAAGCCATATGCGGGTGACAGTAACAATTGTAGTTTGTAAAAAAAAGTGATCAATTGTTTATAAAACTGTATACAGTATGAGTGTTAAAGCTTAAATTACTAAGTTTTACTTACCTTCTATCACTGTGATTTCTTTGCAGAAGTCTTGCCACATAGCCATTCTGAAATCTTGATTTCAAAGAAGTTCATGTAAAGAGAAGTGAATTTGAAAACCATTTTGAAGTGTAGTTAAAATCCACTTTAATACACTGTGATATTCATGCTCCTATCTGATTATTTACGATATGAAACACTATAAATAATAGTATAGTTTTAATAATTCAAGATTTCTAAAGAAGGTGTCTGCACAGAAGTAAATATAAAACTCAAAGAGGTTAATATCAAGATCTATTAGATAATATTCATTGAAACTGTAGACTCTAGAAATTTGAACTTCTAATCTAGCGACCAGACCTTCCTACACAATATTAGAGAGAACAGCAATAGCTATAATTCTCTAATACCAATGTCCTTAACTGGCAAATAAATAGTTACCGTGGTTTTACTGGCACAGCAGGAAAGGTATTTGATATCAATTCTATTTCATCATATATTTCACCTGCAATGCAAAATATAAACCATTACTTGAGGGGTACAGTGGTTAGAAACTTTTTTTTATATGCATAGTGTCAGCCTCCTAGTGGCAGCAGCATACTCCCCATGGTTCCTGTGTCCCCCAATGAAGAGATCGAGAAATAAGAGACTTCCTGTTTCTTAATAGAGCAGATAAAAGAGAAGAATTATCTGGGTAGAAAGGTAAAATGAGAAATTTTCTGTACACAGTGCTGTATGATATGGTGATTGCAATATATTAAGAGGATATAAACTTCGATGGGAGCAGTGCTTCTTTAATCACTTGTTAATGACTAATGTTACTAACTATGGAGCCAGAACAGTGGCTCCATAGTTAGCTGTTGCTAGCAGCGCTGGGGTCTGGGGTTCAAGTCCCACAAAAGGAGAACATCTGTAAGAGTTTGTATGTTCTCCCTGTATTTGTGTGGGTTTCCTACCACACTCCAAAGACACACTGAGAGAATTTAGATTGTGAGCCAAAATGGGGACAGTGATGATGATATCTGTAAAGCGCTGTGGAATTTATGGTGCTATATACGAGTGTACTAGCAATAAACTTGTTTAGGTGGTGTACCTAATTATATGTACTAAATGTCCAACTGGGGGTCTGTATGTGGGGGAGACCGGGCAAAAACTGAGAACAAGGATGAATTCTCATCGCCACACAATAAGAGAAAAAAGAATGGATCTACCTGTGGCAAAACATTTTTGCTCCCCTGATCATAGCTTGCTAGATATGAAAATACTTGTACTCAGAGGCAATTTCACATCTCTGAGACAAAGAAGAATTTACGAATACAAATTGATGGTGACCTTTGACACTCTTAATGCTGGAATGAACCTATCACATGGATTTATGGCCTACTACATCAATTAAGGAATTTACTCCAAATACCCGTGAAAACATCACAAAACATTACCAGACCCCAATCAGAGGGTAATAAAACTTTCACACTCCTTATCTATGAACTGTTCCAATATTTATGCTCATCCCTCTGCCATAATGACTATTCTGCTTCACGTCACTTGTCCTACCTATTGCATTTTTTCTGTGCTATTTTGTGTATAAATATGTGATTCTTCAGATGTTGTATTAGTGTATGCCTGATGAAGAGACCTGAGTAGTCTCGAAAGCTTGCAATTTGTTACCATCTTTTCAGTTAGCCATTAAAAGGTATCAACCACTGAGGACTCTCAACTCTAAATATTTTTCTATCTACTGGCTAACACGGTACAAAGATATACATCTTTACTGTTACACACCAACTGAAATTTGTCAGGTCTTTTATTGTTTTAATACTGATGATTTTGGCATACAACTCCTTATAACCCAAAAAACCTGTCTCAAAAAATTAGCATATCAAGAAAAGGTTCTCTAAACGACCTATTACCCTAATCTTCTGAATCAACTAATTAACTCTAAACACATGCAAAAGATTCCTGAGGCTTTTAAAAACTCCCTGCCTGGTTCATTACTCAAAACCCCCATCATGGGTAAGACTAGCAACCTGACTGATGTCAAGAAGGCCATCATTGACACCCTCAAGCAAGAGGGTAAGACCCAGAAAGAAATTTCTCAACAAATAGGCTGTTCCCAGAGTGCTGTATCAAGGCACCTCAATGGGAAGTCTGTTGGAAGGAAGCAATGTGGCAGAAAACGCTGTACAACGAGAAGAGGTGACCGGACCCTGAGGAAGATTGTGGAGAAGGACCGATTCCAGACCTTGGGGGACCTGAGGAAGCAGTGGACTGAGTCTGGTGTAGAAACATCCAGAGCCACCGTGCACAGGCGTGTGCAGAAATGGGCTACAGGTGCCGCATTCCCCAGGTAAAGCCACTTTTGAACCATAAACAGCGGCAGAAGCGCCTGACCTGGGCTACAGAGAAGCAGCACTGGACTGTTGCTAAGTGGTCCCAAGTACTTTTTTCTGATGAAAGCAAATTTTGCATGTCATTCGGAAATCAAGGTGCCAGAGTCTGGAGGAAGACTGGGAGAAGGAAATGCCAAAATGCCTGAAGTCCAGTGTCAAGTACCCACAGTCAGTGATGGTGTGGGGTGCCATGTCAGCTGCTGGTGTTGGTCCACTGTGTTTCATCAAGGGCAGGGTCAATGCAGCTAGCTATCAGGAGATTTTGGAGCACTTCATGCTTCCATCGGCTGAAATGCTTTATGGAGATGAAGATTTCATTTTTCAGCATGACCTGGCACCTGCTCACAGTGCCAAAACCACTGGTAAATGGTTTACTGACCATGGTATTACTGTGCTCAATTGGCCTGCCAACTCTCCTGACCTGAACCCCATAGAGAATCTGTGGGATATTGTGAAGAGAAAGTTGAGAGACGCAAGACCCAACACTCTGGATGAGCTTAAGGCCGCTATCAAAGCATCCTGGGCCTCCATAACACCTCAGCAGTGTCACAGGCTGATTGCCTCCATGCCACGCCGCATTGAAGCAGTCATTTCTGCAAAAGGATTCCCGACCAAGTATTGAGTGCATAACTGAACTTTATTATTTGATGGTTTTTTTGTTTGTTTTTAAAAAACACTTTTATTTTATTGGATGGTTGAAATATGTTAATTTTTTGAGACAGGTTTTTTGGGTTATCAGGAGTTGTATGCCAAAATCATCAGTATTAAAACAATAAAAGACCTGACAAATTTCAGTTGGTGTGTAATGAATCTAAAATATATGAAAGTTTAATTGTAATCATTACATTATGGAAAATAATGAAATTTAGCACTATATGCTAATTTTTTGAGAAGGACCTGTATATATGTATTTAACTGTATGCAGCACATGAATTGCTTGCTATTAATCTATTTATCTATCATATATATTTATATATGATAGATAGAATGATAGCAAGCAATTCATATGCTGCATACAGTTAAATCACAGAGTGACATGTTAGAATAGAATAGCATCAGAGAGAATAGAATAGATAACATAAGAGAAAGCTTTGGCTGCAGCCCCCATTGCTCCTCCTCTTACCTGCTCAGCCCTGTTCTTTCAAAACCACCTTCTCCACCATGACAGAAGATCAGCTCTCCACCCTTCTGTCAAGATTACATCTCATCACTTGCAAGCTTAACCCGCTCCCATCCCATATCATCGCTAACCTCGCCACAGTCTTCATCCCAACCCTAACACATCTCTTCAACCTTTCACTTACACATGGTGTCTTCCCCTCATCCTTCAAACATGCCTCAATCACATCCATCCTCAAAAGCCCTCATTCGACCCATCCTCTGTGTCTAGCTATCGCCCGATATCTCTTCTTACTTATGCCTTAAAACTACTGGAACAGCATGTCCATCTTGAACTGTCCTCCCACATCTCCTCCTGCTCTCTCTTTGACCGCTTACAATCTGGCTTCCGGCCACATCACTCAACTGAAACTGCCCTAACTAAAGCCACCAATGACCTACTAACCACTAAGAGCAAGCAACACTACTCTGTCCTCCTTCTCCTGGACCTGTCTTCTGCCTTTGACACTGTGGACCTTTCCCTCCTGTTACAGATTCTCTCATCTCTTGGCATCACAGATTTGGCCCTATCCTGTATCTCGTCATATCTAACAGACCAGACATTCAGTGTCTCCCTCTTCTACACCGCCTCCTCACCTCGCCCCCTGTCTGTCAGTGTTCCCCAAGGCTCAGTTCTAGGACTCTTCTCCATCTACACCTTCGGCCTGGGACAGCTCGTAGAATCCCACAGTTTGCAGTATCATCTCTACGCCGACGACAATGCAGATCTACCTATCTGGACCTGACATCACCTCCCTACAGACCTGTTGTGAATGTGCTAGAAATGAATTCTGAGCAGAAGCTCCCTCTGGTGGTTACAAACAGTACTGAACTATTCAATGAAGATTGTGAAGATTGGCGATCAGGTGTTACTGACTGGTCTTATATAAGGGAGGTTTCCTCCCATCAGGGTTGCCGGTGATCAATTGTTCTGGTCTCAACTTTTGCTCCTGGTTCACTTTGAAGCTTGCTGTTTCATGCCTGCATCTTCTGCTAACAGATAAGACATTTTCTTCTTTTAGTTTTTTGTGCTTGCTTTTTGCATTTTGTCCTGCACTTCTGTGGGGGTCTGCCAGGTCCCCTCCGGGGGCTTGTGCTCCTTTCAGTTTAGTTCAGCCAGTTGTTTGTTCATTTGCCTTTTCCAGTTTTTTCTGTGGCTGCGGCTTAGTTTTGTTACACAAGAGAACTAATTTAGGTGGTAGAGGTCGTGTGATCTCAGGTGTTTTTGCAATTAGTGTGTTGGTATTTTTTTAGGGTTTTTTGGATTGCAGTAAGTGACCTTCCTATCCTTTTCTGTCTAGGAAGATTGGGCCCCAACGTTTGCTCATACTATTTTCTGTTTGTGTCTGTATTTCCTCTTGTCTAACCGCCATTACATGTTTGGGGGCTTCCTATGTTCTTTGGGGATCTGCTCCGGGGCAGATAGTTTTCCTCTTTCTATCTTTAGGTGAAGTTAGCTTCTCAGGCTGTGACGAGGCGTCTAGGACCAACGTAGGTACGCTCTACGGCTGCCTTTAGTTGTGGTGGTTAGTCAGGGTACTGCGATCCAATAGATTCCAACCTCTCTGGTGTATTGCCGTTTTTGTGCCTGCTCTCCTCAGCTACCAAATCATAACAGTATCACCGGCCTGAAACTGATAATTATATGGTACTCACAGAAGGGAAAAATAGTGTGAAAGAAAGAAGATTGTCAGAGTTGTCAGAGATTTTTTTTTTCCCTCTGTATCTCTGGGTGCTGAGGAGTATTTTTTTTTCTCTCAATGGAGTTTGCACAGTTGTCTGGCCGTGTGGATCAGCTTGCCACTGAAGTTCGGAGTATTGCTACCTATCTTGCAGGGTTGCCGGTTGTGGAACCTAGGATTCCCATGCCAGATTTGTTTTTAGGGGATCGAGATAAATTTCTGAATTTCAAAAATAACTGTAAGTTGTTTTTTGCCTTAAAATCTAAGTCCTCAGGGAACGCAGCACAGCAGGTTCAAATTGTCATCTCTCTCCTGCGCGGCGATCCTCAGGATTGGGCTTTTTCCCTGACACCTGGGGACCCTGTTTTGAGTAATGTTGATGCATTTTTTCAGGCTCTGGGGTTATTGTACGATGAGCCTAATGTCACTGATCAAGCTGAAAAAGCCTTGTTGGCATTAAATCAGGGGCTTGAGGACACTGAATTATACTGTCAGAGATTCCGAAGGTGGGCAGTCCTGACCAAATGGAATGACGATGCTTTGGCAGCCCTTTTTCGGAAGGGTCTGTCAGAGAATGTAAAGGATGTTATGGTGGGATTCCCTGTCCCCTCTGGTCTCAGTGATTCTATGTCATTAGCGATTCAAATTGACAGACGTTTGCGTGAGCGTAGAGGTATGCGTGGAATAGTGTTGCCTTGTGAACCAGCTTCTGAACCCATGCAGTGTGATAGAGTGGCTTCTGGGGCACAGCGTCATGAATTTCGAAAACGCAATGGGTTATGTTTCTACTGTGGTGATGCCTCTCATGCTATTTCAGTCTGCCCTAAGCGGGGAAGACGTTTTGCACGTTCAGTTGTCTTGGGTAGTGTTCAGACTAAATTTTTGTTGACTGTTACCCTGATTTGCTCCCTGTCCACATTTTCTGCTCAGGCTTTTGTTGATTCGGGAGCAGCTATTAACCTGATGGATTTTGATTTTGCTAAACGTTGTGGGTTTCCCTTGATACCCCTACGGAAGTCTATTCCCCTATTGGGATCGATTCTACCCCTTTAGCTGAGAATAAACCCCAGTTCTCTACTCAGGTGATAATGAGGGTTGAACCTGATCATCAGGAGAGTTGCAAATTTTTGGTGCTGTATAATCTGCATGACATTATTGTACTGGGTTTCCCTTGGTTACAGTCTCATAATCCTGTTTTGGATTGGAAATCTGTGTCTGTAACCAGTTGGGGCTGCCAATGTGTTAATGCCAACACTCTTGTTTTTTCTGCCTCCCCCCATGCTCAGGATGTTCCTGACTTTTTGACTGATTTTTCTGATGTGTTTAGCGAAAGTAAATCTGCATCCTTGCCCCCCCATAGGAGCTATGACTGCACTATTGAATTAGTGATTATCGTCTCTTGAACAATATCACTGTGAAATATCAATATCCGTTACCCTTGATTTCTGACCTGTTTTCCAGGGTGAAAAGTGCTACTTGGTTTACCAAGCTTGACCTCAGGGGGGCATATAACCTTATTCGCATTAAGCACGGGGATGAATGGAAGACGGAATTTAATACCCCAGAGGGGCATTTTGAGTACCTAGTGATGCCCTTTGGGCTCACTAATGCTCCTTCCGTCTTCCAGTCCTTCATGAATGACATTTTCAGGGATTTTGTGGATACATTTCTGATTGTTTATTTGGATGATATCTTGATTTTTTCCAAAGATTGGGACTCTCATGTGAAACATGTTCGGACTGTGTTCCAGATTTTGAGAGAGAATGCTCTGTATGTGAAGGGATCAAAGTGTCTTTTTGGCGTACAGAGGATCTCATTTCTGGGATTCATTTTGTCCCCATCTGTTATTGAAATGGACCCGGTCAAGGTTCAGGCCATCTGTGATTGGGTCCAACCTACTTCATTAAAGGCTCTTCAGAGATTCTTGGGTTTTGCCAATTTTTATCGTAAATTTATTGGTAATTTCTCTGTTATTGTTAAACCATTGACTGATTTGACCAAGAAGGGTTCTGATGTGGTGAATTGGCCTCCTGAGGCAGTTTCTGCGTTTCAGGAACTTAAGCAGAGATTCACTTCTGCTCCTGTTCTACGGCAGCCTGATGTTTCTCTGCCATTTCAGGTGGAGGTTGATGCCTCTGAAATTGGGGCAGGTGCCGTTTTGTCCCAAAGAGATCCAGAGACCTCTAAAAGTAACCCTTGTTCCTTTTTCTCTCGAAAATTTTCTCCAACTGAACGTAATTATGATGTGGGTAATCGGGAGTTATTGGCCATGAAGTGGGCTTTTGAAGAGTGGAGACATTGGCTGGAGGGAGCCAAACATCAGGTGGTGGTCCTCACGGACCATAAGAATCTGGTTTATCTGGAATCAGCCAAGCGACTTAATCCTAGACAGGCCAGGTGGGCCTTGTTTTTCACACGTTTTAATTTTGTGGTTTCCTTTCTTCCTGGCACTAAGAATGTTAAAGCGGATGCCCTCTCGAGGAGTTTCCTTGCTGACTCTCCCGAGTTATCTGATCCTACTGTTATTTTGAAAGAGGGTGTAGTTCTTTCCGTCATCTCGCCCAATTTGAGACTGGCTCTGGAAGGGTGTCAGGAGGATAAACCCGAACTCTGCCCTATTGGGAAATTGTTTGTCCCAGACCGGTGGAAAAAGAGTGTGATGTCTGAGATTCATTGTTCCGCATTGGCCGGTCATCCCGGAATTTTTGGTACCAGAGACTTGGTTAGTCGGTCCTTTTGGTGGCCTACTTTGTCTCGTGACGTCAGGGAATTTGTGCAGTCCTGCGGGACTTGCTCTCGCTCCAAGCCTTGCTCTAGCCCTCGTGATTTGTTGATGCCATTGCCTGTGCCCAAGAGACCATGGACCCATATCTCTATGGATTTCATTTCCGACCTCCTTGTTTCTCAGAGAATGACCGTTATCTGGGTGATTTGTGATAGGTTTTCCAAAATGATACATCTTGTGCCATTACCTAAGTTGCCTTCCTCCTCCGAATTGGTGCCTTTGTTCCTTCAGCACGTGGTTCGGTTACACGGTATTCCTGAGAACATTGTGTCTGACAGAGGAGTCCAGATTGTTTCCAGATTTTGGAGGACTTTTTGTTCTAAACTTGGTGTTCAATTGTCTTTCTCCTCAGCTTTTCATCCTCAGACCAATGGACAAACTGAGAGAACAAATCAGACATTGGAGACTTATCTGAGATGCTTTGTGTCTGCTGATCAGGATGACTGGGTCTCTTTTTGCCTTTGGCTGAGTTTGCCCTTAATAATAGGGCTAGCTCTGCAACCTTGATGTCTCCATTTTTCTGCAATTTTGGGTTTCACCCTCGATTTTCTTCAGGACAGACGGAGGCTTCTGTCTGTCCAGGTGTTGACTCTGTTGTGAAGCGTATGCAGCAGATTTGGGACCAGGTAGTGGAGAGGTTGTCCCTCTCTCAGGAGAGGGCCCAGCGGTTTGCCAACCGGCATAGGACTGATGGTCCTCGGTTTGAAGTGGGGGACTTGGTCTGGTTGTCCTCAAGAAATATCCCTATGAGAGTTGCATCTCCTAAGTTTAAGCCTAGGTTCATTGGACCTTATAAGATCATGGAGATTCTTAATCCTGTTTCCTTTCGTTTACTTCTTCCAGGGACATTTAAGATCCATAACGTGTTCCACAAGTCCTTATTGAAGAGGTTTGTCGAGCCAGTGGTTCCTATGGCTGTGCCTCCTGACCCTGTTTTGGTTGAGGGCAATCTGGAGTATGTGGTTGAGAAAATATTGGATTCTCATTTTTCTAGACGGAAACTCCAGTATTTTGTTAAGTGGAGAGGTTATGGTCAGGAGGACAATTCTTGGGTGTTTGCTTCGGACATCCATGCTAGGAGACTCATCCGTGCGTATCACAGAGCTCATCCTGACCGACCTGGTTGCCCAAATGAGGGTTCGGTGACCCCTCCTCAAGGGGGGGGGTACTGTTGTGAAGGTGCTAGAAATGAATTCTGAGCAGAAGCTCCCTCTGGTGGTTACAAACAGTACTGAACTATTCAATGAAGATTGTGAAGATTGGCGATCAGGTGTTACTGACTGGTCTTATATAAGGGAGGTTCCCTCCCATCAGGGTTGCCGGTGATCAATTGTTCTGGTCTCAACTTTTGTTCCTGGTTCACTTTGAAGCTTGCTGTTTCGTGACTGCATCTTCTGCTAACAGATAAGACATTTTCTTCTTTTAGTTTTTTGTGCTTGCTTTTTGCATTTTGTCCTGCACTTCTGTGGGGGTCTGCCAGGTCCCCTCCGGGGGCTTGTGCTCCTCTCAGTTTAGTTCAGCCAGTTGTTTGTTCATTTGCCTTTTCCAGTTTTTTCTGTGGCTGCGGCTTAGTTTTGTTACACCAGAGAACTAATTTAGGTGGTAGAGGTCGTGTGATCTCAGGTGTTTTTGCAATTAGTGTGTTGGTATTTTTTTAGGGTTTTTTGGATTGCAGTAAGTGACCTTCCTATCCTTTTCTGTCTAGGAAGATTGGGCCCCAACGTTTGCTCATACTATTTTCTGTCTGTGTCTGTATTTCCTCTTGTCTAACCGCCATTACATGTTTGGGGGCTTCCTATGTTCTTTGGGGATCTGCTCCGGGGGAGATAGTTTTCCTCTTTCTATCTTTAGGTGAAGTTAGCTTCTCAGGCTGTGACGAGGCGTCTAGGACCAACGTAGGTACGCTCCACGGCTGCCTTTAGTTGTGGTGGTTAGTCAGGGTACTGCAATCCAATAGATTCCAACCTCTCTGGTGTATTGCCGTTTTTGTGCCTGCTCTCCTCAGCTACCAAATCATAACAGTATCACCGGCCTGAAACTGATAATTATATGGTACTCACAGAAGGGAAAAATAGTGTGAAAGAAAGAAGATTGTCAGAGTTGTCAGAGATTTTTTTTTCCCTCTGTATCTCTGGGTGCTGAGGAGTATTTTTTTTTCTATCAATGGAGTTTGCACAGTTGTCTGGCCGTGTGGATCAGCTTGCCACTGAAGTTCGGAGTATTGCTACCTATCTTGCAGGGTTGCCGGTTGTGGAACCTAGGATTCCCATGCCAGATTTGTTTTTAGGGGATTGAGCTAAATTTCTGAATTTCAAAAATAACTGTAAGTTGTTTTTTGCCTTAAAATCTAAGTCCTCAGGGAACGCAGCACAGCAGGTTCAAATTGTCATCTCTCTCCTGCGCGGCGATCCTCAGGATTGGGCTTTTTCCCTGACACCTGGGGACCCTGTTTTGAGTAATGTTGATGCATTTTTTCAGGCTCTGGGGTTATTGTACGATGAGCCTAATGTCACTGATCAAGCTGAAAAAGCCTTGTTGGCATTAAATCAGGGGCTTGAGGACACTGAATTATACTGTCAGAGATTCCGAAGGTGGGCAGTCCTGACCAAATGGAATGACGATGCTTTGGCAGCCCTTTTTCGGAAGGGTCTGTCAGAGAATGTAAAGGATGTTATGGTGGGATTCCCTGTCCCCTCTGGTCTCAGTGATTCTATGTCATTAGCGATTCAAATTGACAGACGTTTGCGTGAGCGTAGAGGTATGCGTGGAATAGTGTTGCCTTGTGAACCAGCTTCTGAACCCATGCAGTGTGATAGAGTGGCTTCTGGGGCACAGCGTCATGAGTAGTGTTGAGCGATACGATACTGCAAGTATCGGGGATCGACCGATATTAGCTCTATCGGCCTTTCGATACTTCGTTTCAATATTTTCCATATATCGTATACCGGAATCGGAAGTTCCCATAATTCTTTGAGAGGCAATGTGATTTTAGTCAGCCAATGAGGAATCCTAAGAAGTGTGGGCACATCCTGTACTGCTGCGGTCATGTTAACTAATGGCATGGCTGTGATTGGATGCTGAAATGATGTCAGAATGCACTATAAAAGGCGCCGCCGCCATTTTAGAGTCACTGTGCTGTGAATTCAGTAAGGGACAGAACGCTGCTGTGCTGACTCTGAGGGACAGTTAGAGATTGCGATTTAGTGTACTGTGCTGTAGGCAGGCTAGCACCAACCGCTGTGTAAAGCTTCCTTTTGCCTGCAGTGTTGTTTTAACAGCTCTGCAAGGTGTGTGTGAGTGCAGGTGATGCTGCAGTTTGCTCTGCATGCAACGCTGTCTGTAGGCATCTGCACGTGTCACTGACAGACTCTTTTTTTTTTCTTCAGTGTAATTCTTGCAGCTCCATGCAATTTAACTATTAGTGTGACGCGCTTCCATCCGTATCCAATACATTGGTTGCAAACACTATAGAAGTAGACAAAGGAGTAGCCTTTCACAGATTGTGAACAGTTGTGTTTCAGTGTTCACTTCAGTCTGTGTTTTTTATTTTTTGAGTGCACATCACGCTCCAGTTACTTGTTCAAGCACTGCTGCTTGTACTCTGCTGAGCGTGTCTCAGTGCCTCATCCTTTTCATTTATCTCCAATTGGTTCTGCTCCATTCCATTTAAAATATAATCTATTAGTGTGACGCGCTTCCATCCGTATCCAATACATTGGTTGCAAACACTATAGAAGTAGACAAAGGAGTAGCCTTTCACAGATTGTGAACAGTTGTGTTTCAGTGTTCACTTCAGTCTGTGTTTTTTATTTTTTGAGTGCACATCACGCTCCAGTTACTTGTTCAAGCACTGCTGCTTGTACTCTTCTGAGCGTGTCTCAGTGCCTCATCCTTTTCATTTATCTCCAATTGGTTCTGCTCCATTCCATTTAAAATATAATCTATTAGTGTGACGCGCTTCCATCCGTATCCAATACATTGGTTGCAAACACTATAGAAGTAGACAAAGGAGTAGCCTTTCACAGATTGTGAACAGTTGTGTTTCAGTGTTCACTTCAGTCTCTGCGTAATAACCACACTTAGGCCTTATAACTTTTCTGACTTTCTTTATCAATCCACCAAGATGAAGAAGTCAGTGAGTAAGGCATGTGGTCGTGGCCGTGGAGTTTCAGCAGGGAGAGGACGTGGGGATTCTGTGGCTGCTGCCGCCCTCAGTGACACAGCATCCACCATTTATCCCCGTGAGCGTTCCTTTATGCGCACTTTGGTAGGAGCTCGGCGTGCCCCCCTGCTGCGGGAATAACAAATTGAAGCCGTTGTTGGTTGGATGGCAGCCAATGCATCGACTTCAATTCCTTCCACCTCCTCTCAGGAACACAACACTGTTGAGCAACCATCTGTCTGTTCACCGCCTGTCAAATTGCCCAGGCAGTCAGAGAGTTCTGTACAGGAGCCAGCTGAGTCTCTGCTTCTGTTCTCAGAATCAGTTGGCTCGCAAACACGGGCACAGGCAAGCAGCATTCTGCAATTTGAAGAAGAGGGAGTATGCAGTGATGCGCAACAGCTGTGTCTCTCTCAATCTGAAGAGGCGGGTGAGCCAGTGCCGATGGACAGCACACCGCAGAACGCATCTTATGATGATGATGAGACTCAGGTGCCAGGTTTTGTGGAGCATGGTGCTGCCCAGACCATTCAACAGCAGCAGGTGTTGGAAGAGGGTAGTGGAGATGATGAAGTCCGAGACCCAACATGGCGTGAGCAACAGGAAGGTGGTGGGAGCAGCTCTGAGGAAGAGATTGTCCCAACGGTACAAAGAGGAGGGAGAGGTAGGCTGCAGACTCGCTTGCCTGTAGCCTCCAGTTTGGCACCTGTTGGGAGCATTTCTCTTAGAAATGTCAAAATTGGCGCTCCCATGACTTGCACTGCGTGGTCCTTTTTTGACAGACTTGTATCTGATATTTGCTATGTTCAATGCAAGCTGTGTAAGCAAAAAGTTAAAAGAGGTAAAAATATCAGGAACCTGAATACCACAAATATGTGGAAACATGTACGGACAAAGCACGTAGCTGAGTTACAAAGACACACTGGAGATGTAGGCCAACATACAGCAGCACCTACATCTTCAGGTCGTGTTTGAGCCTCTACCTCCAGCTCACACACACCTGGTTCGGCTTCCTCACAGGATCTCCATGGAAGAACCTCGGTCACTGTTGTCCACAGACAAACTGTTATTCCACCCACAGCAGCAAGTTCACAGTCATCGTCACACTCCCAGAACAAAAAACAGCCATCGGTACCACAGGCATGGGATAAAAGACGGCCATACTCGGCAAACCATCCACGAGCACAGGCTCTGAATGCTGGCATTGCAAAACTCCTGTCCCTTGAAATGCTGTCATTCAGGCTGGTGGAGACTGACAGTTTCAGGAACTTTATGGCATTGGCAGTCCCAAAATATAATGTGCCAAGCCGATTTTATTTCAGCAGGCAAGCTGTCCCTGCTCTGCAAAAACATGTCGAGGGAAACATTAAACATGCGCTACTAAACGCCGTCAGTAGCAGGGTCCACCTGACCACCGATGCATGGACCAGTACCCATGGCCAGGGACGATACCTTTCCCTCACTGCCCATTGGGTCAATGTTGTGGAGCCGGGTACAGATCTTGCCAGTGGCGCTGTACGTGTTCTGCCAACTCCAAGGATTGCAGGAATCCAGTCTGTACACATTGATTCCTCCTCCTACTCCAGTTCCTCAGAATCATCGCTGCACGAGCCGTCACGGTCTACCTCCACATGGACCCGTGAACGCTTACCTGTTGCGACCGATATGAGCACAGCCGTGGCCAAACGTCAACAGGCCGTCCTGAAATTAATTTCCATGGGGAATCGAAGCCACACAGCGCAGGAGCTCTGGGATGCCATCAAGCAGGAGAGCGACGTGTGGTTTTTGTCAGCTAATCTCCAGCCAGGCTTGGTAGTGTGTGACAATGGCCGAAATCTGGTGGCAGCTCTGGGCCTTGGCAACCTCACTCACATACCTTGTCTGGCACATGTGCTCAACTTGGTCGTGCAGAGTTTTTTGAGGGACTATCCGGATCTTGATGCACTGCTGCACAAGGTCCACCTAGAGTGCGCTCACTTGCGACGTTCCAGCATGGCCAGATCGCGCATTGCAGCTCTGCAAGTCAGATTTCGCCTTCCTGAACATCGCATCATATGTGACGTACCCACCAGGTGGAATTCCACGTTACATATGTTGGAGCGGTTGTGTGAGCAGCAGCCAGCAGTAATGGAGTATCAGCTGCAACAGGCGCAATCAACTCGCAATTTGCGCCGTTCACACTTCACCACTACTGAGTGGGCCTCTATGAAGGACATCTGCGACGTTTTGCGTGCGTTTGATGTCTCAACGCGGATGGCGAGTGCAGATGATGCACTAGTCAGCATGACTGTCCCCCTTATCTGCCTGCTTCAGAAATCACTGAAAGCACTAAAGGAAGAGGTTTTGGAAGAGGTGGAGGATGAGGAGTCACAAATTCAATTACCTTCAGGACAGTCAGCGCAACGTGGTTCCTCACAAAGGGCTGTGCAGGGCTCACTTTGTGAGGAGGATGAGGAGGAGGAGGAGTCAATGGAGGAGGAAGAAATCCCTACAGAGGGAGGTACACAACGCTCTAGTCAGTATGTAGAGCGAGGGTTGGGTGATACAGAGGAGGCAGAGATGACGCCTCTTCCAGAGGACAGCCTTTGTTGGCCAGTTGGGAGTCTGCAGCACATGGTTGATTTCATGCTTCAGTGCCTGAGAAACGACCGCCGCATCGCCCACATTCTCACCACGTCAGATTATTGGGTGTACACCCTCCTAGACCCTCGGTACCGGGACAACTTACAAACCCTCATCACACCGGTGAACCGGGACCGTAAAATGCAGGAGTACCAAGACACACTGGTGCAATCCATACTGTTGTACATTCCAGCCAAGAGATCTGCTGCTGCTGCTACTGCTTTACAAAGCAGCTCTGTGCGTCGAGGCAGTGTAGACACCTCTACAACAAGAGGGAGCAGAAGCAGCGCCTCTGCACAGGGCAAGAGCTGTATATTACAAATGTGGCAAAGTTTTGTGACAGCGCCAGCAAGGTCTACACCATCCGAGACGGCTCCAGTCACCAGGAAGAAACGTTTCCGTAAGATGGTGACAGACTACTTGGCTTTCCCTCTAAGTGTACTCCCAGATGCCTCTTCCCCTTTCAAATTTTGGGTCTCTAAGTTGGATACATGGCCAGAGCTTAGCCAGTATGCATTGGAGGTGCTGGCTTGCCCTGCTGCCAGTGTATTATCTGAGCGTGTCTTTAGTGCTGCAGGTGGTGTAGTAACAGACCGTCGCATGCGACTATCCTCAGAGAATGTAGACCGGCTTACTTTTCTGAAAATGAACAAGGCATGGATCTCACCTGAATTTGCCTGTCCGTTTTCAGATTAAATAACTGTTTGGCAACGTTTTCCATGTCTCCTGTTATGTTCATCTTTCTACCACCTGAACTCTACTCCCTGGGCTACAACACCGCCATTTGTTGCTCGTAAGTAATTGGCAGGAGTACTGACTCCTGGCCAGCCTGGTTACAGCACGACAGCTGTTTCCTGGCAGTGTGAACGTCAATTATCCTCCAATAAGTTGTGCTGTCGTGTTGCATTCGGGTTAGCCGACTCTATGGTGCCTGCAGTTTAGGTGATTCCTATGTGTGCTGTGGGATATGTAAATAAAGGCGGTTTCCATTGTGACAATAGGACAAGCACCCACTGTAGGACTGTGTGATTCGGTAACTGCGGACAGCTTGCGTCCTGTCAACTTACATTTTCATGGGTGCGTTCTTCTACCCGTCCGGGGTCCAGTACCGTCAACTGGTTCTCCCCAGTGCCTTTGGCCTAGGTGCCTCCATCTCCGTATCCGAGTTCCACCAACGTCTGCTGGTCCTTGGTAGTGCTTTGGAGCACAGGTACCTCCTGCTTAGTAACCGTGTCACAGTAACGTCAGCTGGTACTCGGTTGTGACATTGCCTCTTTTCCTTCTGCTACCCGTCCGGGGTCCAGTACCGTCAACTGGTTCTCCCCAGTGCCTTTGGCCTAGGTGCCTCCATCTCCGTATCCGAGTTCCACCAACGTCTGCTGGTCCTTGGCAGTGCTTTGGAGCACAGGTACCTCCTGCTTAGTAACCGTGTCACAGTAACGTCAGCTGGTACTCGGTTGTGACATTGCCTCTTTTCCTTCTGCTACCCGTCCGGGGTCCAGTACCGTCAACTGGTTCTCCCCAGTGCCTTTGGCCTAGGTGCCTCCATCTCCGTATCCGAGTTCCACCAACGTCTGCTGGTCCTTGGTAGTGCTTTGGAGCACAGGTACCTCCTGCTTAGTAACCGTGTCACAGTAACGTCAGCTGGTACTCGGTTGTGACATTGCCTCTTTTCCTTCTGCTACCCGTCCGGGGTCCAGTACCGTCAACTGGTTCTCCCCAGTGCCTTTGGCCTAGGTGCCTCCATCTCCGTATCCGAGTTCCACCAATGTCTGCTGGTCCTTGGTAGTGCTTTGGAGCACAGGTACCTCCTGCTTAGTAACCGTGTCACAGTAACGTCAGCTGGTACTCGGTTGTGACATTGCCTCTTTTCCTTCTGCTACCCGTCCGGGTTCCAGCACAGTCAGCTGGTCCTCGTTACTTCCATTGTCTCTTGCTCCATCTGATACCCGTCAGGGTTCCAGTAACGTCAGCTGTTTCTCGGAAATTAGACGACCTTAAAGACCACCCAGAAGAAGATGACGACAACAAGGACGACGAGCATGAAGCCAACCAGCCTGAACACCATCACAAAGAAAAATAAAAGATTACCCAGAAGAAGATCACCAACAGGACAAAGAAGGTTAAGACAAACTACAAGATACAGAACAAGAGACAGAAGAACAATAAGCAGAAGATCAAAAAGCTGAAGAACATGAAGTATAAGACCAAAATGAAGAGCAAAATATATGCTCTAAATTCTAAGCAGAAGAAGACTAAGCAGTGTATGGGGGTGAGTCCGTTCCTCCTCGTGGTGCCCCTGGAAAATGCCTGCTGCTGCAGGCTAAACTGAACACGGACAAATACTGTTGTAATTTAAATCTTTTGTGACAGCAAGAACGGAAGGATGAACAATTCATACTTTTACAGATTACAAGTACAGGAATCTCTGTCACAAATAAGAATATGATGAAGAAGATGAAGAGGAAGAAGATGAAGAATTTGAATATGAAGAAGATTAATTAGTTTAATAATAACAATATGAGTAATGTAAACAAAAACATGAATAGCAAGAAGTTTAAGAAGAAGATTAAGAAGGTGAAGATGAAGAATAATTTGATGAGAAAGATGATGCTGCTGCTGAAGATTATGAAGGAGAAAGTGTGGCACTGGCAAAAGTTAAAAAGGTGAAGAGCATGGAAGTTGTGAAACATACATATTTGCCAAAATAGAAAAAAGGTTAACAACATTGTCAATTTGTTAGTCAATCCAAACGTATTTCCAAAAAAAAATATATTAATGCTATTCCAATGCATTGGGTTAAACATGTATGCCTTTATTGTCTCCTCAACCTCCCCAATACATTCTACATTAGTCTTTGTTGTTTTCCTTCATGTACAATTAACCAACAAGGCAAGAATGTTTTTTTTTAATGTCGATATTTGGTTCCCATAGACTTACATTGGACTTCCGGTATCGGAATCGGATATCGACGATATTTAGTGATATCGGCGATACCATTTCAATACGATATTTTTAGATATCGAGCAGTATCGCTCAACACTAGTCATGAGTTTCGAAAACGCAATGGGTTATGTTTCTACTGTGGTGATGCCTCTCATGCTATTTCAGTCTGCCCTAAGCGGGGAAGACGTTTTGCACGTTCAGTTGTCTTGGGTAGTGTTCAGACTAAATTTTTGTTGACTGTTACCCTGATTTGCTCCCTGTCCACATTTTCTGCTCAGGCTTTTGTTGATTCGGGAGCAGCTATTAACCTGATGGATTTTGATTTTGCTAAATGTTGTGGGTTTCCCTTAATACCCTACGGAAGTCTATTCCCCTATTGGGGATCGATTCTACCCCTTTAGCTGAGAATAAACCCCAGTTCTCTACTCAGGTGATAATGAGGGTTGAACCTGATCATCAGGAGAGTTGCAAATTTTTGGTGCTGTATAATCTGCATGACATTATTGTACTGGGTTTCCCTTGGTTACAGTCTCATAATCCTGTTTTGGATTGGAAATCTGTGTCTGTAACCAGTTGGGGCTGCCAATGTGTTAATGCCAACACTCCTGTTTTTTCTGCCTCCCCCCATGCTCGGGATGTTCCTGACTTTTTGACTGATTTTTCTGATGTGTTTAGCGAAATTAAATCTGCATCCTTGCCCCCCCATAGGAGCTATGACTGCGCTATTGAATTAGTGCCTGGTAGTAAATTCCCTAAAGGTCGCCTTTTTAACTTGTCTGTACCTGAACATGACAATATGCGGTCTTATATCAAGGAGTCATTGGAGAAGGGTCATATCAGACCATACTCTTCACCCTTGGGTGCCGGTTTTTTCTTTGTGGCCAAAAAGGATGGTTCATTAAGGCCGTGTATTGATTATCGTCTCTTGAACAATATCACTGTGAAATATCAATATCCGTTACCCTTGATTTCTGACCTGTTTTCCAGGGTGAAAAGTGCTACTTGGTTTACCAAGCTTGACCTCAGGGGGGCATATAACCTTATTCGCATTAAGCACGGGGATGAATGGAAGACGGAATACCCCAGAGGGGCATTTTGAGTACCTAGTGATGCCCTTTGGGCTCACTAATGCTCCTTCCGTCTTCCAGTCCTTCATGAATGACATTTTCAGGGATTTTGTGGATAAATTTCTGATTGTCTATTTGGATGATATCTTGATTTTTTCCAATGATTGGGACTCTCATGTAAAACATGTTCGGACTGTGTTCCAGATTTTGAGAGAGAATGCTCTGTATGTGAAGGGATCAAATTGTCTTTTTGGCGTACAGAGGATCTTATTTCTGGGATTCATTTTGTCCCCATCTGTTATTGAAATGGACCCGGTCAAGGTTCAGGCCATCTGTGATTGGGTCCAACCTACTTCATTAAAGGCTCTTCAGAGATTCTTGGGTTTTGCCAATTTTTATCGTAAATTTATTGGTAATTTCTCTGTTATTGTTAAACCATTGACTGATTTGACCAAGAAGGGTTCTGATGTGGTGAATTGGCCTCCTGAGGCAGTTTCTGCGTTTCAGGAACTTAAGCAGAGATTCACTTCTGCTCCTGTTCTACGGCAGCCTGATGTTTCTCTGCCATTTCAGGTGGAGGTTGATGCCTCTGAAATTGGGGCAGATGCCGTTTTGTCCCAAAGAGATCCAGAGACCTCTAAAAGTAACCCTTGTTCCTTTTTCTCTCGAAAATTTTCTCCAACTGAACGTAATTATGACGTGGGTAATCGGGAGTTATTGGCCATGAAGTGGGCTTTTGAAGAGTGGAGACATTGGCTGGAGGGAGCCAAACATAAGGTGGTGGTCCTCACGGACCATAAGAATCTGGTTTATCTGGAATCAGCCAAGCGACTTAATCCTAGACAGGCCAGGTGGGCCTTGTTTTTCACACGTTTTAATTTTGTGGTTTCCTTTCTTCCTGGCACTAAGAATGTTAAAGCGGATGCCCTCTCGAGGAGTTTCCTTGCTGACTCTCCCGAGTAATCTGATCCTACTGTTATTTTGAAAGAGAGTGTAGTTCTTTCCGTCATCTCGCCCAATTTGAGACTGGCTCTGGAAGGGTGTCAGGAGGATAAACCCGAACTCTGCCCTATTGGGAAATTGTTTGTCCCAGACCGGTGGAAAAAGAGTGTGATGTCTGAGATTCATTGTTCCGCATTGGCCGGTCATCCCGGAATTTTTGGTACCAGAGACTTGGTTAGTCGGTCCTTTTGGTGGCCTACTTTGTCTCGTGACGTCAGGGAATTTGTGCAGTCCTGAGGGACTTGCTCTCGCTCCAAGCCTTGCTCTAGCCCTAGTGATTTGTTGATGCCATTGCCTGTGCCCAAGAGACCATGGACCCATATCTCTATGGATTTCATTTCCGACCTCCTTGTTTCTCAGAGAATGACCGTTATCTGGGTGATTTGTGATAGGTTTTCCAAAATGATACATCTTGTGCCATTACCTAAGTTGCCTTCCTCCTCCGAATTGGTGCCTTTGTTCCTTCAGCACGTGGTTCGGTTACACGGTATTCCTGAGAACATTGTGTCTGACAGAGGAGTCCAGATTGTTTCCAGATTTTGGAGGACTTTTTGTTCTAAACTTGGTGTTCAATTGTCTTTCTCCTCAGCTTTTCATCCTCAGACCAATGGACAAACTGAGAGAACAAACCAGACATTGGAGACTTATCTGAGATGCTTTGTGTCTGCTGATCAGGATGACTGGGTCTCTTTTTTGCCTTTGGCTGAGTTCGCCCTTAATAATAGGGCTAGCTCTGCAACCTTGATGTCTCCATTTTTCTGCAATTTTGGGTTTCACCCTCGATTTTCTTCAGGACAGACGGAGGCTTCTGTCTGTCCAGGTGTTGACTCTGTTGTGGAGCGTATGCAGCAGATTTGGGACCAGGTAGTGGAGAGGTTGTCCCTCTCTCAGGAGAGGGCCCAGCGGTTTGCCAACCGGCATAGGACTGATGGTCCTCGGTTTGAAGTGGGGGACTTGGTCTGGTTGTCCTCAAGAAATATCCCTATGAGAGTTGCATCTCCTAAGTTTAAGCCTAGGTTCATTGGACCTTATAAGATCATGGAGATTCTTAATCCTGTTTCCTTTCGTTTACTTCTTCCAGGGACATTTAAGATCCATAACGTGTTCCACAAGTCCTTATTGAAGAGGTTTGTCGAGCCAGTGGTTCCTATGGCTGTGCCTCCTGACCCTGTTTTGGTTGAGGGCAATCTGGAGTATGTGGTTGAGAAAATATTGGATTCTCGTTTTTCTAGACGGAAACTCCAGTATTTTGTTAAGTGGAGAGGTTATGGTCAGGAGGACAATTCTTGGGTGTTTGCTTCGGACATCCATGCTAGGAGACTCATCCGTGCGTATCACAGAGCTCATCCTGACCGACCTGGTTGCCCAAATGAGGGTTCGGTGACCCCTCCTCAAGGGGGGGGGTACTGTTGTGAATGTGCTAGAAATGAATTCTGAGCAGAAGCTCCCTCTGGTGGTTACAAACAGTACTGAACTATTCAATGAAGATTGTGAAGATTGGCGATCAGGTGTTACTGACTGGTCTTATATAAGGGAGGTTCCCTCCCATCAGGGTTGCCGGTGATCAATTGTTCTGGTCTCAACTTTTGTTCCTGGTTCACTTTGAAGCTTGCTGTTTCGTGCCTGCATCTTCTGCTAACAGATAAGACATTTTCTTCTTTTAGTTTTTTGTGCTTGCTTTTTGCATTTTGTCCTGCACTTCTGTGGGGGTCTGCCAGGTCCCCTCCGGGGGCTTGTGCTCCTCTCAGTTTAGTTCAGCCAGTTGTTTGTTCATTTGCCTTTTCCAGTTTTTTCTGTGGCTGCGGCTTAGTTTTGTTACACCAGAGAACTAATTTAGGTGGTAGAGGTCGTGTGATCTCAGGTGTTTTTGCAATTAGTGTGTTGGTATTTTTTTAGGGTTTTTTGGATTGCAGTAAGTGACCTTTCTATCCTTTTCTGTCTAGGAAGATTGGGCCCCAACGTTTGCTCATACTATTTTCTGTCTGTGTCTGTATTACATGTTAATTACATGTTTGGGGGCTTCCTATGTTCTTTGGGGATCTGCTCCGGGGCAGATAGTTTTCCTCTTTCTATCTTTAGGTGAAGTTAGCTTCTCAGGCTGTGACGAGGCGTCTAGGACCAACGTAGGTACGCTCCACGGCTGCCTTTAGTTGTGGTGGTTAGTCAGGGTACTGCAATCCAATAGATTCCAACCTCTCTGGTGTATTGCCTTTTTTGTGCCTGCTCTCCTCAGCTACCAAATCATAACACAGACCAAAATCCCACAACGTCTGTCTGCTATTTCAGCTTTCTTTTCTGCTCGCTTTCTAAAACTGAACATGGACAAAACAGAATTCATCCTCTTTCCCCCATCTCACTCTACTCCTCCACCAGACCTATCCATCAATACCAATGGCTGCTCACTTTCCTCAGTCCCGCATGTTCGGTGCCTCATGGTGATCCTTGATCCTGCCCTCTCTTTCAAGCCACATGTCCAAGCCTTTGCCTCCTCCTGTCGACTCCAACTCAGAAATATTTCTCGGATCTGTACATTCCTTGACCAAGTAACTGCAAAATGCTAGTGCACGCCCTCATCATCTCCCGCCTCGACTATTGCAACCTCCTACTCTATGGCCTACCCTCTAGCAATGTTGCACCACTCCAATCCATCCTAAACTCTGCTGCCCGACTAATCCACCTGTCTCCCCATTACTCCTCAGCCTCTCCTCTCTGCCAATCCCTTCACTGGCTTCCTATTGTCCAGAGGCTCCAGGTCAAAACCCTAACTATGACATACAAAGCCATCTACAACCTGTCTCCTCCATACATCTGTCACATAGTCTCTCGGTACTTACCTACACGCAACCTTTGATCCTCTCAAGATATCCTTCTCTACTCCCCTCTTATCTCTTCTTCCCACAACCGCATACAAGTTCCTGCTTCCCCTATACTCTGGAACTCTCTACCCCAACACATCATGCTTTCGCCTACCACGGAGACCTTCAAAAGGAACCTGAAGACCCACCTCTTCCATCAAACCTAAAACCTGCAGTGATCCTCAATCTAATGAGCCGCCACACAACCAACTCTACCCTCACCTAGTGTATCCTCACCTATCCCTTATAGACTGTGAGCTCTTGTCGGCAGGGTCCTCTCTCCTTCTGTACATGTGTGTGCCATGCTCATGTTTATTGTACTTGTCTATATTTGCCCCTTTCACATGTAAAACACCATGGAATAAATGGCGCTATAAAAATGCTACATCTAGATGGCAGGCTGCAGTCTCACGCCGACGTCAATAGGTGAAGTGAGTTCACAGGCTGTGAACTCTCAGGACCTGTCTGACGGCACCGCCAGAAGGAGAACATTTATATATCTATCTATTCTGTTTGTATTTACTGTATGTAATCCATCTCTTCTATCCTGTCGGCTCCTGCAGTGATTGTACTGTACACTGCAAATGAATTGCCGGCTATTCTATCTATCTACAGGTGCTTCTCACAAAATTAGAATATCATGAAAAAGTTAATTTATTTCAGTTCCTGAATACAAAAAGTGAAATTCATATATTATATAGAGTCATTACAATCAGAGTGATCTATTTCTAGTGTTTATTTCTGTTAATGTTCTTGATTATGGTTTACAGCCAATGAAAACCCAAAAGTCATTATCTCAGTAAATTAGAATAACTAACAAAAAACAACTGCAAAGGCTTCCTTAGCATTTAAAAAGGTCCTTTATTCTGTTTCAGTAGGCTTCACAATCATGGGGAAGACTGCTGTCTTGACAGATGTCCAGAAGCTAGTCATTGACACACTCCACAGGGAGGGTAAGCCACAAAAGGTCATTGCTAAAGAAGCTGGCTGTTCACAGAGTGCTGTATCCAATCATATTAATGGAAAGTTGAGTGGAAGGAAAAAGTGTGGTAGAAAAAGGTGCACAAGCAACAGGGATAACCGCAGCCTTGAAAGGATTGTTTAGAAAAGGGCATTCAAAAATTTGGGAGAGATTCACAAGATGTGGACTGCTGTTGGAGTCATTGCTTTAAGAGCCATCACACACAGACGTATCCAGGACATGGGCTACAAGTGTGTCAAGCCACTCATGACCAATAGACAATGCCAGAAAGTGTCTTACCTGGGCCAAGGAGAAAAAGAACTGGACTGTTGCTCAGTGGTCCAAGGTGTTGTTTTCAGATGAAAGTAAATTTTGCATTTAATTTGGAAATCAAGGTCCCAGAGTCTGGAGGAAGAGTGGAGAGGCACACAATCCAAGCAGCTTGAGGACTAATGTGAAGTTTCTGCAATCAGTGATGGTTTGGGGAGCCATGTCATCTGCTGGTGTAGGTCCACTGTGTTTCATCAAGACCAAAGTCAGCGCAGCCGTCTACCAGCAAATTTTAGAGCACTTAATGTTTCCCACTGTCGACAAGCTTTTTGGTGATGGAAATTCAATTCTCCAGCAGGACTTGTCACCTGTCCACATTGCCAAAAGTACCAATATCTGGTTTAAAAACAACAGCATCACTGTGCTTGATTGGCCCGCAAACTCATCTGACCTTAAGCCCATAGAGAAAGTTTGGGTATTGTCAAGAGGAAGATGAGAGACACCAGACCCAACAATGCAGATGAGCTGAAAGCTGCTATCAAAGCAACCTGGGCTTCCATAACACCTCAGTAGTGCCACAGGCTGATTGCCTCCATGCCATGCTGCATTGATACTGTAATTGAAGCAAAAGGAACGCCGACCAAGTATTGAGTGCATTTACTGAACATACATTTCAGCAGGCCAAAATTTCAGATTTTAAAATCATTTTTCAAGCTGGTGTTATAAAGTATTCTAATTTACCGTATTTTTCGGACCATAAGACGCACTATTTTTCCTCCAAATTTGGGAGGAATGTGTGGGTGCGTCTTATGGTCGGAATGTAACGTGGGGAGGGGGGCAGGGGGCTGCGGTGGAGTGGGATTGCAGGAGGCAGGAAAATATCCCCTCTGCTGCAGGAAACCAGAGCTGGGGAAACCCTGGTCCCGATACTTAAAGTGCAGTGAATATTCATTAGTCGCTTCCCCGCCCACCTGTCAGCTGAGCAGTGAGCGGAGAGCAGCAAATGACAGAGCCACATGGTTTTCCCAGCACTGGATTCCTGCAGCAACTGTGGAGATCTGTGTCCGAAGAAGGAGGCAGCAGGAGCAGAGTGCAGCAGGAGGCATCGCATACCTGACAGCCTGGGGGCTGTGCTGATGCCAGGCTGAATGCTCCTGTGGAGGACCTGTGATGAGGTCATGAAGAGGGCAGGCTGGAGCATCACATGACCATACAAAGCCCTTCCTCTTCATGATGTCATCACAGGTCCTGCAGACACACTGTACAAGAAAGAATTAATTAAAAGGTTAGTAATTACAGCACATAAAAATTCACTCTGCCATCCTGTGGTGGACTATAACTCCCAGCATGCCATAGGATCTGCAGGACATGCTGAGAGTTATAGTTCTCCCATGGGATCTTAAAGCAACACTCCAGTGTTATTTTTCAGTGCTGGAGTGGTGCTTTAAATATAAGCCCGTGCCCCCATTCTTATACTCACCCTCAGCGTCTTCACATAGTACTTTACAGACACCACATTGGTCCCACAGCACCATCTCCTACCCGTAGCTTCCAACATAATAACATACTATTATATATAATAACACCACATATAATAGTATGTTATTTACGTTATTAAATATTTTACCACATTTTTTGCTTCAAATATGTTTCCCTATTTTCCACCTCTAAAACCTGGGTGTGTATTATAGTCCGGTGCGTCTTATATTCCGAAAAATACGGTACTGAGATAATGACCTTTGGGTTTTCATTGGCTTTAAGCCATAATCATCGACATTAACAGAAATAAACACTTGATGTAGATCACGCTGTTTGTAATTACTCTATATTATATGAGTTTAACTTTTTGTATTGAAGAACTAAAATAAATTAACTTTTTGATGATATTCTAATTTTGTGAGATGCACCTGTATATATCTATCTATTCTATATGAATTTACTGTATGTAATCCATCTCTTCTATCCTGTCAGCTCCTGCAGTGATTTTACAGTACACGGCAGATGAATTGCTGGCTTTTCTTGTATCCATCTATCTATGCAATATAAATACATACTGTATATATTTGTGTCACTGTCATCTTTACATGTATTCTATGTGTATATATCTATTCTATCTATTCTATTCTAACCTGTCAGTGTGATTACTGTACGTGGCACATGAATTGCCGGCTTTTCAAATGCAATCAGTGTGTAAAAATCGGACAACGCTCACATGGTCTGAATGCTGTGTGATTTTTTTCTCACACCCATTGACGTCTATTGCGGGATGCAATCTGATTTCCGATTAACAAAGTAGCATAGTTTTTAATGTTGAAAGAAGATTTTAAGTCCATCTAGATCACCCCAGAGCCTAACATGTTGATCCAGAGGAAGGCAAAAAACCCTATATGTCAAGCAGTAAGCTCCACATTGGGAAAAAAAATTCCTTCCCGACTCATTCCCTGTATCAATGCCCTATCAAGGAATCTAGTATAAATAACCTGTAATATTATACTTTTCAAGAAAGGCATCCAGGCCCTTCTTAATTTTAGTAGTGTATCACTCATTACAACAGAGAGTTCCATAGTCTCACTGCTCTTACAGTAAAGAATCTGAGTCTGTGATTATGATTAAACCTTCTTTCCTCCAGACGTAGAGGATGCCCCCTTGTACCTGTCTCAGGTCTAAGAGTAAAAAGATTAGAAAGGTCTTTGTACCTTTCCCCTCATGATTATAATTGCATCATGCTGCGACTTTTTTTCAGTCCGATCGTGATTCGATCCTAACTGGAAAATAAACTGCAGATGAACACACAATCATAGAATAACATTGGTCAGAATTCAATCTGATTTTTTATCGGATTGCATTCCTCCAATTTCATTGCAAGTGGGAATATGTATAACTGCAACATCCATCTATGATACAAAGAGATAATAACTATACATACCATGGTTGGTATTACTGCAGATATTTTTCTCTCTGGCAAACAACAAAAAATTCAGTTTAGCATGAGCTATATTGTTTTTGTGTATTATATTATCTATAATACTGACAATCACCTGATATATGATAGCATATTACATTATGAAAAATGATGTAACAAACATGCTGAGGAGCGATCATGCATGTGTTAAAAGATGGTGATGGGTAAACCCTTGGATGTGTGGTCCGGCGGGTTCATCCAAACATATGAAAAAAGTTTGGTTCGTGTACCAGAACTCGATTTCAGATGAATAGAGTGCCTGAATATCAGTTGTTTGCCACACTGTCATCTCCGTGACAGCGTGGCAAACATGGACTCTGATGGGCGGTAAGATTAATGTCGCCCGTCAGAGCAGTGCGGTTTTCAATGTGTCAGATGACAGCATGAGCCAGCAGCTGTGACCGGCGGTAAAATGATTACCACAGGTCACAGGTGTTGGCTGATGAGAGAGTACTACTCTTATCACCTTACGCCTGCCTTCAAGGTTTGGTTCAGCAAACATCTCGAGCTACACTGAAGCTCATCAAAGAAGATGAGGATTTCCTTGACAGAGCAGAAGACTTCTTCAGAATGTTGCAAGATAAAAACTTTTCAGTGTTTCTGCAAAGCTAATGACAGAGTAGAAAAAGCTATTCGGAATGTTTGAAGAAAAGCCACTTTCAAAGTACCCACACGGCACCATCTTTGGTGTGGCATTACTGTGATTTGCTGACCTTACAGCATCATAGGGGATATTGCCAGCACCATATTGCGCACATTAAAGCCAGGAACAGCGTAGTATGAGAGTAGGGAGAGTAAAAGCAGCGTGTGTAGGGAGAGTTTGTGATTACAAAAAACTCTTTTAAGAGTTACTGAAAGTGAAGATTTGCTATCTTGTAGGTAAGATAGCATAGGGAGAGATTTATTAAGAGGTAGAGGAAAATGCAGGCACCTGGGTGTTATCATTGCAAGTACATGCTGCAGATCTCTGCTAGTTTTCATTGGGTTGTATAATGTAGGAACAGACTGTGGGATTAGGGCGAGAGGCAGGGTTTCATATTTTGTATCATAATATACAAAAGAAGCTCTTTTTAAAGCAAAATAATATTACTCTGTACCAGCACATACTAAACAATTTTTTTAGCTACATAATATTCCTGCACACCATTATATACTAAACCGCTTTTCTAACAGCTAAATAATATTCCTCAGTGTTAGGATTTGAGTTCCCACTCCTGCACAGGGGGAATCTTGAGCTGTTCCCACTGCGGTCCCCCATCCATCTCCGGCCGCAGTGGTTCCTGCTCAGCAGAGACATCGGTCCCAGCGTCTTGCCCGGTCCAATACTGTGCAAAGACTTGCTGCTGCAACCAGTGTTGGAGCAGGCAGTTTTGGGACTAAGTCCTTTGTTGCTTCATCTGAGCATGCCCAGGGCAAGATCTCCCATTGGAGATCAGGGGTCACATGCTCAGATACAGCTGCCACTCCTATTGGTCCTTCAGGAAGGTCCTGTGGCTGTTGATGTTCTGAAGCAGCTTCCCATTGGTCCTTTCTGGAAGGTCTTTTTCTCGTGGCTGCTATAAAAGGCTGTCCTTACCGCACGGCCGTGCACTAGTATCAAATCTGTTACGTGCTTGCGCCAGTGTGGGCATGTATACATGTGGTTAGGTCTGTCTGAAATAAGCCCCTAGAATACTGGCACCTCCGGTGAGGAGATTGTATGCACATGTTCAGGGCTCGGCTGAAAACTCCATTAGAATACCGGCTACTCCGGTGAGGAGATTATTGCTTGGGTTCTGATTGCTTGACCACAGACTGCAATCCGCTTAGCAGTCATCTGTGTTCCCTGTGAGTCCAACAGGACACAGTCTTTGTTTCAGCGGCTCTGTGAATTAACAGAGTCCGCTTATATCGCCATATAGTGCTACGGCGTTTACATTTGCGACTCTGCGGGATAACAGAGTTCGCTCATACTGCCTATTTATGCCATCTTACTAGCAGCAGGCTCTACCTGCACGGTGGACCCCGGGCTGCGAATGCACCTCTCCTTAATATCTGTTAGGTGCGTTCCGCAGGCCCCTAACACTCAGTGCCAGCATATACTAAACATATTTTTTAAAAGTTGATTGCTAAATATTATTCCTCACCTATTGCTGAAATAGCTATTATTTTTCTAGCAGTTGTGCGACTGGTGCAAAACCTGCAGAGATACGCAAACATCACTATTTACCAGTAATTTCCCTGAGTCTGCTGTTGGCATGTGTCATAAAGGTGATATAAAGGAAATTTTATTGGTTAAATAAATAGCGTATTTATATCTAGCAGTTGTGCGACTGGTGCAAAGTCTGCAGGGATACGCAAACGTTACTATTTACTGTAACGGCCTGGGTGGTGGAACCACTGTGCCAAAGCCCAAGTAAGACCTGGAGGGGCGTGACTAGGAACCTCACCCAATCCAAGCATGGACACGCAGCAGCTAATGACACCGCAGTCCATTGAGAGACAATGGAGGTGATCCAGGTGCTACTCCAGGACTGATCTTGGGTAAATGGTGGCTGACCCCTAGGAGTGGATAGCTGGAATGGCCCGGGGAAATGTCCAACAGATGCAGACAGGCTGAGAAGATGACAGGAACCACAGGTGCAGATGTAGGAATCTGCAGGTAAGTGGGATGCAGTAACAGGAGGCAGAGCAAGGATTAATGTTGAGTTTATTTGAACAGTGGGTACTCCACGCAGGGAGAGTATAGGATAAGAACTGATTTGGGAGATTTGCAAAACTGAGGAAAACAGCAGCGGGAAGGTTGAGGGAAAGTTCAGTAATGTTAAACTTATCAGCCCGACGACATCAGAAATCTGGATCCTGGATGTAAACGGTGACGCCAAGGCCGTGGCCCATCGGGGTCTGGCGTGGCCCTGTAGCAGATGGCGTCCTGGGTCCTGGTGACGATGGTGGATCCTCGTTGTCCTGAGTCCAGAAAGGGAGGGGCAGCAATGATAAGAGTTCTTGACACTGCCAGAGTCTAAAGTTACTCGGCAGCTGCATACGGGTGACACAGGATTCAGTTCATGGCGGGTCACCCGGCTTCCCTGTCTCGGCACCAGTGCGGTTATTTCCTGACAGAAGACTTTCCCACTCAAGGTCAACGGTGTCAGCGGGCACTGTTTTGGTGTCTGTTGGCAGTCTCTGGTTAAGAGGGTCCAATCACTTCCTGTGTTCTGGTACTGCAGCTGCTACTGTATGATATATTGGCTGTATATAGCTAGCCCCAGGTGTAATTGGAATACAGGCCACACATTTTTTAGTGTGGTATCTCTGTGCCAGCTCATATCTGTGCGTGCTTAAAGTTTGGCCAGTGTACGCCATTTTTTATTTGCCCTGGATGCGACTGTACTTAAAAACACCAGTATTTAGCTAAAAAAAACAGGGCACACATTTGTCCTACTGGTATCACCGTGCCAGCTCATAAGCTCATATCTGTGCATGCTCAAAGTTTGGCCAATGTACGCCAGTTTTTATTTTTGCCCTGGGTGTGACTGTACTTATATACACCAGTATTTAGCCCCCCCCCCAAAAAAAAAGGGCACACATTTGTTGTACTGGTATCTCCGTGCCAGCTCATATCTGTGCATGCTCAAAGTTTGACAAGTGTACGCCAGATTCATTTTTTTTGCCCTGGGTGTGACTGTACTATGCACTATGTTGCATTAATTTAAAAAACATGCCTCATTTAACAGTGGGGTCTATCTGTGACATGCCTCATGCATCTATATGCCAAAAATTGAGGCATTTTAGGCCTAACTTCCCTTTTTGGGCAGTCTGTCACTCTCATTATATCCAGCAGTCTTTTTTATCCAAAAAATTATAAAAACTTAATTCAGTCTGGTATCTCAGGCTGAGGCATGTTGTATCTGTTATGGAAAAATGTTTTCTTTTGCAGCATTTGTTGCATAGTTCTGTCTGCTAGCCTTGTTCTACGCCTTTTTTATTGTTTTCAAAAAGTAACAAAAAACATAACCCAAAAAATTAATACAGTCTGTTATCTTATGCTGAGACCTGGTGTATCTGTGGTGGAAAAATCTTTTCTTGGCAGGCATACGTTGCATAGTTCTGACTGCTAGCCTTGTTCTACGCTTTTTATTATTATTATTATACATTTATATAGCGCCATTTATTCCATGGCGCTTTACATATGAAAAGGGAAAAATATAGACAGGTACAATAAACATGTGCTAGACAAGGGACACACAAGTACAGAAGGAGAGAGGACCCTGCTCGTGAGGGCTCACAGTCTGCAGGGATGGGTGAGAATACACTAGGAAAGGGTAGAGCTGGTAGAGCTTTTCTATTGTTTTCAAAAAGTAACAAAAACATAACCCCAAAAATGAATACAGTCTGTTATCTCAGGCTGAGGCCTGGTGTATCTGTGGTGGAAAAAATCTTTTCTTGGCAGGCATACGTTGCATAGTTCTGTCTGCTAGCCTTGTTCTACGCATTTTTTATTGTTTTCAAAAAATAACAAAAAACATAACCAAAAAAAGTAATACAGTCTGTTATCTCAGGCTCAGGCCTGGTGTATCTGTGGTGGAAAAATCTTCACTTTGCAGGCATACTGATCACATATAATTTTTCTCCATTTAAATCCATTTGTATTGACCTTTTCAAAAATTTCAGTAGTGCATTTAAAATGGGCAAGGCAAGGGGCAAGGGACGGGGAAGTGGACGTGATGCTGATGGTGCATGCAGAGTACGAGGCCGTGGCCAAGCTGAAAGTGGGCCACAGCAACGACCCAAATCTTTGTGCTCGACCTTCCTGTCCCAGTTTCTAGGGACAGCAGCACACCACTATTGAAGCCAGAGCAATGTGAAACGGTTGTTGGTTGGATAGCTTCAGCAGTGTTTGCATCTTCCGGCTCACCGACTGCTGTGTGATGTCCACATGCGCTGGAACTCTACACTGCATATGTTGGAAAGGACTTGTGAGCAGAAAAGGGCAATTGACTACCAGCATCAACAAGGCCGTCGATATTCAGTTCAGACTCCACTCATAAGACCTCTCGAGTGGACATGTATGTCAGACATATGTATGTTATGTTTCGGTAGCTGAGGAGTGCAGGTAAAAAAGGCAATACACCAGAGCAGTTGGAATCTATGAGATTGCAGTACCCTGACTAACCACCACAACTAGAGGCAGCCGTGGAGCGTTCCTACGTTGGTCCTAGACGCCTCGTCACAGCCTGAGAAACTAACTACACCTAAAGATAGAAATAGGAAAGCTATCTGCCCCGGAGCAGAACCCCAAAGATAACAGAAAGCCCCCAAACATGTAATGGCGGTTAGACAAGAGGAAATACTGACACAGAAAGAAAATAGTATGAGCAAACGCTGGGGCCCAAACTATCTAAATAGAAAAGGATAGGAAGGGTACTTACTGCAATCCCAGAAAACCCTGAAAAGCACCAACTCTACTAATTTCAAAATCACCTGAGATCACACGACCTCTACCACCTAAATTAGTTCTCTGGTGTAACAAAATAAAAACAGCAGCCACTGAAAAAACTGGAAAAAGCAAAAGAACAAAACTCAGTGGCTGAACTAAACTGAGAGGGCAGAAGCCCCCGAGGGGACCCTGAAGGCCCCCAAAGAAGTGCAGGACAAAATGCAAAAATATAGCACAAACACAAAAGAAGCAAAAGTCTTATCTGTAAGCAGGAGATGCAGACACGACACAGCAGGCTACAAGGGAAACTGGAATGAAGGATTCAGACCAGAACAATTGATCACCGGCAACCCTGATGGGAAAATGACTCCCTTATATAAGACCAGTCAGTAACACCTGATTCCCAGTCCTCACAATCTTCACTAGCACCGCTTGTAACCACCAGAGGGAGCCTCTGCTCAGAACTCATCTCAAACCCATTCACAACATATGTACCATCCTCCACAAGTTTGAGGACTGCACCAACATGGTGAGCGGTGATGATGCCATAATTAGCGTCACCATCCCGCTTCTCAGCATTCTGAAAACCTCTCTGCTCACAAATAAAGATGATGCATTGCAGGCAGAGCACGAGGAAATGGAGCAAGGAACCATACAGGGTGATTACACTCAGCCCAGCCTCATGTCGTCGCAACGTGGATTGGTAGACAATGAGGAGGAAGAACAGGAGCTACTTTCATGCGCTATAGAAGGTACTACATGCACAGCTGTCATACTGTCTGTTCAGCGGGGATGGCCTGAGGACAGGAAGGAGGAGGATGAGGATGAGGAGGAGGACAGCATGGTCAGTCGTAATGTTGGTGAGGACACGGAAGTCTTGCCTGTTAGCAGTCTGGCACGCATGGCTGACTTTATGCAGCGCAGCATTTCCCATGACCCTAGCATTATAAAAATGTTCGGTGACACTCATTACTGATTGGTGACACTTCTAGACCCACGATACAAGGAAAACTTTCAATCACTTCTTCCAGAGGCAGACAGATGTACAAAAATGTTGCTGTACGAGAGGACCCTTGCAGGGAAGTACTGAAAAAATTCCCATGTGAGAATGCTGTCAGCAGATGTCAGAGTTTGTTGTACAGCCAAGAAGTCCAAGCGAGAGAGACAGAAGTACAATCCAGCTCAGGCAGGGGAACAATGGCAAAGTTCTGGGACAGTTTTCTCTGACCCTCCCATCATGCCGCCACAGAGGCAAGGGGTGCTGGCAGAAGAAGTGCAATGTTTGGAAAAATGGTGAGGGAGAACCTTGCAGATCTTACAAACGTCCTCCGGAATTCCTCTGTGCCTTTTAACTATTGGTTATCCAGGCTGGACACGTGGCATGAACTGGCTCTCTACGCCTTGGAGGTCTTGGCCTGCCTGCTGCTAGCGTTCTGTCAGAGCGGGTTTTTAGTGCCGCTGGTGGAATTATAACAGGCTGACTCTTATAAAAATGAACAAGGGCTTGATTGAGCAAGACTTCTGTACACCAGCGAATGCAAATAGCGAAACATAACCTCAAATACATTGTCTTTTTTGTGGAGGTGTATTCTCATGCACCTCTTCACAACCACACATGGGTATCTGCTTCCTGATTTGGTCTGTTTGGTGTTATCCTCCTCCTTATCCTCATCCTCATCATCCACAACTAGTAGAACACCAGGGTGAACGTATTACGTTATGCAAAAGTCACTCAATTTTTGGCCAGGGTGTTTTTTATGATGCCCGTTACTAATTTGAAACCAAAACAAATGTTACTCCCCCAGGGGGAAATCTCATAAAAATGAGATGTACGTATATTCTTTCCATTTATTCTTATATTTTCCATTTTTCCGATCTGTGGAACAACCTCTTATGAACTAGTGTATGCCTCTCCAATATAAAAATAGTGAAATCCTATTATATTATTTTTTTTATTTAAATCCCTGTCTCTGAGCTGTTGCTAGGGACAAACATATCTCGTTGGACACATTCTGACTTCATATCTATGAACCTGTGTTCGCCCCTCCCTTTTGTTATTTTCTTTCATAGGTGGATTCACATTTTTTAGAAATTTGTTTGATTTCAGTATAATTTATCATTATGTATCCTCATTCTCCACCACTAGATCACCAGGGTTAATGGATTCTGTGCTGCTACAGGCAGTCCAATTTTTGGCAAAAGTGTCTATGATGCCCATAAAATATTTGAAACAATTTTACTCCCCCAGGGGGAAATGTTTGTCAGCCTATGTACTTAGTGTACTGTATGGGCGTTACAAGCCTAGGAGACCCGCTCCTTAATATTGGGCCTAGTTTTTAATCAGGCCTTCATCAATGTCTCCTCATTCTCCACCACTAGATGACCAGGGTTAATGTGTTCTGTGCAGCTACAGGCAGTCCAACTTTTGGCAAGGGTGTCTATGATGCCCATAGTATATTTTTAAAAAATGTACACCCCCATGGGGAAATGTTTGTCAGCCCATGCACTTCGTGTATGGGCATTACAAGTATAGGAGACCCGCTTCTTTACATTGGGCCTAGTTTTTAATGAGCCTTCCTCCACGTCTGATCATCCTCCGCCACTAGATCAAAAAGGTTTACATGTTCCGTGCAGCTACAGCCAGTGTCACATTATTAACAATGGTGGGTGGGTCGGCTGTGCGTAAAAGACTTGTTCTGAAAAAGATTGCTGTGTACCCCACAGGGGAAGTATTTGCCTGTCCATACACTAAGTGTATGGGTATTCCGAGTCTAGGAGATCCACTCCTTTAAAATAGGCCTAGTTTTTAATCAGGCCTTCCTCCACGTCTGATCATCCGCCTCCACTAGATCACCCACCAGGGTTAACGTGTTCCATGCTGCTACAGCCAGTGTCAAAATCCTAACAAGGGTGGGTGTTTTGGGTGGCCTGGGTGTGGGTGTGGGTGTGGCCTGGTTGTGACTGTACTCATATACAACAGTATTTAGCCAAAAAAAAAAAAAAAACAGGCAACACATGTTTCGGTTTGGTATCTCCTTGCCAGCTCATATCTGTGCGTGCTCAAAGTTTGGCCAGTTTTCTTTTTTTTTGCCTGGGTGTCACTCGAGTTATATATAGCACTATTTAGAATAATAAAAAAAATACAGGCCACAGAATTGTCAGTGTGGTATCTCCATGCCAGCTCATATATTTGGTCCTTTTAGGCCGGTTTTCAATTTTTCCTGCAGTCTGTCACTCAAGGTATACCGTATTTTTCGGACTATAAGACGCACCGGACCATAAGACGCACCCCAAATTTTCAGAAGGAAAATAGGGGAAAAAAAATAATGTGTCAAATGGGGGTCCGTCTTACAGTCCGAAGTGCTCTGTGTTGCAGGGGTGCTCTGTAGGGTGGCTGTGCTGTGTGGGGTGGTTGTGCGGTGTGGGGTGGCTGTGCTGTGTGGGGTGGCTGTGCTCTGTGGGGTGGCTGTGCTCTGTGGGGTGGCTGTGTTCTGTGGGGTCGCTGTGCTCTGTGGGGTGGCTGTGCAATATATGGTACTCACATCCCATAGCGGTGGTCCCAATGCAGCCTCCTGTGCTCTGTGGTGCCTGGCCAGCAGCGGGGCTCTGTGCTGCGTGGGGGGCTCCGCCGGCATTTCCCTCTTAGCCGGACAGCCCCCCGCAGCTCCGCTGCTGCGGCCTCCTGATACATGGCCGCCAGGGGCCTCCGGTGGCGGTCCCGACGAAGTCTCCCGTGCGGTGGTGCCGGGGCAGCAGCCGGCTCTGTGCTGCATGGGGGCTCCGCCGGCATTTCGGTCTTAGCCGGAAAGCCCCCCGCAGCTCCGCTCCCTCCTGCAACTCGGTGGCGTCCTCAAACATGGCCGCCAGGGGCCTCCGGTAAGATGGCCGCCGAATCTCATTCAAGTCTCGGCAACGAGATCGCTTCTCCCGAGATCTTGTCCTGAGATCTCGGGAGACGAGATCTCGTTGCCGAGACTTGAATGAGATTCGGCGGCCATCTTACCGGAGGCCCCTGGCGGCCATGTTTGAGGACGCCACCGAGTTGCAGGAGGGAGCGGAGCTGCGGGGGGCTTTCCGGCTAAGACCGAAATGCCGGCGGAGCCCCCCTGCAGCACAGAGCCGGCTGCTGCCCCGGCACCACCGTACGGAAGACTTCGTCGGGACCGCCACCGGAGGCCCCTGGCGGCCATGTATCAGGAGGCCACAGCAGCGGAGCTGCGGGGGGCTGTCCGGCTAAGAGGGAAATGCCGGCAGAGCCCCCCACGCAGCACAGAGCCCCGCTGCTGGCCAGACACCACAGGAAGGCTGCCGCCGCCACCAGGACCGCCGCCGCCACCGGATTTTTTGGTATGTTGGGACCATAAGACGCACCCCCATTTTCCCCCAAATTTTGGGGGGAAAAAAGTGCGTCTTATGGTCCAAAAAATACGGTATATACAGCACTATGTTGCTTTGTTAAAAAAAACAGGCCAGATATTTTACAGTGCGGTATCTCTGTGACACGCATCATAAATCCGTGTTCTACAAATTTGGGCATTGTAGGCCTACGTATTCTAATGGTTTTGCTGTCTGTTAAGGTACTTTGTGGCAACAATTGGCTAAGCAAAAAAACATTTGTAACTACAGTCCACATATTTTACAGTGTGGTTTTCCCACACACTTATCACATACAAGTTTGCTCCCAATTCAGCCATTTGTAGTAGACGTGTATAATATTCAAGTCCATTTACAATGGGCAAGACATGTGGCAAGGGACAGGGAAGTGGCCGTGATGTTCATGGTGCATGTCGAGGCAGAGGCCGTGGGCAAGCTGAAAAACACCCACATCTTCTAGCGCAGGGTTCCCCAACTCCAGTCCTCAAGGCCCACCAATAGGTTATGTTTTCAGGATTTCCTTAGTATTGCCCAGGTGATAATTACATCACCTGTGAAATACAAAGGAAATCCTGAAAACATGACCTGTTGGTGGGCCTTGAGGACCGAGTTGGGGAACCCTGTTCTAGCGGGACCTTAGTTTTTGAAGTCCTAGGGGACCACAGCAAGACAGCACTATTTAAGCCAGAGCAGTGTGAAAAGGTTGTTGGTTGCATAGCGGATAATAATTCCAGTTACATGGCCACCACCACCAGCACCCTGTCTTACACACGGTCAAGTTTGAGTAGCCATGAATCTGGCCCACATATTCCTTACCCTGATCCTCCTTCCTCCACCATGCTGAGTGCCCAGAGACAACTCATCCCACACTTGGACACTCTAAAGAGCTGTTGACTTTTCAATTTATATATTCAGGCCTCTCACCCGGTCCACTTGAAGCGGGTCAATATGAGATTCTATGTAGCGATGCCCACATATTTGAGCAGCCACGGTCCAAAGAATGGACGATGATGACACACACTTTAAGGAAAGTCAGTAGTAGGACCAGGGTGCGGAAGTGGAAGATGAGGTGGTGGATGATATAATAACTGATCCAACCTGGCAGGAGGACATGCAGAGTGAGGACAGCAGCACACAGAGGGAGGGAGGTGTAGCACCCCATCAGGCAGGAAGAAGCCTTGTGGTGGTTGCAGAGAGAAGGCGGGCAACCATTCCCCGTAACACCAACATGATGGAAGTTGCCAGTGTCATGAGCTGCTTTGTTTGAGGGATTAGGTAGTGCAGAGGTTAATCTGGACGGCCTCATTCTGGGATTCTGGGAGGCTTCTTATAGCCTCATTGTGGGGCCATTCCCTGTCGCTTATACTTTGACCCTTGGCCGAGTGTGTGTGACCCTGTGCTTTGTGCTTGTGCTACTTTATGCTTGCTTGGTTTTTACTTGGTTCTGTTCTGGCTTATGTTCTGACTATTCTCTTCTTGCCCCCTCTGTACTGCGCCGTCCTCTCTGTGTATGACCCCCGTTTGTCTGACCTGAGTTTCCCTCTTCACTAATCCAGGGTCCCTGTAAAGTCCTGCGTTCATCTCCAGCAGCAGACGCTAAGCCCCGCCCCCTGTGGTCACATGATCGCAGGTCCTTTTGCTTACTGCTACCTTCAGTGTCTCCTCTCACCACGCTGCTCAGGTCCCCTCTGCCTGAGCCTCCCCTGCGGCATCTGACCCGGGCCCTTCCGCAGTGTGGGTGAGTCACCCTGCTCAGCCGTGGCAGTTCGCTGGCGCTGACAGGAGAATGATATTATAAGCGACCGCACATTTTTTTTTTTTTCTTGGGGATAGTTGTATGGGTCTTCTGAGCATATTTGCAGCATGGATCCCCTGCAGGGTTTGGCCGATCAGGTCAAGCATCTAACCCAAATGTTCCAAAAGCTCAATGTGGAACAGTGCACGATGGTCCATACTCAACAGCAGTTGATGGACACCGTGCAGGGGGCCGTTGTGACAGGGTTTCCAGGTTCCTGGGAGTTGGGACGTATCTGTGATATCCCCTGAATCTCCGGTCAAATTCCCTGATCTCTTTTCAGGGGATAAAGAGGAGTTTAGGTCCTTCAAGGAAGAATGTAAGCTTTTTTTTTCTTTAAGGCCCTGTTCCTCTGGGGACGAATTTCAGAGGCAGGGGGTTGTTATTTCTCTAATGCGTGGTGCCCTTCAAGCTTGGGCTTTCTCTCTGTCTTCCACCGCCCCTGAGAGAATGACAGTTGATGCCTTCTTTGAGGCCCTGGGTCGCATATATAATGAACCTGACAGAGTACGTATGGCTGAAGATAATGTCATGAGTGTGTGCCAGGGTAAACGCTCGACTGAGTGATTTTGTGCAGCTTTCCAACGCTGGGCAGCGGAGGTCTCATGGTGTGATGCCGCGCTTCGGGGCTTATTCTGCAGAGGCCTATTCGAACGCCTCCAAGATGCTCTGGCCCTCCATCCACCACCTGACACCTTGGAGGATGCCATTACTCAGGCTGTGAGTATGGACCGCAGGCTGCGGGCTAGGGGTGTCATGCATTCCAAGACGTCCCTATTCTCCAGCAGCAAAGAGACCGGTGTCGCTCCTGAACCCATGGAGATTGGCGCCACTTCGGTCAAAGAGAAGGAGAGGAAACGCCGCCGGGAAAAACAGCTCTGTTTTTATTGCGGGGAGACTGGTCATTGGAAAAAGGATTGTCCCTCGTGCCCATCGTCCTCTAAAGCGACGGGAAAACGAATAGGTCTGGGTAGTGATCAAGGAGGCTGCCCAGACCTTCAGGTACTTTCTTCCTCATGTCCTAAAGTTTTTCTAAGGGTTGAACTGTAGGTAGACAACGTCCGTTTTTTCTCTACAGCACTGGTGGACAGTGGTTCATCACTCAACCTGGTCAGCTCTGATGTCGTTTCCCAACACCAGATAGGGACAGTCAGGCTTCCTACACCATTTAAAGTCGTGGCCATTGACTCATCTCCTCTTACCCGAACTGGGATCATTTCTGTGTCTGAAAAGTTTATGTTAAGAATTGGTTCTTCCCACACAGAAGAAATTGAATGTTTTGTCATGGACAAATTACCCGCAGGGCTGGTACTGGGAATGCCGTGGCTTTGGTGCCATAACCCAGTGATTGACTGGGAATCTGGGGAGTGGGGGTCCAAGTGTGCTGACTGTTGCCATAAATCTATTTGTTGTATGAAAATCGCAAAATATGTCTCTGTGTCTTCTACTAGTCTGGAGTGTATTCCAGAGTACCTGAGAGACTTTGAGGACGTGTTCTCTGAGAGCAAGGCTGAGGTGCTACCCCCTCTTAGGCCATTTAATTGTGCCATCGATCTGATTCCTGGAGCCAAATTGCCTAAAGCTCGCCTGTTCAATCTGTCTGGCCCCCAGTGCCTTGCTATGAAACAGTACATTTCTGAAAGTCTCCGTAAGAGGCACATAAGACCCTCAGTTTCCCCGGTAGCTGCGGTTTTTCTTTGTTAAGGAAAAAGATGGCGGCCTACGTCCCTGCCTCAGCTTTCGAGAACTAAATAAAATTTCTGTCAGGAACACATATCCCCTACCGTTGATTCCTGATCTCTGTAACCAGCTTTCTGGTTCTAAAAGGTTTTCTAAACTGGATCTGAGGGGGGACTTACAACTTAATAAGAATATGAGAGGGGGACGAGTGGAAAACGGCTTTCCTTACATCTGAGGGGTTGTTTGAGAATCTAGTAATTCCGTTTGGGCTCACCAACGCACCTGCAGTGTTTCAAAATTTTATCAATTTGGTATTTTCGGATCTCATAGGCCATTTTGTAGTGGTATACGTAGATGATATCCTGATATATTCTGTTTTCTTGAGCTTCCCATTTGTTGCATGTTAAAACTGTTCTTCAGGCTAAGAGAAAACCAATTGTATGTCAAACTCGAGAAATGTTCATTTTTTTGTTCAGGAGTTGTCATTTCTAGGTCTGATAATTTCACCTCATGGTTTTCGCATGGATCCCAAGAAAGTGCAAGCTATTGTGGAGTGGGTCCAGCCCAGGGACCTTAGGTGGATCCAGCGCTTCTTGGGATTTGAAAATTATTATCACAAGTTCATTAAAGGTTTTTCTCAGGTGACTAAGCCTCTCACGGACCTGACTCGTAAAGGGGCAGATGTCAGAAACTGGTCCTCGTTAGCTAAACAGTCCTTTCTTACGCTTAAAAACTGTTTCTCATCTGCTCCTATCCTGGTCCAACCGGATCCTTCCAAGCCATTTGTGGTTGAGGTGGATGCTTCCGAGGTTGGGGTGAGGGCAGTTTTGTCGCAAGGTCCAACTTCTCTGACTAATCTCAGGCCCTGTGCCTATTTTTCTAAGAAATTTTCTCCGGCAGAGAAAAATTATGACGTAGGCATCAGAGAGCTTCTGGCTTTTAAGTTGGCGTTCGAAGAATCGAGGCATTTTTTGGAGGGGGCGGCTCACCCTATTATGGTTATCACTGACCATAAGAATTTGGAATACATCAAATCTGCTAAAAGACTGACTCCTAGGCAAGCCCGCTGGTCACTTTTTTCTCCAGGTTTCAATTTTCTATTACCTTTCGGCCAGGGTCTAAGAACATAAAGGCTGATGCCTTATCACGTAGTTTTGAGCCGTTATCCACCCCCGATCCGCCGTCCCCCATTCTTCAACCCAGTCTCGTGGTTGCAGAGGTGTCGTCGGAATTGGAGCGAGAGATTGTGGGAGCTCAATCTTTGGCTCCAAATTCCAAACCTGTTGACAAGTTGTTTGTCCCGCAGCATTTGCGCAACAAACTCCTGTGGGAGTTCCATGATTCGAAGCTGAGTGCACACCCTGGTATAGCCGTTACACGGGAAGCAGTGGAAAGGGTCTTCTGGTGGCCTTTAATGACTTCAGATATCAAGAAACATGTCGCAGCATGTGGTATATGTGCCCATTCCAAGAGCACTAGTTGCCGGCCGGCCGGGGAATTGGGGCCTTTGCTAGTCCCAGGAAGGCCATGGACTCACTTGTCCATGGACTTCATCACCAATCTTCCATCATCTCATGGTAATACTGTAATTTGGGTAGTGGTGGATAGGTTTTCGAAGTTGGCACATTTTGTACCCATGACAAGTTTACCCTCAGCAGAGACGCTCTCTAGGCATTTCCTGTCCCAAGTGGTACGCTTACACGGGGTTCCCACTAATATTGTGTCAGACAGAGGGACTCAGTTTGTGTCTAAATTCTGGCGGGCCTTCTGCAAAAAACTGGGGATATCTCTGTCTTTTTCCTCAGCGTATCACCCTGAAACCAACGGACAAATGGAGCGCACCAACCAGTCACTTGAACATCTTCTTCGTTGCCTGACTTCTACCCTGCAAAGCGACTGGTCTGCCTTACCATTAGCAGAATCGCCTTCAACAACTGGGTAATCCAATCTACCGGTGGGTCACCATTTTTGATTAATTATGGGATGAACCCTCATTTTGGCCAATTTTCTCGAATAGATTCTGGTTGTCCGGGGGCAGAGGACGGGTCAATTGTCACAAGGATCTTTGGACAAAGGTTCGTTTAAATATTTCTAAGGCTCAGGAGAAATATAAACGATTTGCGGATAGAAAAAGGGACTTTGCTCAGACGCTGCTTTGTGGGGATAAGGTGTTGATGTCTACAAAAAATGTAAATCTTCGATTGCCCTCCGCTAAACTGGGGCCTAAATTTATTGGTCCCTATGAGGTCATTGAAGTAGTGAACCCCGTAACCTACCGCCTCCGTCTTCCTTCCTCCTTAAAACTCCATAATGTTTTTCATAGGTCTTTACTTAAACCCTTGGGTGCGGTGAGGGAGGAGACTGAAACTGCTCCCCCTCCAGGCGGATTTGGGGTTCTTTGCAGTATTTGGTACATTGGAGGGGGTATGGTCCGGAGGAGGGGTCATGGTACCAGCCAGATCACTACACGAGGACCGTCTGGTTCATGCGTTCCATGCCCGACATCCTGGGAAGCCTGGGGGTCCGGAGGCCCCCCGATGAGAGGGGGGTACTGTCATGAGCTGCTTTGTTTGTGGGATTAGGTAGTGCAGAGGTTAATCTGGACGGCCTCATTCTGGGATTCTGGGAGGCTTCTTATAGCCTCATGTGGAGCCATTCCCTGTCGCTTATACTTTGACCCTTGGCCGAGTGTGTGTGACCCTGTGCTTTGTGCTTGTGCTACTTTATGCTTGCTTGGTTTTTACTTGGTTCTGTTCCCGTTACGAGTTCTGCCTGCCCCTCCTGTACTGCGTTGCTATCTTGTGTATGACCCCTGGCCTTTGTCCTGACAATTCTCTGCTTATCCCTCCTGTACTGCATTGCTATCATCGTGTATGACTCCTGGCTTATGTTCTGACTATTCTCTTCTCGCCCCATCTGTACTGCGCCGTCCTCTCTGTGTATGACCCCCGTTTGTCTGACCTGAGTTTCCCTCTTCACTAATCCAGGGTCCCTGTAAAGTCCTGCGTTCATCTCCAGCAGCAGGACGCTAAGCCCCGCCCCCTGTGGTCACATGATTGCAGGTCCTTTTGCTTACTGCTACCTTCAGTGTCTCCTCTCATCACGCTGCTCAGTTCCCCTCTGCCTGAGCCTCCCCTGCGGCATCTGACCCCGGGCCCTTCCGCAGTGTGGGTGAGTCACCCTGCTCAGCCATGGCAGTTTGCTGGCGCTGACAGGAGCATGATAGCCAGTCCAACTGTTAGGTATTTCCGAGTCTGTTATTTTTTAAAGACTTTTTCAAAAATTAAAAAATTCAGGCCACATATTGAACAGTGTGGTATCGCTGTCAGACGAATGATGTATTTGTGGACTCTAAATTGTGGCTATTCAGGCCTACATTCCACTGTATTTGCTGTCTGTTACCCTAGTTCTCTACACTATTTTTGTGTAAAATTACAGCCCAAATATTGAACAGTGTGGAATCTTGTTAAAAATACTTCTGTTTCAAGTTGTTATGGCTGCTTCATGACTGTCTTAAATGCTCCAACTACTACCACCATCATCATCTTCTGCCTATAGTGGTTGCTGAGGGTAATGAACTAATTGCTGAATGGCCTTCAGCTGGCTCTGAATGGTCTGAAATAAGTGACCTGAACTCTCTTCAGCCTTGCCGGTAAACAATTGTTCTTCCAGATCTTGCTTGGAGCTCAGCTTGCATTCCTGCTCTCATTCAGATAAGTGATTTGCTGTTTTTTTTCCTCTGGTTGGATTTCCCTTGCTGGTTTGCTACTTCAGCCTGGTCCCCTTTTGGGGCCTGGCGCTGCAATTGTGCTCAGTTTGTGTTTGCACTTTTGCTCTGTTCCTATGTCCCGTTTTATTTGCTGAATTGCTGTGTGTTACACCAGAGATCTGATTTAGGTGGTAGAAATCGTGTGATCTCAGATTTTTTTGTTAATCAGAAGTGTTGGTATTTTTGTCAGGGTTTTTTTTGGGTTGCAGTCAGAATTCTTTCCTATACTTTTCTATCTAGACAGATTGGGCCCCAGCGTTTGCTCATTCTATTTTCTGTCTGCGTTCGTATTTTCTTCTGGTCTAACTGCCATTACATGTTTGGGGGCTTCCTATTTCTTTGGGGATTCTGGTATGGGGCAAATAGCATTCATCTTTCTGACTTTAGGTGTAGCTATTTCTCCGGCTGTGATGAGGCGTCTAGGATCACCGTAGGAACGCTCCACGGCTACTTCTAGTGTTGCTGTTAGTTTAGGGTCCTGCAATCCAATAGTTTCCAGCCTCTCTGGTGTATTGCTTCTTTGGCTATTTTTGCAATTTCTCCTCAGCTACCGAAACATAAACATATTACCAGCCAAACTGAAAATATATGGTACTAAATAAGGGAAAAAATAGTAAAAGGAAAAAGAAAAAAGGAATTGTCAGAATTTTTTTTCTGCTTGTTGCATTTTTCCCTCTTTTTCTCTGGGTGCTGAGGAGGAATTTTTTTTTCCTCAATGGAGTTTGCGCAGTTGTCTGGCCGTGTGGAGCAGCTTGCCACTGAGGTTCAGAGTATTGCTACCTATCTTGCTAGGTTGCCGGTTGTGGAACCTAGGATCCCCATGCCAGATTTTTTTTTGGGGGATCGGTCTAGATTTCTGAATTTCAAAAATAACTGTAAGTTGTTTTTTGCCTTAAAGCCTAAGTCTTCAGGGAACGCAGAACAGCAGGTTCAAATTGTCATCTCTCTGCTGCGCGGTGACCCTCAGGATTCGGCTTTTTCCCTGACACCTGGGGATCCTGTTTTGAATGATGTTGATGTATTTTTTCAGGCTCTGGGGTTATTGTACGATGAACCTAATGTCACTGATCAAGCTGAAAAGACCTTGTTGACATTAAATCAGGGTCGTGAAGACGCTGAGCTGTACTGTCAGAAATTTTGAAAGTGGGCAGTCCTGACCAAATGGAATGATTATGCTTTGGCAGCCCTTTTTCGGAAGGGTCTGTCAGAAAATGTAAAGGACGTTATGGTGGGATTACCTGTTCCCTCTGGTCTCAATGATTCTATGTCTTTGGCTATTCAAATTGATAGACGTTTGCGTGAGCGCAGAGGTATGCGTGAGATAGTGTTGCCTTGTGAGCCAGCTCCTGAGCCCATCCAGTGTGATGGAGTGACTTCTGGGGCTCAGCGTCATGAGTGTCGAAAGCGCAATGGGTTATGTTTCTACTGTGGTGAGGCTTCTCATGCTATTTCCGTCTGCCCTAAGCAGGGAAGACGTTTTGCGCTTTCAGTTGTCTTGGGTAGTGTTCAGACTAAATTTCTGTTGACTGTTACCCTGATTTGCTCCCTGTCCACATTTTCTGCTCAGGCTTTTGTTGATTCAGGAGCAGCTATTAACCTGATGGATTTTGACTTTGCCAAATGTTGTGGGTTTCCCATGATACCCCTGCGGAAGTCTATTCCTTTACTGGGCATTGATTCTACCCCTTTGGCGGAGAATAAACCCCAGTTTTCTACTCAGGTGATAATGAGGGTTGAACCAGATCATCAGGAGAGTTGCAAATTTCTGGTGTGTGCATAATCGCATGACATTATTGTACTGGGTTTCCCTTGCTTACAGACTCATAATCCTGTTTTGGATTGGAAATCTGTGTCTGTGACCAGTTGGGGCTGCCAATGTGTTAATACTGACACTCCTGTTTTTTCTGCCTCTCCCCAGTCTCAGGATGTCCCTGACTTTTTGACTGATTTTTCGAATGTGTTTAGTGAGAGTAAGTCTGCATCCTTACCTCCTCACAGGAGCTATGACTGCGCTATTGAGTTAGTGCTTGGTGGTAAATTTCCTAAAGGGCGCCTTTTTAATTTATCTGTACCTGAACACGATGCTATGCGATCTTATATCAAGGAGTCTTTGGAGAAGGGTCATATCAGACCATCCTCTTCACCCTTGGGCGCCGTTTTTTTCTTTGTGGCCAAAAAGGATGGTTCATTGAGGCCTTGTATTGATTATCGCCTCCTGAATAAAATCACTGTTAAATATCAATATCTGTTACCCTTGATTTCTGACCTATTTTCCAGAGTGAAAAGTGCTAGTTGGTTTACCAAGCTTGACCTCAGGGGGGCGTATAACCTTATTCGCATTAAGCATGGGGTGAATGGAAGATGGTGTTTAATACCCCAGAGGGGCATTTTGAGTACCTAGTGATGCCTTTTGGGCTTACTAATGCTCCTTCCGTCTTCCAATCCTTCATGAATGATATTTTCAGGGATTTTGTGGATAAATTTCTGATTGTTTATTTGGATGATATCTTGATTTTTTCCAACGACTGGGACTCTCATGTGAAACATGTTCGGACTTTGTTCCGGATTTTGAGAGAGAATGCACTGTATGTGAAGGGATCAAATGTCTTTTTGGCGTACAGAAGGTCTCATTTCTGGGATTCATTTTGTCTCCGTCTGTTATTGAAATGGACCCTGTCAAGGTTCAGGCCATCTGTGATTGGGTTCAACCTACTTCATTGAAGGCTCTTCAGAGATTTTTGGGTTTTGCCAATTTTTATCGTAAATTTATTGGTAATTTCTCCGGTATTGTTAAACCATTGACTGATTTGACCAAAAAGGGTTCCGATGTGGTGAATTGGCCTCCTGAGGCAGTTTCTGCGTTTACGCTACGATACACTTTATTGATCCCGAGGGAAATTATGGAACTTTCAGGAACTTAAGCAGAGATTCATTTCTGCTCCTGTTCTACGGCAGTCTGATGTTTCTCTGTCGTTTCAGGTGGAGGTTGAAGCCTCTGAGATTGGGGCAGGTGCCGTTTTGTCCCAAAGGGATCCAGAGACCTCTAAGAGTAACCCTTGTGCCTTTTTCTCTCAAAAATTTTCTCCAACTGAACGTAATTATGATGTGGGTAATCGGGAGTTATTGGCCATGAAGTGGGCCTTTGAAGAGTGGAGACATTGGCTGGAAGGAGCCAAACATCAGGTGGTGGTCCTCACGGACCATAAGAACCTGGTGTATCTCAAATCAGCCAAGCGACTTAATCCTAGACAGCCCATGTGGGCCTTGTTTTTCACACGTTTTAATTTTGTGGTTTCTTTTCTTCCGGGCACTAAGAATGTTAAGGCGGATGCCCTCTCGAGGAGTTTCTTTGCGGATTCTCCTAAATTATCTGATCCTGCTGTTATTTTGAAAGAGGGTGAAGTTCTTTCCACCATCTCGCCCAACTTGAGACTGGCTCTGGAGGGGTGTCAGGAGGATAAACCTGAACGCTGCCCTGTTAGGAAATTGTTTGTCCCAGACCAATGGAAGAAGAGTGTGATGTCTGAGATTCATTGTCCCGCGTTGGCTGGTCATCCCAGGATTTTTGGTACCAGAGACTTGGTGAGTCGGTCCTTTTGGTGGCCTACTTTGTCTCGTGACGTCTGGGACTTTGTGCAGTCCTGTGGGACTTGCTCTCGTTCCAAGCCTTGCTCTTGTTCTAGTGGGTTGTTAATGCCATTACCTGTACCAAAGAGCCAATGGACCCATATCTCTATGGATTTTATTTCCGACCTTCCTGTTTCTCAGAGAATGACCGTTATCTGGGTAATCTGTGATAGGTTTTCCAAGATGATACATCTTGTGCCATTACCTAAGTTGCCTTCCTCCTCCGAATTGGTGCCTTTGTTCTTTCAGCTCGTGGTTCGGTTACATGGCATTCAGAAGAACATTGTGTAAGACACAGGAGTCCCGTTTGTTTCCAGATTTTGGAGGACATTTTGTTCTAAACTTGGTGTTCAGTTATCTTTCTCCTCTGCTTTTCACCCTCAGACCAATGGACAAACCGAGAGAACAAACCAGACCTTGGAGACTTATTTGAGATGTTTTGTGTCTGCTGATCAAGATGACTGGGTCTCTTTTTTGCCTTTGGTTGAGTTTGCTCTTAATAATAGGGCTAGCTCTGCCACCTTGATGTCTCCATTTTTCTGCAATTCTGGGTTTCACCCTCAATTTTCTTCAGGACAGGCGGAGGCTTCTGTCTGTCCGGGGTTGACTCTGTTGTGGAGCGTATGCAGCAGATTTGGGACCAGGTAGTGGAGAGGTTGTCTCTCTCTCAAGAGAATGCCCAGCGGTTTGCCAACCGGCATAGGACTGATGGTCCTCGTTTTAAAGTGGGGGACTTGGTTTGGTTGTCCTCAAGAAATATCCCTATGAAGGTTGCATCTCCAAAATTTAAGCCCATGTTCATTGGACCTTATAAGATCATGGAAATTATTAATCCGGTTTCCTTCCGTTTGCTTCTTCCAGGGACATTTAAGATCCATAACGTGTTCCACAAGTCCTTATTGAAGAGGTTTGTCGAGCCAGTGGTTCCTATGGCTGCGCCTCCCGACCCTGTTTTGGTTGAGGGCAATTTGGAGTATGTGGTTGAGAAAATATCGGATTCTCATTTTGCTAGATGGAAACTCCAGTATTTGGTTAAGTGAAGAGGATATGGTCAGGAGGACAATTCTTGGGTGTTTGCTTCGGACATCCATGCTGGGAGACTGATCCGTGCCTATCATCGAGCTCATCCTGATCGGCCTGGTTGCGCAGGTGAGGGTTCGGTGACCCCTCCTCAAAGGGGGTGTGATGACATCTACTACATTTAGCAGCTTGTGTATAGCGCGCTTCCCTTCCCCCTCCCAGCATAAGTAAGGCTCAGTGTAATCTGAGCTCCCAGCACTGGAGTTTCCCGCCTCACCGTAGGGGGTCGCCATTGTCTTCACATGTGCTCTCCTTCTATAGCAGCCATTATGAGGATTCATTCCTTTTGGTGATAACACGGTGGGAATTTGTGTCAGAAACATGAAAGTCACTGTATTGAACCATGCGCCGACGGGCATCGTTCCCGTGGTACTGGTGAACCCGTAACTCCAACAGAGCCCGAGAAATGGAATTCTCGGATTCCCCATAAACTAGCGCAGCCAAGTTTGGACTCATTTGAACTGTCATTTTAAAGTAAGATTATTGATAGGTCTGCCGTTATTCTGCTAGGCTCACAGGACGAGGGATGGACCTTATGATATTTCAGAGCTCAAATCCTACACTTCTGTCCCTGGGAGGTGGCCAGAAAAACCAGCCCCTTTTGTGAGGTCAGCAGCCCCAGGTATAAGTCCTGTGGTGAGCCCCCCTTTCTCAGTCCAAGCTGTGATGTCCTGACTAAGAGATCTGCAAATGAACTATGACGTGTGGCTCCTCCCCCAGCCAGTTTGCCTGCAACTATCATGTGAGTCTTTTCACTGTTAACCCCTTTTAGTTTCTGTAACCATATTGTACATAACTGTCTCAGCTTGTTACCTTTTTTTTTAAAACTATAAGCACTGCCTGTCTTTTTAAGGAATAAACCTATAAATTTATTAGTTTGTTTCTCCTGCTCTATAAATGAATTTACACGTACCTGAAGTACTACGCTACTGTTTTGGGGTTGCTACGGACCCTCTTGACAAATTGTTCCAAGTAAACCGTAGCTGGTGGCAGCTATAACAGAAGGGGTGTAGCGTGTTGACCTATGGGGTGGCGTTGGCAGTGACGGAGCGGGTGTTATAAGTGTATTGCCCGGCTGCGGCCCGGAGTAATTATAATTCCCTCACTGCAGCGTGCCCAATAGCCAGCACACATCCAAGTGACCCGTCTGGCGACTAATTATCCTAGGTGCAGTTCCCTGACTGACCTGAGGGTAAGGGGGGCGCCAGAGAGCTGCAAGTTCCTAAGTGGAAGTGGGATAATTATAAATCCCTGCAGTTTACTGGGTCGGACGGCAGCAGCCGTCGTGTGTGTGCGCGTTTTCGTCACATTTGCGGCATTGAGGGATCACAAGCCGTGATACCCCGGGCTACCGTGTGGCGGACCGTGTGCCCGTTTCATCACATATTGGTGGCAGCAGTGGGATTATAGAGCATTAGTGATCTGGTTTGAGCAATCATTCCATTCACTAAAAAACTTGCACGGTTCTTCAGCGACCCTGCATCTAAAGTTTTGGAGAACAGACTCAGTGTTTATTAGTCCTGAGACAATTGTGTGTACTTGCGGTTACCCCCCCCTTCTCTTTGTTTTTCTATCCTATCTTTTATTTGGCAACCATGGCTACGAGGGGATACGACTGGTATAATCGGAGTAGCAGGGAAACTCTTCTAGCCATATGCGAGTGGAGGCAGATTGTCCCCATGGACCAAACCAAGGCCGCAGTGATCCAGGCCCTGATGGCACAGGACCACGCTCAGAGTGAGGAGGGCGCAGGAGCTGGCCCAAGCCAAGGTGGTGCCGCAGGAGCAGATGCCCAACCCCTGACTGCTTACACCCAGGGCGGGATGGACCCTTACCTGCAGGCGGCCCTGGAGGGACTCTCCACTGACGACCATGAAGAACGCCTGAAGCTGATCCAGAAAGCTCAAGAGAGAGCCGACCAGCGAGAGGCCAAACAGCGAGAGGCTGAGATAGCCGAGCGCCAAGCCCAGCGAGAGGCCGAGAGAGCCCAGCGAGAGGCCGAGAGAGCCGAGCGGGAGGCTGAGAGAGCCGAGCGGGAAGCTCAGAGAGCCCATGAACTGGAGCTGCTCAGACAAGGGGCAATGCCCTCCACAGCCCAGAGCAGTGTGCCCAGCAGCGCTCAGAGTCCCAAGCCCCGGCCGGAGCACTTTCCCGTGATGGAAAAGGACGGAGACTTGGACACTTTTCTGCGGGCCTTTGAGAAAGTCTGCAGACAGTACCGGCTGCCTGACAACCAATGGGCCAGGTACTTGACTCCCGGGCTAAAGGGCAAAGCTCTGGAGGCGTTTGCTTCACTCACGCCGGATCAAGATGACAACTATCAGGCCATCAAGCAGGCCCTGATCGCCAAGTACCAGCTAACCCCTGAGGTATACCGAAAGAAGTTCCGGAACCTCCAACGTGGCCCACACGACAGTTATAGCGATGTGGTGCAAGGACTCAGGAACCACTTTGACCAGTGGATCCATGGACTGTCAGTTGACACCTTTGAGAACCTGAGGGACCTGATGATCAAAGACCAGTTCCTGCATCTGTGCCCAGCTGAGGTCCGACAGTTCATCCTGGACCGAGAACCGGAGGACGCGGTCAGAACAGCACGGATCGCCGACAGCTATGAGGCGGAAGCCCGTCACCGCCCGCTGGGGAGGGGTAAGCCTGAAACCAACCCCAGTGCCCCTGCCAGTCATCCCTCTGGAGGCACTATCCCCTTTGCCAGCGCCAGGCCTACATCAGACCCCCGCCAGTGTTTCTCCTGTAAAAGGACTGGACACATCAGCGCCACCTGTCCGGAGAGGCAGAAGAACCCCCCAGCCAAGGCCTCCGGGCCCAATGCCTCTGTTCTTTTGTTGGGTGGTGTGGTGGGGAGGGTTGATGACAACGTGCAGCCCGTCCGCGTGGGGGCCCGTCTTGCTACAGGCCTCAAGGACACCGGGGCTGAACGAACCCTCATCCGACCCGAACTGGCGGCCCCTGAAGAGTTGATTCCGGGGAAAACCTTAACTGTCACCGGGATTGGGGGCGTCCACTACCCCTTGCCGATAGCCCGAGTTTTCATTGACTGGGGTGCCGGGAGTGGGGTGAAGGAAGTGGGGGTGTCCGAAAACCTGCCCACTGATGTTTTATTGGGGACTGATCTGGGGAGGATGGTCGCGTACTATGTCCCTGACACCCCTCCCCAATCTGATAATAAGGTTAACGTTAACCATGATGTTGATGTTGATGATGATGGGAAACTGAATGTGTTACCTGCCAATGCTTTGCGAAGTGATTATGCAACTGATAACCTTTCTTTCCCTAGGAATGATGCTGATAGTGATGTAACTGTGCCATCTGAACCTGTTAACCCTTTCTCTGAAGTGGTAGATGTGTCCACAGGTGCAGGAGCGTTCAGCCACGTCACTCTGCGGAGTGAGACGGCTGAGGAACCCCTAGCAGGAGCAAGCGACAGTGCTCAAGGAAATGGGGAGGTGCATGGGAACCGTGAGGAAGGTGACGCCATGACACTGACCAGTGCCACCGAGGAAGGTAACTGGCCCATAAGTAGCACTGCTCCTGAAGTGTTGGGGGTGGATGGGGGGGTAGAGCCCATAGCAGCGCAGGCTGATGGGTCTATAGAAATCCCCGGGGAGACTGCATATGTAGCTGCTGTCACCCGCAGTCAGAGTGCCCGGATTGCAGGTAGCGCCCTGCCATCTGGGCCCTCCTCCGCTACAGGAGAGACTGAACCAGAGGTGGACCCAGAGCCGGTCCCAGAGGTCCCAATGAGGAAGGAACCCTAACGTCACTTCTGGCTGCCTCCAGCCAGGAGTTCCAGGCCGCTCTGCACTCAGATGTGAGCCTGGAGAACTTGAGGCACCTCGCCGAGACGCCCACCTCCGTGACTGATAAGGAGAGGGTGTTCTGGGAACGAGGAAGGTTGTACCGGGAGACAGTACCCGGAGACTCCCAAAAGGAGTGGTTGAGGAAAAAACAGCTGGTCGTCCCGCACCAGTTCCGAGGTGAGTTGTTGAGGATTGCCCATGAGATTCCACTCGCTGGACACTTGGGGATCAGCAAAACTAAGGCACGGCTGTCTCAACACTTCTATTGGCCTAAGATGGGGACAGATGTGACTAACTACTGCCACTCCTGTATCACCTGTCAAAGATTGGGGAAGGCGGGGCCTGCTCTTAAGGCTCCCCTGATCCCGTTGCCAGTGATAGAGGAGCCTTTCCAGAGGATCGCGGTGGACATTGTGGGCCCGCTGGCCGTCCCCAGCCGCTCTGGAAAGCAATACATCCTTACTGTGGTAGACTACGCTACCCGGTACCCGGAGGCAGTAGCTCTGTCCTCAACTAAGGCAGATAAGGTGGCGGATGCCCTGGTGACCATCTTTTCACGGGTAGGATTTCCCAGGGAGATGCTTACCGATCGAGGGACCCAATTTATGTCTCGCCTAATGAAGGCTCTCTGCAGCAAAATGCAGGTGACGCGTATGGTATCGAGTGCGTATCACCCACAGACCAATGGTTTGTGTGAACGCTTTAACGGTACCCTCAAACAGATGCTCCGCATGCTGGTTGAGACCCAGGGACGCGATTGGGAGCGGTACCTCCCACAGCTGCTGTTTGCCTACAGAGAAGTCCCGCAGGCCTCAACGGGGTTCTCCCCCTTCGAGCTCCTGTATGGCAGGCGAGTTCGGGGACCCCTCGGGTTGATAAGAGAATCCTGGGAAGATGAGCCAAACCCCACAGAAGTGTCCATCGTGGATTATGTCATGCGCTTCCGCGACAAGATGCAGACCTTGACGCAGTTGGTGCATGACAACATGACGCAGGCTCAGGCTGACCAGAAGCACTGGTACGACCAGAACGCCCGGGAGCGGACCTACCAGGTGGGTCAAAAGGTGTGGGTGCTGGTACCCGTACCAAAGGATAAGCTTCAGGCAGCCTGGGAAGGCCCGTACGTCGTGCACCAACGGCTCAACCCAGTCACCTACATGGTCACGCTTGACCACACCCGGGGTAGGCGCAAGGCCTTTCACGTCAACATGATGAAGGCCCATCACGAACGTGAAGCCTGCGTCCTACCGGTCTGCAACCTGCCCGAGGACGGGGAGGAGGATCCCCTCCTGGACATGCTGGCCCAAGCCCAGGCCAATGGGTCCATTGAGGACATGGAGGTAAATGCCTCGCTAACCGCCTCCCAGCGGTTGCAGTTGCTGACCACTCTGGAACCCTTCCGGGCCGAGTTCACTAACCGACCCGGAAGGACCAAGTTGGCAGTCCACGAGGTGGACACCGGGAATCACGCCCCGTTACGGCGGACCCCTTATCGGATCTCTGAGGAGGTGCAGCAGATTATGCGCCAGGAGATCCATGAGATGTTGCAGCTGGGGTGATCCGGCCGTCCAAAAGCGCGTGGGCCTCACCTGTAGTTCTCGTGCCAAAAAAGGATCGGACCACCCGGTTCTGCGTGGACTACAGGGGGCTCAACGCCATCACTACCTCTGATGCGCACCCAATGCCACGCATCGAGGATCTGCTGGAGCGGTTGGCGAATGCCAAGTACATATCCATCATGGATTTAAGCCGGGATACTGGCAGATTCCCCTGAGCCCTGAGGCGCAGGAGAAATCCGCCTTTATCACCCCTTTTGGACTGTACGAGTCCACGGTCATGCCTTTCGGCATGAAGAATGCCCCTGCCACTTTCCAGCGGATGGTCAACCACCTGCTTCAGGGACTGGAGGAGTACGCTGTGGCGTACCTGGACGACATTGCCGTCTTCAGTTCCACTTGGGAGGAACACCTTCAGCATCTCCAGGAGGTGCTCAAGCGTATTCACCAGGCAGGTCTGACCATCAAGCCGGGAAAATGCCAGATGGGCATGAGGGAGGTCCACTACCTGGGGCACCGGGTAGGCGGGGGTTCCATGAGTCCAGAGCCCGAGAAAGTGGACGCGATCATGTCCTGGGCCACCCCCAGGACCAAAAAGCAGGTGAAGTCCTTCCTGGGCACTGCAGGGTACTATAGGCGTTTCGTACCGAACTATAGCGCCATTGCAAAACCCTTGACGGACCTCACCAAGGGCGGTCTTCCCCAAACAGTCAACTGGACAGATGGCTGTGAGGCGGCATTCCGAGCCTTGAAAGCAGCCCTGTGCAGCCCTCCAGTGTTGAAAGCCGTCGACAGCAGTCGGCCATTCCTGGTACAGACTGACGCCAGCGAATTTGGCCTCGGTGCTGTACTCAGCCAGGTTGATTCGGGGAACCAGGAGCACCCCGTGTTGTACCTGAGCCGGAAACTTCTGCCAAGGGAAGTGGCATACTCCACCATCGAGAAGGAGTGCCTGGCCATGGTCTGGGCACTGCAACGTTTGCAGCCCTACCTGTACGGGCGCACCTTCAAGGTGGTCACCGACCACAACCCTCTGAGCTGGCTGCACACAGTGTCCGGAACCAATGGTAGGTTGCTACGCTGGAGCCTTGCCCTGCAGCAGTATGATTTTGCCGTACAACACAAGAAAGGCAGTGATCATGGGAATGCTGATGGGTTGTCACGACGTGGCGAACCTGCTGAGGTGCGCATGGCGGATTACCGAGAGGTCATGCCTCCGTAGCGCCCTCTAAGGGGGGGAGGTGTGATGACATCTACTACATTTAGCAGCTTGTGTATAGCGCGCTTCCCTTCCCCCCTCCCAGCATAAGTAAGGCTCAGTGTAATCTGAACTCCCAGCACTGGAGTTTCCCGCCTCACCGTAGGGGGTCGCCATTGTCTTCACATGTGCTCTCCTTCTATAGCAGCCATTATGAGGATTCATTCCTTTTGGTGATAACACGGTGGGAATTTGTGTCAGAAACATGAAAGTCACTGTATTGAACCATGCGCCGACGGGCATCGTTCCCGTGGTACTAGTGAACCCGTAACTCCAACAGAGCCCGAGAAATGGAATTCTCGGATTCCCCATGAACTAGCTCAGCCAAGTTTGGACTCATTTGAACTGTCATTTTAAAGTAAGATTATTGATAGGTCTGCCGTTATTCTGCTAGGCTCAAAGGACGAGGGAGCTCAAATCATACACTTCTGTCCCTGGGAGGTGGCCAGAAAAACCAGCCCCTTTTGTGAGGTCAGCAGCCCCAGGTATAAGTCCTGTGGTGAGCCCCCCTTTCTCAGTCCAAGCTGTGATGTCCTGACTAAGAGATCTGCAAATGAACTATGACGTGTGGCTCCTCCCCCAGCCAGTTTGCCTGCAACTATCATGTGAGTCTTTTCACTGTTAACCCCTTTTAGTTTCTGTAACCATATTGTACATAACTGTCTCAGCTTGTTACCTTTTTTTTTAAAACTATAAGCACTGCCTGTCTTTTTAAGGAATAAACCTATAAATTTATTAGTTTGTTTCTCCTGCTCTATAAATGAATTTACACGTGCCTGAAGTACTACGCTACTGTTTTGGGTTGCTACGGACCCTCTTGACAAATTGTTCCAAGTAAACCGTAGCTGGTGGCAGCTATAACAGAAGGGGTGTAGCGTGTTGACCTATGGGGTGGCGTTGGCAGTGACGGAGCGGGTGTTATAAGTGTATTGCCCGGCTGCGGCCCGGAGTAATTATAATTCCCTCACTGCAGCGTGCCCAATAGCCAGCACACATCCAAGTGACCCGTCTGGCGACTAATTATCCTAGGTGCAGTTCCCTGACTGACCTGAGGGTAAGGGGGGCGCCAGAGAGCTGCAAGTTCCTAAGTGGAAGTGGGATAATTATAAATCCCTGCAGTTTACTGGGTCGGACGGCAGCAGCCGTCGTGTGTGTGCGCGTTTTCGTCACATTTGCGGCACGGAGGGATCACAAGCCGTGATACCCCGGGCTACCGTGTGGCAGACCGTGTGCCCGTTTCATCACAGGGGGCTACTCTTGTGAATACTCTGGAGGCGACTTCTGAGCTGGGGCTCCCTCCGGTGGTTGCTGAGGGTAATGAACTAATTGCTGAATGGCCTTCAGCTGGCTCTGAATGATCTGATATAAGTGACTTGAACTCCCTTCAGCCTTGCCGGTAATCAATTGTTCTTCCAGATCTTGCTTGGTGCTCAGCTTGCATTCCTGCTCTCATTCAGATAAGTGATTTACTATTTTTTTTTTCCTCTGGTTGGATTTCCCTTGCTGGTTTGCTGCTTAGCAGTAGACTTCAGCCTGGTCCCCTTTTGGCGCCTGTCGCTGCAATTGTGCTCAGTTTGTGTTTGCACTTTTGCTCTGTTCCTATGTCACTTTTTATTTGCTGAATTACTGTGTGTTACACCAGAGATCTGATTTAGGTGGTAGAGATCTTGTGATCTCAGGTTTTTTTGTTAATCAGAAGTGTTGGTATTTTTGTCAGGGTTTTTTTGGGTTGCAGTCAGAATTATTTCCTATACTTTTCTATCTAGACAGATTGGGCCCCAGCGTTTGCTCATTCTATTTACTGTCTATGTTCGTATTTTCTTCTGGTCTAACCGCCATTACATGTTTTGGGGCTTCATATTTCTTTTGGGATTCTGCTACGGGGCAGATAGCATTCATCTTTCTGCCTTTAGGTGTAGCTATCTCTCCGGCTGTGACGAGGCGTCTAGGATCACCGTAGGTACGCTCCACGGCTACTTCTAGTGTTGCTGCCTATAGGGGACTATGCTGGCTATGGGGGATTGTGCTGGCTATGAGGGATTCTGCTGGCTATGGAGGATTATGCTGCCTGTTGGGGCCTACGCTGCTTATGAGGGATTATGCTGCCTATGGGGGATTATGCTGCTTATGAGGGACTATGCTGGCTATGGGGGATTCTGCTGGCTATGGGGGATTCTGCTGGCTATTATTATTATTATTATTATTATACATTTATATAGCGCCATTTATTCCATGGCGCTTTACATATGAAAAGGGAAAAATATAGACAGATACAATAAACATGTGCTAGACAAGGGACACACAAGTACAGAAGGAGAGAGGATGGCTATGGGGGATTATGCTGCCTATAGGGGATTAGTCTGTCTATGGGGGATTCTGCTGGCTATGGGGGATTATGCTGCCTATAGGGGATTTTGCTGGCTATGAGGGATTCTGCTGGCTACGGAGGATTATGCTGCCTATTGGGGCCTACGCTGCTTATGAGGGATTATGCTGCCTATGGGGGATTATGCTGCTTATGAGGGACTATGCTGGCTATGGGGGATTCTGCTGGCTATGGGGGATTCTGCTGGCTATGGGGGATTATGCTGCCTATAGGGGATTATGCTGTCTATGGGGGATTCTGCTGGCTATGGGGGATTATGCTGCCTATTGGGGCCTATGCTTCTTATGGGGGATTATGCTGCCTATGGGGGATTATGCTGCTTATGAGGGACTATGCTGGCTATGGGGGATTCTGCTGGCTATGGGGATTTTGCTGGCTATGGGGGATTATGCTGCCTATAGGGGATTATGCTGGCTATGGGGGATTCTGCTGGCTATGGGGGATTATGCTGCCTATTGGGGCCTATACTGCTTATGGGGGATTATGCTGCCTATGGGGGATTATGCTGCTTATGAGGGACTATGCTGACTATGGAGGATTATGCTGGCTATGGGGGATTCTGCTGGCTAAGGGGGATTATGCTGCCTATAGGGGATTGTGCTGGCTATGGGGGATTGTGCTGGCTATGGGGGATTCTTCTGGCTATGGGGGATTATGCTGCCTATTGGGGACTATGCTGCTTATGGGGGATTAGGCTGGCTATGGGGGATAATGCTGCTTATGGGGGCTTATGCTGCATATTGGGGACTATTATGCTGCCTATTGGGGCATTTACCTGCCTATTGGGGGACTATGCTGCCTATGGGGGTATTATGCTGCCTATGGGGGATTATGCTGCCTGATGGGGACTACTATGCTGCCTATGGGGGACTATGCTGCCTATGGGGGATTATACTGCCTATTGGGGACTACTACGCTGCCTATGGGGGATTATGCTGCCTATGGGGGATTATGCTGCCTATGGGGGATTATGCTGCCTATTGGGGATTACAATGCTGCCTATGGGGGATTATGCTGCCTACTGGGGACTACTATGCTGCCTACTGGGGACTACTACGATATGATACACTTTATTGATCCCGGGGGGGAATTACTATGCTGCCTATTGGGGACTATGCTGCCTATTGGGACATTTACCTGCCTATTGAGGACATATGCTGCGTATTGGCGACCTATGCTGCCTATTTGGACATTTACCTGCCTATTGGGGACCTATGCTGCCTATTGGGGACTATGCTGACTATTGGGGACTTCGCTGCCTATTGGGACATTTACCTGCCTATTGAGGACATATGCTTCGTATTTGGGACATATGCTGCCTATTGGGGACCTATGCTGTCTATTGAGGACATATGTTGCCTATTGGGGACTATGCTGCCTATTGGGGATCTATGCTGCCTATTGGGGACCTATGCTGCCTATTGGGTACCTATGCTGCCTATTGGGGACATTTACCTGCCTATTGGGGACCAATGCTGCCTATTGGGGACATTTACCTGCCTATTAGGGACTCTCGCACCACACCAGTCTGAGCCTGAGCTAAAAGCGGAGTTGCGCCAATATGTGCACTGATGAGGATGAAATGATATGGATAGGCAAGGCTGCAGTGATGGGCCGTGCAAGCTGTATGTCTCTGTGTGGGCAGTTTTATTGCTGGTATATTGTTTTAGTAGCGCTGTATATATATTGGTATTTTACTAATAGCAATTTGGAATCCCTAGGAAATAATAATTTCAAGAAAGAGAAAAATTGCTTCACTTGTTACGACTGCAGTGACAAATATGGAACCGAACATTGACCATCTCATCAGCCAAAAGCAGGCCCATAGTTCCCATTGAAATACCAGTAAGTTTGTTGATTTTTAACTTTACTTGTTCTTTATTTTAAGTATTGTATTTGTTCCTGTTTTGATTTTTTTTTTACTTCTAAATAAGAGTGTAGTATATAGTGTATACAGGGTCATACACATTGTGTGCGGTATATAGAGTGTATATACACTGCTGTATTATACTTTTCATATACAGGTTATAATGCCTCTTATTCTTTGTATAGAGGTTAGTGTGCCATGTATAATATATGGTATATACAGCGTAGTGTCGCATACACTGCTGTATTATACAATATACAACAGTTCTAATGCTCCATACCTAATATGCAGGATAGTGTACAGTGTATATGATGTAACCTGTATAAGATGTGACAATGGCTTGCCCCCCCAGTTTTGATCCTGGTTACGTCCATGCCATAGCCACTGCTGTTATTAATCATGTACTTTCCCATTCCTGTCATCACCATGCCCCTTTTCCTGATCAGTTCATCCAACGATTCATCCGCCATGTTTTTCCTAAAAAAACTGCACCTTCCCAGCAGCAACTGTGTAGGAAAACACGTTACAGTTTTGCCAGATGTTTATGATGCCCCTAAAAAAATAATTTGCACACTATGTTCTTATCTACCCCTAGGGGGAAATATTTGCCAGCCAGTGTATGGGCATTCTAAGTGTAATTTAAATTAGGCCTAGTTTTTAATCAGGCCTTCCTCCATGTCTCATCAGCCGCTGTCAGTAGATCACCAGGGTTACCGTGTTCCATGCTGCTACAGCCAGTGGCGAATTCCTAACAAGGGTGGCTGGGCGTGAAATACTTGTTATGGAAAAGGTTGAGGTGTACCCCACAGGGGAAAATGTTTGCCAGGCCCAGCAACTTAGTGTATGGGCATTCCGAGTCTAGGAGATCTGCTCCTTTATCTTATTGGTAATATGAATGGCTGAAGATGAAGAAGCTTGTGCCACGGGTGTGTTTATAGTTACGGACAGTGCACTCCTCTTTAAAGTTAGTTTTTCATGAGCATCCATCAGTTTGTTTAGTTTTCCTCTGACACTGATCTGCTTCCTGTAATTCAGCATCTCACGAACATGTTGCACTTTGCCCTTTATACAGACACTTGCAGGGCCGCCATCAGGGCATGACAACCCTTACTGCGGTATGGGGCCCGGTGATTAGGAGGGCCCGCCGCCCGAGCACGCTGGTCTGTGCTCGGGCCCGGGGGCCCCCAACATTTTGAGGCTCCCCTGCACCTCAAAGGGCCCTCAGCTAGCGGCACATCACGCAGCCGCTATGGGGGCCCCTGTGTGGCATGGGGGCCCGCCTGCCCCCAGCGCCGACTCCCCCCGCCGCTGCATTGAACTATACCGGCGTCCGCCGGTACAGTTCAAAGCAATAATGGAGGAGAGAGCGTCAGCTGACGCTCCCTCTCCCATCATTCCCTGCTCTGCCTCTGACACAGCGCGCTCACTGTGTGCCGGGCAGAGCAGGAGACAGGAGCTGGGAGCAGCGCGGGCACGAGGATGAGGTGAGGAGTGTTTTTTTTTTTTTTATAAATCTGTCCTGCTGTGGGGCCATTCCTGGGGGGGAGGAGAGATGAGGGCTATAAAATGTGGGCCCTGCTGTATACTATGGTGGACCTGCTGTCTACTATAGTGGCCCTGCTATATCCAATGTGGACCCTGCAATATACAATGGGGGCCGCTGCTACTATGGGCCCTGCTATATCCATGGCCGCAATATACAATGGGGGCCCTGCTAATATCAATGGTGGACCTGCTGTAAATGGGCCCTGCTATATACAATGGGGGCCCTGCTTATACTATGGGGCCTGCTGTATACTATGGTGGCCCTGCTGTAAAATGTTGGCCCTGCTGTATACTATGGGGGCCCTGCTATATTCTATATGGGCCCTGCTGTAAAATGGGGCCCTGCTGTATACTATGGGGGCCCTGCTATATACATATGGGGCCCTACTATATACTATGGGGCCCTGCTATATACTATGGGGCCCTGCTATATACAATGGGGGCCCTACTATATACTATGTGGGCCCTGCTGTATACTATGGCGGCCCTGCTTATACATGGGGGCCCTGCTTATTCTATGTGCTGCTTTATACTATGGGGCCCTGCTTATACTATGGGGCCCTGCTGTATACTATGGGGCCCTGCTGCTATAAGGGCCGCTATACAATGGGGGCCCTGCTTTATACTATGTGGGCCCTCTTATACTTGTGGGCCCTGCTGTATACTATGTGGGCCCTGCTGTATACTATGGGGGCCCTGCTATATACTATGTGGCCTGCTTATACTAGGCCCTGCTGTATACTATGGGGCCCTGCTTATATATGGGGCCTGCTATATACTATGTGGCCCTGCGGTATACTTGGGGGCCCTGCTTATACTATGTGGGCCCTGCTGTATACTATGGGGCCTGCTGTATACTATGTGGGCCTGCTATATACTATGGGGGCCCTGCTATATACTATGTGGGCCCTGCTGTATACTATGGGGCCCTGCTATATACTATGGGGGCCCTGCTATATACTATGGGGGCCCTGCTATATACTATGTGGGCCCTGCTGTATACTATGGGGCCCTGCTTATACTATGGGGCCCTGCTATACTATGTGGGCCCTGCTATATACTATGTGGGCCCTGCTATATACTATGTGGGCCCTGCTGTATACTATGGGGCCCTGCTTATACTATGGGGCCCTGCTATATACTATGTGGGCCCTGCTTATACTATGGGGCCCTGCTTATACTATGGGGGCCCTGCTATATACTATGTGGGCCCTGCTTATACTATGGGGCCCTGCTGTATACTATGGGGGCCCTGCTATATACTATGTGGGCCCTGCTGTTTACTATGGGGGCCCTGCTATATACAATGGGGCCCTGCTGTATACTATGGGGCCCCGCTATATACATTGTGGGTCCTGCTGTATACTATGGGGGCCCTGCTATATACAATGGGGCCCTGCTGTATACTATGGGAGCCCTGCTATATACAATGGGGCCCTGCTATATACTATGGGGGCCCTGCTATATACAATGGGGGCCCTGCTGTATACTATGTGGGCCCTGCTATATACAATGTGGGCCCTACTGTATACAATGTGGGCCCTGCATATACAATGTGGGCCCTGCTGTATACTATGGGGGCCCTGCTGTATACTATGGGGGCCCTGCTATATACAATGTGGGCCCTGCTATATACCATGTGGGCCCTGCTGTACACTATGTGGGCCTGCTATATACTATGTGGGCCCTGCTATATACTATGTGGGCCCTGCTGTACACTATGTGGGCCCTGCTGTACACTATGTGGGCTCTGCTGTATACTATGTGGGCCACGCTGTACACTATGTGGGCTGTGTTATATACTATGGGGGGATATATTATATTTTATAGGGTGGCTGTGTATATAATATGTGGCTGTGTTATATACTTTGTGGCTGTGTTATATACTATGGGGGGCTACGTTATATTCCTTTGGGGAGGCAGGCTGTATGATATTCTATTCGGGGATACATTACAGTCATGGCCAAAAGTTTTGAGAATGACACAAATATTATATTTTCACATGATCTGCTGCCCTCTGGTTTTTATGTGTGTTTGACAGATGTTTTTATCACAGACAGAAATATAATAATTGCAAACATATGAGTAACAAAAGCTTATATTGACAGTTAGAATGAGTTAATGCAGCAAGTCAATATTTGCAGTGTTGACCCTTCTTCTTCAGGACCTCTGCAATTCTCCCTGGCATGCTCTCAATCAACTTCTGGACCAAATCCTGACTGATAGCAGTCCATTCTTGCACAATCAATGCTTTCATTTTGTCAGAATTTTTAGGTTTTTGTTTGTCCACCGTCTCTTGATGATTGACCACAAGTTCTCAATGGGATTAAGATCTGGGGAGTTTCCAGGCCATGGACCCAAAATCTCTATGTTTTGTTCCCTGAGCCATTTAGTTATCACCTTTGCTTTATGGCAAGGTGCTCCATCATGCTGGAAAAGGCATTGTTGATCGCCAAACTGCTCTTGGAGGGTTGGAAGAAGTTGCTCTTGGAGGACATTCTGGTACCATTCTTTATTCATGGCTGTGTTTTTAGGCAAGACTGTGAGACAGCCGATTCCCTTGGCTGAGACGCAACCCCACACATGAATGGTTTCAGGATGCTTAACAGTTGGCATGAGACAAGACTGGTGGTAGCGCTCACCTTGTCTTCTCCGAATGAGGCATTTTCCTGATGTCCCAAACAATCGAAAAGGGGATTCATCAGAGAAAAAAACTTTACCCCAGTCCTCAGCAGTCCACTGCCTGTACCTTTTGCAGAATATCAGTCTGTCCATGATGTTTTTTCTGGAGAGAAGTGGCTTCTTTGCTGCCCTCCTTGAGACAAGGCCTTGCTCCAAGAGTCTCCGCCTCACAGTGCATGCAGATGCACTCACACCTGCCTGCTGCCATTCCTGAGCAAGCTCTACACTGCTGGTAGCCCGATCCCGCAGCTGAAACACTTTTAAGAGATGGTCCTGGCGCTTGCTGATCTTTCTTGGGTGCCCTGGAGCCTTTTTGGCAACAATGGAACCTCTCACCTTGAAGTTCTTGATGATGCGATAGATTGTTGACTGAGTTGCAATCTTTCTAGCTGTGATACTCTTCCATGTTAGGCCATTTTTGTGCATTGCAATGATGACTGCACGTGTTTCTTTAGAGATAACCATGGTTAACAGAAGAGAAACAATGATGCCAAGCACCAGCCTCCTTTTAAAGTGTCCAGTGGTGTCATTCTTACTTAATCATGACAGATTGATCTCCAGCCATGTCCTCATCAACACCCACACCTGTGTTAATGGAGCAATCACTGAAAGAGGTTAGCTGGTCCTTTTAAGGCAGGGCTGCAATGATGTTGAAATGTGTTTTGGGGGATACAGTTCATTTTCTAGCCAAATATTGACTTTGCAAGTAATTGCTGTGAAGCTGATCACTCTTTATAACATTCTGGAGTATATGCAAATTGGCATTAGAAAAAGTGAAGCAGTAGACTTTGTAAAAATTAATATTTATGTCATTCTCAAAACTTTTGGCCATGATTGTATATTCTATGGGGGGGCTGTATTATATTTAATATATTCTATGAGGGGTGATTGCATCATACTCTATGAGTTGGCTACATTGTATTCTATGGGGGGCTAGATTATATTGTATGGGGGCTTCATTATACTTTGAGGGGGCTACATTATATTCTATGGGGGCTGCATTATACTATATGAGTAGGGCTACATTGTATTTTATGGAGGGGCTACATTATACTATATAAGGGGGCTCAATTATATTCTATGGGGGTTTAGATTATACTCTGTGGGGTGGTTGCATTATACTCTGGGGTGGCTGCATTATGCTCTGTGGGGTGGCTGCATTATGCTCTATAGGGTGACTGCATTATACTATATGTGGGCTGCATTATACTGTATTGAGGACTATGGGGAATACATTATACCATATGAAGAACTATGGGGTGCATTATACTATGGGAAGTGAATTGTACTACATGGATGACTATGGTGGTGCATTATACTATGTGGAGCACTATGAGGAGTGTATTATACTATATGGATGACTGAATGTATTTTAATATATTGAGGTCTATTAGGAGTGTATTATACTATATGGAAGACTATGGATACATTATATTATATGGAGGACTATGTGGTGTGCACTTTACAATATGGAGGACTGTGGTGCACATTATAATATATGGAGGGCTATGGGGTGTATTATACTAAACAAGCAAAGTGCTGCATATTCATCGAGTGATTGGTGTTAGGCTAAGTGCACACGTTCAGGAATGTTTGCAGAATTTTCCTGAGCAAAAACTGACTTTTTCCACGGTAAACTTTCTAGGTCAATAATATAGTGGGAAAAAGGCTAGAATTCTGCAAAATTAATGAACATGTTGGTTCTTCTTTCGAGATGCGTTTTTTTCACGGAAAAAAACGCACCATGTGCACAAAAATTGCGGGATTCATTCTAAAAGATAGGATGCTTAATTCATGCGTTTTTGATGCGTTTTTTCCCGCGAAAAAACGCGAAAAAAACGCAAATAATCCTGAACGTGTGCACATAGCCTGAATGTGTCATTGGTGAGGGCATGGTGCAGAAGTGAAGTTTTTCCATGAAAGGGCGGAGGGATTTTGGAAGGTTTGCATGGTAAAGGAGGAGCTAGGGTGGATGCGGAACTTGGAGGTGGAGCCTGGGCGGAGTCTCAAGGGGGGCCCCATAAATTCTGCCAGTATGGGGCCCCGAAATTCCTAGTGGCAGCCCTGGACACTTGCATGTTTGGTAACATATTTTGGACGGGCATTTCTTAGGCCGAGTCTAATACGTGTATCTGTTACACCGATCTTCTGACGGACATGACACCGATTCTGGTAACTGATGGTGGCTAAACGACGAATCATTGTAGGCTGTGTCCTGGCTCTCATACCTCCCATAGCCACTGCTGTTATTAACCCCTTCCCGACCTGTGACACAGCGTATGCATCATGAAAGTCGGTGCCAATCCGACCTATGACGCATACCCCGTGTCATGAAAGGATCACGTTCCTGCGCGTCGGGTGACCGGGGTCACTGAAAGGTCACCCGACCCGCAGGCACAAGACCCTTTGTGCTTCACCATAGGGGGGTTGGCTTAACCCCCACGTGGCTATGATCTCTCTGATTGGCTGTTAAAAGTGAAACAGCCAATCAGAGCAATCTGTAATATTTCACCAATGAAATTTGGTGAAATATTACAATCCAGCCATGGCCGATGCTGCAATAGCATCTGCCATGGCTGGAGACCGAGAACCGAGCCCCCCCACACTGAGTCACAGCGGCGATCGGCCGCCGCCACCGATAAATGGCGGCCATCGGTCAACGCCGTCACTTACTGCTCCCCTCCTCCTTGCCTCCGCTCCCCCACCTTCCGATCCCCCCCTTACCTTCCAACCCCCTACTCACCTTTCCCGGTCCTCCGATGTCCCTGGATCCGTCCCGGCGTCCGTCCGGGATGTTTCTTGGGCGCCGCCATCTTGCAAAATGGCGGGCGCATGCGCAGTGCGCCCGCCGGCCGGCGCATGCGCAGTGCGCCCTCCAGAGTCCAGAAATTTATTTTGATCACTGTGATAAACTCTCACAGTGATCAAAATAAAAAAAAGTAAATAAACGCCCCATTTATCACCCTCATAGGTAGGGACAAATAAAATAAAAAAAATATATATATTTTTTTTCTTATTAGGGTATGTTTCCACTATCAGGAAACAGTCTGGATTAGCTGCGTGTTTGACGCTGTGCGTTGGCGCAGCATCAAACACGCAGCGTCCAGATGTTACAGCATAGTGGAGGGGATTTCAAGAAATCCTTTCTCCACTATGCTGCAAAACACGCAGGCGGAAGACCTGCGTTTCCGGACATGCGGCGCGTATTTTCAGACCGCAGCATGTCCTAGCCGCAAGGGAAATAACACAGGGCTATGTAGCCCTGCGATCATTATGGATGTGTTCCTGATTTGTCCTGAACACATCCGGAATGAGCACGCGTTCAGAGGGGGGCAGGGCTTTGGGCGGAGCGGAAATTCTGCTCCATCCAAAGCGCTGTGTTTCCGTACCATGGAAACACAGCCTTAGGGTTAGGGTTACGATTATAAGGCTGTGTTCATATTGCGTTATGGCAGTCCGTTAGACAGACTGCGTTACACCGCGGTATAACGCGGTGTAACGCAGTCCATTAACACTGCCATTTTACGAACATTTGCGGGCGCATCGCGACGCATGCCGTAAAGCGGCATGCCTTCGCGACGTGCCGTCATTCAGTGACGGAGCCTCGGACGCGGCCTGCAGCGTCTGGGCTCCGTCACCGCTAGCGCAGATGAATCATCTGCTGATTCATCTGCGCTAGCGGGTATAGCATAATGCGATCGCATTATACTATACCGTTACCAGCCCGTCAACGCAATATGAACCCAGCCTTAGGGTTAGGGTTAGAACTAGGGTTAGGGTTAGAACTAGGGTTACCGTTAGCCTTAGGGTTAGCATTAGGGTTAGAATTAGGGTTAAAATTAGCGTTAACGTACTGTCACACTAAGCGAGATCGCTAACGAGATCGCTAAAGCGTCAGCGATTTTATGACGCAGCAGCGATCTCGTTAGCGACATCGCTGTGTGTGACATGTAGCGGCAATGTGGCCCCCGCTGTGATGTCGCTGATCGTTCATGAACGTTCTGAGCCGTTTTTTGGTCGTTGGTGTCCCACTGGTAAGCCTGAATCGCTGAGTATGATGCCCTTTATGAACGACTTTACCAGCGGCGCAGGCGGGACTAGGTTTTCCCAATGACTGCAGAGGTGGTTATACAGATTGCTGATCTTTGATGAGATCTTTGTGTTTGGAAGCTAACTAGCGACCATATAGCGATCGCACCAACGATCTCGCTAAGTGTGACAGTGCCTCTAGGGTTGGAATTATGGTTAGGGTTACAATTAGGGTTGGAATTAGGGTTAGGGTTGGGATTAGGTTTGTGGTTAGGGTTATGGTTAGAGTTGGGATTAGGGTTAGGGATGTGTTGGGGTTAGGGTTATGGTTAGGATTTGGATTAGGGTTAGGGTGTGTAGGGGTTAGGGTTGGGGTTAGAGGTGTGTTGGGGTTAGGGTTGGAGTTAGAATTGAGGGGTTTACACTATTTAGGCACATCTGGGGTGTCCATACACGACATGGCTCCACCATTGATTCCTGCAAATTTTGCGGGTCAAAAAATCAATCAGTGCTCCCTTTATTCCGAGCCCCGACGTGTGCCCAAACAGTGGTTTACCCCCACATATGGGGTATCAGCGTACTCAGGAAAAATTGCACAACAACTTTGGGGTTTAGTTTCTCCTGTTACCCATGGGAAAAAAAATTGGGGACTAAAAAAATGATTTTTGTGGAAAAAAAATGATTTTTTTATTTTCACAGCTCTGCGTTATAAACTTCTGTGAAGAACTTGGAGATTCAAAGTGCTCACCACACATCTAGAGGAGTTCCTTTGGGGATCTAGTTTCCAAAATGGGGTCACTTGGGGGGAGTTTCTACTGTTTAGGCACATCATGGGCTCTGCAAACGTAACATGACGCCCGCAGACCATTCCATCAAGTCGGCATTTCAAAACGTCACTACTTCCCTTCCGAGCCTCGACGTGTGCCCTTACAGTAGTTTTCTCCCACATATGGGATATCAGCGTACTCAGGACAAATTGGACAACAACTTTTGGGGTCTAATTTCTCCTGTTACCTTTGGGAAAATAAAAAAATTGGGGACTAAAAGATCCTGATTGTGGAAAAAATATGATTTTTTTTTATTTTCATTCCCGGGCGTTATAAACTTCTGTGTAGCCCTTGAAGGTTCAAAGTGCTCACCGCACATCTAGATAAGTTCCGTGCAGTATCTAGTTTCCAAAATGGGGTCACTTGTGGGGAGTTTCTGCTGTTTAGGCACATCAGGGGCTCTGCTAACGTAACATGATGTCCGCAGAACATTCCATCAAAGTCAGCATTTCAAAACGTCACAACTTCCCTTCCGAGCCCCAACGTGTGCCCGAACAATGGTTCCCCCCCCACATATGGGGTACCAGTGTACTCACGACAAACTGTAAAACAACTTTTGGGGTCCAATTTCTCCTGTTACCCTTGTGAAAATAAATAATTGCGGGTTAAAAAAATCAGTTTTTAAAGAAAAAAATGATTTTTTATTTTCACGGCTCTGCATTATAAACTTCTGTGAAGCACGTGGGGATTCAAGGTGCTCACCACACATCTGGATAAGTTCCTTGGGGGTCTAGTTTACAAAATGGGGTCACTTGTGGGGGTTTCTACTGTTTAGGCACATCAAGGGCTCTGCAAACGTAACAAGATGCCCCGAGACCATTCCATCAAGTTGGCATTTCAAAGCGTCACTACATCCCTTCCGAGCCCTGATGTGTGCCCAAACAGTGGTTACCCCCACATATGGGGTACCAGCGTACTCAGGACAAACTGGACAACAACTTTTGGGGTCCAATTTCTCCTGTAACCATTGTGAAAATAAAAAATAGGGGGCTAAAAAATCATTTTTTGAGAAAAAAAATGATTTTCTATTTTCAGGGCTCTGCGTTATAAACTTCTGTGAAGCATCTGGGGTTCAAAGGGCTCACTGTACATCTAGATAATTTCCTTAGGGGGTCTTGTTTCCAAAATGGGGTCATTTGTGGGGGAGCTCCAAAGTTTAGGCACACAGGGGCTCTCCCAAACACGACATGGTGTCCGCTAACGATTGGAGCTAATTTTCCATTAAAAAAGTCAAATGGCGCTCCTTCCCTTCTCAGCCCTGCCGTGCACCCAAACAGTGGTTCCCCCCCACATATGGGGCACCAGCGTACTCAGGAAAAACTGGACAACAACTTTTGGCTTCCAATTTACCTGTTACCCTTGGGAAAATAAAAAATAGCTGGCAAAAAATTATTTTTGAGAAACAAAAATGATTATTTTATTTTCACTGCTCTGCGTTTATAAACTTCTGTGAAGCACTTGGGGGTTCAAAGTGCTCACTACACATCTAGATAAGTTCCTTGGGGGTCTAGTTTCCAAAATGGGGTCACTTGTGGGGGGTTTCTACTGTTTAGGCACATCAGGGGCTCTGTGACACGGGTGTGTCGCTGCGAAGATCGTCGCGATTACACACCCTGACTTCTCACAGCTGAGTTTCTGGTGCTGGGTGTTTTTCGGCACTGAGGGAGTTAATTCTCACTCTCTCTGTGTTAGACAAGACCAGCCTCGCCCAGCTGCAATTAATGTTGTTGTAATTGGTTTCCTTCAAAAACCTGCCAGTCTGCTAGGAATGTGTCGGTGAAAGCATTCATGCAGACCAGCAGAGCGGATCATATTGAGAAGTCTAAAGCTAAGATTACCTGTTGTGGTTTTCTCCTCTCCTCGCTTTATTATTTATCTCCTTACCCGTTGGTGTTCCCTCTGTAGTGATAGTTTTGTATGCAAGGTTTCTTTTATTTTACCCCTTGTACTGTCTCGTTCGTCTTATACTGTGTGTAGGCAGTTACCTTCCCGTTCCCTGTGGTGGTAATCAGGGTCCTTCTCAGGACTAGATTACAGTGGTCAGGGATTCACAGGAGATAGGGTTACGCTGGCGGCCTGGACCCCTGTACCCAGGTAGAGGGATTAGTCAGGACCCCAGCTTAGGGTCAGCATAGACCCCGGTCCTCCTGTATGCAGAGACAGCGTGACATTTTCACTGACCACTAAAGATTTTCTCCAGTCACCATGGATCCAGTAGTCATTCTAGCTCGGCAGTTGCAGAGTTTGTCCATGGAGCTGGTGGACGTTAAGTCCAAGGTTTTGTACCCCCCGGAGCAGGCCGGACCTGAACCTAAAGTAGCTCTCCCTGACAGATTCACTGGGGGCCGGGACAAGTTTTTTGCTTTCCGGGAGGCATGTAAATTGTACTTTCGGCTACGACCTCGGTCATCTGGGAGTGAAGAACAAAGGGTGGGGATTGTCATCTCGCTCCTACAAGGAGACCCCCAATCCTGGGCGTTCGCTCTCCCCCCGGGCGCCCCAGCTCTCCAGTCAGTGGATAGGTTTTTTGCAGCTCTGGGTCTTGTATATGATGACCCGGATCGGGTCTCCCTTGCTGAATCTAAGTTACGTAGGATACAGCAGGGAGATCGTCCGGCGGAGGAATTCTGTTCGGAGTTCCGTAGGTGGGCCACGGACACCCAGTGGAATGACCCGGCTCTTAGGAGCCAGTTTTGTCAAGGGTTATCTGACAAATTAAAGGATGTGCTGGCACAGTATGACCCTCCCACGTCACTGGAAGCCGCTATGGCCCTGGCTATTCGTATTGACAGACGTCTTCGGGAGAGGTGCGGGGTAACTTCACCCCCTGTGATGACTCCACCTTCCTCAAGGGTCCCTTATACAGAGGTTCCCCTGGTCAGTCCAGAGGAGCCTATGCAATTAGGAGGGACATCATTCCGGGGGAGGGGATCGGTGGGGCGCCACAAAACAAGAAGTTGTTTCTTCTGTGGGAAAAAGGGACATTTTATTGGGGGTGTCCATCCCGTCCTTTGCAGAGTGAGAAGTCGCCGGAAAACTATTGATCCCAGATTGTGTGGTGGACGGCAATCTGGGAGTAAGTATTTCGTCCCTAAATTCGTCTCAGTTTCTCGTACCGGCGGAGGTGGTGGTGGGTGTGAAAACTGAGAGGATATCTGTTCTTCTGGATAGTGGGGCCGGGGCTAATCTGGTGGATGCTCGCTTTGCCCGGGTTCAAGGTATGCGATTGAGTGTGTTGGCTAAACCCGTCCCCATCTTCTCGATCGACGCCAGACCTCTCGGTCAGGGAAGTTTTTTGCAAGCAGTGCATAACATAGATCTTCAAGTGGGGGCGTTACATAAAGAATTGTTGTCTTGTTATGTGTTGGAGGGTCTTCCCACTCCTATAGTGCTGGGCCTTCCTTGGTTAACTAAGCATAACCAGGTTATTAATTGGCAATCCAGAGAGATAAGCCAATGGAGTGAATTCTGTAATAAAAACTGCATGAAAACGGTCATTGGTGCGGTCGCTCCTAGGGCCTTACCTCCATTTCTGGCGGACTTTGAGGATGTATTCTCAGAGAAAGGGTGTCAAGAACTACCTCCTCATCGCGAATATGACTGTGCTGTTAACTTGCTCCCTGGGGCCAAATTACCGAAATCTAGGTCCTGAGAGACAGGCCATGAAGGATTATATTTCAGAGAGTCTGACTAAGGGGCATATTAGACCTTCATCTTCCCCGGTGGCCGCGGGGTTCTTCTTTGTGAAGAAAAAAGATGGAGGCCTACGCCCTTGCCTGGATTTCCGTGAGCTTAATCGGATTACGGTCCGAGATCCGTATCCGCTCCCACTTATTCCCGATCTCTTCAATCAGATCGTGGGTGCCAAATGGTTCTCTAAGTTGGATCTCAGGGGGGCGTACAATCTTATTAGGATGAAGGAGGGGGATGAGTGGAAGACGGCGTTTAACACTCCGGAAGGGCATTATGAGAACCTTGTCATGCCATTTGGTCTGAGTATTGCCCCGGCGGTGTTTCAACACTTTGTAAATGACATCTTTCGCCACCTAATGGGACAGTTTGTGGTCATATATCTGGATGATATCTTAATTTACTCGCCGGATCTTGTGTCTCATCAGGAGCATGTTAGGCAGGTGTTACAGATCTTGCGGGATAATAAACTGTACGCCAAATGGGAGAAGTGTGTGTTCGCAGTACAGGAACTTCAGTTTTTAGGGTTCCTGGTGTCAGCATCCGGTTTTCGTATGGACCCTGGGAAAGTGCGGGCAGTTCTTGAGTGGGATCTGCCAGAGGATCTTAAGGCATTACAACGTTTCCTGGGGTTTGCTAACTACTACCGGAAGTTCATTCGTAATTTTTCGTCCATAGTTAAACCTCTCACAGACATGACTAAAAAAGGGACGGATTTTTCAAAGTGGTCTGACAAGGCTTGTCAAGCGTTTTCCTCTTTGAAAAAATGTTTTGCTTCAGCACCCATACTTATTCAACCGGATGCGTCACAGCCGTTCATTGTTGAGGTGGACGCTTCCGAGGTAGGGGTGGGAGCAGTATTGTCACAAGGTTCGTCCCCTGGTAAATGGCATCCGTGCGCCTTCTTCTCTAAAAAATTGTCGTCCGCTGAGAGGAATTATGATGTCGGCAATAGGGAACTCTTGGCCATTAAGTTGGCTTTTGAGGAGTGGCGTCATTTTTTGGAGGGGGCAGTCCACCCGGTCACCGTCATTACTGATCACAAAAACCTGCTATATTTAGAGTCCGCTAAACGTCTGAATCCCAGACAAGCTAGGTGGTCGTTGTTTTTTACCAGGTTTAATTTTGTCGTCACATATCGTCCTGGCTCAAAAAATGTTAAGGCGGATGCCTTATCACGCTGTTTCCCAGGGACTGGGAATACGGAGGACCCGGTTCCGGTCCTTCAGGAGGGGGTGGTGGTGTCGGCAGTATGCTCTGAGCTTGAGGAGGAGGTATTGGAGGCTCAGGGGGACACCCCTGTAGGACCTCCAGGGAGACTGTTTGTTCCAAATCAGTTGCGACAAAAGGTGATCGAGGCACACCATAATTCAGCTTTGGCAGGACACCCAGGGAGTAAAGCAACTGAGGATCTCCTCTCGCGCCGGTTTTGGTGACCTAACTTACATAGGGAGGTGGTAACTTTTGTTGTGTCCTGCGAGGTTTTGTGCGCGCTCTAAGACCCCACATACCCATCCGTCGGGGACCCTCTTACCTTTGAAGATCCCGGAGCGTCCGTGGACTCATCTGTCTATGGACTTCATTACGGACCTCCCGCCATCTTCGGGTAAAACAGTCATACTCGTTGTAGTGGACAGGTTCAGCAAGATGGCACATTTTATCGCTCTTCCTGCTCTTCCTAATGCTAAAACTCTTGCGCAGGTGTTTATTGGGGAGATTGTAAGGCTTTACGGGGTACCCTCCGATGTGGTGTTGGATCGGGGGTCTCAGTTTGTGTCCAAATTCTGGAAAGCATTTTGTACACGGCGGGGGATGCAGTTGTCATTTTCATCAGCTTTTCACCCGCAGACCAATGGTCAGACAGAGCGTCTGAACCAGAGCTTGGAGACATATCTCCGGTGTTTTGTGTCAGAGAACCAGGAGGACTGGGCTTCTTTCTTGCCTCTGGCGGAATTTGCTCTAAATAATCGGCGGAGCGAGTCCACTGGTAAGTCCCCGTTTTTTGGGGCATATGGTTTTCACCCCCAGTTTTGTACTTTCAATAGAGGGGGCTCTTCTGGGGTTCCTGAGGAGGAACGATTTTCGTCGTCACTTGCTTCAGTGTGGAGAGGAGTGCTGAATAATCTGAGTACTATGGGGAACCGATACAAACATATGGCTGATAGGAGGAGAGTGTCTGGTCCGGACCTAAGTGTGAACGATCTGGTATGGTTGTCTACCAAAAATATAAAACTTAAGGTTCCCTCCTGGAAATTGGGTCCCAGGTTCATCGGGCCATACAAGATCAGTGCTATAATTAATCCGGTTGCATTCCGTCTTGACCTCCCTCCTACATTTAAGATTCATAATGTGTTCCACAGATCGTTGCTTAAGAGGTATGTGGCGCCGGTGATACCTTCACCTTTACCTCCTCCTCCTGTGGTGGTCAATGGTAACTTGGAGTTCCGGGTGTCGAGAGTCATCGATTCACGTCTGAATCGCCGATCCTTCAGTACCTTGTTCATTGGAGGGGGTATAGTCCTGAGGAGAGGACGTGGGTTCCTGCGTCGGATATTAACGCAGACCGATTAATTCGGGCCTTCCACACTACTCACCCAGATAAACCTGGCCCTGAGGATCCGGAGGCCCCTCGTAGAAGGGGGGGTACTGTCACGGGTGTGTCGCTGCGAAGATCGTCGCGATTACACACCCTGACTTCTCACAGCTGAGTTTCTGGTGCTGGGTGTTTTTCGGCACTGAGGGAGTTAATTCTCACTCTCTCTGTGTTAGACAAAACCAGCCTCGCCCAGCTGCAATTAATGTTGTTGTAATTGGTTTCCTTCAAAAACCTGCCAGTCTGCTAGGAATGTGTCGGTGAAAGCATTCATGCAGACCAGCAGAGCGGATCATATTGAGAAGTCTAAAACTAAGATTACCTGTTGTGGTTTTCTCCTCTCCTCGCTTTATTATTTATCTCCTTACCCGTTGGTGTTCCCTCTGTAGTGATAGTTTTGTATGCAAGGTGTCTTTTATTTTACCCCTTGTACTGTCTCGTTCGTCTTATACTGTGTGTAGGCAGTTACCTTCCCGTTCCCTGTGGTGGTAATCAGGGTCCTTCTCAGGACTAGATTACAGTGGTCAGGGATTCACAGGAGATAGGGTTACGCTGGCGGCCTGGACCTCTGTACCATCAACAGTACCTCCAGGTAGAGGGATTAGTCAGGACCCCAGCTTAGGGTCAGCATAGACCCCGGTCCTCCTGTATGCAGAGACAGCGTGACACTCTGCAAAAGCAACATGACGCCCGTAGAACATTCCATCAAGTCTGCATTCCAAAATGGCGCTCCTTCCCTTCTGAGCTCTCCCATGTGCCAAAACAGTGGTTCCCCCCCACATATGGGGTATTGTTGTACTCAGGACAAATTGCACAACAACTTTTGTGGTCCACTTTCTCCTGTTACCCTTGTGAAAATAAAAAATAGCGGGCTAAAAAAATCATTTTTGAGGAAAAAAATGATTTTTTTATTTTCACTGCTCTGCGTTATAAACTTCTGTAAAGCACTTGGGGGTTCAGAGTGCTCACAACACATTTAGATAAGTTCCATAAGAAGTCTAGTTTCCAAAATCGTGTCACATGTGTTTTTTTTTCACTGTTTAGGCACACAGGGGCTCTCCAAACGCGTCATGGTGTCCGCTAACGATTGGAGCTAATTTTCCATTCAAAAAGTCAACTGGCGCTCCTTCCCTACTGGGCCCTGGCGTGCACCCAAACAGTGGTTTATGACCACATATGATGTATCTGTGTACTCAGGATAAACTTCCCAACAAATTTTAGGATCTATTTTATCCTGTTGCCCATGTGAAAATGAAAAAACTGAAGCTAAAAGAAAATTTTTGTGAAAAAAAAGTACTTTCTTTTTTTTACGGATCAATTTGTGAAGCACCTGGGGGTTCAAAGTGCTCAATATGCATCTAGATAAGTTCCTTTGGGGTCTAGTTTCCAAAATGCGGTCACTTGTGGGGGAGCGCCAATGTTTAGGCACACAGGGACTCTCCAAATGCGACATGGCAACCGCTAAATATTCCATCATATTTTCCATTCAAAAAGTCAAATGGCGCTCCTTCCCTTCTGAGCCCTACCGTGCACCCAAACAGTGGTTTATGACCACATATGAGGTGTCTGTGTGCTCAAGAGAAATTGCCTAACAAATTGTAGAATCCATTTTATCCTGTTGCCCATGAAAAAATGAAAAAATTGATGCTAAAATAAAATTTTTGTTGGAAAATTAAAATGTCCATTTTTTCCTTCCACGTTGCTTTAGTTCCTGTGAAGCACCTGAAGGGTTAATAATCTTCTTGAATGTAGTTTTGAGTAGCTTGAGGGGTGCAGTTTTTATAATGGTGTCACTTTTTGGTATTTTTTGCATTATAGACCCCTCAAAGTGACTTCAAATGTGAGGTGGTCCCTAAAAAAATGGTTTTGTAAATTTTGCTGTAAAAATGAGAAATCGCTGGTCAACTTTTAACCCTTGTAACTTCCTAACAAAAAAAAAATTTGTTTCCAAAATTGTGCTGATGTAAAGTAGACTTGTTGAGAATGTTATTTATTAACTATTTTGTGTCACATAACTCTCTAGTTTAACAGAATAAAAATTCAAAATTTGAAAATTGCGAAATTTTCAAAATTGTCGCCAAATTTCCATTTTTTTCACAAATAAACGCAAAAATTATCGACCTAAATTTACCACTAACATGAAGCCCAATATGTCATGAAAAAACATTCTCAGAATCGCTAGGATCCGTTGAAACGTTCCTGAGTTATTACCTCATAAAGGGACACTGGTCAGAATTGCAAAAAATGGCAAGGTCTTTAAGGTCAAAATAGGGTCGGTCATGAAGGGGTTAATCATGTATTTTCCCATTCCTTTCATCACCATGCCCATTTTCCTGATCACTTCATCCAACGATTTGTACGCCATATTTTTCCTAAAAAACCTGCACCTTCCCAGCATCTACTGTGTAGGAAAACACGTTACAGTTTTGCCAGATGTTTACGATGCCCATAAAAAAATAATTTACACACTATGTTCATATCTATCCCCCAGGGGGAAATGTTTGCCAGCCAGTGTATGGGCATTCCAAGTGTAGGAGACCAACTCCTTTAAATTGGGCCTAGTTTTTAATCAGGCCTTTCTCCACATATCATCAGCAGCTGCCAGTAGATCACCAGGGTTAACGTTTTCCGTGCTGCTACAGCCAGTGTCAAATTCCTAACAAGGGTGGGTGATTTTGCTGGGCGTTAAATACTTGTTATGGAAACGTTTGTGGTGTAACCCACAGGGCAAAATGTTTGCCAGCCCAAACATATTGAACAGCCCGGTATCCCTGTGACACGACTCATGTATCTGAGGGCTACAAAGTGTGCTTTGGAGGCTTCCATTCACCTTTATTTGCTGTGTGTTACCCTAGTTGTAAACACTATTTAGGGCTAAAAATTTTAAAAATACTGCCCACATATTGAACAGTGTAGTATCGCTGTCAGACGGCTGAGCTGTTTGTGGCCTACAAATTGTGGCGATTCAGGCCTACATTCTACTGTATTTGTTGTCTGTTACCCTAGTTCTGTACAATATTTTAGGGTATAAGCTAAAAAAATACAGGCTACATCGAGTGACCAGTGTGGTATCTGTGTCAGACTCCTATCTCTCTGTGTGCTAAAAATTGTGGCATTTCAGAGCTACATTAGACAGTTTTGTCATCTTACCACAGTTATTGACAGTGACACCAGTTTGTTAAACAAATAAAGTACATTCCAGATATTTGAAAGTACATTTTGCCAGCACATGGATTACATCTAATTTTGCTCCAAATTGTGACTTTTTTGTTGAACGTTGAAAATATTGTACTACATTTAACTGGACGTGATGGTGATGGGGAACTGGACGTGATGGTGCATGCAGAGGCAGAGGGCAACCTGCAATTGTGCCACAACAAACATCCACATCTTATTGCAACACATTCCTGTCAGAATTCATAGGGGACAGCAGAAGACCACTCTTGACACCAGGGCAGAGTGAAAAGGTAGTTGGTTGGATAGCGGATAATGCTTCCAGTCACTTAGCCACCACCATGTCTTCCACACGGTCAAGTCTGAGTAGCCGTGAGTCTGTACAGCATATTCCTCACCCTGATCCTCCTTCCTCCCACCATGCCGAGTGCCCGCAGACAACTGATCCCACACTTGGACACTCAGAAGTGCTGTTCTCTTTTCCATTTATAGATTCTGGCCTCTTGCCCGGTCCACTTGAAGCGGGGCAGACTGAGATTGCATTGAGCGATACCCAAATATCTGAGCAGCCACATTCACACGAAGGCGACAGTGGGAATGTGTCACAAAAGGTGGACGATGATGAGACACAATTGCCAGAAAGTCATGAGGAGTACCAGGGTGGGGAAGTGGAAGAGGAGGTGGTGGATCATATAGTAACTGACTCAACCAGGCAGGAGGACATGCACAGCGAGGACAGCAGCACACAGGGGGAGGGAGTCATAGCACCACAACAGGCAGGAAGAAGCACTGTGGTGGTCGCAAACAAAAGGTGGGCAACTGTTCCTCGTAAAACCAACACAATGGAAGTTATAATTTCAACTGTTCGATCTTCCCGAGTCTGGTTGTTTTTTAAAGACTCTGCCGATAACCCCAAACAGGCCATTTGCACCACTTGCCATGCCCACATCAGCAGAGGTAGCAAAACTACCAGCCTTACCACCACCAGCATGATCAGGCACATGGCAGCGAAGCACCCGACTTTGTAGGCTGAACCCCAGAGTCCAGGAACAGTGTCTGCGGGTGACACCACAGCTTCTTCCGCTGTTGCGCGTGGAAGACAATCCTCTGTCCATGGTGCCTGCGAAAATGCCTCCTGCCCTGCAACTGTCGTTTCACACACTCAACTACCACCATCATGAAGCAAGTCCGCATCCTTGTCCCAGCGCAGCCTTCAGTTGTCCATACCCCAGTCATTGGAACGAAAGAGGAAATATGCAGCCAAGGCCCCCTTAGGCCACAGTACTAAATTCACACATTTCTTATCTGCTTGCGCTCGAAATGTTGCCTTTTAGGCTCATGGAGACGGAAGCTTTCCACAACCTGATTGGGGCAGCCGTGCAAAGGTACTCTGACCCAGCCGACACTATTTTTCCCGGTGTGCCATCCCAGTGTAACAGGCCAGATTAACCCTCCACCAAGAATATACCCGTGGTTAAAGTGGCCTAGCCCAGATTATACCCTGGGAATATTCTGACCTAGGCCAAACTATACCCCGGGTATAAATTGGCCTAGGCCAGATTATACCCATCTGGGTCAGAATAAACCCCAGCTGCTGTAGATCGGATTATTCACGCTTTTGAGAACCATCAAAAACGGGGCCCCAGGCAGCACCTGGGACCCCAGGCAGCACACGGGGGGGGCAAAGACAGCGAACTGGGTCCCAGGCAGCACACGAGGGCCCCAGGCAGCACATGGAGCCCCAGGCAGCACACAGGGCCCCAGGCATCACATGGGGGCCCCAGGCAGCACACAGGACCCAGGCAGCATACGGGGCCCAAGGCAGTGCACGGGGACCCAGGCAGCACACAGGGGCCCCAGGCAGCACACAGGGGGAAGAGATAGCGAACGGGGTCCAAGGCAGCACATGGGGCCCCAGGCAGCACACAGGGGTCCCAGGCAGTGCACAGGGGCCCCAGGCAGCGCACAGGGGCCCCAGGCAGTGCGCAGGGGCCCCAGGCAGCACATGGGGCCCCAGGCAGCACACGGGGCCCCAGGCAGCACACGGGGCCCCAGGCAGCGCACAGGGCCCAGGCAGCACACAGAGCCCCAGGCAGCACACAGGGGCCACAGGCAGCACACGGGACATCAGGCACCATACAGGGGCCCCAGGCAGCACACAGGGGCCCAAGGCTGCACACGGGGGCCTGAGGCAGCACACAGGGACCCCTGGCAGTACACAGGGCCCCTGGGACCGCACAGGGCCCTAGGCAGCATACAGGGGCCCCAGGCAGCACACAGGGCCCCAGGCAGCACACAGGGGCCCCAGGCAGCACACGGGGAAGAGATAGTGAACGGGGTCCAAGGCAGCATACAGGGGCCCCTGGCAGTACACAGGCTATCACAGTGATCAAAGTAAAAAACAGTACATAAACCCCCCCTTTATCACCCCCTTAGTTAGGGACATATAATAAAATAAATAAATTTTATTTATTTTCATTTTTTCATTAAGGTTAGGGTTATAATTAGGGTAATAATTAGGGTTAGGGTAATAATTAGGGTTAGGGTTATAATTAGGGTTAGGGTTAGGGTTGGAACTAGGGTTAGGGTTACAATGAGGGTTAGGGTTACAATGAGGGTTAGGGATACAATTAGGGTTAGGTGTTGTGTTATGTTAGCTGAGGAGTATAAGCAAAAACGGCAATACACAGGAGAGGCTGGAACCTATTGGATTGCAGTAACCTGAACTAACCACACAACTAGAGGTAGCCGTGGAGCGTTCCTACATTGATCCAAGACGCCTCGTCACAGTCTGAGAGATAACTACACCTAAAGGCAGAAAGATGAAAGCTATCTTCCCCGGAGCAGATCCCCAAAGAAAATAGGAAGCCCCCAAACATGTAATGGCAGTTAGACAAGAAGAAGCACGGACACAGACAGAAAATAGAATGAGCGAACACTGGGGCCCAATCTGTCTAGACAGAAAAGTACAGGAAAGGATACTCACTGCAATCCAAAAAAACTCCTAAAAAATACCAACTCTTCTGATTGCAAAAACACCTGAGATCACACGATCTCTACCACCTAAATCAGATCTCTGGTGTAACAAAACTAAGCCGCAGCAAATGAAAAAACAGGAAATAGCAAATGAACAAATAACAATGGCTTCAGATAAACTGAGAGGAGCACAAGCCCCCCGGAGGGGACCTGGCTGACCTCCACAGAAGTGCAGGGAACAATGCAAAAGGCAAGCACAAAAATAAAAGCAGAAAATATCTTATCTGATAGCAGAAGATGCAAGCAAGACTCAGCGAACTTCCAAATGAACCAGGAACCACAATTGAGACAAGAACAATTGATCACCGGCAACCATCAGGGGAGGGAACCTCCCTTATATCAGACCAGTCAGTGATCCCAGATTGCCATTCCTCGCTGAAAGGTTCAATACTGTCTGTAACCACCAGAGGGAGCCTCTGCTCAGAAACCATCTCTAGCACATTCATAACAGTTAGGTATACAATTAGGGTTAGGGATACAATTAGGGTTGGAATTAGGATTAGGGTTAGGGGTGTGTTGGGGTTAGGGTTGGAGCTAGAATTGAAGGGTTTCCACTATTTAGGCACATCAGGGGGTCTCCAAACACGACGTGGCGTTCAAAAAGTCAAATGGCGCCTCCTCCCTTCCGAGCCCTGCCGTGCGCGCAAACAGTGGTTTACCCCAACATATGGGGTATCGGCGTACTCAGGAAAAATTGCACAACAAGTTTTGGGGTCCAATTTCTCCTGTTACCCTTGGGAAAAAAATAGCGTGCTAAAAAATCATTTTTGAGGAAAAAAATTATTTTTTTATTTTCACGGCTCTACGTTATAAACTTCTGTGAAGCACTTGGAGGTTCAAAGTGCTCACAACACATCTAGATAAGTTCCTTAGGGGGTCTAGTTTCCAAAATGGGGTCACTTGTTGGGGGTTTCCCCTGTTTAGGCACATCAGGGGCTCTCCAAACGTGACATGGCGTCCAGCCAATTCTGCGCTGAAAAAGTCAAACGGTGCTCCTTCCCTTGCGACTTCTGCCGTGCGCCCCAAAAGTGGTTTACCGCCACATATTGAGTATCGGCATATTCAGGAGAAATTGCACAACAAATTTTGTGGTTCATTTTTTCTTTTAACACTTGTGAAAATAAAAAAAATGGGTTCTGAAGTAAATTTTTTGCAAAAAAAGTTAAATGTTAATTTTTTCCTTACACATTGCTTCAGTTCCTGTGAAGCACATAAAGGGTTAATAAACTTCTTGAATGTGGTGTTGAGCACCTTGAGGGTTGCAGTTTTCAGAATGGTGTCACTTTTGGGTATTTTCTATCATATAGATCCCTCAAAGTAACTTCAAATGTGATGTGATCCCTAAAAAAAAATGGTGTTGTAAAAATGAAAAATCGCTGGTCAACTTTTAACCCTTAGGCTGGAGTCACACACAACCACAAAAAATCGGTCCGTTTTAGACGGTCGATTGTCGGATCAAAATGCAAACATCACACATCCTTCTGGCATCCGATTTTCCTTCAAAGATGCGATTTAATCGCATGTGTGTGTACCTTGTAACATCCGATTTTCATCCGACTTGCGAGATTTTCTCGCAGGCTTGCAAAACTGACATATAATGGATCTAAAAGAATAGTATTTCAATCACAAAAAAAAGAATAGATATATACACATAGAACACATATATATATATATATATATATATATACATGTCATTGTGACATATATATATACATATATTTATAGTTCCTAGACTTCTACATACTGTTATAGCCGCTAATTCAATTGCCAGGTTTTGTGAAATCACAGAAGCCGACATGAAATGATACATTGTTTCCACACAGTTAACCATGTCATTTCCTGTATTTTGATATTTGTTTAGAACTTACAATTACATGAGTGTATTTGTGCAAAATTTCAGACATGTAGGGGTTAATTAAAGGTGTAATTTCGTTGAAAAAAAATGCGTGTGCTCCCGCTGTATTTTCTCCACCAGACAGACAAAGCAAGCGAGTGGGGGCAGATAATAACAGCCTAGGGAGGGTACATTTTTTGTGCCCCCCCTGGCTACTAACATCTGCCCCCAGACACCCCAGAAAGGGCAAATCTATAATTAGATTCGCCCTTTCTGGCACTTTGCCCGTCTATTCCCATTGCCCTGTAGCGGTGGCGAATGGGTTAATAATCTCACCTTACTGTCACCTTGCAATTGAAAGGTGACCTTAAGGTAGGTTAATAATTGAGAGCTGTCAATTAGACAACTATCAATTATTAATCCTATTGTATGAAAGAAAAATCAAACACACACAGTTTAATAAAAAATAAGTTTAATTAAATAATCACACAGTTTTTGACCATATTTTATTTTCCTGCTAAAACCATTTCCTGTAATAAAAATAAAATAAAAAGGAAAATTATACTTACCAATCCAATGTACAGTCAGGTCCCACGGTGTAATCCATCAGAAAGGGTTAACAGGTTACAGGTCGCAGAGAGCTAATAATGCTGTCTCAGACCTGTATTCCCCTGAATGAATAAGTTCCTCTACCACAGAAAGTAGAGGAAGTGATTCATGAATGGAGCTTAATTGATTTATTGGCAATTTAACTTTAGTGACCTGACCTAAAGGGAAAGTGGACACAATCAATTAAGCTTCATTCATGAAGCACATCCTCTCCTGTCGCCAGGAGAGGAACTTATTCATTCATGAGCTTTGAGCTGAGCATGCAGGATTACTTGCACTGCTTGGCTCAAAGCTAGTTAACCCTTTGTGAAGGATTACAGCGTGGGACGTGACAGATCGGCGGAATAGGTAAGAATAATGTTGTTTTATTTTTTTTTCTTTATTTTAGGAGATCAATGGCTTCGCACGGATTAAGTGTAAAATAAAATATGGTCAAAAAAATGTGTTTTTATTTCATTAAAATTATTTATTCTTAAAGTGTGTGTGTGTTTTTTTATTTACTTCAATAGGATTAATAATTGATAGTTGTCTAATTGACAGCTCTCAATTATTAACCTACCTTAAGGTCACCTTTCAATTGCAAGGTGACAGTAAGGTGAGATTATTAACCCATTCGCCACCGCTACAGGGCAATGGGAATAGACGGGCAAAGTGCCAGAAAGGGCGAATCTAATTATAGATTTGCCCTTTCTGGGGTGTCTGGGGGCAGATGTTAGTAGCCAGGGGGGGCACAAAAAATGTACCCTCCCTAGGCTGTTATTATCTGCCCCCACTCGCTTGCTTTGTCTGTCTGGTGGAGAAAATACAGCGGGAGCCCACGCATTTTTTTTCAACGAAATTACACCTTTAATTAACCCCTACATGTCTGAAATTTTGCACAAATACACTCATGTAATTGTAAGTTCTAAACAAATATCAAAATACAGGAAATGACATGGTTAACTGTGTGGAAACAATGTATCATTTCATGTCGGCTTCTGTGATTTCACAAAACCCGGCAATTGAATTAGCGGCTATAACAGTATGTAGAAGTCTAGGAACTATAAATATATGTATATATACATGTCACAATGACATGTATATATATATATATGTGTTCTATGTGTATATATCTATTCTTTCTAGTCTTTATTAAAGCTGTCAGTGTGATTTTACAGTATAGCCGGGGATGAATTGCCGGCTTTTCTAAAGGACACCGATGCGATTTCATCGCAAGTCACACAGTGTGGTCCGTTTGTAATCCGATTTTTCATCGCTCCCATAGACTTGCATTGGCGATTGTCGACCGACAATCGGTGACAATCGCAGCATGCTGCGATTGTACACGGACGTTTAAAACGGACCACAAAAAATCTGATACTGGGAGCTGCTCCATAGATTAACATAGGTCCGACTGCAATGCGATTTTTCATCGCATTGCAGTCGTCCGATTCTGTCGCCAGTGTGACGCCGGCCTTATAACTTCATAACAAAAAAAAATTTTTGTTCCCAAAATTGTGCTGACGTAAAGTAGACATGTGGAAAATGTTATTTATTAAGAAATTTATGTGACATATCTCTCTGATTTAAGGGCATAAAAATTTAAAGTTTGAAAATTGCTAAATTTTCAAAATTTTTGCCATATTTCCATTTTTTCTATAAATAAACGCAAGTCATATAAAAAATTTTTACCACTAACGTGAAGTACAATATGTCGCGAAAAAACATTCTCAGAATCAGCAGGATCCGTTAAAGCGTTCCAGAGTTATAACCTCATAAAGTGACAGTGGTCAGAATTGTAAAAATTGGCCCGGTCATTTAGCTGCAAATTGGCTCTGTCACTAAGGGGTTAAATTAGAGAAAGCACACCTAGATGACCAAGAGAGAAGGTCATGCATAGAGAGAGAGGATCAAGAGAGAAGGGCAAGCTTAGAGAGAGATGAGCAAGAGAGAAAGACACAGTTAGAGAAGTCACGCATGGATGCCGCCTTAGGCTACTTTCACACTTCAGGCTTTTTGAATCAGGCGCGATCCGGCGTGTTTTTAAAAAAACGCATCCGGTACCGGATGCGTTTTTTTAGCATTGACTTGCATTAGCGCCGGATCGTGCCTGATGACAATGCGTTGTATCCGTTTTTGGCCGGATCCGTCGGAAATGTACATTCCGGCGGCCGGACAAGACTCTTGCTGCAACTTTTTTTTTTTCCCGGAGCCGCCTGATAGTGCCTGAATCAGCACTTCAGGCGGCCGGAAACAATGCAAACCTATGGAGCCGTACCAGTCTTTTGACAAATCCGTCAGAAAACTGATCCGGAATCCAAGGTCTCTCTCTCTCTCTCTCGTCCGGACATTGATGCCAACCTTTTCAACCTGGAAAATTTTCTCTTTCCGGGTTGAAAAGGTCAGGACGGATCCGGCAACAAAACTGATCAGTTCCATCAGTTTTTTAAATTCAGTGCCGGATCCGTCCTGTCAGGCATAGGACGGATCGCGCCTGACACAAAAAGCCTGATGTGTGAAAGTAGCCTTAGAGAGCCTAGCAGCATAAATAGAAGCTGCCGCAACCCTCGCCGAAGCAGGATCTCTAGGAGCCGCGCAAAACCCTGAGCTGCATAGCCGAAGCAGTACGTCAAGTCTGGAGTTTCCACTGCAAGATTCACCACAACGCACATCTCAGTATGTTAATGGACTTCCTGATCCAAACTATAACCCTGAACTGGCGTTGGAACAAGAACATGACGTCTCCAGTGAAGAGAGCGAGAGTCATCATGAGGCTCAGCTCCAGGACAGATACAAACACGAAAACGTGGAGAAAAATAACACTGCTAATGACTACCTTGCCCCTCACCAGGTAACCAACGTGAATTACCTTGCTGACACATCGCACGTCAGACCAAAGCAATATGACACCGGCTGGCGCCACACAGAGGATACTAACAGGTGCGAACGCACCTCACATCACTATCAGGGTGATCCATCACCAGTATACTCTGCTGACAACCGGTTCACATCAGAATTTGCTAAGTTCTTCACACGACGTGATCTGGTTGCCAAGGGACTCATGAAATTCACTGACCAAGCTGAAGGTTACAGAGCTTTGAAAGCTTCCTTTCAAAATGTCACTAGAGACTTGGGGCTACAACACAGGGAAGAGATAGACCTCTTATTCAAATACCTGGGGGAATCAGGCATTAAAACATTTCTCCTCTCTCAAACATAATCTGCAAAGGAAGCCAGATATTAAAGATCACTTTTTCTCCTTCATGTCAAAGATTTTTGAGAATTGTCATGCAGAGCTAGCTCCCACTCTCAAAGACTCTGAAGAATGCTGGTTCCTACCCATGTTTGGAGTATACCACCCTAAGAAACTAGGCCAAATCAGAGTGGTGTTTGACTCAGTGCTAAGTTTGATGATATCTCCCTGAATGATGTTCTACTGACAGGACCAGACCTCAATACCAAACTACTGGGAGTACTTATGCATTTCCGTAAGGATTCCATTGCCTTCGTCGCTGACATACAGCAAATGTTCCATTGTTTCCTTGTGAGAGAGAGACAGGAACTTCCTAAGATTCTTCTGGTATAGAGACAATGATCCTGCTAAAGAAGTCACAGAGTATCGCATGAGAGTGCACATCTTTGGCAACAGTTCTTCACCCGCAGTCACCATTTATGAACTAAAAAGGTCGGCTCAAGAAGGAGAAGCAGAATATGGATCAGATGTCAGACAATTAATAGAAAAAGACTTTTATGTTGATGACTGTCTGAAAGCTGTGCCTTCAAATGACACTGCCATCAGTCTTCTCAGGAGAGCCCAAGAGATGCTTGCTTGCTCGAACCTCAGGCTTCACAAAATAGCCTCAAACAGCCAAGAACTCATGGAAGTGTTCCCTTCATAAGACTTATGTAACAGTCTCAGAGACTTGGACTTGGTGTCAGAACCCACACCAATGCAATGCAGCCGCGGGTTTCTCTGAAATCTACGGTCAGACACTTTCACTTTCCAGGTCAGCCAGGAAGAAAAGCCTTTCACACGTAGAGGTGTCCTGTCCACCATCAACAGTCTGTATGATCCCTTGGATTTCGCAGCTCCTGTTACTATACAAGGCAAAGCCTTACTAAGAGACTTAACCAAGGAAACATCCGACTGGGATGCACCTCTGCCACCTGATAAGAGAATCCAGTGGGAAGGATGGAAGAACTCTTTAGTAGCCCTCTCCAACCTGAATGTGCCAAGACCATACACCCCTGTGCCGTCTACAGAAATACAAAGCCAAAAACTGTACGTATTTGCAGATGCTTCTGTCAAAGCAATTGCTGCTGTCGCCTACCTCAAAACTATAGACTCCAAATGTCAGAGCCACATTGGATTCGTTATGGGGAAGGCCAAACTTGCTCCACAGCCAGAGCACACTATACCCAGGTTAGAGCTTTGTGCTGCAGTCTTAGCCGTTGAGTTAGCAGAGTTGATCGCATCCGAGATGGATATCGACCTGACACAAGCCAAGTTCTACTCAGACAGCAAAGTAGTCCTTAGATATATCCACAATGAAACTAGGCGATTCTATGTTTATGTCAACAACAGAGTGCTACGAATTAGGAGATCAGTTCATCCCAAACAGTGGCATTACATTCCCACAGACCAAAATCCTGCATATCACGCAACTAGAGCAGTTGATGGTGGTCGACTAGGAAGCACAACATGGCTCTCAGGACCAAAACTACTGTACACTGAGGAACATTTCCCTGACACCTTTGAACTAGTAGGGGGGGGCTCAGATGCTGAAATCCGCCCTCAGGTGTCTACACTTCATACAATGACCTCTGTTATCCAGCTTGGATCTCACAGATTCGTCAAATTTTCAAGTTGGAAGTCATTTATTCAAGCTATTACCTGCCTGACTCATATAGCTCGATCGTTCAGGACCACCAGATCTTGTCACACAGAAAAATGTAAAGGTCGGCATCTTTGTAAAAATACCTATGTTACCTCAGACTTGGAGTCCTCCAGAAACCACATCATCTTCACTATTCAAAGAGAAACCTACTTTGTAGAAATCCAGTGTCTCATTAACAAAGATCCAATACCAGAGAGCAGCGTATTGAGGAAACTCGACAACATTCATCGACAACAATGGCCTGCTGAGAGTAGGAGGCCGACTCAAGGAAGCTAAAATGGAGTTTGAGGAGAAATTCCCCTTTATCCTCCCCGGAAAATGTCATGTGGCCTACTTAATTGTACAACACTATCACAATCTGGTCAAGCACCAAGGAAAACTATTTACAGAAGGAGCCATCAGAACTGCTGGCCTGTGGATTGTCGGTGTAAAGAGACTCGTCAGTAGTGTCATCTACAAATGCATTACCTGCCGTAAGCTTCGTGCTTCGACTCAAACCCAAAAGATGGCTGACCTACCAGCAGATAGACTCAGCCCAGACCCTCCTTTTACCAGCGTTGGTCTCGATGTGTTTGGGCCTTGGTCAGTTGTCACACGGCATACGAGGGGCGGACAAGCCAATAGTAAACGTTGGGCTGTCATGTTTACCTGTATGTCAATCAGAGCTGTCCACATAGAACTCATTGAGTCCCTTGACACTTCAAGCTTCATCAATGCTTTGAGATGTTTCATTGCCATCCGTAGCCCTATCAAGCACATACGTTCAGACAGAGGTACTAATTTCATTGGTGCAACAAAATATTTAGGAATGCCTTCAAATCTAGACTACAAGACTCGAGAGGTTCCTCAGTGACCAAAGTTGCACATGGTCATTCAACCCACCTCACTCTTCACACATGGGTGGATCATGGGAACGAATGATTGGTCTAGTAGGGAGAATTCTTGACTCCACTTTTCTTCAAGAAGGAGCAGCGAGGCTTACCCACGAAAGCCTGATCACCTTCATGGAAGCCGCAGCCATAATCAATGCAAGACCCTTGATTCCAGTCCCTAATGACCCCAAGGAGCCCTTGTTATTGACTCCAGCTATTCTCCTTACCCAGAAAACAGGAGGATTCGATACCAAGAACCTCTACAAGAGCCAATGGAGACAGTTACAAAGTCTTGCAAATACTTTCTGGACTGGTGGCGCAAACAGTATTTGTCCACCCTGCAGCCACGGGTGAAGTGGCAATCCACTACGCCTAATCTAAGCATTGGTGAACTTGTTCTTGTGAAAGACTGCCAAGTTCACAGGAACCAGTGGCCACTTGGTCTAGTGACTGCAACATTTCCGAATAAGGATGGCAAAGTCTGCAAAGTTGAACTGAGGATGGTCAAAGGGAATGAACCTAAGACATTCTCCAGACCAGTATCCAAACTGGTCTTATTGTTGCCTTCGGAGGAAAAGGACAGTGACATCCGTTGATGCCAGACAAGGAGTGTTCTGTCTCCGACATCTAATTGTTTTTGCATTGTTTATATAGGAGTTTAACAATCTGCTTGTTTGGCTCCCTCTAGTGACCAGTGTCATATTCGCAGTTGTTTTCTTTTACATTCAGCAACATCTTTTCCCTCCCTTTGCAATGCATCATGGTAGCTTTGCAAGGCATGATGGTAGCCTTGCAAAGCATTCTGGTAGCTTTCCCTCCATTTTCCTTCAGCCTGCATCCATGAAGCATCATCTTTTCCTCTCCCCTTGTGATAGCATTGCCGGTATGTACTCATGTTTTCTCTAGCTAATTCCTGTCCCATATTAGCCTGGTTGAATTCAGTCTTCTCCTGGTTAGCTGTTAGAGTGCAATGTTTATTGACAGTGTACTATGTATATGTATTTCTACTATGCCCCTGTACTGATTGTATGTATATTATGTTTGTATTATAGTTTCACCGCATCAATACATCAAGTTCAATAAAAGCACAGACCCCATCACAGTCTCCTTATTGGACCTTTAACCCCGGGTATATTCTGTGCGGGGGGTTAATCAGGCCTGTTACACCGGGACTCACCGGTAGATCTAGGGAAGGTAAATATAGCAAAATTTGTTTTATAATATTCTACAGCTGGAGACAGACATTTACTGGAAAGGGACAACCTTTATAGATAGGAGTGGGGTATAATTTTATTACAAGGGCTGTATGTGATTATGCTTCTAGGAGGTGCCATTATACAGCAATGGGTGCATGTGATTATACTCCAATCTATGTGATTCGTACATAAAACATCCCTTGCAGTGAAATTATGCCTTTCAACTCCAGGAACATAATACCCATGCTAGTAGCAACAACACATACAGTGAAGGAAATAATTATTTGATCCTTTGCTGATTTTGTAAGCTTGCCCCCTGACAAAGGCATGAACAGTCTATAATTTTAAAGGGAACTTGTCACCCCCCCCGGGCGTTTTTAAGTAAAAGAGCCACCTTCAGCAGCACTAAGGCAGCAGTCTGTGAAGGTGGCTTTTTTTTCTGGTCCCCTGCAACGCTGAAATATAGAAATTAAAAATTAAAACTAGGTCCCCATACTATAAATGCGTCCCTGAGGTATGGCCTCTTCCAATGACTCATCCTCCCCCCAGCCATCCATCAACCCCATTCAGCGTCACCGCGCCTCCTCCAGAATTGTTTTTCTTCCAGTTTGGTTCTGTGTGGCGCCTGCGCTGTTGTAACAGTCCTTGGGCATGCGCAGTGCATGCTGCCTGGAAATTGTCAGAAGACTATTGTGCCTGCGTCTTTCTCTTTCCCCAGTTCCCTCCCCGCAGTGTGCTATCATGTATTCACACTGTGGGGCTGGCAATCTGGCGCCTGCGCAGTCTACATGTTTAGCTGCACCTGCCCCCTTCTCCCAGTCCTTCCACTTTCATTTTCATACCCTGTGCGGCGTCGGCTGGGGGCAGGCGCAGCTAAACCTGTAGACTGCGCAGGCGCCAGATTGCCAGCCTCGCAGTGTCAATACATGATAACACACTGCGGGGAGGGATCTGGGGAAAGAGAAAGATGCAGGCTCAATAGTCTTCTGACAGTTCCCGGGCAGCACGCACTGCGCATGCCCGAGGACTGTTACAACAGCGCAGGCGCCACACAGAACCAAACTGAAAGAAAAACAATTCTGGAGGAGGCGCGGTGACGCTGAAGGGGGTTGATGGACAGCTGGGGGGAGGATGAGTCAGGGGAAGAGGTCATACCTCAGGGACTGCCCCGTAGCAGAACCCCCAAAGAAATAGGAAGCCCCCAAACATGTAATGGCGGTTAGACAAGAAGAAAATACGGACTGTTATGTTAGGTAGCTAAGGAGGACAGGAACAACAGCCGGGCAGCCGAACACCTGAGATGTTGGTAACTAATGGGTTGCAGATTCCTAAACTAACCACACAACTAGAGGTAGCCGTGAAGCGTTACTACGTTGATCCTAGACGCCTCGTCACAGCCTGAGAGATAACTACACCTAAAGGCAGAAAGATGAAAGCTATCTGCCTCGGAGCAGATCCCCAAAGAAAATAGGAAGCCCCCAAACATGTAATGGCGGTTAGACAAGAAAAAAGCACGAACACAGACAGAAAATAGAATGAGCAAACGCTGGGGCCACAAGCTGACTAAATAGGATAGGACAGGAGAGATTACTTTCTGCAACCCAGAAAACCCTACAAAAATCCAGCAATTCTGATTACAAAAATACTGAGATCACACAATCTCGCCACCCACTAAATCAGATCTCAGTGTGAACAAAACCAAGCCGCAGCCACTGAAAAAACAGGAAAAAGAAAATGAACAAATAACAGTGGCTTCAGATAAACTGAGAGGAGCACAAGCCCTCTGGAGAGGACCTGGCTGACCTCCACAGAAGTGCAGGGAACAATGCAAAAAGCAAGCACAAAAATAAAAGCAGAAAATATCTTATCTGATAGCAGAAGATGCAGGCAAGACACAGCAAACTTCCAAATGAACCAGGAACCACAATTGAGACAAGAACAATTGATCACCGGCAAACATCATGGAAGGGAACCTCCCTTATATCAGACCAGTCCGTGATCCCAGATTGCCATTCCTCGCTGAAAGGTTCAGTACTGTCTGTAACCACCAGAGGGATCCTCTGCTCAGAAACCATCTCTAGCACATTCATAACAGTACCCCCCCCTTGAGGAGGGGGTCACAAAGCCCTCACTTGTGCAACCAGGCCGATCAGGATGAGCTCGGTGATAGGCACGGATCAGTCTCCTAGCATGGATGTCCGAAGCAAACACCCAAGAATTGTCCTCCTGACCATAACCTCTCCACTTAACCAAATACTGGAGTTTCTGTCTAGAAAAACGAGAATCCAATATTTTCTCAACCACATACTCCAGATTGCCCTCAACCAAAACAGGGTCAGGAGGTGCAGCCATAGGAACCACTGGCTCGACAAACCTCTTCAATAAGGACTTGTGAAACACGTTATGGATCTTAAATGTCCCTGGAAGAAGCAAACGGAAGGAAACAGAATTAAGAATCTCCATGATCTTATAAGATCCAATGAACCTAGGCTTAAACTTTGGAGATGCAACCCTCATAGGGATATTTCTTGAGGACAACCAAACCAAGTCCCCCACTTTAAACCGAGGACCATCAGTCCTATGCCGGTTGGCAAACTGTTGGGCCTTCTCCTGAGAGAGAGACAACCTCTCCACTACCTGGTCCCAAATCTGCTGCATTCGCTCCACAGCAGAGTCAACACCCGGACAGACAGAAGCCTCTGCCTGTCCCGAAGAAAATCGAGGGTGAAACCCAAAATTGCAGAAAAATGGAGACATCAAAGAGCAAACTCAGCCAAAGGCAAAAAAGAGACCCAGTCATCTTGATCAGCAGACACAAAACATCTCAAATAAGTCTTCAAGGTCTGGTTTGTTCTCTCGGTTTGTCCATTGGTCTGAGGATGAAAAGCAGAGGAGAAAGATAATTGAACACCAAGTTTAGAACAAAATGTCCTCCAAAATCTGGAAACAAACTGGACTCCTCTGTCAGACACAATGTTCTCCGGAATGCCATGTAACCGAACCACGTGGTGAAGGATCAAAGGCACCAATTCGGAGGAGGAAGGTAACTTGGGTAATGGCACAAGATGTATCATCTTAGAAAACCTATCACAGATTACCCAGATAACGGTTATTCTCTGAGAAACAGGGAGGTCGGAAATAAAATCCATAGAGATATGGGTCCATGGCCTCTTGGGCACAGGTAATGGCATTAACAACCCACTAGAGCGAAAGCAAGGCTTGGAGCGAGAGCAAGTCCCACAGGACTGCACAAATTCCCTGACGTCACGAGACAAAGTAGGCCACCAAAAGGACCGACTCACCAAGTCTCTGGTACCAAAAATCCCGGGATGACCAGCCAATGCGGAACAATGAATCTCAGACATCACACTCTTCTTCCACTGGTCTGGGACAAACAATTTCCCAATAGGGCAGCACTCAGGTTTATCCTCCTGACACCCTTTCAGAGCCAGTCTCAAATTGGGCGAGATGGCGGAAAGAACTACACCCTCTTTCAAAATAACAGTAGGATCAGATAACTCAGGAGAGTCCGCAAAGAAACTCCTCGAGAGGGCATCCGCCTTAACATTCTTAGTGCCAGGAAGAAAATAAACCACAAAATTAAAACGTGTGAAAAACAAGGCCCACACTACTTTTCCCTTCTGTGAGTACCATATAATTTTCAGTTTGGCCGGTGATACTGTTATGTTAGGTAGCTAAGGAGGACAGGAACAACAGCCGTGCAGCCGAACACCTGAGATGTTGGTAACTAATGGGTTGCAGATTCCTAAACTAACCACACAACTAGAGGTAGCCGTGGAGCGTTCCTACGTTGATCCTAGACACCTCGTCACAGCCTGAGAGATAACTACACCTAAAGGCAGAAAGATGAAAGTTATCTGCCCTGGAGCAGATCCCCAAAGAAAATAGGAAGCCCCCAAACATGTAATAGCGGTTAGACAAAAAAGAGCACGAACACAGGCAGAAAATAGAATGAGCAAACGCTGGGGCCACAAGCTGACTAAATAGGATAGGACAGGAGAGATTACTTTCTGCAACCCAGAAAACCCTACAAAAATCCAACAATTCTGATTACAAAAATACTGAGATCACACGATCTCGCCACCCACTAAATCAGATCTCAGTGTGAACAAAACCAAGCCGCAGCCACTGAAAAAACAGGAAAAAGAAAACGAACAAATAACAGTGGCTTCAGATAAACTGAGAGGAGCACAAGCCCCCCGGAGAGGACCTGGCTGACCTCCACAGAAGTGCAGGGAACAATGCAAAAAGCAAGCACAAAAATAAAAGCAGAAAATATCTTATCTGATAGCAGAAGATGCAGGCAAGACTCAGCAAACTTCCAAATGAACCAGGAACCACAATTGAGACAAGAACAATTGATCACCGGCAACCATCATGGGACGGAACCTCCCTTATATCAGACCAGTCCGTAATCTCAGATTACCATTCCTCGCTGAAAGGTTCAGTACTGTCTGTAACCACCAGAGGGATCTTCTGCTCAGAAACCATCTCTGGCACATTCATAACAACGGACACAGACAGAAAATAGAATGAGCAAACACTGGGGCCCAATCTGTCTAGATAGAAAAGTATAGGAAAGAATTCTGACTGCAGCCCAAAAAAACCCTGACAAAAATACCAACACCTCTGACCAACAAAAAACCTCAGATCACACGATCTCTACCACATAAATCAGATCTCTGGTGTAACACACAGCAATTCAGCAAATAAAGAGTGACAAAGGAACAAAGCAAAAGTACAAATACAAAATGAGCACAATTGCAGCGCCAGACGCCAAAAGGGGACCAGGCTGAAAACCTCTGCAAGCAGCAAACAAGCAGGGAAAATCAAACCAGAGGAAAAAAACAGCAAATCACTTATCTGAATGAGAGCAGAAATGAAAGCTGAGCTCCAAGCAAGTCCAGGAAGAACAATTGATTACCGGCAAGGCTGAAGGGAGTTCAGGTCACATATATCAGACCATTCAGAGCCAGCTGAAGGCCATTCAGCAATTAGTTCATTACCTTCAGCAACCACCGGAGGGAGCTCCAGCTCAGAAGTCTCCTCCAGAGTATTCACAACAGCAGGGGCCTACGCTCAGCTAAAATATAGTGGATGCTGGTCCAAATTCTCCATTTTAACTGCCTGCCTTTGTGACTCCCTGTCACATGCTCAGCAGGCATCTTCTGTGAGGTTGCTGAGCCGCCCGCCAGGGCAGTGGGGCACTCGGCACCAAGCCCGTTCACTTCTGTGGGGGATGTCATGGTAGCTGCAGCTCGGTCCGTGGCCCTGGGGCTCACCTTAAATGTGGGATATTTACAGGGGATTAAATGGTTTGTAGGATGTTCGTGACGCCACCTGTGGTACCTTGTCAGGGTGACCAGCGCTGCTATGCAGATCCGCTGAAGGGTTGGTATTGGGCAGCAAGGTGTTAAGCCTTCCACAGGCAAGGCTGGGGTCCTTCAGGGTAGATAGAATATGTAGGGATGCAGGATGGAGGAGAATCCGACAGTAGAAATAATAAGATGGACACACACACAGAAGTCTCTTTCTGTACCTTTACTGAAGATGTTATTGCAGGCACGTCCCGGGGTACTCCAGGGTGAAAGGTGCACATCCAGTTTCCTCCACTGAGTAGGTGTAGGGCCTCCTTACTTCTATAATGTGAGTCTCTGACCTGTGTGAAATAAGGTCTGAGTCTGTCTCCAACTCTACGCCCGGCTGACTTTATTGTAGGGCCTTCTCTTGAAAACACAGTCTATGATGGCGGTACCTGCCAGACTCCCGTCTTCCTGACCCAGTTACGTATCAACACTTATGGGCCCCTGCGACTTGTAGTCCCGCAGGGTCTCCGGTATTTCCTGCTAGTCGTGAAGATTCTAGCAAGCTCGGACCCGGTGTCCGGTTAATCAGAGTAGAGGTAAGCTATCTATGCTATTTCCACCTCTGTCACTCTCTTCTTATCCACTCGCCTTTCGTCCTACTCGGATCCTCACCCTATCACACACTAGCAGATGGTGGACTGCTTCTTCTCCTTCTTCACCGCTCTCTAAGCGTCTGCACGCTTGCTCGCTGAACTGCACTCGGTTGACTCAGTTCTGACTAGGCTGGAGTGTCTTTCTTTCCACTTGTACTAGCCTCCACACGTGTGAGCTAAGCTTCAAGCTGCAGACTTCAGGTTCCTTCTTAAACAGCTGAACTCTCTCTTTTGAGCTCTGCTCCGTGTGTCAGACTGCACACTTTCTTCTGCGCTCTCTGCGCTCACAACTCTCTCTAAGCAGATCTGTCTCTGCTCTTCACTTCACCCTCTGAGGTGACTGAAAACTTCTAGACTAGCCTAGGCTAGACTTCTCTCAGAGTCTCTGTGCTCTAGACTCGACTGACTGTTTCAGTGTCTTCACCCTCCTTATATATGGCTAAACAGCTCCCTCTGGTGGCTCTAGGGATGGGTGAAGGTGTGTGAATGTGTATACAGGACCTCTAGTGGTGGTTACCTTCAGTGCACCCTTCTGGAGATTAGGATTCCAAGCACAGCTGGGCTCCACATCCCCCCCTAGTAAAACTCAGCACTCCCGGGCTGAAAGAAAAACATTTTTGAATAAAACATTAACATTAACTCTTCCCTTACGGGAGTTGAGAATCTTTAACTGTTGCATAAATACATAAATAACACTTTTAATATCAAGAAAAGCGTAGTGCAAAAAGACTTCACAGTTCAAGTAAACATATACTTGTGGAGGACCCGCTCCAATCCTCCAACGGTGGTCCTGGGTGGGCTGCAAGATTTTTCTGTAGCAGACCTCACTTTCGGCCACACCAAACGGGTTTTGGGTTCTGAGGTAGTGCTGGTTTACGTAAAACCAAGATGGAGCACCTAAGTGCTAACTATTTACAAAGTGTCTCTGTGCTGCAAGAGTCCTCAGCACCAGTCCATATCAAAAGAGCATATCAAATCACATTACCCAACTGGGGTATACTTCAAGCAATAACCATGTAAACATTTTCAAACTGACTGGCAAATACCCATCCGGGTGCAGCAATACTTAAAACTATTTTACAGTACAGTGACCCTGTTCGGGTTTCTAATACGGCATCGCTATATCTTCAACCCCTGGTGTTGCAAGCACATAGTGCATCCTGGTACGGAGCACCATGACATCGTGTCCTGATATAGGGGTCTGTGTGGATACAGTTCTCTTTTCCACACGGGTTCCTGGAGGCCTGACAGGTGCCTCACACAAACTTAGGCTCTGCAGTTCATGCAGGTATGACTCAGCAGGGGCTGAGCGGGCAGCAGCCGCATACAGCCACTCAGCAGGGCATGGCGCAGGTGCGCAGACTGGCGCTGGGTTTGCAGAGGCCTGGGACACTGAGACACGGGGTGCGTTGCGTTTCCTGCTTCAGGGACTGGGGAGCTGCTTCGGTTGACGTTTAGGGCATACCACCCCTTAAGCCCCCAATGCCGCGTGTAGGTGACTAAGTCCCCTATTAACAGGTCCCTGTCCGGGTGTCCCTCTTGTAATTGAGCCTCTACGTCCCGGCGGTTTACAAAAACTTCCTGGTAGAGCCCGGGCTCGTGTATGAACCCTCAGCCTCCCTGGAGCTTAAAGTCACGCACCGCCCCCTGGCGCCGCGGTTCCCGGAGCGTACCTTTATCTCGCCTGACGTTCTCTTTGTCGGCAAGGTCTCTCTCCCGGTACCTCTGGTATTGTCGCTGCGCCTCCCGCTGGTCACGTTGCTGCTGCTCCTCCTGCTCATGGCGTCTCCACTCATTCTCCTGCCATGCGGCATACTCCTCGTCGTCCGGGTGCTCCATCTCCTCCCAATCGACCTGGATCTCGCCGGGTTCACTTCCTTCCTTCGTCCCTGCCGGGGGACAGTATTCTTCCACTGCAGGCGCGGCGTCTGGGTCCGGGCCTGGCTGGTACTCCGATCCGGGCAAGGCCTCCGCAGCCTCCTCTCCTCCTGCCGCGTCCTCTGCGGGGGCAGGAACAGCTTCTGGCCAGATTGCAGCCACTGGCTGCGGTGGTGGCGCGGGCGACAGGTGCGCATCCGGGGCAGAGAGCGGTCGGCTCTGCTGCAGCCGCAGCTTCAGAGCCCGCCAGCTTCGCTCCATCTGTTCCACTTCAGCCCGGTGCCGGGCCAGATCCAGCAGGGCCGCGTCCACCTCCTCCTCCTTGTATCGCTCACCATCTCCTTCCAGGACTGGGGATGGTTCAGGCACAGGCTGCAACTCTTCGTGGGGAAAGGGCTTGCACTCCTCCATTCTCCCACACAGCGACTCCTGTCCTTCCGCCATCTCTCTCCAGTCCAGACTAAACTTTCTAACAGGAGTGGACTGGTCTTTTCCGTGGAGGCGGGATTTTCGCTTTCTTTTCCTCGCACTGAGGAGGATGAGGAGGCGGATCTCCTTTGCAGTAAGGCATGATCTGATGTTGTAGAAACACTTAGACAGGGCGGCCATAATTTTCGTGCCACAGGGGGGTACGCCCACGAATTCACGCCCCTCTTCTTCAACAGTGCCTCAGGGCGTGAACATGGCGGCAAAATGGCGGCAAAGTCACAAAAATAGCAATCACAGTCTTTTTGCACAAAACAGTCAATTCAGGCACACAGGACTCGTGTATCACGAGCTTCAGAATCCTGTTCGTGACGGCAAGTTAGATGAGCCGCCCGTCAAGGCAGTGGGGTACTCGGCACCGAGCCCGTTCACTTCTATGGGGGATGTCACGGTAGCTGCAGCTCGGTCCGTGGCCCTGGGGCTCACCTTAAATGTGGGATATTTACAGGGGATTAAATGGTTTGTAGGATGTTCGTGACGCCACCTTGGTACCTGGTCAGGGTGACCAGCGCTGCTATGCAGATCCGCTGAAGGGTTGGTATTGGGCAGCAAGGTGTTAAGCCTTCCACAGGCAAGGCTGGGGTCCTTCAGGGTAGATAGAATATGTAGGGATGCAGGATGGAGGAGAATCCGACAGTAGAAAAATAAGATGGACACACACACAGAAGTCTCTTTCTGTACCTTTACTGAAGATGTTATTGCAGGCACGTCCCGGGGTACTCCAGGGCGAAGGGTACACATCCAGTTTCCTCCACTGAGTAGGTGTAGGGCCTCCTTACTTCTATAATGTGAGTCTCTGACCTGTGTGAAACGAGGTCTGAGTCTGTCTCCAACTCTACGCCCGGCTGACTATGTGGTAGGGCCTTCTCTTGAAAGAACACAGTCTATGATGGCGTTACCTGCCAGACTCCCGTCTTCCTGACCCAGTTACGTATCAACACTTATGGGTCCCTGCGACTTGTAGTCCCGCAGGGTCTCCGGTATCTCCTGCTAGTCGTGAAGATTCTAGCAAGCTCGGACCCGGTGTCCAGTTAATCAGAGTAGAGGTAAGCTATCAATGCTATTTCCACCTCTGTCACTCTCTTCTTATCCACTCGCCTTTCGTCCTACTCGGATCCTCACCCTATCACACACTAGCAGATGGTGGACTGCTTCTTCTCCTTCTTCACCGCTCTCTAAGCGTCGGCACGCTTGCTTGCTGAACTGCACTAGGTTGACTCAGTTCTGACTAGGTTGGAGTGGCTTTCTTTCCACTTGTACTAGCCTCTGGTGGCTCCAGAGATGGGTGAAGGTGTGTGAATGTGTATACAGGACCTCTAGTGGTGGTAACCTTCAGTGCACCCTTCTGGAGATTAGGATTCCAAGCACAGCTGGGCTCCACATTGCCAGGTCACAGCAGAGCAGACAAAGTTTTCCTTGCCTTCACGTGCCTCTCTGCATTGTGGTAACGTGAGAGGCAGGGGTAAAAAATAGATGCACACTGCTTGGAGCAGGGGGAGCAGTAGGTGAAACTAACTTGCTGACTCCGCTTCAATAACTGCGCTTTTTTGTCCGCACTGACTTCCAGGCTTATGGGGGAGGAAGGGAAAGGTGCTGCGGGAGACAGCAAGTTAGTTTCACAGTCTCCCACCAAAGTCTTGGCGCTGGTGCTGACATTAAACGCTCTGTGATTGGAGCAGAGACAAGTGAATTTAACTTTCTGACTCTCTGCGGCTCCTCAACTGATGCATGGCAGCAGCCCCCTTGTCGCACATGCTCACAACAATTGCATTGGCGTCTGATTAGACGCAAATACAATTGGGGCAGGGAGGGAGCGATAATCAGGGTGCAGGCAGAGAAAGAGGTGAGCGGTGTCAGTGACACTGTTCCCCAGTGTGACTGCATCCTAACCGCCAGTGTGCTGAATGCCTGCAGCCATAGGAAGTAGTCGGGTGTCTGTTGGCATTCATCACATTCATCACTGAAAGTTTTCTGCCTAACTCTCATTACAGCCCTGTGCCTTGGTTTTCTTTTGAATTGTTCTTATAAGGTTTATATGACACTGTATGTACTTTGCTTTTCTGGATTGTTTATTTGAATAGAAGCAGGCTCGGACTGGCCCATAGGGGAACAGGGGAATCCCCTGGTGGGCCCCTATGCAGAGTTGGGCTCCCAACTCCACTGTATGGGCATTACTTGGCATAATACACTTGATTCACTCTGTTCAGAAAAAAACAGCATCTCATCATTCATTAACCAAACTATCCAGATTATTATTATAAAGAGATATAGGTAAATTTGTGAAGAAGTGTAATATTTTTATGCAGGTGAAAAGTGGGCCCCCAAAAGTCAATGTTACTAGTGGGCCCTTGGCACCCCAGTCCGACATTGAATAGAAGCACCACAAGCTGCAGTATCTATATACTTACATACTGAGAACTGCCTTTCTGGGTACATATCCAACTAGAAAAATAAAATAAGCAGTGTAAAGAAGCAATTACGGTAAAAAAAAGTCTGCTTGAAAAATTAGAATGCTTGAAATGCAGTACAGAGTAAAACAATTTAATTAAAATGTATAAAGCTTGACATTCTGATGTAAACTTACATTTGCCTTCATAATTGCGGCACAATATTTTATCTGAACCAGTGAGCTGAATTACATCCAGGATTTCTCCTCTTATGTATTCAAGGTCCTTATATCCAGGTTTCAGAATAATCGCATTGGGGTCAACCATCATTCGTGTTAACACTTTGACTTCCCCATGAAACTATGGAATAAAAGGGATCATTTATAATGAAATAAAGCATACTGCACGTTTCCTAATTGCTGTTCTTTGCCAGTTTAATAACAAGTGAATGCAGGACCGCCATCAAGGCATTATTGCCCTTACTGGCATATGGGGCTTGGAGCGGGCCCCCTCTCTTTTGCTTACCAGGCCGATTCAGTAACAGAATGTGCGTCCTCAGAGACACGTTTAGTTAAAATCTATTGCCGTGCAGGAGGATATCCTCCAGTACATTAACAGTTGATAGCCGCCAGCCAATCCAAGCCCGTCAGCTGATGTCAGTGCGCATGTCGCCGATGTCTGATGTCACTGCCATACGCCAGTACAACGGTCCGCGCTTCAGATGAATTGCACACAGGACACTACTGGACTTCAGCCAGGTGAGGAGAAACTTTTTTTTTTAAAGGAGTACTATTTGGGGATGAGGAACGTCATTATACTACTATGGGGTGCATTATACTACTATAGGTGCATTATACTGCCATATATGACTATGGGGGTGCATTGTCCTACTATGGGAGTGCATTATACTACTATATATGACTATGGGGGTGCTTTATCCTACTATGGGGGTACATTATCCCACTATGGGGTGCATTATACTGCTATATATGACTAATGAGGTAGATTATTCTACTATAGTGGTGCATTATCCTATTATGGTTGTGCATTATCCTACCATGTTTTGCATTATACTGATATATATGACTAAGGGGGTGCAGTATCCTACTATACAGGTGCATTATACTGCTATGGTGGTGCATCATACTGCTATGGTGGTGCATTATACTGCTATGGGGGTGCATTATACTGCTTATGGGGTGCATTATACTGGTATGTGGGTGCATTACACTACTATAGGAGTGCATTATACTGGTATGGGGTGCATTATACTGCTATATATGATTATGGGGTGCCTTATACCACTAGTGGGTGCATTATACTGCTATATATGAGTATGGGGTGCTTTATACTACTATGGGGGTGCATTATACTACTATATATGACTATAGGGGTGCATTATCCTACTATGGGGTGCATTATCCTATCATGGTGGTTCATTATACTACTATGGGGGTGCAAATACTGATATTTATTACTATCAGGTGCATTATACTACTATGGGGTGCATTATACTGCTACATATGAGTATGGGTTGCATTATTCTACTATGGATGACTATAGGGTGCACAATACTACTATACAGTGGGTCCAGAAAGTATTCAGACCCCTTTAAATTTTTCACTGTTTCATTGCAGTCATTTGGTAAATTCAAAAAAGTCAATTTTTTTCTCATTAATGTACAGTCTGCACCCCATCTTGACTGAAAAAAAAACAGAAATGTTGAAATTTTTGCAAATTTATTAAAAAAGAAAAACTGAAATATCACATGGTCATAAGTATTCAGACCCTTTGCGCATACACTCGTATTTAACTCACATGCTGTCCATTTCCTTGTGATCCTCCTTAAGATGGTTCTACTCCTTCATTGGAGTCCAGCTATGTTTAATGAAACTGTTAGGACCTGATTTGTAAAGGCACACACCTGTCTATATAAGATCTCACAGCTCACAGTGCATGTAAGACCAAATGAGAATCATGAGGTCAAAGGAACTGGCCAAGGAGCTCAGAGACAGAATTGTGGCAAGACATTGATTTGGCCAAGGTTACAAAATAATTTCTGCAGTACTCAAGGTTCCTTAGAGAAAAGTGGTCTCCATAATCCTTAAATGGAAGAAGTTTGGGACCACCAGAAGTCTTCCTAGACATGGCCGTCCAGCCAAACTGAACATTCGTGGGAGAAGAGCCTTGGTGAGAGAGGTAAAGAAGAACCCCAATATCACTGTGGCTGAGCTCCACAGATGCAGTAGGGAGATGGGAGAAAATTCCACAAATTCAACTATCACTGCAGCCCTCCACTAGTTGGGCCTTTATGACAGAGTGGCCTGATGGAAGTCTCTCCTCAGTGCAAGACATATGAAAGCTCGAATAGAGTTTGCAAAAAAACACATGAAGGACTCCCAGACTATGAGAAATAAGATTCTCTGGTCTAATGAGACAAAGATAGAACTTTTTGGTGATAATTCTAAGCGGTATGTGTGTAGAAAATCAGGCACTGTTCATCATCTGCCCAATACAATTCCAATAGTGAAACATGGTGGTGGCAGCATCATGCTGTGGGGGTGTTTTTCAGCTGCAGGGACAGGACGACTGGTTGCAATTGAAGGAAACATGAATGCGGCCAAGTACAGAGATATCCTGGATAAAAACCTCTTCCAGAGTGCTCTGGACCTCAGACTTGGCCGAAGGTTCACCTTCCAACAAGACAATGACCCTAAGCACACAGCTAAAATAACAAAGGAGTGGCTTCACAATAACTCTGTGACCATTCTTGATTGGTCCAAACAGAGCCTTGACCTAAACCAAACTGAGCATCTCTGGAGAGACCTGAAAATGGCTGTCCACCAATGTTCACCATCAAACCTAATGGAACTGAAGAGGATCTGCAAGGAAGAATGGCAGAGGATCCCCAAATCCAGGTGTGAAAAACTTGTTGCATCATTCCCTAGAAGACTCATGGCTGTACTAGCTCAAAAGGGTGCTTCTACTCAATACTGAGCAAAGGGTCTGAATATATATGACCATGTGATATTTCAGTTTTTCTTTTTTAATAAATTTGCAATAATTTCTAAATTTATAGTTTTTTTTAGTCAAGATGGGGTGCAGAGTGTACATTAATGAGAAAAAAATGAATTTTTTTGAATTTATCAAATTACTTCAGTAAAGATGTATATCTTTGTACCGTATCAACCACTGAGGACTCTCAATTCTAAATATTTTTCAAATGGCTTCAATGAAACGAAGAGTGAAAAATTTAAATGGGTCTGAATACTTTCCGTACCCATTGTATATGACTATGGGATGCATGACACTACTATGGATGACTATGTGGTGCATTATACTCCTATGGATCTCAAACACCTCAATTTACAATCGCTCTCTGAGTCCCTCCTCCCTCTCACAGACATAGCCTCACTTAATGACACAGATGCTGCTGCCACATTTTATAACACCACAATAAAAACCACACTTGATTCGGCCGCCCCCTCATGCAGAGCAAAACTCGTACAATCAACAGGCAGCCATGGCTGACCAGCCTGACCAAAGAACTGAGACGGGCTTCCAGGGTTACCGAGCGGAGATGGAAGAGAACCCACTCCATCGAGCACTTCAACGCATACAAGCAGTCCCTTGCCAGCTTCAAGTCCACGCTCTCTGCCGCAAAACAAACTTACTTTGCATCTCTCATATCCTCCCTGTCTCACAACCCTAAACAGCTCTTCAACACTTTCAATTCTCTACTCCATCCCACAGCACCTCCTCCCTCTCCTCTCATTTCTGCCGAAGACTTTGCCTCCTTCTTTAAGCAAAAGATTGATACTATCAGAGAAGGCTTTGGCCCGCAGCCCCCAATGCCCCTCTTAGCCACTCAGCCCTGTTCTTCCAAAACCAGCTTCACCACCATGACAGAAGATCAGCTCTCCACTCTCCTGTCAAGATCACACCTCACCACTTGCGCGCTTGACCCACTCCCGTCCCACCTCATCCCTAACCTTGCCACAGTCTTCATCCTACTCTCACACACCTCTTCAACCTTTCACTTACAAATGGTGTCTTTCCTTCATCCTTCAAACATGCCTCAATCACCCCGATCCTCAAAAAGCCCTCCCTCGACCCATCCTCAGCGTCTAGCTATCGCCCGATATCTCTTCTCCCCTACGCCTCAAAACTACTGGAACAGCATGTATATCTTGAACTGTCCTCCCACCTTTCCTCCTGCTCCCTCTTTGACCGGTTACAATCAGGCTTTCGACCCCATCACTCAACTGAAACTGCCCTAACTAAAGTCACCAACGACCTACTAACCGCCAAGAGCAAGCGACACTACTCTGTCCTCCTTCTCCTGGACCTATCTTCTGCCTTTGACACCGTAGACCATTCCCTCCTCCTACAGATTCTCTCATCTCTTGGCATCACAGACTTGGCCCTATCCTGGATCTCATCATACCTAACAGACCGAACTTTTAGTGTCTCCCTCTCACACACCACCTCCTCACCTCGCCCCCTGTCTGTCGGTGTTCCCCAAGGCTCAGTCCTAGGACCCCTACTCTTCTCCATCTACACCTTCGGCCTGGGACAGCTCATACAATCCCATGGCTTGCAGTATCACCTCTATGCCGATGACACGCAGATCTACCTATCTGGACCTGACCTCACCTCCCTACTGACCAAAATCCCACAGTGTCTGTCTGCTATCTCAGCCTTCTTTTCTGCTCGCTTTCTCAAACTGAACATGGACAAAACAGAATTCATCATCTTTCCCCCACCTCATTCTACCCCTCCACCAGGCCTATCCATCAATGTCAATGGCTGCTCGCTTTCCCCAGTCCCACATGCTCGGTGCCTTGGGGTGATCATCGACTCTGCCCTCTCTTTCAAACCACATATCCAAGCCCTCGCCACCTCCTGCCGCCTCAAACTCAAAAATATTTCCCGGATACGCTCATTCCTCAACCATGAAACCACAAAAACACTAGTGCACGCCCTTATCATCTCCCGCCTCGACTACTGCAACCTCCTACTGTCTGGCCTCCCCTCTAGCACTCTGGCACCACTCCAGTCCATCCTACACTCTGCTGCACGACTAATCCACCTGTCTTCCCGCTATTCCCCAGCCTCCCCACTATGCCAGGCCCTTCACTGGCTTCCTATTGCCCAGAGGCTCCAGTTCAAAACCTTAACCATGGCATACAAAGCCATCCACAACCTTTCTCCTCCATACATCTGTGACATGGTCTCCCGCTACCTACCTACACGCAACCTTCGATCCTCTCAAGATCTCCTTCTCGACTCCCCCCTCATCTCTTCTTCCCACAACCGCATACAAGACTTCTCCCGGGCTTCCCCCATACTCTGGAACTCCCTGCCGCAAAACATCAGACTTTCACCAACAACGGAGACCTTCAAGAAAAACCTGAAGACCCACCTGTTCCGACAAGCCTACAACCTGCAATGATCCTCAGTCTACTGAACCATCGCACGACCAGCTCTACCCTCTCCTAGTGTATTCTCACCCATCCCTGTAGACTGTGAGCCCTCGCGGGCAGGGTCCTCTCTCCTTCTGTACTTGTGTGTCCCTTGTCTAGCACATGTTTATTGTATCTGTCTATATTTTTCCCTTTTCATATGTAAAGCGCCATGGAATAAATGGCGCTATATAAATGTATAATAATAATAATAAAATGGATGAGTATAGAGAGACGTGGGAGCAATATGGAGAACCATGATCCAATATGGGAGGACACGTGGAGTCCAGAATGGGAGGTCATGTGGGAGCAGGTTTTGGGACAATATTAAGGTAGAGGCTAATTAATGGATATTATTTTTGAGGATACTGTTTTCAGTGTGGGGACACAGTCGCTTTTTTTTTCTTCATCTGGCGTAGTGTAGAGGTTGTGGAAAGATTGGGGAATGTGCTCTAGACAACAGTGTTATTTTCTGCAGAGACGAGTGCAGGCTGGAAGAAGTGATGCGGTCTCTGCTGGATGAAGATGAAAAGAAAGATGAAGGACTTCAACTATAGACATCACCGGTGAGTCAGTGTGTTACCTGTACACTGACGCTATACACTGTATACTATATACAGAGGTCCTGTGTATAATGTCAACGGTGATCACTGTATTATCTGTACAGTGACGCTATATACAGAGCTCCTATGTATAATGTCACTGGTAATCACTATATTACCTGAACGAACACTGACACTATATAGAGAGCTCCTGTGTATAATGTCACTGGTGATCCCTGTATTACCTGTACACTGACACTATACACTATACAAAGCTCATGTGTATAATGCCACTTATGGTAAAATTTGTATTTTTTTTTATTAATGATTCAGTCACTATGTGGTGGTAATATGGGTCTGGTTATGATGTGGTATTTTTCCCTTGTATGTGGTATTATTGATCACTATGTGGTAGTAATATGTGGTCCTGTCATGGTGTGATGGTATTTGTCCCTTGTAAGTTGTATCCTTGTTCATTTTAAAAAATGTATGTGACACATTCCCTTAAAAAATAAAATAAAATATAACTAAAAATAGTACAGGATATTTTAACAAATGTTTAATAGTTTAGAGTAGAGTAGGGCCCGGCCAAAAGAGTCTTCTTGTCGAGGTGATGGCTTAAAAATTTTTTTTAGCCAAAACAAAAGCTGCTGGCTATATATGTGATCTGGTGTTAGATGGGAACTGATAATGTGTGATTGGTGAGGATGGGGTGCAGATGTGGAGTTTTTCTATGAGTTGGCAGTGGGACTGTGGAAGGTTTGATGGTTGGAGGAGGAGCTGGGTTAGAGCCTAAGCTTAGGGTACCATCACACTTAGCGACGCAGCAGCGATCCCGACAACTATACGACCTGGCAGGGGTCGTTGCTGCGTCGCTATGTGGTCACTGATGAGATGCCAAACAGTCAGATCCTCCCAACGACGAAGCAACGATCGGCGACCCGTAGCGACCTGTGTAAGGATGTGTCTCCTATGTGTCTCAGTGATGAGTCGCTAGCGAGATTGTTGGTAAAAGGTGTCAAACACACCGATGCATGCTACCCAGCGGGATCTCAACGACCAAAGAAAGGTCCAGGCATTTCTGACATGACCAGTGATCTCACAGCTGGGGACTGATTGCTGGTACGTGTCAAACATAGCGAGATTGCTGCTGAGGTCGCTGTTGCGTCACAAAACTTGTGATTTAGCAGTGATCTCGCTAGCAATCTCGCTTAGTGTGACGGGGGCTTTAGTATCGCAGCCCTGAAAATTTTGCCACTATGGGGCACTGAAATTCCTGGTGGCAGCCCTGAGTGAATGTATACAAAAGCATAATATATCACAAACATCAATTAAATCAGGATTACCATTTATTACTTGATATGCTAATAACATTGGAATGCTATTTACTATCCCAATGATAAGAAATTGTGCAAAAAGAAAAACAACCAAAAAAAGAAAAAAGAAGACAATGGACTTGATTCATTAATACTTGCATGCCAGTGTTATTGAATGGGACTGCTAGAGTTAGATGCTCCTAACTCATTAATAAGCACACCAAACGCACTGGATTAATTACTTAGTGACTGAGCCAATTTTGACCTTAAAGGGAACCTGTCAGTTCTGAGTAACTTACAGTGACAGGTTGGTGCCGTTATACTAATTAAAATGATATCTGGGTAATGAAATCTGTCTTGTGGTTGTTAAATCTTTATTTTCAGTTTTGAGTTAATGAGATTCTCATGCTTCGGGGCGGGCCTGTGGGGTCTTTATATGGTGCTCTGCTTATCTCATCTGTATAGCTTATGACAAGTCACTGATCCCTCAGTGACCTGCCCCTTATTTTACATATTGAATATTATATGTATTGAAGAAAAAAAATCACCTTTGGCAGGCAACGGTGGTTGCAGCGCTGCAGCATGATCGCATGTATAATGTATATTTAATTATTTTATTTGCTGGTATAAATAATCAAATAGGTGCTATTGTGCAGGCGTCGACGGAGCCATCTTATTAGAGAAAAAAATTGTCTTCGCTAACATGGCTCCGGCAGCGCCTGAGCAGTAGCATCTATTGGACTTTGAGACAGAATTTTTTTTTCCTAATTTATTTATAACAGAAAATAAAATAATTAAATGCACATTATACATGCGATCATGCTTCAGCACAGGCGCCAGCGCCTGCTGAGGTTTTTTTTTTTTCAATATATATATTCAGTATATAAAATAGGGGGCGAGTCATTGAGGAATCAGTGACCTGTCAGAAACCATATGTAAGCAGAGCATCACATAAAGAACCCCCCACAGGCCATCCCGAAGCACAAGCATATCATTAAGGCCTCATTCACACATCAGTTTTTTGCCATCAGGCGCTATCTGGTATCGCGCTGGATCCGGTTTTATTATGTAAAACCGGATGAGATTAATCTTTTTAAAAAGATTTTATCGGTTTTTTAAAACGGCCCTTGGGGGCTTCCAAACATGATTGGCCACTGAAAACCTATATATACACTGTTCCTACGGTCCATCTTTGACAGGTTGTAGAGGAGCAAGTGCAAGTTGAGAGAAGAGCAAGTGGCTGGCGAAGATGGACGTTGTGATAGGAAACATTATGAAGAATTTGGTGGATTTCACAGTGGAGACGAATCGTTTGAAAGCGATTGTTCTGGAGAAGGAGAGAAAGATACAGCAGCGCATCATGCATCAGCAAAGACGACGATGCCGTCTCTGGATCCACCCCATCACAGCCCAGAGAATGACGCGTGGGGTGTATTCTACACTATACGTGGAGCTACGAGGAAACCCTCAGAAATTTTTCAAATATATTAGGATGAAAATGGAGACCTTTGAGTTCTTGGTGGAGCGCATTGGAGACCTGATAAGAAGATCAGACACGTATTGCCGCTTCTCCATTTCACCGGCGGAGCGTCTGATGGTGACTCTTCGGTAAGCCATATTTATTGGATCTGCTTGCTTCAGAGCACACTTGTCCTGGAATGTTGTTGCTGGTAGTTAGTATACGGCCATCTGACTCAGCTTTAACAATTGGAGATACTATAAAAATAAATTTTTTTATAGTATCTCCAATTGTTAGAGCTGAGTTCTGGTATGTAATGCTGTGATTTGAAACTCTTTTTTTTTTTTATTCACAGATTCCTGGCAACTGGAGAATCCCTTTCCTCACTCTATTTCCAGTACAGACTTGGGATTTCCACCATCTCTGGAATTGTGAAGCACACATGCCGTGCATTGTGGGACTCTCTAGTTGCGGAATTTCTACCACAGCCCACAACAGAGAGTTGGATTGAAATTGCAGAAAAGTTTGAACAAATATGTCAGTTTCCTAATTGCCTGGGCGCTGTGGATGGGAAACATATCTGGATTGTGAAGCCAGCAGGATCTGGATCCGAATATTTTAATTACAAAAAATATTTTTCAATTGTCCTAATGCCCATCGCTGACGCGGAGTACAAATTTATTTCTGTAGATATTGGGGCCTATGGCCGCTCCAATGACTCTCAAGTGTTCAAACTATCAGCAATGGGCCGTCAGCTGTATGGAAACACCTTCCAGTTCCCACCCCCTAGACGCTGCCTCAAACATCTGGCCCACCTATGCCTTTTGTTTGTGTAGGGGATGAAGCCTTCCAGCTGTCAGAACACCTGCTGAAACCGCACTCCAGCAGAGGATTGACACCAACAAAAAGAATTTTCAATTACCGCCTCACAAGAGCCAGAAGAATGGTGGAGTGCGCTTTTGGGATTCTGACAGCCATATGGCATGTTCTATTGACTGCGATCAACCTAAAGACTGAAACTGTGGTTCAAAGCTTGTGTGGTTCTACATAATTTTGTTATCAGCAAGGAACAGATTTCCATTGAGGACCACTCTGAAGAAACCACCTTGCATGATTACCAGAACGTTACCAATAGAAGTTCTGTGACTGTTTCCCGAATAAGGGACAAATTTGCCGAATACTTTATGTCCCCTGAAGGAAGACTAGACTGGCAGGATGACAGAGTTTAATAAATTGCTCTGTGACCTTTGTACCTTGTGTACCCACAGTATACCTTTGCCAACCAAAGTGGTGTACCTTGTTGTGGATTATGTACAGTATTTTACCTTTTGGCCAAAGTTGTGTCCCTGGTTGTGTATTACCCAAAGTATTTCACCTTTTAACCAAAGTTCTGTACCTTGTTGGGGATTACCTAACAATGTACAGAACTTTGGTTAAAAGGTGAAATACTTTAGCTAATACACAACCAGGGACACAACTTTGGCCAAAAGGTAAAATTATTTCACCTTTTACCCAAAGTTATGTGCCTGGTTTTGTATACCCAATAAATGTTACCTTCATTTTACCTTAGAAATAAATGACAGACAACCATTTTAATGAACCAAATTTACATTTATTGTATGAAAATGTTTAACAAATTTTTTCAATGTCAAAAATCAACTTTTTTTTTCAATGTGAAATATGTTTTTATTAGAAATTTTTTTCGATGTCAAAAAAATTTCTGAATGTTTTTTAATAATTTTTTTTTACAACAATATATATTTTTTATTTACATACACAGTTACAAGTTTGTGTAGTGTGGGATGGAGATACTACTGGAGGGGCTGCGGGACACTTCGACAGTGGGAGTGTGGAGAGCGGACTGGGATGGCGGTGGGGAAGGATCAGGTAAAAAGAGGTGAAGGGGTGGAAAAAGAAATGGAACAGGTGGAGAGGTGGGAGGCAGAACAGGTGGGTGGTGGAGAGGAGGATTGGGCAGGGAGTAGAGGAGCAGACGTGGTTGGGAACTGGTACAGGGAAGGAGGTTGGTACGGGAAGGATGTTGGTACGGGGCAGGTTGCTGGAAGTGGGGAGGTTGCTGGAAGTGGGGAGGTTGCTGGTACTGGAGAGGAGGGGAAGGAGGGGCAGTGGCTGGAGGGGGGGCAGGTGTGGGAGGAACGACTGGGGTTGGTGTAGGAGGTTGGGAGGTAACCTGCGCTAGAGCAGCGTGGCAAGTATGCATTATATGCATCTGCTGGCTAGGAGATAGCGTATCCATGCGCTTGGCTACAGACCGGAAAAAACTGTGGTTTGGCGAACTTCTTGCTTCTGAATGCATGGTTTGCAGAAGTGTCTTAACCTCCAGAATGCTGGAGTTCAGCTGATTAAAGACTGCAGCCATTTGCTCTGACAAGACTTTAAGACAGTTCTGAAAAGATGCATTAAGATACAAGAATTCGGGCCCATAGCTCCTTTCCTGACCCCTCTGCCGCAGCCGCCCAGTAGCCACAGCTGTACTAGAGGTGGCAGCGGCAGAAGGGTGGGGTAAAGGGAAATCTATCTCCTGACCAGTAGCCTCATGAAATGCACTCGGCCACGATGCTCCAGCGCTGGTGGAGGGGACAGAGGGCTCACGTGTCTGGGAAGGCTGGGAAGGTGCAGACGGGCCGGGGAGGTTGAAGTGTCCCTCGGTGGTGGACTCCTGAGGGATCGCTTCAGAAGGGTCCAACTCTGCAGGCTCCCGAGCGCTGGTCACCGTTCTGTGGAATAAAGAGAAAAAATACAATTAATATACTGATATTGAATGGCCCTGGCTGAAAAAAAAATAGACATGGTATAATTTTTTTTTACATGGGGTGTGTAATATTTACCTTCTGGTGACCATTGTTGCCCGGAGGAACGACAGGGCTCGTGCATACTTGTACTTGCTCCTGCGTCCTCCAGATCCACTCAGGGCCCGCATCTCCTTGTTGAACTCCTTCTTGAAGCGATCCTTCACAGACAGCTACCGCTTCACAATTCTCTCCCCTGAAACGAGAAAGCACAAATTGGTTAGTATACAACATCAGGGTTTCCAAAACTCCAGTCCTCACAGCTCCCACGGGTTATGTTTTCAGGATTTCTATAGTGTTGCACAAAAGGAAATCCTGAAAACATGACCCGTGGAGGCCACGAGGACTGTAGTTTGGGAAACACTGCTTTACGTCCAGCAACCTGAACTGTATATACTTTTGGTGTTCAATCTGGGCCCGAGCATCGAGGTCCTCCCAGGGGTCCACGAGTTGTGAACAGATTTCCTCCCAGAGCCGACGGGTCACTATGACATCAGCATGGCGGCGGTCACCCATGTTCCACAGCGGCTCCCTTTCTCTGACCAGATTGATGAGGAGGTCCACGTTGATCCCCCTCCTCACCGTTAGAGTCGGGAGCACTCTGTGAAGCCTGTTAAAGAAAAAGAGAAAAAAAATACATTAGTCTCCAAACTACCAAGGAAAAAAAAGGGAAAAAAAATCAAGCAAAAATGTTAAAAAAAAACAAACATTTATACTTACACGATGGTGACCGCCATGACGCTCACGCCGACGACCCTGGGAGGCACTGCGAGGTCCTCTTGGCCGAGCACCAGATTCAGAAGACTATAAAAAAAACATAAATTATGTGCTTGGATGTAGGCATATGTGTTTGGGTGCAGTGTGATGTCTATACTAAAGTGTTTTCTATGTGTTGTGTGTAGTGTGATGTTGTGTTTCAACGATGCCTGCAGGAAACTTACGAATTGCGAGCCTACTCCGGGTATCTCTCCACCCCTTCATTCGTCTTCTGGGAGCTCCTCTTCAGCTTCAGTTTCCTGGTATAAATAAAAAATAATGCAATTAATATATAGATCACAGAGATGGATTGTGAAAAAAAAAAAATTTTGTTACCTGTAAACGCTGACGATGCGTGGGCGGGCTCCAGAAGAAGAAAAAGTGTCCGGCTGTGGTGCTGCTGCTCCTGTCGGGTGGCCTCTGCTGTGGAATAAAGAGAAAAAAAAGGCCATGCATATATTGATATTGCATGGCCCTGGCTGAAAGGGGTTGTCTGTGATATTTAACATCTGACCTCTGCTCCGATACTCTGCATCATCAGCTGCATTTGTTGGAGTCCTGGTGGAGGTGCTTCTGCTTCAGATGCTGCTGGTCCTGTTGGGCAGCTTCTGCTGTGGAATAAAGAGAAAAAAAGGCCATGAATATATTGATATTGCATGGCCCTGGCTGAAAGGGGTTGTCTGTGATATTTACCGTCTGGCCTCTGCTCCGATACTCTGCATCATCAGCTGCATTTGTTGGAGTCCTGGTGGAGGTGCTGCTGCTTCAGATGCTGCTGGTCCTGTTGGGCGGCTTCTTCGGTGGAATAAAGAGAAAAAAAGGCCTTGCATATATTGATATTGCATGGCTGTGGCTGAAAGGGGTTGTCTGTGATATTTACCGTCTGGCGTCTGCTCCCGTATTCTCCATGTCTTGGGGTGCTTGGGGTGGAGGTGCTGCTGCTTCGGATGCTGCTGGTCCTGTTGGGCGGCTTCTGCTGTGGAATAAAGAGAAAAAAAGGCTATGAATATATTGATATTGCATGGCCCTGGCTGAAAGGGGTTGTCTGTGATATTTACTGTCTGGCGTCTGCTCCCGTATTCTCCATGCCTTGGGGTGCTGGTGGTGGTGGTGCTGCTGCTGCTGCTGCCTCCTCCTGTCCTCTCCTATGGCTGGCTCCTCTGCGGCTGGCTCCTGTGTGGCTGGCTCCTGTCCTCTTTGATGGCTGCATGGTTATGGCTGAGGGTGGTCCCACTGGCATGGTTTATATATGTTTGCTGTGGGCTGGGCTACTCTGAGCATGCTCAGACAAAAAAAGCCGGATCCAGCGCATTGAGGCCCTCATAGACTTTCATTGTAACAAAAAGGATCCGGCGCTTCCGGCTTTTTTGCCGGAGACAAAAAACGGTACAGTAAACGTTTTTTCCAGATGCCGGAATGAGACAATTAGCCATATCCGGCAAAAACCGGATGCACCGCAAGGCCATGCATCGCAATCCGGCGCTAATGTTAGTCAATGGGAAAAAAACGGATCCGGCATCAGATTTTGCCAGATCCGGTTTTAAGAAAAAAAAGCCGGAACTCGCCTGACGGCGAAAACCTGATGTGTGAAAGAGGCCTAAGTCAAAACTGCAAATAAAGATTAAACAAGCACAACACAGATTTCATCAACCAAGGTGTTCTTCGCATCTGAGTACAGGGCAGTATGTTTTGTACTGTGTGCTGGTTTGTTTGTTATAGCACCATCCAGTGATGGCTGAATTTATAGCCTGTGCCTTTAACAAGCAGATAGAGTATTGCATTGTGGGATTGAAGCAAGGTATGCTGGGAAGAAGAACCTCCATTTTCTTCCATGTACTTCAGGGAACACAAATGTTCATGTGCTCTCCTGTAACCTCTCCAACTTGAGTTTGCTATCCTGGTAAAGAATATCTGGTAAGATCAATATCTTCTCTAGCAATGCAGTGTTTAGGAGGTTATTAACTGTATAGCAGCCAGTGCATAGGAGATGTTATTAGAATCCTGTGTAAAGTTTGCATCATGCTGTATACTTTCCTGTTAATTGTAGTGTCAGCTGTGTTCCCAATACTTATCTATGTAATTTGTATTTTTATAGTTTTACCGCGCATGTTCTATACTGTTCACCAATAAACAAGTTAGACTACAGAGGACAGTCTGCTTATTTGGAGTACGGAACGGTGGTTTATGCTGTATGCTAGATTGCACACCGTGTCAACGCGTATGAAGGCAGAACACAAGGTATCATTTTAATTGGTATAATGGTGCTAACCTGACAGTGTCTGTAGGTTACTGAGCACAATCCTGCTGACAGTTTCCCTGTAATGACCAGGCCAAATTTTACAGTTCTGATCTGTGTCACTTTATGAGGTAATAACTCTGGAATGATTCAACGGATCCTACAGATTCTGAGATTGTTTTTTCATGACATATTGTATTTAATGGTAGTGGTACAATTTATTTGATATGAATTGTGCTTATTTGTGAAAAAAATGAAAATTTTGGAATTTTTGCAATTTTCAAACTTTTAATTTTTGTGTCCTTAAATCAGAGAGTTATATCTAACAAAATAGTTAATCAATAACATTACCCACATGTCTCCTTTACATCAGTACACTTTTTGAAACATATGTTTTTTGTTAGGAAGTTATACGGGTTAAAAGTTGAGCAGCGATTTCTCATTTTTCGAACAAAATTTACGAAACCATTTTTTTTAACGACCACATCACTTTTGAAGTGACTTTAAGGGGATGATACGACAGAAAATACCCAAAAATGACAACATTCTAAAAACTGCATCCCTCAAGGTGCTCAAAACCACATTCAAGAAGTTTATTAATCTTTCAGGTGCTTCACAGGAGCAAGGAAGGAAGGCAAAAAATAACATTTAACTATTTTTCACAAAAAAATTATTTTAGACTCAATTTTTTTATTTTCACAAGGATCACAGGAAAAAATGGACCACAAGAGTTGTTATGCAATTTCTCCTGAGTATGCAAATACCCCATATGTGGGCGAAAACCACTATTTGAGCGCATGGCGGGCTCTGAAGTGAAGGAGCACCATTTGACTTTTTAAACGCAAAATTGTCTGGAATCAAGAGCGGATGCCATGTCGTGTTTGGACAGCCCCTGATGGAATAAACAATTGAAACCCCCTACAAATGATCCCATTTTGCAAATTAGACCACTCAAGAATTGTATTCAGGTGTATACTGAGCATTTTGACCTCATAGGTACGACACAGAATATGATAACATTAGGTTGTGATATTGAATATGTCGTGATTAGTATTGAGCGCAAGTACTCGTTACTCCAGTTTGGAGCCCAAGTGACAAGTCCCAAGACACGAGTCCCTGCCTCGCATGATTCGTGGCTGCTAGACAATCCAAAACACGATGTGGGATTCCGAGATACTCTGCCCATACCCGAGCACCTGATGCAAAATCGAATAGTGAGCACTTGCACTCAACACTAGCCTTCATATAGTCATTATTTAGTTATTTTTTCTACTTTTGAAAAAACTCAATGCTAACTTCAACCCTAACACAACCCTAACCCTAATACAACCATATCCCCAACACTAATCCCAACCCTAAACCAAACTGCAAAGAATGGAAAAATGTTTTTTTTTTAATTTTATAATTTTTATCTAACTAAGGGAATTACAAAGGAGGAGTTGATTTATTATTTTTTTTCTTACGATCACTGTGTTAGGGTGATCAAAAGTAAAAAATAGGAAAAATTAGTGCTTCTCACTAAATTAGAATATTATCAAAAAGTTCATTTATTTCCATTCTTCAATACAAAAAGTGAAACTCATATTATATAGAGTAATTACAAACAGAGTGATCTATTTCCAGTGTTTATTTCTGTTAATGTTGATGATTATGGCTTACAGCCAGTGAAAACCCAAAAGTCATTATCTCAGTAAATTAGAATACTTTTTAACACCAGCTTGAAAAATGATTTTAAAATCCAAAATGTTGGCCTACTGAAATGTATGTTCAGTAAATGCACTCAATACTTGGTCAGGCTCCATTTGCATCTATTACTACATCACTTTTTGTATTAAAGAACAGAAATAAATTAACTTTTTGATTATATTCTAAATTACTGAGATGCACTTGTATTTCATGTTAGAATAGAAATTAATTTACCAGCGGGCACAAACTTTTTCCTTTTCATGATCGTGAGCCACAAAATCCATCCCTGATCATGTTCTCCAGGGTCTCAGCTACTCCCGCTAGCCGAGACCCCAGAGATTTTCCAACTTTGTGGCATGCTATACCCTTATATTCCTGATCACAGTTTTAAAACGGCAATGAGGGAATAAGGCCCCTTAGTGGTCCCTATTTTCCGGCTTATTGGCTTGTTCACATTTTTTGTCAGAGTGCTGTATTTGAAAAAAACGGACAGCACTCAGAGCAATGATATTCAGTGTGGCAGTGCAGCTGAACAATTTTTTTCACTGACAAAATTGGTATGTGAAAAAATCACAAACACACTCGAGTTTCTTCCATAAATTGGACAGGAATCACCCTTTCAGGTCTATGGGTGAGTAAAAATAAAATCAGATTCCATATGGAGCAGTATAGTATCTGAATTTTACTGATAAGTAATTTAGTAACATAAGAAACAGCTGCCTCTGGAAAAAATTGCATATGGACTGCACATGGATGACAAGCGAGAAAAAAAAATCGCCTCACTTTTCTGAATGAAACACTGCACCATTTTTTATTCGCTTGTGTGAACCTACCTTAACAAGTGTGGTAAGTTAAAGAGATTATACAAAAACTAAGTGAGTTTCATATTATATGTCTAACTATTTAATTTAATATAACTAATTTTCTAATGAACTTAAATTAAAAATTCCCTCTCTACTCTAAAATTCTGTTTTTTTTCCCTTATTTCCAATGATCATTTGTTTGTCTCCCAACATGAATCAGTTTTTTTCAAATTAATCGCCATAAAGCGGCTGTGACTGTGTCACTCCCACTACTTCTCTTTCTGCCCTGAAAGAAAGTATATTCAACAGTTGATGCTGCAATGACTTTCTATAGTATTTCCCACCACCATCCCCTGATGACATCCATTTTCAGTATTGGTGATAAAAGAAGTGATCACGAGTTCTCACGCCATCCCGCATCTTGTATCCACATTGCTCCTGTGCGCCTCACTTTGTTGACTGAAACAATATGTCATCAGGTGGCAGTGATAGATGCTCTTCTTTTCAAGGTGGAAAAGGAAGCAGTGGGAGCGAAAGCAGTCCTGGTCCCCTGATGATAATCAGTTTGAGACTAGCCAGTGCATGCTGGGAGACTCAAACAAATCTCTAACAGTAGTATTTAATGTACATGAACTGGAAAAGTGCCATTACATGCATATATCAGCCTACCTGCAAGTCACTACAGGAGTTCCAATAGGCTGCTATGGTATGGTATAGTATCTGTGATTACAGTACTCATGTGAAGACTAATATGTAGTGTGATATTTCTATATACTACAGTACCAAAGTATTGCAGTATTGCATTGTGTGTACAATTATTAGACAACTAGATGGTGGCCCGATTCTAACGCATCAGGTATTCTAGAATATGTATGTAGTTTATTTATGAAGATTTAAGAATAATGCAATGAATACACAGGACATATAGAGGCTGCTGGGCTGTATATAGAGGCTACTGGGCTGTATATAGAGGCTGCTTGGGTGTATATAGAGGCTGCCAGGGTGTATATAGAGGCTGCTGTGGTGTATATAGAGGCTGCTGGGGTGTATATAGAGGGTTTTGGGGTGTTTATAGAGGCTGCTGGCATGTATATAGAGGCTGCTGGGGTGTATATAGAGGCTGCTGCTGGGGTGTACGTGGAGGATGCTGCTGGGGTATATGTGGAGGCTGCTGCTGCTGGGGTATATGTGGAGGCTGCTGCTGCTGGGGTATATGTAGAGGCTGCTGCTGCTGGGGTATATAGAGGCTGCTGCTGGTGGGGTGTACGTGGAGGCTGCTTCTGGGGTTTACGTGGAGGCTGCCAGTCGGAGTACTTCCACTGCGAGCAGGTGGGAGATGACCGGCTGGCATCGGTCATCTCCGGGCTGTGTCGCCGCTGACCTCCATGCGGCAGGAGATGACCCGCCGCTGATCTCCCGACGATAGTGGTGGCGTGCGTGGTTCAAATCTTGCGCCAATCTGAGGCCGGACTGCGCCTGTCACTGATTCGTTGCGTCCGGCCGGGTGCTACCAATCAGCGACGTGGGATTTCCATTACAGACAGACAGAATTAGACGATTATATAGTAGATAAGTATTTTGACCATATGTATAGTAAGAGTTATGCTTTAATGGTTTAAATACTCCAATTAATTAATACTAATTATTGATATGGTTTCAATCAGTTATACAGTATTATATATATATATATATATATATATATATATATATATCCTTACTTTCAGGGAATTAGCAGAAGGTCATTGAAAGTTAAATATTCAACCAGGTGGCCCATTGAACAAGGAATGCAAATGATCGGTCATTTAGTTGTTATCTTCTAACAAAAGACCTTTGACAATCATAGATGAGAGTCAACCAATTAGATTGGGTTAATTATATGTTAGATTTAGTCTGTTAAGTTTTCAGTACACATTCCATGGAAGATCACAGCTTTTAACTGAGATACATTGGAGAGTTTAACATATAAAAAGGGGACTGAATTCTTGGGGGGACAGATACAGCAGAGATTGGAGATGTGACATACAGAGATTCAGAGGAAGAGAGAGATGGACACAGAGTCTCATTGACTTCTACCTTAATAATGTAATGTATGAAAATGCTTGTTTTTTTGATGCACATGTATTTACTTTATTTCTTAATCTTGTCATTTATTAAGTAAATTCAATTTAGTTTTCTCAATTCTCTTATGAGCATTTCTTATTCATCACAGGAAAAATGTATATCTTTGTATCGTGTTAGCCAATAGATAGAAAAATATTCAGAATTGAGAGTCCTCAATGGTTGATACCTTTTAATGGCTAACTGAAAAGATGGTAACAAATTGCAAGCTTTCGAGACTACTCAGGTCTCTTCATCAAGCACTGACTAATACAAAATCTGAAGAATCACAGATTTATGCATAACACAGCACAGAAACAATACAATAGATAAGACAAGTGACGTGAAGCAGAACTGTCATTATGGTACAGGGATAGACAGTTATGGCCATAAATATTGGAACAGTTCATAGATAAGGAGTGAACGTTTCATTTTCCTCTGATTAGGGTCTGGTTCTGTGTTGTGATGCCCCCACAAGTTCTTGCGACACATTCGTTCCTGCTCTGAGTGTGTCAAAGGTCGTCATAAGTTTATTCTCCCAGACCCTTCTGTCTCTCTGAGATTTGAAATTACCTTTCAATACAAGTAATTTCATGCCTATGGTGCTGTGATCAGGCATACAAAAATGTTTTGCCACAGGTAGATCCATTCTTTTGTCTCTTACTGTGTGGGGATGAGAATTCATCCTTGTTCTCAGTTTTTGCCCGGTCTCCTCCACATACAGAACCCCAGTTGGACATTTAGTACAAATAATTAAGTACACCACATTAGATGTGATGCAGCTGAAAGTACCTGGGATCTTGTAGTCCTGATGTGAATTGGGGATCTTTATCTTGTCCGTGGTCATTATAAATGGACAGGTTTTATATTTTTTCTGGTTGCAAGAAAAGGTTCCTGCAGCTGTTGGAGAGGAGAGTGAGCTTCTGACAATGATGCTTCTTAGACTGGGGCTGCCTAAAACACAGTAGCGGGGTCTGGAAAAATGGATTGTAATCGGGCATCTTTTTGTAGTAAAGGTTGCAATTTCGGTACAGCACCCCTTAGCACTTCCAGATATGTATTGTAGGTGACTACTAGAGGCACCCGATTATTTTCTTCTTTAGCTTTGTAATGTAGCAGGTGATTCCTTGACATTCTGGTGGCTCTTGTAATTTGGTTTTGAATTGTTCTTGGATTGTAGCCCTGATTCAAAAAGGTCTTTTTGAGGCAACCAAAGTGCTCATTTCTATCCAAGGGGTTGGAACATACACAATTGTATCGGATTGCTTGGCTGTAGATAAGAGAGTTTTTTGTGTTTTGGATGGAAACTGGCCCATTTAATGTATTTTGGACGGTCGATTGGCTTCTGATACATTGATGTCTTTATTTCATTGTTCTTTAGCTTGATGATGGTGTCCAAAAAGTTAATCTCAGTGCTGCAGTAGTTAAGTGTTAAGTTGATGGTGGGTTGAATGCTATGTTTCGGTAGCTGAGGAGAAATTGCAAAAATAGCTATTCCAGAGAGGCTGGAAACTATTGGATTGCAGGAACAGAAACTAACCGCAACACTAGAAGTAGCCGTGGAACGTACCTACGATGATCCTAGACACCTCGTCACAGCCGGAGAGATAGCTACACCTAAAGGCAGAAAGATGAAAGCTATCTGCCCCGTAGCAGAACCCCCAAAGAAATAGGAAGCCCCCAAACATGTAATGGCGGTTAGACAAGAAGAAAATACGGACACAGACAGAAAATAGAATGAGCAAACGCTGGGGCCCAATCTGTCTAGATAGAAAAGTATAGGAAAGAATTCTGACTGCAACCCAAAAAAACCCTGACAAAAATACCAACACTTTTGATTAACAAAAAACTTGAGATCACAGGATCTCCACCACCTAAATCAGATCTCTGGTGTAACACACAGCAATTCAGCAAATAAAAAGAGACAAAGGAACAGAGCAAAAGTGCAAACACAAGCTGAGCACAATTGCAGCGCCAGGCCCCAAAAGAGGACCAGGCTGAAGTCCACTGCAAGGCAGCGAATAGCAAGGAAAATCCAACCAGAGGAAAAAAAACAGCAAATCACTTATCTGAATCAAAGCAGGAATGCAAGTTGAGCTCCAAGCAAGACCAGGAAGAACAATTGATTACCGGCAAGGCTGAAGGGAGTTCAGGTCACTTATATCAGACCATTCAGAGCCAGCTGAAGGCCATTCAGCAATTAGTTCATTACCCTCAGCAACCACCGAGGGAGCCCCAGCTCAGAAGTCGCCTCCAGAGTATTCAAAACAGTACACCCCCTTGAGGAAGGGTCACCGAACCCTCACCTGCGCAACCAGGCCGATTAGGATGAGCTCGGTGATAGGCACGGATCAGTCTCCCAGCATGGATGTCCGAAGCAAACACCCAAGAATTGTCCTCCTGACCATAACCTCTTCACTTAACCAAATACTGGAGTTTCTGTCTAGCAAAACGAGAATCCAATTTTTCTCAACCACATACTTCAAATTGCCCTCAACCAAAACAGGGTCGGGAGAAGCAGCCATAGGAACCACTGGCTCGACAAACCTCTTAAATAAGGACTTGTGTAACACGTTATGGATCTTAAATGTCCCTGGAAGAAGCAAACGGAAGGAAACCGGATTAATAATTTCCATGTTCTTATGAGGTCCAATGAACCTTGGCTTAAATTTTGGAGATGCAACCTTCATAGGGATATTTCTTGAGGACAACCAAACCAAGTCCCCTACTGTAAAACGAGGACCATCATTCCTATGCCAGTTGGCAAACCGCTGGGCCTTCTCCTGAGAGAGAGACAACCTCTCCACTACCTGGTCCCAAATCTGCTGCATACGCTCCACATTAGAGTCAACCCCCGGACAGACAGAAGCCTCCGCCTGTCCTGAAGAAAATCGAGGGTGAAACCAGAATTGCAGAAAAATGGAGACATCAAGGTGGCAGAGCTAGCCCTATTATTAAGAGCAAACTCAGCCAAAGGCAAAAAAGAGACCCAGTCATCTTGATCAGCAGAGACAAAACATCTCAAATAAGTCTCCAAGGTCTGGTTTGTTCTCTCGGTTTGTCTATTGGTCTGAGAGTGAAATGCAGAGGAGAAAGATAACTGAACACCAAGTTTAGAACAAAATGTCCTCCAAAATCTGGAAACAACCTGGACTCCTCTGTCAGACACAATGTTCTCCGGAATGCCATGTAACCGAACCATGTGCTGAAAGAACAAAGGCACCAATTCGGAGGAGGAAGGCAACTTAGGTAATGGCACAAGATGTATCATCTTGGAAAACCTATCACAGATTCCGCAGATAACGGTCATTCTCTGAGAGACAGGGAGGTCGGAAATAAAATCCATAGAAATATGGGTCCATGGCCTCTTGGGTACAGGTAATGGCATTAACAAACCACTAGAACGAGAGCAAGGCTTGGAACGAGAGCAAGTCCCACAGGACTGTACAAAGTCCCTGACGTCACGAGACAAAGTTGGCCACCAAAAGGACCGACTCACCAAGTCTCTGGTACTAAAAATCCCGGGATGACCAGCCAACGCGGAACAATGAATCTCAAACATCACACTCTTCTTCCACTGGTCTGGGACAAACAATTTCCCAACAGGGCAGCGTTCAGGTTTATCCTCCTGACACCCCTCCAGAGCCAGTCTCAAATTGGGCGAGATGGCGGAAAGAACTACACCCTCTTTCAAAATAACAGCAGGATCAGATAACTCAGGAGAATCCGCAAAGAAACTCCTCGAGAGGGCATCCGCCTTAACATTCTTAGTGCCCGGAAGAAAAGAAACCACAAAATTAAAACGTGTGAAAAACAAGGCCCATCTGGCCTGTCTAGGATTAAGTCGCTTAGCTGATTCCAGATAAACCAGGTTCTTATGGTCCGTGAGGACCACCACCTGATGTTTGGCTCCTTCCAGCCAATATCTCCACTCTTCAAAGGCCCACTTCATGGCCAATAACTCCCGATTACCCACATCATAATTACGTTCAGTTGGAGAAAATTTTCGAGAGAAAAAGGCACAAGGGTTACTCTTAGAGGTCTCTGGATCCCTTTGGGACAAAATGGCACCTGCCCCAATCTCAGAGGCATCAACCTCCACCTGAAACGGCAAAGAAACATCAGGCTGCCATAGAACAGGAGCAGAAATGAATCTCTGTTTAAGTTCCTGAAACGCAGAAACTGCCTCAGGAGGCCAATTCACCACATCGGAACCCTTCTTGGTCAAATCAGTCAATGGTTTAACAATACCGGAGAAAATACCAATAAATTTACGATAAAAATTGGCAAAACCCAAAATTCTCTGAAGAGCCTTCAATGAAGTAGGTTGAACCCAATCAAGGATGGCCTGAACCTTGACCGGGTCTATTTCAATAACAGACGGAGACAAAATGAATCCCAGAAATGAGACCTTCTGTATGCCAAAAAGACACTTTGATCCCTTCACATACAGTGCATTCTCTCTCAAAATCTGGAACACAGTCCGAACATATTTTACATGAGAGTCCCAGTCGTTGGAAAAAATCAAGATATTATCCAAATAAACGATCAGAAATTTATCCACAAAATCCCTAAAAATATCATTCATGAAGGATTGGAAGACGGAAGGGGCATTAGTATGCCCAAAAGGCATCACTAGGTACTCAAAATGCCCCTCTGGGGTCTTCCATTCATCCCCATGCGTAATGCAAATAAGGTTATACGCCCCCTGAGGTCAAGCTTGGTAAGCCAACTAGAACTTTTCACTCTGAAAAATAGGTCAGAAATCAAGGGTAACGGATATTAATATTTAACAGTGATTTTATTCAGGAGGCAATAGTCAATACACGGCCTCAATGAACCATCCTTTTTGACCACAAAGAAAAAAAACGGCGCCCAAGGGTGAAGAGGATGGTCTGATATGACCCTTCTCCAAAGATTCCTTGATATAAGATTGCATAGCATCGTGTTCAGGTACAGATAAATTAAAAAGGCGACCTTTAGGAAATTTACCACCAGGCACTAACTCAATAGCGCAATCATAGCTACTGTGAGGAGGTAAGGATGCAGACTTACTCTCACTAAACACATCAGAAAAATCAGTCAAAAAGTCAGGGACATCCTGAGACTGGGGAGAGGCAGAAAAAACAGGAGTGTCAGTATTAACACATTGGCAGCCCCAACTGGTCACAGACACAGATTTCCAATCCAAAACAGGATTATGAGTCTGTAACCAAGGGAAACCCAGTACAATAATGTCATGCAGATTATGCAACACCAGAAATTTGCAACTCTCCTGATGATCTGGTTCAACCCTCATTATCACCTGAGTAGAAAACTGGGGTTTATTCTCCGCCAAAGGGGTAGAATCAATGCCCAGTAAAGGAATAGACTTTCGCAGGGGTATCATGGGTAACCCACAACGTTTGGCAAAGTCAAAATCCATCAGGTTAATAGCTGCTCCTGAATCAACAAAAGCCTGAGCTGAAAATGTGGACAGGGAGCAAATCAGGGTAACAGTCAACAAAAATTTAGTCTGAACACTACCCAAGACAACTGAGCGTGCAAAACGTCTTCCCCGCTTAGGGCAGCTGGAAATAGCATGGAAAGCGTCACCGCAGTAGAAACATAACCAATTGCGCTTTCGAAACTCATGACGCCGAGCCCCAGAAGTCACTCCATCACACTGCATGGGCTCAGGAGCTGGCTCACAAGGCAACACCATCTCACGCATACCTCTGTGCTCACACAAACGTCTGTCAATTTGAATAGCCAAAGACATAGAATCATTGAGACCAGAGGGAACAGGGAATCCCACCATAACGTCCTTTACATTTTCTGACAGACCCTTCCGAAAAAGGGCTGCCAAAGCATCATCATTCCTTTTGGTCAGGACTGCCCACTTTTGAAATTTCTGATAGTACAGCTCAGCGTCTTCACGACCCTGATTTAATGCCAACAAGGTCTTTTCAGCTTGATCAGTGACATTAGGTTCATCGTACAATAACCCCAGAGCCTGAAAAAATACATCAACATCATTCAAAACAGGATCCCCAGGTGTCAGGGAAAAAGCCCAATCCTGAGGGTCGCTGCGCAGCAGAGAGATGTCAATTTGAACCTGCTGTGCTGCGTTCCCAGAGCACTTAGGCTTTAAGGCAAAAAACAACTTACAGTTATTTTTGAAATTCAGAAATTTAAACCGATCCCCAAAAATAAATCTGGTATGAGGATCCTAGGTTCCACAACCGGCAACCTAGCAAGATATAATAAAGAGACACCTCGAGCACACTCAAAAAAGAAAAAGCCAAAGGAGATGTGATATTCGTTTTAAATGTTTATTTTTGCATTCCAATAAAGCTCCAGTAAATGAAAAATGAACACAGAACCCCAAAGTTTCGGCCTTGAAAAAATCCCCCTTGAGGAAGGCCAAAAAGGCCGAAACGTTGGGGTTCTGTGTTCATTTTTCATTTACTGGAGCTTTATTGGAATGCAAAAATAAATATTTAAAACGAATATCACATCTCCTTTGGATTTTTCTTTTTTGAGTGTGCTCGAGGTGTCTCTTTATTATCTAATACCCATTTTCCTCAGAAGCACCCATAGTATAGTGTGCATGGGACCTTATCTATTTGAACCTAGCAAGATAGCTAGCAATACTCTGAACCTCAGAGGCAAGCTGCTCCACACGGCCAGACAACTGTGCAAACTCCATTGAGGAAAAAAAAAATTCCTCCTCAGCACCCAGAGAAAAAGAGGGAAAAATTGCAACAAACAGAAAAAAAAATTCTGACAATTCCCTTTTTTCTTTTTACTATTTTTCCCTTCTGTGAGTACCATATAATTTTCAGTTTGGCCGGTAATACTATTATGTTTCGGTAGCTGAGGAGAAATTGCAAAAATAGCAATACACCAGAGAGGCTGGAAACTATTGGACTGCAGGACCCTAAACTAACCACAACACTAGAAGTAGCCATGGAGAGTACCTACGGTGATCCTAGACACCTCGTCACAGCCAGAGAGATAGCTACACCTAAAGGCAGAAAGATGAAAGCTATCTGCCCCGTAGCAGAACCCCCAAAGAAATAGGAAGCCCCCAAACATGTAATGGCGGTTAGACAAGAAGAAAATACGGACACAGACAGAAAATAGAATGAGCAAATGCTGGGGCCCAATCTGTCTAGATAGAAAAGTATAGGAAAGAATTCTGACTGCAACCCAAAAAAACCCTGACAAAAATACCAACACTTCTGATTAACAAAAAACCTGAGATCACACGATATCCACCACCTAAATCAGATCTCTGGTGTAACACACAGCAATTCAGCAAATAAAAAGAGACAAAGGAACAGAGCAAAAGTGCAAACACAAGCTGAGCACAATTGCAGTGCCAGGCCCAAAAAGGGGACCAGGCTTAAGTCCACTGCAAGGCAGCGAACAGCAAGGAAAATCCAACCAGAGGAAAAAAAATAGCAAATCACTTATCTGAATCAAAGCAGGAATGCAAGCTGAGCTCCAAGCAAGGCCAGGAAGAACAAATGATTACCGGCAAGGCTGAAGGGAGTTCAGGTCACTTATATCAGACCATTCAGAGCCAGCTGAAGGCCATTCAGTAATTAGTTCATTACCCTCAGCAACCACCGGAGGGAGCCCCAGCTCAGAAGTCGCCTCCAGAGTATTCACAACAGATGAAATTGATTAAACTTTTCTATGCAACACATTCATTCCTGCTCTGAGTGTGTCAAAGGTTGTCATAAGTTTATATTACAAGACTAGTGTTGAGCGATACGATACTGCAAATATCGGGTATCGGCCGATATTAGCTGTATCGGGCTTTCGATTCCGAGTACCGATATTTTCGTCATATCGGATACCGGAATCGGGATTGTCACTGTCACTGTCAGTGTCCGTCGGTCGGGTCTGTCAGGAGTCAGCGGCACTTACCTGGCAGAAGATCTCCGGTGGTCATGGGCTGGACTGCTTCATGGCCGCCATCATCTTTCCCCGGCGGTCACATGCAGTTTCTCGCGATAACTGCAGTGACTGCTGGGTAATCCCGGCCGTAAAGCAGTCAGTCCGATGACGTCACCGCCGGGGAAGCAGGTAATCAGCTGTGCTGCGTCGCGATGACAGGCTCTGCCTGTCAATGCGATGTAGCAGAGCTGGATCGTCGTGGGACTGTCGTTACTATGGACTGCGTCGGACAGGTGGTATACTGTTGGTTTGTTTTTTTTCTTTTTTTACAGGAGATCGATGGCGTCGCAGGAATGAGTATAATAAAAGAAATGAAAACTGTGTTGTCTCTTTTCATTAAAATACTTTTTTCTTGCTTTGTCTTTTTTTTATACATTTAATAACTTTGGGATTAATAATGGATCGGTGTCTTATTGACACCTCTCCATTATTAACCGGGCTTATTGTCACCGTTCAATCAACGGTGACATTAACCCCTTATTACCCCACTTGCCACCGCTATAGGGCAGTGGGAAGAGCCGGGTAAAGTGCCACAATTGGCACATCTTTTGATGCGCCAAATGTGGGGCTGCTGTAGCCTGGTATTATCAGGCTGTTGAGGGCCAAAATCCATGAGCCTTGACAGTCTTTTAATACCAGGCCGCAGCAGTCTGCATTTTACTTGGCTGGTTAACAAAAATAGGGGGACCCCTACGCCGTTTTTTTTTTCGAGGGGATCCCCTATTTTTGTTAACCAGCCAAGCTAAGCAGACTGCTGTGGCCTGGTATTATCAGGCTTGCAAGGTCCATGGATATTGGATCCTTACCAGCCTGAAAAACCAGGCCTCAGCGGTCTGCTTCATCTGGCTGGTTAACAAAAATAGGGGGACCCCACGCCAATTTTTTTCGAGGGGATCCCCTATTTTTGTTAATCAGCCAAGATATGCAGACTGCTGTGGCCTGGTATTATCAGGCTGGCAAGGTCCATGGATCTTGGTTCCTTAACAGCCTGAAAATCCAGGCCTCAGCGGTCTGCTTCATCTGGCTGGTTAACAAAAATAGGGGGACCCACGCCAATTTTTTTCGAGGGGATCCCCTATTTTTGTTAATCAGCCAAGATATGCAGACTGCTGTGGCCTGGTATTATCAGGCTGGCAAGGTCCATGGATCTTGGCTCCTTAACAGCCTGAAAATCCAGGCCTCAGCGGTCTGCTTCATCAGGCTGGCTAACAAAAATAGGGGGGACCCGACGCCATTTTTTATTCGAAGGGAACCCCTATTTTTGTTAATCAGTTCCCTCTGACATCACTGATTGTGTCCCTGGCTGACCTGAAGTGAAAGTGGAAAGCAATCAATTAAGCTTTCCACTTCCTCTCCTGTCAGCCAGGAGAGGAACTCATTCATTTGGGGGTTTACTGTGAGGCTGCAGCATTAGCTGCGGTCCCTGCAGTAAACATTAACCCTTTCTGAAGGATTACACCGTGGGACCTGACTGTGCATGGGATAGGTAAGAATAATTTTGCTTTTTTATTTTATTTTTATTACAGGAAATGGTTTTTGCAGTCAAATAAAAGATGGTCAAAAACATGTGTCTTTATTTCATTAAAATGATTTTTAATTAAAGTGTGTGTGTTTTATTTTTATTTCATGCAATAGGATTAATAATTGATAGTTGTCTAATTGACAGCTCTCAATTATTAACCTGGCTTAAGGTCACCTTTCAATTGCAATGTGGTTTTAACCCCATATTAACCCATTCACCACCGCTACAGGGCAATGGGAATAGACGGGCAAAGTGCCAGAAAGGGCGAATCTAATTATAGATTTGTCTTTTCTGGGGTGTCTGGGGGCAGATGTTAGTAGCCAGGGGGGGGCCAAAAATAATGGTCCCTCTCTGGGCTATTATTATCTGCCCCCATTCGCTGGCTTTGTCTGTCTGGGTGCGAAAATAGGGCGGGAGCCCACGCATTTTTTTTAAACAATATTACACCTCATATATATATATATATATATATATATATATATATATATATATATATATACATGTCATTGAATTTGTGACACATATATATATATTTATATTTATAGTTCATACACTTCTACATAGTATAATAGCCGCTAATTCAATTGACGGCTTTTGTGAAAATGCAGAACCCGACATGAAATGACACTTGGTGTACATAGGGTTAACCATGTCTTTTCATGTCCTTTGCTATCTGATTTGCACAAACAATTACATCAGTCTATGTGTGCAAAATTTCACACCTGGAGGGGTTAATTAAAGGTGTAAATTCGTAGCAAAAAAGTCCGTTTTTTTTACAACGAATTTACACCTTTAATTAACCCCTACAGGTGTGAAATTTTGCACACATAGACTGATGTAATTGTTTGTGCAAATCAGATTGCAAACGACATGAAAATACATGGTTAACCCTATGTACACCAAGTGTCATTTCATGTCGGGTGCTTCTGTCTTTTCACAGAAGCCGGCTTTACCCGGCAATTGAATCAGAGGATATTTTACTATGTAGAAGTGTATAAACTATACATATATGTATATATATATGTCACAATGACATGTATATTATATATATATATATATGTATTCTATGTGTGTATATTTAGTGTTTACAAGGAAATAAAGTTTTTTTTTTAGTTGCGATATTTTGTTCCCATAGACTTACATTGGACTTCCGGTATCGGAATCGGATATCGACGATATTTAGTGATATCGGCGATACCATTCCGATCCGATATTTTTAGATATCGAGCAGTATCGCTCAACACTATACAAGACCCTTCTGTCTCTCTGTGATTTGAAATTAGTGGCCGCATAATACATGGGAGGTATGTATCACAGGGATGGCTGTTCCCTGTGATGTAACCCGGAGTATTTTTTCTTTAGTGCACATAAGCACTAAGTAGTTGTTGTTCACACTTGGGTCCGGGTTATGGGTAGCTATGAGAGATGGGAGGGTCTGGCTGCCCATATACCTCACCCCGAGGTGAGACTGCTCACTGTACCCCTTTTTCCCTGCAGAAGCCTGTGTGTGGTTGTGAGTTTGAGGACCTGCAGTGATGACACCATCACATGACTAGCCATGTGAAAGGTACCTGGGTGTGGTTACATCTATGTAATGGAGGTGTGTTTGGCACATGGCAGTGAGTGTTTGGTAGTCTGCCAGTGTTGACAGATTTCCATGTGCCCAGGCTGGACCCTACAGAGTGGTCTGTGTCTTGAGAGGGAGAAGCTTTTCTGTGTGTATGGCTCCAGACCAAGCCTACATGCTGGACATTGCACAGCCTGTGTGCCCACATGGCTGAAAGAGCAGAGCTCTGCTATTGACATTAATGCTGTGTCTGCCTGATGTAAAGACTGTTTACCTTTTTGTTGCTGACTTGATGGTTTATGAAGCAAATAAACCCACATGGACGTTGAAGAGAATGTGCCTCCTGTTTCCTCCTATGCACATGAATGAGTACAATCCTTACAATTGGCTAGGATACCAGAATGTACCGCATCTTTATGGAACTAAAACCACTTCTGAAGAAACGTGCACAAATGACCGGCAACATTTTTTTCTTATCTAAATGCAAAAATGAGAACCTAATTCCCAAAGGACTCTGGATTACAAACCCAATTCTTCTCATCTACAATACCCATTATGCACAAAACCTATGTCACAGGACTTCTGAGAGACTAAGGAACCACCTTTTACATGTCTGCTACATCATAAGGAGTAAAGTCCAAGGGCAATTTGAAACTTTGGGGAAAACACTTACAGAAAATACAAAGCAAAAATTACAACAATACTACAACAAACTACGGACCTTTCTGATTCATAACAAGGAAAAGAAACTACACAGATTGAGCCTCAATTAAGGACTCTATACAAACAGATATAAAACAAAGCCAAAACCCGGCAACTTGGACAACCACTCCATTCCCTTTCTCAGATTATAAGCCCAACAAAGTGGAGCTGGCCGTGCTTTCTAGAGGACTCCCATTTTGTCCCACTAAGGCCCTAGATAAAACTGAACTCTGCAGTGATATGGAACATTTTTTCAGGAGACTGCGCCTGAGGGAATATTTCAATGATACAGAAGATTCAGAAAACACTCAGACTGAAGGAAAAGGGATCCTAACAACAAAGAAGAGGTCAGACTGGACACCTCCACCTGGACGCTACCCTCATTTGGATATATATATAGACTCCTTCAGACATTTGAGAAAATCCACCATCATAGACACTAACAGGAGACAAACATCCAACATCAGTGCCCAGGAGAGAAAAGCCATACAGTGTTTGAAAACCAACAAAGAAATCGTCATTAAACCTGCTGACAAGGGAGGTGCAATATGTGTTAGGGTCTGCGGAATGCACCAAATATATGAGGTAGAGAGGTGCGTTCGCAGCCGGGGTCCACCGTGCAGGCAGAACCTGCTGCTAGTAAAATGGCGCAAGACGAGAACTCTGTTATCCTGCAGAGTCGCCAAAATAAACACCGCAATGCGCTGTGGCAATATGTGCGAACTCTGTTATTTCACAGAGCCGCTAGAAGGAGTGCCGCAGCTCTATATGGCGATGTGTGCGAACTCACTAAACACAACTGAGTCGCAAAATAAACACGCTAGGGCGCTGTCTAGCGTTGAAAGCAAACCCTGTTACGTCACAGGGCCGCTGAGAAAAAGTTCTGTGTCCTGTCAGGCACCCAGGTACACAGTTAAGTGCTAAGCGAACATAGAACGTAATGTCCTCGCGGGAGTCACCCGCAATCTATGGCGTCTGAACGCCAGGCCCTGAATATGGCAATCAAACTCCTCACCGGTTATGCGGTAATCTAGGGCATCTAGGACACCGACCCTGACCAGCTAGCATACCAAACTCCTCACCGATTAAGTCGGTATTCTAGGGGCTTATTTCAGCCGGGCCCTAACCACACACACGCATGACCACACTGGCGCAACGGATATAATGGTTGATATTAGCGCATGGCGGCCCAGCCATGCTACCCTTTTATAGTAACAGCTACAGGACCTGCCAGAAACAAGGACCAATGAAACTTGTTCCAGAACACCAGTAGTCACAGGACCTTCCTGGCAGACCAATAGGAGCTGCTGCAGTACCTGAGCATGGGACCCCTGATCTCCAATGAGAGATCTCACTCTGGGCATGCTCAGAAGGAGAAAACAAGGACTTTGTCCTAAAGACGTCTGCTCGCCGCTAACCAGTACTGGCCACAATAGCAGAGCCTGGAGGAACAGCAGTAATCCTCTGCACACTGTTAGACTGGGCGAGACGCTGGGACCGATGTCTAAGCTGAACAGGCTCCACTGCGGACGGAGATGAATGGGGGACCGCAGCGGGACTGGTTCGAGACTCCCATTGTGCAGCAGCGGGAACTCAAACCCTCACATTACCCCCCTTCTTTGGGCCTCGCTGCGCTCAAAGGCAGCGATGAACTGTGGAGCGTGAACATGCTCGGCAGGCTCTCAGGCCCATAATCCACCAAATAAAATTTTTTGCCTCGTACTACCTTGCACCCAACAATGGCGTTCACCTCATGATCGTCGGTAGATGAACCCGACGTCCCGGCAGATGACTCGGAAAACCGGGAATTGGCAATGGGTTTCGGGAGGGACACGTGAAAGGTGTCGGTGATACCAAGGCGAGGCGGAAGGGCTAGGCGGTATACCACCGGGTTCACCTGCTCAAGAACTTTAAAGGGCCCCAAAAAGAGAGGTGCCAACTTGGTGGACTCTACACGTAGCCTGATGTTTCGGGCAGAAAGCCACACTAGGTCACCCGGAGCAAATGTAGGAGCGGGGCGCCGATGGGCATCGGCCGAAGACCTCATCCTCTCTTTGGAGGCCTGAATGGCATCCTGGGTGCGGTCCCAAATGTCCCGTGCCTCCACAGCCCAGTCTGCCACCCTGGAATCGGCGGAAGACACGGGCATGGGCACTGGTACCCGCAGATGCTGACCGTAGTTCAGGAGGAATGGGGTCTCTCCGGTGGAGTCTGCCACAGCATTATTTAGAGCGAACTCAGCCCACGGCAGCAAGGATGCCCAGTCATCCTGCCTGGCAGAGGCAAAATGTCGCAAATATGTGACCAAGGTCTGGTTGGCCCTCTCTACCAACCCATTCGTCTCGGGATGGTATGCAGAGGAGAGATTCAACTCAATGCTGAGTAAACGACACAGCTCTCTCCAGAACCGAGACGCAAACTGGGGACCTCGATCACTGACAATTTTGTCTGGCATACCGTGTAGGCGGAAAATATGCCTAATGAACAATGCTGCCAAGGCCCGTGCAGACGGTAACCGTGGTAATGGCACTAAGTGCACCATTTTGGAGAAGTGGTCGGTTATCACCCAGATGATGGTGCAGCCCCGAGACTTGGGTAAGCCCACCACAAAATCCATCCCGACCATCTCCCAAGGCCTGTCTGCCACCGGTAAAGGGAAAAGTAGCCCAGCTGGCCGTTGTCGAGGGGACTTATTCTTGGCACAGGAGACGCACGCCTGAACGTATTCCCTGATGTCAAGGACCATATGTGGCCACCAGTATGTCCTCGCCAGCAACTCAGATGTCCTTTTTGCCCCAAAATGTCCTCCCACCCTGGACGAATGTGCCTAAGAGAGTACTTACGGTCGCAAATTGGTGGGCACAAAAGTCTTGCCCGGAGGCACAGACTCAAGCGAAACCGGAGCCACCGTTCTTAGGCTTTCTGTGGAGACAATAAGCCGAGGCTCCTCCTCCACCTCCTCAGAGGACACCACGGAGCGGGATAGAGCATCTGCGCGAATGTTCTTCTCACCGGAGAGGAAATGGAGTGTGAAATGGAACCGGGAGAAAAACAAGGACCATCTGGCCTGACGGGAATTTAGCCGCTGGGCTGTCTGCAAATACACCAAGTTCTTGTGTTCCGTGAATACTTGGAAGGGGAAGTGAGCCCCTCCAGAAGATGTCTCCACTCGGAGAAGGCCAACTTCATAGCCAGTAACTCCCTGTCCCCGATGGAATAATTCCTCTCTGCTGGTGTAAAGGTCTTGGAAAAGAAGAAGCAGGGATGCTTCCGACCCTGGGCATCCTTTTGAAAAAGGACTGCTCCAGCACCAACAGAAGAGGCATCCACCTCTAAGATAAACGGTTTATCGACATCGGGGCGATTTAAGATGGTAGCACTGGCGAAATGCGACTTGATGGAGGAGAACGCCTTGGTGACCTCCTTTGACCACAACTTGGGATTAGCTCCCTTCTTGGTGAGGGCTACCAAGGGAGCTACCAAAGTAGAGAAGTGGGGAATGAATTGGCGATAGTAGTTAATGAACCCCATAAAGCGCTGCACTGCCTTAAGGGAGTGGGGTTCTTGCCAATCCATCACAGCCTGTAGTTTGGCACGATCCATAGCCAATCCCTGGGCGGAGATGATATAGCCCAGGAAAGGTAAAGACTCCTGCTCAAACATGCATTTCTCCAACTTTGCATAGAGGGAGTTTGCCCATAAAAGGTCAAGACTTTGCAGACATCCCTCCGGTGAGAGTCAATATCTGGAGAAAAGATGAGAATATCATCCAGATAGACTACTACAGAGGTGGAAAGCATATCCCGGAAGATATCATTGACAAAGTCTTGGAAAACGGCTGGGGCATTACAGAGCCCGAAGGGCATCACCAGGTATTCATAATGCCCATCCCTGGTATTAAAAGCCGTCTTCCATTCGTCCCCTTCACGGATGCGGATCAGGTTATAAGCACCACGCAGATCTAATTTAGTAAATACCCTTGCTCCCCGGAGCCTATCAAAGAGCTCAGAGATCAGGGGCAACGGGTACTTATTCTTAACGGTGATGGCGTTAAGACCTCTGTAATCTATACACAAACGTAATTCTCCACTCTTCTTCTGCACGAAGAAGAACCCCGCTCCTGCTGGTGACACCGACTTCCTAATGAACCCTCTTGCCAGATTCTCCTGGATATATTGAGACATAGCCTCCGTCTCAGGAAGAGAGAGGGGATAGACCCTTCCCCGAGGAGGTTCTGCTCCAGGCAAGAGGTCAATAGGACAGTCGTATGGACGATGGGGCGGCAGAGTCTCCGCAGCCTTTTTAGAGAACACGTCTGCATATGACTGATAACACTTGGGAAGAGGAGAAAGATCTGCTGGTATCTCTGTAGTGGTAACCTGAATGCACTCCCTGACACATCTGTCCTTACATGACTCACTCCAACCCAGTATCCTACCGGAGGTCCACTCAATATGAGGGGAGTGGGAACGGAGCCAGGGTACTCCCAGTAGGATTTCGTCTATTCCCTCGGGAAGGACGAGAAGGGAAATAATTTCCTGATGGGAAGGGACAAAGTAAGAGGGACAGTCTGATGTGAATTGGCGAAGGCAATGTCAACCCATTCACTACCCGGACAGTCACTGGTTTGTCGAGCGCTACCAGATGTATTGCGTGGCGACGAGCAAAGGTGGATGACATGAAATTCCCCTCTGCTCCTGAGTCCACACATAGTTCGACTGTAAGTATGGAAGAGTCCACAGTGACTGTCCCTTTAAATGTCATCTTGGAGGAAAATGCCGCTGTCTCTAGTGAACTTCCTCCCAGGGCCACTAGATGCGATCGCTTCCCTGATCGCTGTGGACATTTGTTGGCATAGTGTCCTGTCTGCTGACAAAGGTTACAGACCACAGATACTCGGACGACTCGAGACTTAGGTCCTGCACGAGGAACCTCTGTGGCCTTTTGAGATTCGGACGCCAGATCGAGGGATTCGAGAGGTGTGGCAAAGGTGGGAGCCAACCCAATCCTCTGCCTACACTGGTCCCGCTCCAACCTCCGCTCGTGAAAACGGAGGTCGATGCGGGTAGATATGGAGATAAGCTTCTCCAGTGTGGCGGGAATCTCCCTGGTAGCCAAAGCGTCTTTAACACGATCAGCCAGTCCTCGCCAGTAGACTGGAATGAGAACTTTATCGGACCAGTCTAGCTCTGAGGCCAGAGTCCGAAACTGGACGGAAAACTGACTGACCAAAGACGAACCCTGTGCCAATGCCAGCAGTTGTAGCGCCGTATCGTGGGTGACCTGAGGTCCTAAAAAGACCTTTTTAAGAGCCTCCAGGAAACGAGGAGCACTCCGCACCACACGATCGTCGCGCTCCCACAGTGGCATTGCCCACTCCAACGCTCTGCCCGAGAGTAGAGACAGTACAAAACCCGTGGGGAAACGTGCAGCCAGAAGCTCGAGCTGTATAGAGCACTGACTCACGAATCCCCAACATTGCTTGCTGTCACCAGCAAACTTGTCAGGAAGCGGGAGGTGGGATAATGTAGGGGCAGAGGTGGCAGAGGACAAACTGGCTGCAGCCACGCTAGCAGCCTGAACAGCGACTGCGGTAACATCCACAGCTGAGGTTGTGCGCTCAAGAGCCGCCAACCTACCCTCCAGCTGCTGGATGTACTGCGGTAGACACTGATCATCTGCCATTTTACTAGCCAGACCCTGGCGCTAATATTATGTTAGGGTCTGCGGAACGCACCAAAGATATGAGGTAAAGAGGTGCGTTCGCAGCCCGGGGTCCACCGTGCAGGCAGAACCTGCTGCTAGTAAAATAGCGCAAGACGCGAACTCTGTTATCCCGCAGAGTCGCCAAAATAAACACCGCAATGCGCTGTGGCAATATGTGCGAACTCTGTTATTTCACAGAGCCGCTAGAAGGAGTGCCGCAGCGCTATATGGCGATGTGTGCGAACTCACTAAACACAACTGAGTCGCAAAATAAACACGCTAGGGCGCTGTCTAGCGTTGAAAGCGAACCCTGTTACGTCACAGGGCCGCTGAGAAAAAGTTCTGTGTCCTGTCAGGCACCCAGGTACACAGTTAAGTGCTAAGCGAACATAGAACGTGATCATGCGCTAATGTCCTTGCGGGAGTCACCCGCAATCTATGGCGTCTGAACACCAGGCCCTGAATACGGCAATCAAACTCCTCACCGGTTATGCCGGTAATCTAGGGCATCTAGGACACCGACCCTGACCAGCTAGCATACCAAACTCCTCACTGATTAAGTCGGTATTCTAGGGGCTTATTTCAGCCATGCCCTAACCACACACATGCATGACCACACTGGCGCAAAGCATATAATGGTTGATATTAGCGCATGGCGGCCCAGCCATGCTACCCTTTTATAGTAACAGCTACAGGACCTGCCAGAAACAAGGACCAATGAAACTTGTTCCAGATCACCAGTAGTCACAGGACCTTCCTGGCAGACCAATAGGAGCTGCTGCAGTACCTGAGCATGTGACCCCTGATCTCCAATGAGAGATCTCACTTTGGGCATGCTCAAAAGGGGAAAACAAGGACTTTGTCCTAAAGACGTCTGCTCGCCGCTAACCAGTACTGGCCACAATAGCAGAGCCTGGAGGAACAGCAGTAATCCTCTGCACACTGTTAGACTGGGCGAGACGCTGGGACCGACGTCTAAGCTGAGCAAGCTCCACTGCGGACGGAGATGAATGGGGGACCGCAGCGGGACTGGTTCGAGACTCCCCTTGTGCAGCAGCGGAAACTCGAACCCTCACAATATGTTAGCATATGCAACAGATTAGGACTTATTATAAGTAAAAGGAGGACTTTATGCTGACCTGACAGTAGATGGCGATATTGTGTAACGTTTTCTTGCTTAATGTATAAGAAATAGTCTCACTTGTAGTTTCACTTTTGTTTTGTTCCTGTTTCCTGATGCAATGCTGAAATGACTGTGTTTTCTACTGCAAAGGTGTGGATTCAGAAGCTGTACAACAGGTTATGGGCCCAGTCACCCAGACCCAGTCACCCAAGATACAGCGTACCCAGACACCCAGAATCCAGACACCAGAGAATCCAGACACCACAGATCCCAAGCACCAAGAATACCAGATACCCAGGACACTGGAACTCTCAGCAAGACCCTGGTGAATGCAGAAAAATTCTTCAGTGCAAGTTTCTCCAAACAAGTAAGATAAGTTAAAAATGACAAGTAGCACAGAGCTAAAACTCACAGTAGGTAAACTGAATGATGAGAACTATCAGCTATCGAAGTTCAAAGTAGAGATATTATTTTCTAAAGATGATTTATGGGAAGTAATCACTACAGATAGACCTGATCAAGATAATCAGACATGGGATAAGAAAAATAGACAAGAGAGCCACCATTAGCTTATTAGTGGATGATGCTCAATTAATACATTTAAGAAATGAAGAAACAGCGAAAGGAATGTGGGAAGCATTAAGAAAGCTATATGAGAGACCCAGCTTAAATCACAAGTTGTTTTTATTAAGAAAGCTTTACAGTATGAGACTAAGTGCAGACAGTGACATGCAGAAGCATATATTCTCTATTATGGAAGTGATATCACAGCTAAGATCTATTGGTGAAGATATTAAAAAAAGTCATATAGCAGCTATATTGTTGTGCAGTTTACCAGATTCATGTACAGCTTTAATAAATTGACTAGAGACAAGACCTTAAACAGACATTATATTAGAGTTTGTGAAAACAAGACTCATAGATGAATATCAGAGAAGAAAAGAACAAAGCAATGATTCTTCTACTGAAAAGGACAGTGAAAACCATCTTTTCAGTTAGCCATTAAAAGGTATCAACCACTGAGGACTCTCAAATGAGAAAGAAGTAGAAATTAATGAAGAACAAAATACTGAAAGTGAAGAATAACAACTACAAACAGACACAGAACCAAGACGTTCAATAAGAGAGAACAAAGGAAAACCACCAAAACATCTCTCATACAAGACAAGTATAAGAAAAATCTATGAGCCTACCTCTTGGGAAGACATATCTAAACTTTCTGAAGAAGAAGCTAATAAATGGATAGAAGCAACAGAAACAGAAATTAAATCCATGCATGATTCAAATACATGGTCACTAACAGATTTGCCAGAAGGAAGAAAAGCCATAGGATGTAAATGGATTTTTAAAGTAAAGTACCAAACAGATGGCACACCTGAAAGATATCGAGCAAGACTCGTAGCTAAAGGGTATTCTCAAAAATATGGAGAAGACTATGATAAAACATTTGCTCCAGTTGTCAAACACACTACAATAAGAACTTTACTTACAGTTGCAGCAATGGAACAGATGGAACTAAGACATCTGGATGTAAAGACAGCTTTTTTGAATGGAGTTTTAACAGAAGACATTTACATGGAACAACCTCCAGGATTCAAGGATGAAAGAAGTCCAAAGTTTGTAAACTACAGAAAAGCAGATATGGTTTAAAGCAAGCAGCTAAAGAGTGAAATGACAAAATCACGGAAGTACTAACAAATGAAAAATTTCAAAGAAGTAAAGCTGATCCATGCTTGTTCACAAAAACGATGAGTAATAGATGGATTTATGTACTCATATATGTAGACGACATTTTGATTTGTTTTAAACAAGAAAGGGATACAGAAAACATTCTAAAAACCCTGAAACAACATTTTGAAATCAAAGACTTAGGAAATGTAAAACAGTACCTAGGAATACAGATAGAAAGAGAAGAAGACGGAAGTTTCCTACTGAATCAAAATCACATGATTCAATACATAACAGAAAAATTTGGACTAAAGGATGCAAAAACAGTAAAGTCTCCAATGGAAACTAATTATCTCAAAGAGATGAACAGTGAAAAGAATATGCTACCAAACAATGAAGAATACAGAACAGCAAAGGAAAACTACTGTATCTAGTGACCGTTACAAGACCAGACATCACAGCAGCAGTAGGAATTCTGAGTAAAAGGTATCAAAACCAAATAAAGCTGATTGGAATGCCGTGAAGAGAGTAATACGTTATTTGAAAGGAACTAGCAATGTTAAGCTGAAATTACCCACAGGTGATAACTGCATTTTAACAGGATATGTTGATGCAGATTGGGGTGGAGATCCAACTGACAGAAGATCTACCAGTGGACATATTTTTTTTCTATCAGGTGGACCAATAAGTTGGACAAGTAAGAAACAGTCAATTGTGACACTATCTTCAACAGAAGCAGAATATGTTGCAGCAGCACATGCGAGTCAAGAAGTACTGTGGTTAAGACAATTGTTGACAGAATTAGGACAACCACAGTTGGAACCAACAAAACTAAAAGAGGACAATCAAGGATGTCTTGTTCTTGCTCAGATGGAAAGAGTCAATCAAAGAACCAAGCATATTGATGAGAAATATCATTTCTTGAGAGATCATCAGGATGAAGAAGTCTTGAAGTTGGAGTATTGCCCTACTGAAGAAATGACAGCAGACATTTTAACGAACGCGTTGAATGCTGATAAACATCAGAGACTAATAAAAAAGTTGGGTTTGATTGAATAAGTCCTTACTGTTGAGAAAGGGTGTTGGCATATGCAACAGATTAGGACTTATTATAAGTAAAAGGAGGACTTTATGCTGACCTGACAGTAGATGGCGATGTTGTGTAACGTTTCCTTGCTTAATGTATAAGAAATAGTCTCACTTGTAGTTTCACTTTTGTTTTGTTCCTGTTTCCTGATGCAATGCTGAAATGACTGTGCATTTTTCCTTTACCTCATGTTGATAGAAGTAAAAGCTTGTTATCCCATGCAGCCTGCTCTGTGAAGTTTTCTACTGCAAAGGTGTGGATTCAGAAGCTGTGCAACACAATAGTCATGATGAATACGTCAGGCTACATGAAGGAGGCAAACAGAAAACTTATGGACACATGCTACTACAGAAAATTGGAGTCGGATCCTATACAAGACTATTACAAGTAACTAAACAAGTTGGTATCTTGTCTGCCTGACGAATCCATAAGAGCCGATGACCTGATACCAGAGAGTCCAAGAATAGGGACATTCTACATGCTTCCCAAAATCCACAAATCTGGAAATCCAGGAAGACCAACTATTTCATGTGTGGGTACCTTACTGAGCTGGTATCTGGATGGGTAGAGCGTATTCTTAGACCACTGGTAAAGGATACACCCAGCTACAGTCAGGAAACAACTGACCTATTGAAAAAACTAGCAGCAATAGGTCCCTACCAGAAGGAACCATCCTGGCCACCATGGATGTGGAATCTTTGTACTCTAATATCTCACACCAGGATGGATTACATGCCTGCAAATTCTTCATGGAAAACACAGGGACTGATGCTGATTGTGTGGTGAAACTTATAACATTCATCCTGACCCACAATTACTTTGAATTTAACAACAAGCTACACTACCGGTCAAAAGTTTAGGGTCACTTAGAAATTTCCTTATTTTTGAAAGAAAAGCAGTTTTTTTTCCAATGAAGCTAACATTAAATTATTCAGAAATACACTCTATACAGTGTTAATGTGGTAAATGACTATTCTAGCGGCAAACGTCTAGTTTGTAATGCAATATCTTCATAGGTGTATAGAGACCCATTTCCAACAACCATCACTCCAGTGTACTTATGGTATTTTGTGTTCGCTAACTGTGTAAGAAGGCTAATAGATGGTTAAAATACCCTTTAAAACCCTTGTGCAAGTATGTTAACACAGCTGAAAACCGTTTGGTTGATTAGAGAAGCTATAAACCTGACCTTCCTTTGAGCTTGTTGAGAATCTGGAGCATTACATTTGTTGGTTCCATTAAACTCTCAAAATGGCCAAAAAAAAAGAACTTTCTTGTGAAACTCGACAGTCTATTCTTGTTCTTAGAAATGAAGGCTATTCCATGCGAAAAATTACCAAGAAACTGAAGAATTCATACAATGGTGTGTATACTCCCTTTAGAGGAGTGCACAAACAAGCTCTAACCAGAGAAGAAAGACAAGTGGGAGGCCCCGCTGCACAACTGAGCAACAAGACAAGTACATTAGAGTCTTTAGTTTGAAAAATTGACGCCTCACAGGTCCTCAACTGGCAGCTTCATTAAACAGTACACATTAAACGCCAGTGTCAACATCTACAGTGAAGAGGCGATTTGGGGATGCTGGCCTTCAGGGCAGATTGGCAAAACAAAAGCCATATTTAAGACTGGCTTAAATGAAAGGAAAAGATTAATATGGGCAAAAGAACACAGACATTGGACGGAGGAATATTGGCTTTTGTTTTGCCAATCTGCCCTGAAGGCCAGCATCCCCAAATCGCCTCTTTACTGTAGATGTTGACACTGGCATTTAATGTGTACTGTTTAATGAAGCTGCCAGTTGAGGACCTGTGAGGCGTCAATTTTTCAAACTAAAGACTCTAATGTACTTGTCTTGTTGCTCAGTTGTGCAGCGGGGCCTCCCACTTGTCTTTCTTCTCTGGTTAGAGCTTGTTTGTGCACTCCTCTAAAGGGAGTACTACACACCATTGTATGAATTCTTCAGTTTCTTGGTAATTTTTCGCATGGAATAGCCTTCATTTCTAAGAACAAGAATAGACTGTCGAGTTTCACAAGAAAGTTCTTTTTTTTTGGCCATTTTGAGAGTTTAATGGAACCAACAAATGTAATGCTCCAGATTCTCAACAAGCTCAAAGGAAGGTCAGGTTTATAGCTTCTCTAATCAACCAAACGGTTTTCAGCTGTGTTAACATACTTGCACAAGGGTTTTAAAGGGTATTTTAACCATCTATTAGCCTTCTTACACAGTTAGCGAACACAAAATACCATAAGTACACTGGAGTGATGGTTGTTGGAAATGGGCCTCTATACACCTATGAAGATATTGCATTACAAACTAGACGTTTGCCGCTAGAATAGTCATTTACCACATTAACACTGTATAGAGTGTATTTCTGAATCATTTAATGTTAGCTTCATTGGAAAAAAAACTGCTTTTCTTTCAAAAA